>CM051396.1:2497131-3697131 GCA_028052125.1 Melia azedarach | reverse complement strand
TCTCAACTAGGTAAAAACAAGGTTAAAGTTTTGGCAATAGAGTGAGCAATACTCTTGAAAAATTATCTACAACGGACTAGGATTGTCTCCTAATACGGTATTTCTTTCCTTGAAACGAAAGTAAAATTTATAACGATGGTTAGATCATAACAATGTACAAAGCAATAAAATCTCAGCCATATATATCATTACATTACTAGTAAGTAATTAACAAATATGTATACAGAAAGTTTTAGATGATGGAAAAGATAGTAATCCGCTACACAAAACTATGAGTTAAGAACAGGTGTAGCTAAATAATTTTCAGTTTGTTGTAAATTAAAACACGTACGTGTGTATGTATGTATATATATATATATATATATATATAAGTTAATTACTATTCTATAAATATTCCTCTTGGGAAATCATGAACTTTAAATATTAATTAGTTTTCAAATTGCAAAAGCATATGAATTCCACATGCAGGCATAACGCGCGGTTCATGCATAATTATATATATATATATATATATATATAATTTCTTTATTGTTTTAGTAAATTAAATCGACAGAAGGAGGAGATTATTAATTTATTATTTTTTGAAGTAATTAATAATAATCTTACCTGCTTGTACCAAATGATAACGTTGAGTAAAATGATGTCTGCAGCGTTACGGTTTTGAGGATCGAAAACTAGCTTGTCCACTTTAGGGTGAGTTACAAAAGATTTCATAAAAGAGCCAGAAGCAGCAAGTTGAAGGAGAGGTGTGTTTCCTTGGTTTACAAGGTTTCCAAGGGAAGGATTTTCCAAGAGATGTTGGACTGCGCTTTTATTTTTGCTATCCAAGGCAAAGTGAAAAACATTGCACCCTTTGTTATCGACCAATTCCCAACAAGCCGGACAGCTCTGTATAAGCTCTTTGTTGGCTAAATCTTCAGCAAACGTCATCAAGTTTAGGTTGATAACATCCCAAACTAAGCATCTAAACAAGTAAATCAAAGAAGGAGAAGTTGTAACAACTAAAACAATACAAAAAACTGAAAAATCAGTAGTAAAACAGAGGAAAAACAGAGTATTTCGGACAGCTCCGTTCAAGAATTTTTCTGGACAAATTTGAATACTCTTAATTAAGTTTTTCACCACAAATATACTTTATATACTTTTCACAAAAGACTTACATGTATTTCACATTTATTGGTGGGATGTAATAATATTAAAATGTTAAAAAAAATAAGATATATAATATTTTTTTAGGTAAACAGTAATTCCTAAATAGTCAGGTCAACATTATCTCAAATTTTTCTACACATTAATATCTAACACTCTTTCATTACATTTATATTGCCACAGAGAGCAGCAAGATGAAGGGCAGTCTTTCCTTCATTATCAGCTTTGTAGGCTGAAGATTTATCTACTTCTAGTAATTCCTTCACAATCTCATAATATCCACTGTGTGCAGCCAAATGAAGTGGAAGCCATCCTCGCTGATCAGCTTTTCTGGTCGAGGCCCCTTTAGCAACATTTTTGTCATTTCTACAAATTATATTAATAATCTACAAAACGTTAAATTACATATATATATAGGAAGGTTAATTTAATAATTAATTAATTTTACCGATATCCCAGGTTAATACAGCCGACTGCAAAGCAGATCTACCCATGGGTCCATGGTCAGCTGGTGATTTGCAAGTCCGCAGAATATGTTGGAAAACTTCTTTATGTCCTCTCTCCACAGCAAAGTAGAGCGGAGTCTCGCCAGCATTGTTAGCATCATACGGCAAGGTAGGATCTTCTCTGGTTAATGTCTCCACCACACCAACGTGATTATAGCGCACTGCCTCGTGCAAGATCGTGTCTTTGGCTTCATGTGTCATCCCCAGCATCAGTTTTATAGCTTCAACGCCTTTCTCCGGGTCGTTCTGGTGAGGCTTTTTGCATTCAGCCTAAGAACTTTCACTCTATCAACATGAGCCCGCGCCTGCCCGCCATGTGTAGCAGAGTTTCCCCTTTCCTATTCGCCTTCCTCAGTAGAGCTGGACACATTTCCAGGATATCCTTCACAAAATGATTCTTTCCAGCTGCTTGATGATCCGGTTTCTTTCTAGCAATGCCCATCATCATCTTCGTAAAGATACTTGGCGGATTTGCTGCTATTTTGATATAATTAGGTCGAGCTGTGATGTGGATATGTAGGATGGTGTTCTCGTCAGGTGTCAATACTTGATCAACGATCCTTCCATGTTCTCTGAATTCATCGACATTGCCTTCTACTACAGCCTTGTAGAAAGAAACACCATCAAGAGGAACTTGTTTTCTTGGATACTGATGATAACTTCTGCTGCTGCATGTGATTCGCATATCTGGTCGTCATTCCTGTGCTTGGCTGGTTGTGAAGTACTGCCCTCCAAAATTAATTAGGAGATTAATTCCAGTTAATTATATTGTTAATTAGACGTACGCTAGAGCTAGCCGCCGTCACCTGGTAAATCCAAACAAATCGGAAGGGCCAACTAGCTAGAAGTAGTGATTAATTTAATAAGTGAACATTGGCCTGAGTTAGAAAGCGAAAAATATATATATCGGAGTGTGATGGGAAATATGGACGAAAATAGAGATGGCTGCTGTTAATATATATTTTACATGTATCTACCTAAAGATGGGCCAGCTCCTGTAGAGTCCGGTCTTGAAGGAATGTACCCTTCATAGTGAATTAACTTGGAGCAAAAGATAAAATAAAAAATCTTGAAACCTTAGATTAAAGTGAAAAACGTGAGAAACATTAAGGTTGTTTGTGATTAATACATGAAACAATCTGATCACATGTTTCATGTATTAATAATTTCTAAAATATGAAAAAAATAAAGTGAAATAATTACCTATTAAAAAAGAATCATTTTAAACAAAAGAGTAGTTCAATCAAAGATCCGGCCGGAGGGGATAAATTACATATACTTAAACGAGGCAATTAAAGAATCAACATACATACATACATACATATATATATATATAGAAACACACACACACACACACACACACATAAATATATATATTACTTGTTGAATGGTCAATGTATATACACTATCAACTAATGAAAGTAAGCTGAGAATCTAAATGATCTCTTTATGCCGAATACAAGCAAACTTTAGGATGCTTTTGTAATTAATAAACATATAAATGATCTCTTAGGGTTTAGCCTATACCCAAAGTCCAATTCAAAGTGAAAAAATCAGAGTGGTCAATGACTGACGATCGATCTGAGGAAGGTGTCTGCAAACTAATCAGGGTGGCACGGTGATCAGGCACGCAAGTTCCCATGCGCTCACCATGCCATGAGATTTTCAAAAGTAGCCTAAAATAAAAACAACTAAATATATATCTGAAGATTTCTTTTTAGAAGGAATATATATATATATGTATGTATGTATATTATTAGTGCCATTTAGTTCAAAGTCAATGAACTTTGGTAGATATCTACATACTAATGAAATAAAATAAATGCACGAATATAATTAATTGTTGCTACAGCAAGTGTTTTTTCCAAATAAAGGAATGCTCTACAAGCGAATTCCTTTGAATTCAGACTTCAATTTTCTCGCAAGCCTAGGAACCAATAATTTTGTCACTATATTTCGTAAATGCTCAAGAGGTTTGAAATATGCATAGACTAAGAAGAACAGACCACCAATCACACAAGCGCTAATGGCAAGTTCTTTGGCACGATATAGCACTGCGTATGTGCCCATAAGAAATGCTAGCACCATCGCCAACATAGCATACATGATAAACAGCATGCTCAGATTCCATATTTCAAACTCTTTTCTCTTGTTCTTCATCAGTGCCACAAAAAGGTGGATGTAGACTGCGCAACTGGAGAATATCATGGCTATGGTATTGAATATAACAAACGCCTGGAAAGCTCTACTTCTCGTTAGAGCTGCTGACCCCAAGTATGGACCCTTTTCATCAATGTAACCTCCAGGCAACGTAATACCTGCAGTGAACGTAACAGTTGCTATAAGTGCCGCCACTATTAAATGGGAATCCCTTCCTTTCTTCATATAATTCTCTAACAGCTCGTGTCTTCGTTTCTTTTCATTCCCATCTATATTACCTTCGTCAACTTTTCTTTTTCCACCTCCAGGGACTATCTGCCTCCGACCACATTTACCATTAATACTGCGCAAGTGCCGTATAAATGATATCTGCAATTATACACATTGTTTTGAAGGATTTACAAACGATAAGAGATTTGCTGAAATTAGTTATAGATTTATAAAGGATAATATATGCATGGGACTTATTAGATGGATGGTATTACCTCCTTGGGCCAAATAAGAAACTTGCTTAAAATGATGTTAGCAGCGTTATGATTTTGGTGGTTGAATGCTAGCTTATCCACTTTAGGGTGACATACAAAAGACTTCATTTAATAACCAGAAGCAGCAAGTTGAAGGAGAGGAGTGTTTCCTTCGTCATTTTTCTCGTTTACAAGGTTTCCAAGCGACGGACTGTTTAAGAGAAGTTGGACTGCATTTCTATTTTTGGAATTCAATGCGAAGTGAAACACATTCCAGCCTCTTTTATCAACCAGTTCCGAACAACCTGGACAACTCAGAATAAGCTCTTCCATTACATCTACTTTGCCGCGGCTAGCTGCAATATGAAGAGCAGTCTTTCCTTCATTATCAGCTTTGTAGGCTGAAGATTTATCTGCATTTATTAATTCCCTTAGGATGTGACTATATCCAAAGTGTGCAGCGAAGTGAAGTGGGAGCCATTCTTGCTGATCTGCTTTGCTGGTCAGTGTCCCTTTATAGTCTAGTAACACTTTTGTCATTTCTATTTAAAAAGAAAAAAAATCGATGACGAATTAATTGTTATAAAAGATGAAGAAACATCCTGATGATCATCCAATTGTAATATTAATAGAGACGATATCCACTAGCAACACGTAGAATAGATGGGCGTGGGCTCGCGATACAAGCTAATGTGGGGGTTTAGGGCGGGGATAAATAAATAAATAGATAATACATTGTTGCATGATTCTTGGAATATCTGGACTTTCCAATCAAGGATTTGGCTAGCTGTTGATTGGTTGTCCTATTTCTCTTGCAACATTTGTATGTTTGACCTTCTCATCTTCAATTATTCTTTAAAAACAAATTCAATTAATATTTTTGTTGAGTCCAAAGAATGACTAGAAAATTTAATTATAGAATGCCAAATGCAAAAGACTTTCCTCGCAAATACTAGGGTAGAGGTAGACATTTTTTCATGATGTAAACTCCAGAAAGCTTTTATTAGCTTCGGAATAAAAAAAAAAAAAATTAGCGCGCCAGATATTATAGAATTGATGTAAACACCAAAAAAAAAACTAACGTTAGCTTGAAAAAAAAAAGTAGCATATATGTGACGCCATATTTATCAATTAAAAAGAATTAAGTACAGCAGATATACCTATATCGTTGCAAAATACAGCAGCATGCAAAGCGGTTCTGCCCAAGGGTCCATGATCAGGTGGTGATTTGCAAGTGAACAAAATATGTTCCACAACATGCTTGTATCCCCTTTCCGCAGCCAGGTAGAGTGGAGTCTCGCCAGCATTATTGGCATCATAAGATAAGTTAGGGTCTTCTTTGGTCAATATCTTCACCACATCAGTGGTTATAACGTGCTGCCTCATGCAAGGCTGTGTCTTTGGCTTCATTTATCATCCCTAGCATCCGCCTTTTCACTTCTTCAACAGCTTTCTCTGCGTCGATGTTGAGGTGATCAGGTTTTTTCTTGCATTCGGCAATAAGAAGCTTCACTATATCAGCATGCCCGTGCCTGGCCGCCATGTGTAGCAGAGTTTCACCTTTCCTATTGGCTTTCCAGAGTAGATCAGGACTCAGTTCCAGAATATCTTGAACAAAATCGTTTCTGTGAATTCCCTCATCTGGTTTCGATTTAAGACTGAGCTCCCAAAACCTGTTTCGCTTTGCTGTTTGAGGTCGACCTGTGAGGTGGACATGAAGAATTGTGTTCTCGTCTGGTGACAATATTTGATCAAGTATATTGGCATGTTCTTCGAATATATGGATATCGCCTTCTATTGCCGCCTTGAACAGGGAATCCATTAACATGAAATTCTGGTAATTACCAAAGACGGAAGATGACGCCGCCTCATTAATACTGTCGTATGTTTGAAAACAGGAAATTGTCTTTTCTGCTTTGCTAGAAAGGTTAATGTTGTTCGCTGGTGATGCAGCAGCTGCCTCCATAATTAAGGAGATTCTTGTTCTTACACTTAAGATTCGGCATGGTATAATTTATGAAAGACAGTCAGAACTTTCAACTTCAGGAAAATAATTAATTAATATTCTTCACAACCGAAGTTTTGGCATTTTAACCAGATTCAGTTCACATTGGCTTCTAAGCTGATTCGGGGAGGTTGACTAACTGTGAAGGCGTGGATCATCCTAGTCGACCTCATTAAAAATAAATTAAAATATTTGATAATTTAGATTTTTTAAAAAATTTTTAGATGGGAGTGAAAAATCTCATCCATAAATCATCAAATCTAAAATTTACATATGTGATGTTTTGGTAATCTAGCCTTTATTATAAATGCAATCTCAAGAAAATTCCCTTCTTAAAACATTTATACTGTTCTTAACGCCTCTCTCTCTCTCTCTCTCTCTCTTTTTCTTGACTTTTATTATATATAGCTTGTACAAATCTTGAGAGAGATAAGGTTCATATTGTGTAGGTAATACCTAAATTTGTTTAAAAGAGAATATAAGAAAATGTTAATGTAAAAGGAGCGAGAATTAATTAGGACTAAAAATGTTAGCTATTAATAATTAAATGCAATAATAAAATAGAGGTGAATTAGAATCAACCGTCAATTTTTCCATGCTCTGACAATTTAGTTGCAGAACATGCCATCTTTGTGTTAATTTGATACAAAGTATGTCATCTTAAATTAACTAAGACAACATTTATTTTTTCTATTTGAAATTTGAACATAACTGAAATTTAATTAATGTGTTTATTTTTTTTCTATTTTAAATATTTAAATATAAATATTAAGTTATTTATTTTTTATAAAAATAAAAAATTTAAAACTAATTTATTAACATATATGTCCTAAAAAATCTTATATTGATATATTAAATTATTAACATATATAAATATTAAGTAATAAATTAAGGGTATTATTGACAAATAAAATATTTAAATTATTTAGACATTTACTCATTTAGATTTAAGTCAAAATTTTTAACTTAATTATATTTAAATACTTTTAACAAATATTCAAATATAAGTTAAAAAATAAATAACTTTTATGTATCTAAATATTTGTATTCAAATTTCAGCTAAAAAAAACAAGCAGGCTCAGTCTATAATGCATGATGCATGGTGCATTAATTGATTGCATTGTAAAAACCTTTCAAGATTAAATTTTAATAATGTCACAATCTGATCATGTCATTAAAGAAAATAAGTCTGAATATATATATATATATATATATATATATATATATATATATGTTGCAATAGTTAAAGAGTATTTTCTATAAAATCCAAGCTTCAAATTAAAAGAAAAAGATTATCACATCTCACATGCTAAATATTAGTTTTGTTGCATGGGATTGAAATATTGAATGTTGTGCATTAGTTTACATGTGTTCATTTAATTTAAATAATGAAAAATGTGTTTTTATTTAATTATTTAATTGTAATTGTGAATAGTGCATTAGCGTGAGCAGGTTTATATATAAGTTAGAATTTATTTTTAATAAAAGGTAATTAAGCAAATTAAAATTGTATATTGTACTAACAATTAAGTCACTGAGTAGTGCTTGGGAAGAGAAATAATAGAGACTTGACAATTCCTTAATATTAACGCAGATAATTGATTCATGAAATAATAGATAGAGAAAACCTTGACAATAAATTAATTTCCTAATAATGCATGCAGATAACTGATTAATGCCAAGCATATTCTTAATTATAATCCTCTGATCCTATCCTTACGAGAACGCGAAGCACTAAGACGAAGAAGCCCAAGCCAATTAAACCAATGGCAAGTGCGAGCCCTAAAGAAGGGGATAACAATGCATGTGTGCCTGCAACAAAAGAAATCACCATTGTTCCCATAGCAAACAGTGTCAATGTGAAGGCATACTTGAACAAATATGGGAAATCGTTTGGGTTTGATGATATAATGAAGTGGACAAAGACTGAAGTAAGCGAGAGTGTCATGGCTATAGCATCCGTTATAATAAATGCTTGAAAAGCTGCAGTTCTTATCAGCACAGCAGTCCCCTGATCCTGTTCTTTTTCTCTTTTATACCCACCAGGTACTGTGAAAGCAGCCGAGAACGTTACTGTTGCTATCAATGTGGCCACTACCAAATGCGATTCTTTTGCTTTATCAACTCTGGCCACGAATCCATTATCCCATTTTCCATGCACACGAACAACACCCCGTCGATAAGGTCCACTGTCCAAAACTTTGGCCAATTCTAGAATTTCTTGCTGTAACACACACACATACACATATAGAATTGTTATTTAGAGGTATATATAAGAAAAAATTCAGTTAGTAATCGCACTTGTGGCAGCTAATTAAGTGTTCCTTTGGTACTTCAAGAAGGGATCGAGTTACCTTAAGCTCAGAAGATCCATGCAGTAGTATGTCTCGGACACTATAATTTTGCCTATTAACCGCAACATATTTACCTTCTCTAACTTCTCTGATGAATCGTGAGAATGAATCCGGACGGCAAGCAGCAAACACATGGAGAGGAGTGTTTCCTTTGACATCTTTCCCGTTCATAAGATTGTTATTGATTAGCCAATGCTCTTTTACTAAATTATTCAATTGTTTGACGCTTAAACTAAGCATTGCAAAGTGAAGAACATTCCACCCCCTGATGTCCACCTGTTGACGACTATCCGGACAGTAGAGAACGATTTTCCTCATTATGTTTACATGTCCTTGACAGGCTGCCATATGAAGAACTGTCATCTTTCTTTCTCTTTCGGCGATATAAACAGAAGATAAATCGTAGTTTAATAATAGTTGCACAATCAAAGCGTTGCCATAATATGCTGCGTAGTGAAGTGGAGTCCACCCGTATTGATCTGTTTCTTTTGTTAGTATCCTCTTTTTCTCAAGCATTTTTCTTGTCGCACCTGAACAGAACATACAAATAACTTAACTGTATATA
This sequence comes from Melia azedarach, assembly GCA_028052125.1. NCBI lineage: Eukaryota > Viridiplantae > Streptophyta > Magnoliopsida > Sapindales > Meliaceae > Melia > Melia azedarach. The sequence goes on along the minus strand of CM051396.1, from coordinate 3,687,928 downwards.
TATCAATCGGATGGTGAACCCGTACGATTCCACGAATTGTTCTTGCATTAATATATATATATATATAGACACATATACATACCATGAACCTACCTTTTTTCTAATTCTACCTCTCATGATCATGAAATGCAAAGTTCAAACATAAAACGATTACACCTTTACAACTGATGATCACCTAATAATGGATTCTTATGGTGTCTTATCAGATCCGATTAACAACTTAATTTATCAGCATATAAACAAGTGTATATATATCATTCAAATGGTCCATTGGAATGCTTTTATTAAAATCTTGCAAAAATATATTAAATTTGAAGTGGATCTGAAAGGATGAAATAATAAATAAAATAATTACGTACCTAGATCGTCACTGATGACTGCAGCATGCAATGCTGTCTTCCCATCAGGCCCTTCATGGGCTGCTGATGTGCATGTTTCTAATATTTCAGCCACTATTTTGCAAGATCCTCTCTCGGCAGCAATGTAAAGCGGAGTTTCGCAGGAATCGTTTTTCCAATATGAAAAATCAGGGTCTTCTTTTGTTAATAATTTCACCACACCGATGTACTCATTTCTAACTGCCTCATGCAACGCCGTGTTCCCTTCATCATCCGTCATCCTCAGCATCTTCCGGCAGGTAGCTACATCTCCAACCCCGCTTTCCAGCTCCCCATCATGTGGCTCAGCTTTTGCCCGTGTCATAAGCACTTCCACCATAGCTGTATTCCCGCATTTTGCCGCAACATGCAACGGAGTTTCACCTTTGGCATTAACCTGTGATAAGAGTGATGGACAAAAATCAAGTACTTGTTCGACGAACTTCGTTGATGATTTTACAGACGTTGACGAAGATGCAACGTGAATATGGAGGATTGTATTCTTGATCGGTGTTACTAAGAGGTCCAGATGTTGCTCGTTTTCTTTGAAGGCTTCAATGTTACCCTCGGCTGCAGCCTTGTACAAAGCAGGATCCATATGCATGTAATGCAATGATCCGCATTAAATGGAACGTAAACTTGTAACTTGCCAATGCTTCCTCATCTTATTCACTTTTCCATCACAAATTCACAGCCATATATACTTCCAATCCACAGCCATGTACTTTCCGAGTTACTTTTGCAAATTAGGCATCTAAGTTCCCATATTTTACTTGTTGCCCATTTTGGCCCAAAACGCAAAACGAACCTAACTTAGCCCACTTCAGCCCACATTCATAAAAGGAGACAATTACATCCAAGTCCATAGTTTACAAAACATTATGTAGGTTTTGTATTTAATCAAGCAGGTGTTTAACCCTTCTTCAAATGACAACAATACCTTTTGTTATTTCGTTTTAAAGTTAAACTTTGGTTTACGTTAATATTATAAAGACTACTAACATATGCTTATTGTTACAAATTTTTACGTAATTTTAAAAAATAAAATTAAAAAAATATTTGATAAATATCAATTTTTAGTGAAAATCAATCATTTATTTTTGTCTAATATTTTATTTTTGTGATTCTATCACAAAATAACTGAAACTTATAGAACCTCAATTTAGCATACTCTAAGTTGTTTCGAATAAAAAAACAATGATATACTTGTTTAATACAAATTAACAAATTATCTTTATTTGTTAAAAATGTATAAGATCAGGGACTCAGATGTTATTAATCCATGATAAAATCCACTGCGAAAACAAACTCGTCAACAGAAAGACCCGACCCGATGAAAAGGACGTCGTATGAAATGTAGCTTTTGACCCACGATCCCAAATCGGCCAGCCAGCCTTTATTGCAGAACAATGTCCACCATCACCTCCGCCGGCAACACCGGCTTCCTCTCTCGCGTCAAGAAAACCACCCAATCCCTAGCAGCCACGCGTCGCTCGTGGAGCGACTTTCTAGACCTTTCCGTGTTCAATCTCCCTCTTCCTCTCTCCGACGCCACCACGCGCATAACCCAAAACCTTACTCATTTTCGCGGTAATTACACGATAATCATACTGTTAGTCCTCTTCTTGAGCTTAATCTACCACCCCATCTCGCTAATCGTCTTTCTTCTGACTCTCGTGGCTTGGTTCTTCTTCTACTTCGCACGCGATGACCCTTTGACCGTTTTCGGATTTACAGTCGACGACCGCGTGGTGATCGGTGTGCTTTTTGCCGTGACGCTAACTGGACTGGTTTTGACCCACGTGTGGGTTAATGTGTTGGTATCGGTAGTAGTTGGGGTTGGTTTGGTAATTTTGCATGCTGGGTTGAGGAGTACGGATGATCTTGTGATGGATGAAGAGTCGCCTTATGGGGTTTTACTGGATGATCTTGATGATAGCCCGCGTGGGGCTTACTCTGGTATTTGATTTTTGTTAACGTTTCCAAGTGAACGATTTGTTCAAAGGAATCATATATTGAAATCATTTCCTGCTTAAATTCTATTTTATATTTATCCAAATGCTTGTAGTTTACTTTCCATTTCTCCTTTACGAATTATCAACAACTGGTTTTCGCTGTCAACTTGGTTGAATTAAATATGCTAATTGAGACCGACGCTATTGATGTTAGTATTCTTAGAAGAACAGAACGAGAAGAGGAATCATGATGGGAAAGGCATTTTTCCTGTAAGAATATATATTTTCTGCAATGGTGCCGTTGCCAAATGGGTTTAAATTGGGGATTATAATGCTATGATGGACATAGTAGACTCTTTATCAATTCTAGTCTCAAACACAGGATGTTGTTTATAACCATGGAACATCTAATTTGATGAACATGTTCCTGTATGTAATAATTTTCAACGAAGAGTGAGGAAGTAGAATGAAATCAATTGTCAAATGAAGTTAATCGATTTAATTTGCTTTATAAACTGTCGGCTTGTATTGAAGTGTTTGCAGTTTATTATTGAATGCCAATTGTTGCTATTCAGAGCTATGACAGAGGAGTTTCGAACTGTCTTTCCCTTACCCCTTTTCTTCTTTAAATGTTTTGCTATTGCAGTGTTAGCACTCGGGACATGGATTCTTGACACACAAGTGCACATCTAGACTCTTTCAAGCATGCATTTTTTTTTTTTTTGTATGCCAATATTAAATATTAATTGATGCATCGCATCTTGAGTATCTTCTGCTGAATCTTTCCCTTCCATTTGCTCACTTGCATATCCAAGCTCTCCTTTTTTCACACAACTGTGTATGATGAGAATCATTGCGCCTCAACCACTGGCCAGCAACGAACAACAAAGCTCCATTTCAGAAGCTGATGACAGCAGTAACTTGGGCAGGATAACGTCAAACATTCACCAAGCTTGACCTTACCTGTGCAACTAATATGTTTTCATATATTGGATGTTCTCATCAACCTGCAATTGAGGTCCAGTTTTCATATCTTGATATGTCAGTCATCAGTGTCCAAGTTCCAGCACAACCTCCTTCAGTACATACTCGCCATTAATTGTGACATCAAAAGTCCAGAAAACATATGAACTGCTATGTGTATGAGTTTTCCAGAAAACATATGAACTGCTATGTGTATGAGTTTTCCAGAAAACATATGAACTGCTATGTGTATGAGTTTTCTCGTAGTTGCAGTAGTAGGTACTTATAACTCATCTAGGATTAGTAGAACCTCTCTCCTTGATACTCTTCTTTACTACATGAAAGTTGAGTACACAAAAGGAAATATGAGATGCAAAAACCAGAGGTCATAGCGTATGGCATGCATAACATTTTTATGCTTGTGCAGGTGTAACAAGCTGTAGGAAATTTAAACATTTTTCTAACTGAAATACTTGATGGGAAAAACTTTGCTGCCTCAGGGCTCCAGAATTTGGTTTAAGCAGTTTTGAAACATGCTCATGGGGGTTGAGCTTTACGACCATATGACAGAACCATTACAAATTCCTTGGCTGAGCTGCCTACTGATGTTTGTATTCTTTCTGATGCTGAGGTTGTCTGTATCCACCAGGTTACTAAATTATGCAGTTGCAATGTAGAGAGCACTGGCTGACCTCGCAATGAGATTTCCACCTGTATAAATTACGAACAGCAAAAGAGCATCTTAAATTTTCAGCGCTTGATAATCCCATAAAGTTATAGAGAAGACAGGGATGAATCAACCTCAGCCTCGCTAACAAGATTTAGTTTTTTCACAAGATACTTCTTGATGAACGAAACGGGCAAGCTACTATCCCTGCAAAAATAAAGAGAAATTTTAAACGATAGCTCAAAAAAGCGTGCTTAGAAGTAAGTTATAAAAGCACACAGAAAACCTTGTCAAAGCATGCGAGAAGATATACAACAATTTACAAACGAGTATGCCATTCTTCATGTAATAGCTGATGAGCTCTCTTAACATAGAGATAAATGCATGGTCGCAAGGTCTCATGCGACAAAAGAATATAAGGAGGGTTATGTTTCTTATTGTAAAATTGTTAAAGGCCTCTAATTGTTATCCTGTTCCATGATCAAAACGGAACCAAGAATCGTACAGAAGTGTGATTCATCTATAAACACCACAATACAATCTAGGCCAACCATTCTCTCACACGAAAATTGAGAATGCCAAATAAAGCAATTATGACCGTATTATTGAAGCATAATTAACCAAAAAATAAATTCTTTTAGAAGCTGTAAAACACACTTTTACTGTAAGTGCTTCTTTGTCAAAACACAGAAAAAAAAAAAAAAGGAAAGACGTGCTATGAGCAGCTTTCAGGTGGTTGCGATAATGAAACTTACTTAACCCTCAAGTAGCTTGATGGTATCTGTGGCAAGGGATCATCTCCTTCCCTGAAACCATAAATAAAGAATCAGAAACTCAACTTATATGAGATTCTCAAGAATAAATTTTACATCAACCAACATCGATTCTTTCAAAATGCCATGAAATATATTCTCACTGTTTATCAGAAGCAACTAACGAGAACCAAATTGGGCCAAATCTTCCATCAAATTTACTATATGTGCCAATCGCAGATTGGGCAGAAACATTCAACCCCTCGGAGACAGATGCCACCTTTTTTGGTCGGCCTTGAGATTTTCTAGGTTTCACTGAACCAGAAGATCCAGGGACAGCATCATGTTCATTACCATGGACTATAGTCGCATTACCGCATTCCTTTATTTTGGTCTTAGGGAGTGGTTCATTCTCATTGCCATCAAGCAAGATTTGTCTGCCAGCAGTCCCTCGTGAATTAGACTTATTAGACTTTGTTTTGCTTGCAGCTTCCACCAGGACATTTAAGGGTTTCCACAAGTCAGCTTTCCCATCCAAAGGTTCAGCACTGTCCTCTCCACCTTTATCAGGTGTGTGTTGGTTAGATGTTTCTGCAGCAGAAGGAATCTGCATCATTACATTCAAGCATATTAGAAGAGAGGATAATGAATTTCAAACAATATACTGGGTATATGTAACTAAAGCATAGCCTCCTTTACCTGCCTTTTATTTTGTGTAGTTTTGCTGATAGTATCCTGAGAACTTAAAGTCTCTTGGGGATTTTCAACATCCTTAACAGGCTTCTCAAGGGAAAATGCAGATTCATCTAGAGTAAGAGTCTTTCTTGGACCTGGCTTTGATCTTCTTCCACTAGGGCTGGACTTGGCTGGTAATTTGGGTGTAGTGACCACCAATGAAGATAAAGATCTCTCTTTTCTTCTAGCTGGCAGTGGGACTGAGGACACAGCTTCAGGTGCATTACAGTTTTGTCTTTTTGAAGGGAAGATTTTGAATCTTAGGTCCTGCAAATTGTGGTCTGCCCTGTAGATCATAAGAAAAAAGATGAAGATTTAGCATTCAGGCCTCTGTTCTGGGTCATATTCATGATATCACCATCTGGGTCTCTGTCTTCCTTCTACTGATATTATGAATAAATTAAATTTTAACTACAAGATCAAGTATAATGGATGGGAAAAAATCAAACATTCGACAATTGCACACACAACAAGAACATAGGCAGGCAAGCAGTCTCCCACACCAGGGTTATCAGAATTTCATTGAGGACTGTTTTACCAGTTCACTGTTTCTTTACATTATATTACACTGTACTACATTGAGACATTCCCAAGGAAAGATAAGTTTAGCTATATAAAGACCAAACTTATGTGGAGCAATTTGAATGAAAATAATCACAGCCCACTATCTATCATAAAGCCCATCAAAAAAAACAATGTGAGGTTCATCAGCCTAGATAAATAACTTGGACAGATCAATAGCACAGATCATTGTACAAATAAAGATAATTATGAATCTGTTTGATGAATAATATGCTGCCTTCACTATCTTGTGCACAATAGCCAAAATGGAAACTCTGCATTCATAACTACCTTTACATAAAATCTTGTTAAATATATCAGCATTTCTCTATTGCAGAATAGACATGGAAAATTCTCCGTGTTTTCAGACCTTAACTACCAGAGTCTCATTCCAAGAAACACATTGTCCTAATTTCTCTTGCATACCAATGCTACTGCACCAAGATAATTAAAATGTAGCAACAATCAACAATGAAGATCAACTAGAGTTCCAATCTCAACCTAAAATGATTTGCAACTTGAGATAAGCCATAGTCCTGACAATCTATCCTATTATAGAATCAGCACAAACACAATTTAAGAGACAGATTGTTGTATGTCTTGCGCCAAGGAATATCAGATTTGATATGAAATCTAACCAATAATAAAAACAAAAAAAAGAAGTGAGTCAAACATGAAAATCATCAATATCCTCATTCCATGACAGAATGATTCTCAGGTATATTTTACTTGCAGCACTTCATTAATGATTAATCAACAATCATGTTACATGAATCAGTTATATATACATTAGGCAAGTGGCTGCTATATGAACTTTATAGCCAATGGGAGAGCACATTATCACCTTAGTTTCTCCAATGGAGCACAGCCCAGATCAGTGTTGCAAACTGGACAGCTATCAAGGTCCTCTTCTGTTATTTTCGCATATATGCACTTCCCGCAAACTGATGAACAATTGAAAAGCATGTATCTGTTACTTCAGCTTAATTATACATTTATAATATGCAGCTCATTTGACATATAGTCATTACATAAATTGAATGTAAAAGAGGAGTGAATTCTGAAAACAGCATGGAAACAAAGAGTCACAAGTAAAGGTTTAATTGGGCCAATAAATTTGAAAGACGTTAATGTTGAAAGTCATCGAATTCGTATTCCCTAATGCGGCATTCACACAGAACCATTGCAACATAAAAAAATCATGACAAATTTTCTAAAATGGAATGAAATAAATGAACTTCATACAATTATGGTGCAAACAAGATTAGTATTCATGATACAAAGTACAATTACTGCTTCGCGACCTCTTGATAGTAGCAGCAGTCTACACACCACTATCTAGACAACCAATCGGAAATTTTGCTGTGAGACTGTGAACACCTCACTCACAATATATTAACATCAGTAACGAAAACAGAAAAATCTAGACCCAGATCATGAAAACGTAAATCACAATACATCCAGATCACAAATAAGCAGAGGAAACTATACAATCAAATTCTAACAACAAACAAGACCAAAGATTACGTAAACAACAAAGAACCCAGATGAAGAAACAAACAGAACACATTAAAAATACATCCGAGATGAATAATAGAAGAAGATGGACATAAATAGAGAGACAATCAGAGTGAAAGATGACTCACAGGAGTGAAGACATTCAGATATGGTGGTGGCATCTCTGAAGAGCTTGTTGCAGAGAGGACACGTCATGCATGCTGCGAGCTTCTCTCTATTCACCTTCAGCACTTGTCCCATCGTCGTTGTCATAATTTTCACCAGCACCAAAACACAACAGAAACCTGTACGCACTCTACGCAACACACAAAAGCGCTCACTCCTTACATTTATATCATGAATATATTCACGTACTCCGCATGGTGCATGTCACCAATACGCAATGAGATTTTCCCTCGTTTTGGACGGTAAACAAACGAAATCAAGCGCACAATGAACTTTTTCTTTCTCGGGTCTGTTTGGTGAGCGAGAAAAGGCAACAACAGGGGAAAGAAACTACAGGGATTCGGAGTATTCGACGTGGGTTTTGTTGGATTGGGACAACGGCAATGGTTTTGATGATCTGTTCGAGGCTGAAAATATAGTGGCTAACAAAAAAATCACACCATGAAAAGTGAAAAAATAAAAATAAATTGAAAATAATATTACAAAATTTATTTTATTTTATTTATTTGTGTGTGTTACGAAAGAAACACAAGTCAGTTCCCCGAAGAGAAAGACCGAAGACCTCAAGGAATGATTAGTTGTTAAAGGGACTAGTGATAAAATGCGCAGCTGAGTACATATGACTAAACTGCACACTTGGAATAATGAGTTGAGCTCAACCCATACCCACAATTTCAACTTTAAACCTTTGTTTCGAGCGTATTTTTCCTCGTGCGTACCGTTTTAAGTTTTAACGCAGGGGTTACGGCGCAGGAAGTAGAGTAACGGATAGAGTGCGCAGGTTAGATAGATAGAACCACGTGGATGTCAAGTGAAGATGTGACGTAAAAATTGGATTTTATTTTCTCTTTTTATTTTTTGGGCTATGTCAAACCTGTTAGGTTATCGATGGCTGAGATAGATCTAAATAATAATAAATATGACCATCGTTTATTTTTTTTCAAAGCTTATTGACAGAACTAGATCATAATAATAATAATGATAATAATTATGATGGGATGGTAACACTGATACAATACATACAAGGTGTATGTATACTTAGCTTAGCTTAGCTTAGTTGATGAGATAAGAGTAGAACAGTTAATCAACCCAATCTGAGAATACAAGAAAGTGGGACACTGAACAGGGGAATTATCGAAAGCAATTGGCATACAGCACCTAAATTCTATTGTAGACTTGTGTCTTGTCTTTTTTTTTAACCAAATCTTCCTCTTCTACCACACTCTGTGTATATGCATATATATATATATACACACACACACAAAAAGAGACAGGAGAGAAGGAAAAGAAGAAGAAGCAATGAACCAGATATATATTATCTCATTCAAAGCCGAAGGGCTGCTGCATATATTGTATAGATAAAGGTGGAAAATTACTCATAATATTGCAATAATTTTATAGGAATGATAAGATGTAGAAAATCAACTTTCAAGGTATTTGTTTGAAATTTGTACCATGATTTACATTTCTTATATTGGGATTCTTCTAATTCACTGTTTTTAGTTTTATGACTCCAAATTTCATGATAGATTTGTTGCGGGCTTCTCAAAAGAAACTCAATCACCTTGTGAAATTAAGAAACCCTAAGATTATAGAGGAGAAATAGTTGGAAACATGCACATCAATTTCATGACTTCTTCCTTCAACTTTCATGATAGCCAAATAAAGATGGAGTAGAGAAAGAAAAACAATACCTTAATTAGTGTTTAATTCTTGACCGATATACAACTTTTCTTTCGTATTCTTCAATTACATGTTCGTGAATTTGCTTTACTTATTTCTTTTTTAATGACTTACGAGTGTCAGAATTTGCGATTATTTCGAGATTTATATGTATTACGTGTAACTTATTATATGCATGATGGTCGTTGGAGTGTAGTTAACAATTTGTATTCGTGTAAATGAAATAATTTTGTTTACAAAATTAGATAGATTGCAAACAATTAAAATTACCTTAGTTTTAAATTTTTTTTCTCTTTTAAACAAAATTCTATCCTTAAACTAATAAATTTAGTATTTAATCCTTAAATGGGAAATGATTTATCTTAGGATATTACCTTCACACCTACAAATTTCTTGACATCTTCAATCATTTTGAAGTTTGCACCATTAATTATTTACATTGCTTATTTAAGGAATGTACAAATTATTTGATATGTTCTTTTTATAGACTTTGGGCTGAGCCAACAAGAGAATAATTATAATTAATTAATATTGTGAAAATTAGGAACCCTAAAGTATTAGGAGAAATAACTGAATACATAAATTATTATTTTCTTCAGCTTTCCACTTAAATTTCCTTTATTGCTTTTTCATTCGTGATTTAGAAAATAGTCAAAATTTACTAATCCTCACTTCCAAAATTTGCAATATACAACAAAGAACGATCAAACTTTTTATTTGGATGAAGTAAATTATACTAAATATTATAGCAGTACTGTTATTAAGAGATTAAGATGGGACTGAATAAAACTACTTTCATACTATAATAACTCGATGCATTCGGGAGAAATCTTGTCACATCCTTTAGATGAATGAAGTCAATATTACACAAAAAGGAAAATAAATAAATAAATAAAACAGGATATTATTATACACAAAACATGCAAACTGTCAACCCACATTAGAGGACCCAATCCAATTACGAGAGAGAAATAAATAAATTTAAGCATTTATTTTTACTTCAAAAGTGCTTTTTTCAACAAAAGCATCTTTACTCAACAGGCTACCAGTTCCGCTGGTTGGTGCGGCAATACGGTGGTTGTCAGGTCAATCTATATAATAAACAATGGCTGCTACTATTTTCAAAATAACAATTATTTTGTGGTAAAAGACATGTGATCAATGGTTACAAGTATGATGCGTAATGTCAACTTAATTAAATAATGTTGATGAATATGAGAAAGACACAAGTTAAAAGTTGGAGGAAAAAGGAAAGTGAAAACAGAAAAACAAAACAAAAAAACCATCTGTAAAATGTTTTTACAATTATCAGTATTAGTACCTGAGATCAGTTAATCAGGTTGCTGAAAATTCATATAAACTTGCCTTAAACTTGTGACCAGAGCCTTCCATCTGAAATTATCATAAGTCTGAGAGAGACTTTGTCTTCTAAACTATCATCATCAAACTACCTGGAGCCACCAAATAAAAGACCCGATATGATATTGTAATTGCATTAAGGATCTTTGCGACCCAATTCATTCCCATGCGCAGTAGTGGAGTTTCCCCAAGCTCAATTTTTGCGGATCATTTAATCAAGATCCAACCAAACCCTTGTACCGAGCATAGGACATAATTACTACAAATGTCACTGCACAAAATATTCCTGTGACGATGACCACCTACCAAAAATATGAAAGAAAAAAATCAATTCAACGGTGTGACAGGGAATTTCATTCTAAAATCAGCAGCAATTACGATCCCCTTAAAAAAACTTTGCATACCCATTTAAACATGTAACCATGGTTGTCATTCCAAGTATACGGGATATTCATGCCAAATATTCCAGCTACCAAAGAGTAGATGGATAAGGAGACAGTTCCTGAACTTAGAAAGAGTTCTAACTGCACCATGAAAAGCAAGAGAAGATAAGTTTACGAATTTGATATTAGTGTTCCAGTGTTTAGCAATCTAGAACAAACAAAACAAAACAAAAAGAAAACCAAGACAAATGGAAACGAAAAGAAACCAGCTGTGATATCATGTCATATACAGATATAGAGAAGATCAAAGCACCTGAATCAACTGATTTCGATGATTATCCAGCTGCAAAGAAAGCCACTTAATGTCTAATAAGATGCCCCCAAAAAAAAAAAAAAAAAATTCTTGAAGGCTGACTGATCTGAGAAATAGATTTTTAAGTTTTCAGTTCATAATTAGCTACCTGAATATTAATGTAATCCTCAGTATCGTCAATATATTCTCGCAGCTGCAAAGTTCACGTTAAGCAATCAGACCAAATAAAGACATAGAATAAAGAATGTAAAGTATTGTTCTATACATCATTATCCCGATATTTGTGGCTAAAATGCAACAGCTGCAGGCTGGAAATTCAGGTAATAGTCCCTAAATTTTCAGGTGACTAGTACAAGAGGGGAATGTTGGAAAGGGAATTCTATCTGTCAAATTGTTTATGTGAGGAAGCATTTGAAAAAATAAGTAACAGATAAGAATTAAGGCATTTCATTGTGCTTGTCTAACATTCTGTGCTCACAAAAAGTTTTGTCCTATTCTGATGCTTGTGAACCATTCTACAAGTGACATATAATACCAAAACTAATCTAGGTGTTATCCTTGTATCTGTCTAAAATGCAGCAAGATTCTTCTTATGAGCTGATGGAATCCATAAACTAACTAAATATAAAGCTTTTAAAAGCCAAAACAGGATCGCCACACATTATCCATTGCATAAGTTTTTATATTAATCCACATACCTGTTAAAAATGAGAATTGATCACCTAAATACGCATCAGAACCAAATATTCAACGTTCAGAATATACTGATACACATTGATAAATTATTGGTTTCCTACAGCTCATAGTTATACCATCTGACAAAATTTTCCCTAGAAATGAATCTTTTACCACATTATAATGAGACAAGCACATCAAAAAGACCATGCTGATGGTGAAATTTGACTTAACAATTACAGAGTCCTAATATCTATGTACTACATAACTTTGAGCCCATACCTTGTACATTGAAAATAAAATAAAGAAGTTCAAACAAAACAACATAATTGAATAAACTAGATCAAAATCTGGGTGATTTCAAAGAAGAGGATGTGACATGATTTCATGTAACTAGTACTGAGGAAATTAACACATAGATACGCATACATGAATGCTTGTTGGTAACAAGACTAACACTAGATAATCAACATCCGGCAATCCAATTTGTAATAATTTAAAGCTCACTGAAAATAACTCATCACTTCTTGCATATTATTAGTATGCATGTATCATTCATCACATTTCTATGTTGCATTCTGAGCAATGTTTATGCCCTATGTTAACAAGATAAATCTCCACCTAAAATAACAAAAGATATGCTAAACACCAAAATGAATATACATGTGAAAGAAAGACCAAGCAAGAAAGAAAGCACATACCGTTGTTAATTTATTCAATGTGCTATCAATTTGCATAAAGTAAGCCTGCAACATAGAATTTTTACAAATTTAGAATTTTCGGATTTGATAACATTATTTTTTTAATTTTTGGATCCATAACATGACAGAGGTAAATAACATTAAAGTTGTAACCTCTAGTAACATTTCAAGCTCCTCAACATCATTCTCATCCCCACGAACTGTAATTAAACTTGCTCTACTTGCTCTGGATATCTTCGAGCCTATGGTAGGGGAAGCAGGACACCAATTGGCGGCACCAGAACCACTAACAGGTGAAGATGCACTGGCCAACTTTCTTGACAAGTACAGGTCAGCCATGTCATCATCATCATCAAGCAGTTGTTCGAGTTCATCCCTCACCTACATTAAGTTATGGCTACATGATGATTACTTCCTAGACTATTCGCCGAAATGTTATTGGATTTAAGATAGGATGAGCATAATATGACAAGCATGATTCTGCTTAAGGACATGAAAGAAGTTGCACTGATTATATCTGAATGATTTCTGCTACAAGAGATTAAAAAATAACTTCAATTTCTGGAATAGATAATTATTCCACTCACCAATTTCTTTTTCAAGTTTATGATTTTCTTTATGGTTACTAAAATACAGATACAAATATAAAGATAGTGAACCATTTTGGATTGGCTGCATATATTTCAGTTTTCACTTCAAAATATTTCTTAGGTGAAAAAGAAACCTCCATGGTAGGTAATTGATTATTGTTATCACCCCATTTTGACCTGCAAATTAAATTAATGAACAAAGATGCAGAGAAAAGCCCTAAATCTTAAGTTTAAAGTATAAATTGAGTAAAAATTCCTTAAGACTTCAACAAGGAGTTTGGATCATAAACATGGAAATGAGAGAGTTCTATTATTACTTGTCTGGTAGATTATGGTGTCAACTTTTACAGCATGGAGAATTCTATTATGCATTGCTTCGAAGTGCATAGTTCAGAACGTTTTATGACATCGATGGTACAGCACTAAAAAGAATATGATAATTTTGCCTAACATAACCTGCCAAGTATATAAATTCTATGTTGATTAAATTCAAATTCATCAATTCCCATAAAAGACCTATATCTCTGTAGATATTCATGATTTGGAACACAATCAAGAACAGATAGAACTGATTTAATAGTCCACATGCAGAATGTTTGGACACCACACATCACCCATACCTTCTGAACACGAGCAGTCAACCTTGTCATTGCACTCTTCAATTTTCGAACCCTGTCCAAATTGCGGCTACTAATCTGCATGTTGAAGGAATCCATACAGAGTCGCATAAAGGAAATGAGACACCTTGACTCAATCATGAAAAATAAAATAATGGTGTTTATGTTTTTTCCTTTCATACAAAATTTCTCTCCACATGAGAAATACTAGTTAAGCTTAAGAGGCTGAAGCAAAATATTCAGGGTGATTGCGAACATGACAAGTACAATAATTGTAAAATTTAAGGGGGGGGGGAAAAAGATATTACACTGCACCAAGTGTTGAATGATTTCCCTATTGCAATCATAGCAAACATGCAAGCTTCTGAAACATGGCTATCTCCTAGATTTATTTACATGAGGCCTCGGTCAACTAACTCCAAGAAAAAACTGTCCTGGTAATTATGAGTATCCAAAAGATGTCACTGAGTATAAGAAACACAGAAGTCAGACCCTGCCCTACAATGAAAGAAAAAGAATGATTTGCCATCTTTAAAATCACTTCATCCATCAGACACATGTTTGGTATGGAAACTTTTCTTTCAATATACTGGCACCTACACATCACTGTAAAGCAACATGCTCAACCAGCATCCGCTACAAAGACACTCTTCATGGGAACATTTTATTTTTGTGTAAACCATTACCACACACCAACACCACAACTTTTTCCTCCACAAATAACCATATAAGAAAGTATCCCTCAAAATAAACTTCCTAACATGAATCTCCAAAGCATTTTACCAAGAACGTGTTAATTCATATTATTGAACAAACAACTAAAAGTGCATGGTTACAATAAAGCACCTATACACGAACATACACAAAGAGATTAGATGAAATCTGCATGCACTTGTTCAAGCATGAATTTTTCCATAAATGATTGTGGCAGGTCTACACTGACAACAAAAACTTGTCTCCCAGCAGACATGAATTTAGGAAATATGGTCTTATGAGCTACAAGTCGGTAACTTAACCGAATTCCTCAACCAAAGCACCCACAAAAACATATTGTCCTTGTTCCTATTAAATGGAAGAGGGGGGTAGGAGAGTTTGACATATTGCAGGTGGATGAACTGAAAGCAGAGAGAAATAATGGCAATAATAAAAAGTAAAAGTACACACCTTGGAGGTAAGCTCATCCAGGGCAGGATAAGCAGCAGTCTCTAGTTCTGTTGTACGTGCAGCAAGAAAACTACATATGGCCTCCAGAGCTACCTCCAGGGCTCGGAATTCAAATGGCGACTCTGGATGGCATAACCAAATCATTCAGATATTAAAAGGAACAAATAAACTAAAAAAATTAGAAATACCAAGCACTTTTCTGTTGGAAAAATGGGGGCATATTAATAAGCCAGATAAGCAGGAAAAAGCAGTTGTTATTTCTGTCCACTAAATCAGTTCATAAATATAAGAATGTGGCATACCATCTTCTTCGTCAACATCATTCTGCCCTCCTGCATACTCCTTCCCATCACGAATGGCGTTTATAGGAGGCAGTCGCCTTTGAAGTTCCGCCACAACAGGGATTACATTTTCATCCAATGGATCTCGAAGCAACACCTATTACACAGCAAAGTTAATCATCACAAACCGCCCAAACTCACAACTCACTAACAAACATGACAATGAAAGCACCGTTAATAATCTTAACGTCAATTATAAAAAGATTAATTTATATTGTTAACAAAAATCATTCCGATTTACAATTCTACAATAACAAACACAAAAAGAGGAGCAGAAAAAGAAAAATTCACTCTCAGTTCCTTCAGAGAAAACTGGATTGAAATTAGAAAACTTGAAGAATCATTAACTAAAACGATAAATAAAACTTACCTCGTCAGCGGTTATAATCGCCTTGATATGCTGTAAATGCATAAAAGAAAACACACAAATTGAAGATTAAATTGAAAAAATTCAACAGAAACGAAAGACTGAAGGAAAAAAAAAAGAGAGAGAGAGAAACAGAATCGACCTCCAAGTTCAAGACAATAGCTTTCTCACGTCCAAGAATGGTAGAGGGATAGGAGAGCAAGGGATCGAGAATGCGGAGATCACGCGCGTGGATATGAACGCGGTGCATGATTGCATACTTGTCCACATCTAAAAGTGTACTGTTGCCGGTGGAGTCCAATAGTATCCAGCTCCGAGAGGACCGAGCTTTCTTCTTCGTCGCAACCGCTGCCGCCGCCGTCTGAGGGTCCGCCGGCACCACGTACCCGTCTCGCGCCATCTCTCTTCTTAACCATCACCTTCACAATCACATCCCAACCAGCATTAACATAACATTAGCGAGGAATCCTTCATATTTTACAATTCCTCCTCCTTATTATATGGAAATTACTTAATTATAAGTAAAACTATTAGAGTGTGAACGCGACCACCTTCTTCTTATAGACTTGCTTACGTTTAGCGTTCTGATTGGCAAGAGCAATAACCGAACCCCAAAATAGATTTGGGAGGTCCAAGCTGGGGACAAATTAAGAGTAGAAGATTGTCCTGTTATGGAGTGACATGTGTCGGGTGAGGACAAAATAGTCCCACAAGTCAGTTTTGTCAGAGTACAGAACTTTCAGGGTACGTACGCCAAAACGCAATCCGCAAATTTACTTTTATTTGCAAACATCCATCCGGCTGGGCTGGCGTCCTACTTAACTGTTTTACACATATGTATGTATAATAAAAAAAAAAATAAGAAATTATTATTATTATTATTATTATTATTCGAGTAGCTAGTGACTTTTCTAGAAAAGGTCGGTGGAATCATCTAACAGTAAACAGAGACATTATTATTAAAATAGGCTAATGATTAACTAATGTAAATTAAATTGCAGACAATAATGTAAGTTAATTAAGAAAAGGAAATGAATAGACTAGCATCATGCGTACATGAAAATGGTTATTCAATTTTCTCCCTCAATAATTTTAAAAATAAAAAATAATTTGTATTGGTTAGTTTTAGATAATATAAAACTTTTTTCAAACTATAGCATCATCATATCATGTGGATAATAATTTTAGATACAAACAAATGTTTTTAGATACGACTTGTTAGTTATTGATATGTTAATATAATTTAGTATTTTATTGATGATTTTTGCTTTGCTTTGTTTTGTTTTGTTTTGTTTTGTTGCTGCAAATGCAATTATGCTGCGCTAGCAAAAGCACGATCACGTACCTGAAAAACCTCGTTATGCAGCGGTTGGTTGACAGAGAAATAGATCCAACCAAGCTTCGATTATTACATTCAAGTTTTTATTAATTAAAAAAAAAGAATTCAACTTTCTGGTTCCTTTTTCAACACTGCTTAGTCATCAATAATCATCCGAGCCACTGTCAGCAAGAATTGTTTTGTTATTTCCACAAACAAAGCAGTTCTAATTATCATCCAGCAGTAAGCATAGCTGTTTCACTTTTTTTGTTTCTGCTTGTATAAAATAAACATCAGACGAGCCCATCAGTTTTACTTGCCCCAGATAAAAAAATTCATCGACTATCGTATTCATCCGCTATCGTGTAAACGAACGTGTAAAGTTAGTAAACTATCAAATTTCAATTCATGAGCCTGTTTTAAGTTTGTATTATTGACATTCTAAGTTTTGAATGACATCAACAACAACAACTAACTTCGTACATTTCTGTGCAGTTTAAAATAGTGGAAATCTCAACACGGCGGCTGACCAAGTTGGTCAGAATTTTAACATGTATCCGGGTAATGGACAGGGAAGTAAAATCAGAAGTAGGTGAGAACTATCAACCAATCTTGTTGGCAAGCACGGAAGTTTATATGGGCTTACTGTTTCTGTCTCTGGTCCCATTTGGGTACCTTTATTTCGGGATTAACTGAGAATTAGATTCGGACGTTTGGCATTGGCAGCCAACAGTACAAATGTACGAGCACCAACACTTTCTTCTGGAGACTCAATGCCATTGTTCCTGGGAACAGAATCATAAAATCGTTGATGATTGACTGCTAAGAACCACAGAAACTCACTTAAACATGGAAGGAAAACCCCAAGTACCGCAATCAATCTCAGCTCTCGTCACAAAAATGAAAAGAAAGTATATGAAAATAATTAATCTATCCAAACGAAAGTATGCCTATTCCGGTGAGAAACACTTAAGACATCTTCACTTTTTGAGGACACTATACAAAGGTTTTCCCCCACCTCCCCTTTTCTCTGACTGTTAAAATCTATACAAAACCTCCTAATTAAGCCTGCACCGCCAAGGTCTGTAAATGCTCTATGAAAACTTGCAAACTCAAATCATCAGTAAATATTATATCTGATCCTTCTGTGTACGTTGAGTCTTGAGTAATAGATGGATTCAATTTGGCAAGAAGAAATCTTGCCTGACTACTATGCTGGTCGCATTTTATAATCTTCGGTGCAGGAATTCGTTCAGCCACCAATTGCTCTGCATCAATCTCGGGGGCTTCCAACAGCTTTCTCAAATTCTCGTGGTTTGGGTCTTCGTCATAACCAAGCTTCCTCCACTGAGCAATCTTGGACCCATAATGAACAACTACATGGAAGTAAGAATCAAATAGCAATATAACATCTGGTGAGATTGAGCGAACATCAAGGAGGACTGGAACAGGAGGCCCATCAAAAGAATATTGAAAAAGAGTAGGCTGGATCATAATAAGAGATCCCACTACACCTTCACGATTTAGCATCAGCCGGAAGAAGGCAGTCTCATCGGGAGTACAGTTGAAGACATCAATAAATTGAGACCTCCTTAAATAGAACATGAATTGAGGATATAGGGAAAAATTGGATGACAGGCGGAAGGATGATGGATCTTCCTGCATATAATCCCCAAACTTGGATGCAAAACGAATGAGCGTGTCATCCAGCCATCGTACTACATCTCGAGAATAACACGTCTCAGCTCTGTGGATAGCAAGTCTGGCCATTAATGCAGCTGCTGCTTCTTGGTCAAACCCAGCAGCTATTTCTGGTGACTGTTTCCCAACCCATCTTCTTGCAGCAGTTGTCACCCTTTTCCGCATACCCATGTTTCCATGACGATATCGTGTTATAAACTGAATGAAAAATGCAGATCCAGGTAGTGCTTTCTGCTCATCATTCACTTGGAAGAAGAAAGCAATACATGTCTTACTAGTTAGTGTATTCAACTTCCACATATATGTCCCACCCTCCCCTGTCTCATTTTCACTAACTAGATTGTTCTTTTTCCTCAGAGACACACAAGGTCCAAGGGCTCCACAGATTTTTACATCTCTTGTGGTCACTATCTCGATAGTTGCATCAAAAAACATCTTTAAATTCCCCTCTTCATCATGACTAAATATATGCCTCATACATTTTCTAAATTGATCTGATTCAAAAAACTCCCCAATCATCATGAATCCACCAGAATTTTCAACAGGGGTTTTTAGCTCTGCCACACCAACTTGATCTAGAGAACAAGCAAACAAATCAAGAACAACAGATGACTTAATTAATCTCTCAGACACTTGCTTGTAAAATGCAATAGACTTTCTATGATAAGGCGCATGACCATTGATGAGGTCTCCATGATTCCTGATAGATTTACCAAGATCTGAATCTACGATAATCCCCGGGCCCACAGTTGCAGGGCCTGAAGTGAAGACCATGATCCGGGAGCCTGTATTCACTAAGCATCCTTCCAAAAGACCAACTGCAGTGGATATTGCTGCTCCTGTGCATCTTTGAGGACGATGTCCTGGTGTTCTCTGCCGCAAAGAATGCATCTCTTCAATTGCATTACTCATGCTGAATTCACATTCTGACACAGGCAGCAAAAACCCCTGTTTTTGAATTACTGGTGTCTTCCCAAGTTGCTGCTGCCTTGTGCAAGTAACTCCCAGCAAATGTTGGATCTGAGACATTTAAAAGTAGACACAAAACTTAAATATTTGGTCTTAAGAACTATCGTTATGATTCTCTATAAACTAACCTAACATCTCACTGCTAATCAGAATCTGAATTACCCAACAATCTACTGAACATTCCATCCAAACCTAGGCAACCACTTTAAGCTATCATCACCATAATAAATACCACTTATCAACATCAAACACAAGATAACTTGGGACTAGCTATAGTAACAGACCATAATCGGCATTTGTCTGTGGCTTCTGACTTCCTAATGATTCAAAGTTATATATTAAAAAATTTACGTTTGTTAAGCCTCCAATATATGTAAACATTACATTATTCATATAAATTGACCAACACGGCCAACAAAAGTTAAGCGTCTGATACCTGCTCTGACGAGAGCTCCCTTTCTCCGTGCAAAACGACAACTCTAGAACACTCAGAGAATCCAAGATCATGGACCATGACCATTGAATCAAATACAACCAAACCCACCAGCGCATTTTCCGGTAACTGCTCTATAACACGCAACAACTCATGTTTAACCGCCCTAATCTCCTCCTCCTCCATGCACCCATCAACCACAAACACGAAAGCCGGCCCCATCACACCCCCGACACTACTCGTCAAGGACGAAAACGACAACGTCGAGTTTAAATTATTAGCAATATGATCGTGGCCGGCGTACTCTACGGAGGAGTAAGTGGGGAAAAGCTCGGCGGGGAGGTTGGTTTCGGCAATGGAGGAGTAAGAGCGAGGAAAAGGGTTTCTGCCGTAACAGAAAGGGCAAGACCAGATGCGGGAAGTGTAGTCGACGCGGGCGTAGGGGTTCAAAACGGCGCCGCATTTGGAGCAGATGAGAGGGTCGTAGGGGAGGATTGGGATTTCGGAGGATTGCATTAAGGGGGTGTGCAAGAGGCTGAGTGGGATTAGGAGGGAAACGGCGTCGGATTTGGTAGGCGGCCATGAATTCCAGGACCAGCGGAGGCCCTCGATGGATTCAAGCTCTGTGAAATCCATTTGGAGTGCTTGAAGTTAGGTGGGTGATGGGAGAAAATGGAGGGAATCTCGCATTGCTTGGAGACGAAGAAAAGGAAAAGGAAAGTGTTAGGGTTTGTTCGGGGTTTTGATGGAAATGATTTGATTAAACTCTCTAATAATTCAATAATTCAATAATTTAATAATTCAATTAGATTGTTCATTCATGAGATTGAGCCGGCCGAAGCCCGAATAAATTTGGATCTCGGTTTGGGCTCCGGGATTTTTCAAATCCCCAATTAAAAAATATAAGTGTGATTTAATAAATTTAAATTAATAAAATTTCTTTTAATATTTTTTCAATTTATTAATTTAATATATATGTAATGGTTGTTATATAATGCTTATGATATGATATTTATTTAATACTCAAGTAAGGATAGAGATGAATTAGGTTTGACAAAAAATTTGGGTTAGAACCGATTTAGGCTTGCTTTCATTTAAATAATGGATTGTCTAGTTAATACAATAAAATATGGATAGTGATGAGGCGGAATGGGGTGAGGAGTCCTTCTTTGTTTCTTATTTTAATTTTGACAAGAAATTTATTTAACATATGGAGAAATTAAATACTAATTAAAAATATTATTAAAATAAAAAATTTTAAATTTTAAATTTTTTAATTAAACATTACTTTTATATATATATACATATGGAGAATGGAGCAAGCATGAAGTAGAGAACATTAAACTATTTTCTACCCTATTAATAATATGAAAATTAATCCCTGTCCGTATTTCGTTCTATTTTCTGTTATATTATGGTAATTTTATTTCATTAGGGCAGATCCCCGTAATGTACCAAAAATCTTAAAATTTAAAAATTTAATTTACCTAAACTTTACCCACAAGAGGAGAGGCGATCCCTTAAATCACCATAGTCTCCATCTTCGGTCGCCACCTTGCACCATTTCAAAATGCTTCTTCTTGTGTGAATTAGGAAAGAGCGAAAAATAATTGTTGAAAAGAGAGAAAAGCTACTGCTGTTAGTTAATTTGGTAGGGAAATCATAGCCTCGGCAATAGGCTTGCTGGCATCTTTTATTAGATGACTTTCTTTTTCAGCGATTAAATTAAAGTGGAAGTATACATACACGTATTATTTTGGATAATTGGTAAATTTTGATTGGGTGTCTGAAACTGTTTTTGGTTTTGAGAGTGTGCAATTATTTTAATTGAAATTAGTTTTGTGGCATAGGTCGTTGGTTTGTTGGGGACACAAAATGGATGACGATTCATTATTATTTTTATATATATATAAATTTTAATTTAAGAGACTGTTAAATTAACATTTTAGGAGCGAAATTGGAAAATCAAGAGAAATATATATATATATATTAAGGATTAATTCAAAATTTTTAAATGGATTGATAAAGAATAATTAAACTCATCTATCATTTTAATTTTTATATTAGTTGTGCGTTTTGAAAATACTAAAGAGAAAAAAAAATGTTTTATAATACTTTAATTTTGGTAGTTTTTTCTATTTTTTTTATAAAAATTTATTAAAATATTTATTGTTATTTAATGAAGTATTAAAAGTGTCATTAATAAATACTTATATTTTTAATTTAATATTTACATAAATTCTAAATTTTTTATGATATAATTTTCAAATAAATGTATTATAATTAAATTTTTATAAGTATAATTTTTAACAAAATTTATTAATTCTTTTGTTGTTTAATAATTTTTTTTATAAAACACGTGTCTTTTAAGAGATAAGTTTTTTAAATTATTTTGTGACATAAATAAGAAAAAAATTTAAAATAATTAATTTTTACTTTTTTTTAAAATAGAGTTCAAAAAGAACATCTCTTCAATAAAAAAAAAATTAATTATTGACATTTTAAATCATTTTTAGACTCATTTTAGTTACAAAATGACAAAAAAAAATTAAAAATTTTGAAGCCAAAAAGTAGTAAAAATTGCACACTCATATTAATAAAATTATTGTTCTTCTGGTTTGAGGTTAAGCACCTAAGTAATCACAAGTTGAAGTAATTAGAGAAAGAAAGGTCTAGTGTTTAACAGGTGAGTTTCTCATTTTCATTTGATTTTTTTTTAAAGAATTATTATTAACTATTATTTTGAAATCTTGGTATGTAACGCTAATAATTCACATGGAATAAGTTTCTTTTTTATCGTAAGCACAGAATACAGATTCACCATTGCTCAGGGCTTACACTAACCTTTCTACCAAACGGCCTTTTGTACCCAGCCGAGGCACGAATGCAAATATACAATACACCCCACGGCACGCGGGCAAGCCAAATGGAATTTTTCAGTTTTCTCTTCCGTCTTCTTGCTTCCTTTCCCTCTTCTCTTCGACTCTTCAAGGCTTCAACCAAAGCAAGCCATTTCCTCGACTCTTCAGCATAAACAGTTTTATATTAGAAGACTAATTTATGGGTAATTCACAAATTTCAAAAGCTTATCTCATTCTCTGTCTTCATTGCCGAGTAAGTCTTCAAGAAACAAAAGCATAGAGCGGTGCATTATGTTCGGTATTTCGTACGGTGAGCTCTTTCTCATAATCGGTGCCACTGCTGCTCTTGTTGGTACTCTCTCTTTCTCTCTGAAGTATAGCATATATATTTGTTTTTTTTGGTTGTTATGGCAACAAAAATTGAAATGGTTTCGCCGTTTTATGCGTTATAGGACCAAAAGATCTTCCGATGATTGCGAGAACAGCTGGTAGATTAGCTGGCCGAGCCATTGGGTATGTTCAATTAGCTCGTGGGCAATTTGATAATGTTATGCAACAATCTCAAGCTCGTCAGGTACTTTTGTTCTAGACCCTTGTTCATTAAAACATGAACTGTGTAATCCATACAGAGGATCGAACAAAGAAGAACCGAAATGGTAGTGTTTACAGTATGTTTAATCGGTGCTGACATCCAGTTCTATTTGATTCAAAATGATATTAACCAAATGTATTTTATGTAGAATATGAAATGAGTGTTTTATATTTCTCTGTACCTATGTGTGCATTGAGCATAATATTGTTAAAGAGCTTGCATTTACATCCAAAACGGAAAATGAAATAGTTAGGATATTGTAGGATTATTCAGTAGATAAATTAAAGTTTGTGTTACCTTTGATGAGATTAGTGAAAAAGAAAGTTTAACTGTGCAAACAAAGTTAATTTCGGTAATTCTGATGTTGGAAATAGTCTATACACGCAGAGACACAAACACGTGTGTATGCTCACATAATATTATGTTTGTTTGGGAGTTGGGGAAGGAAAAGATAAAGAAGTAGCTGAGGGTTCACCCTTTTTACTGCAAGAGAGAGTGAAAAAGAAGGAAATTACAGATTATTATTTAATATTCTTTAGGAAAGGAAGGAAAGAAAACCATTATACTATTTTTCTGATAATAATACCTCTTTTGCATAGAGTTAACTTTTTTTATTCATATTTTAATTTCTTTTTTCAAGATGAGAGTGAAGATACAGAATGGTTTGCACCTTTTGTTGATTTTTATTTTTTCCATCTATTAATGGAAGTATTGAGTTTTGTGAGTTGGAGGGCTGATACAAGCTTTCCCCTTCATTACCTCTCAACATTTCTTTCCAATTACATCAGGGAAATTCACTATGTTTTGTTTCCGCTTCTCTTTTATCAAATGGAAGTGCGAAATAGAAAGAGACATTAGTTCAGGTGCATGTGCAAATTGTGTCTTGACAATGTCTGTTAACAAATTATGAATATAGCAATAGCAACTATTTGGAAAGGGTTTTCATCTTAGTGCCCTTTTATCTTCTAGGTACAAAAAGAACTTCAAGATGCAATGCAACAATTGGAGGCAATTCGTTATGAAATCCGCAGTGTATCTCTTATTAATCCCGGTCCCTTGACTCGAAATCTGACAGGACAATCCTCCAGAGCCTACTCCTAAGAATAGTGGTATTATTTGCTGCCTTAAATTCAGATACTCTATTGCTCATGCTTGCTTTATTTCTCTTAATTATATTTTCCTTGTTTCCTTGTTTGTAGATGACAGTTCATCCAAGAAATCTGAAGAGCATAAGCCAACAGAGGGTGTGGTGAAGGTGTTGAATCTTATTCATTTCTGTTACTCCATTATTTATATTCCTTGTAGTGCAACCCGTTTTGCATCATCTTGATTCCTTTTATTGACCTTTCTCAGCGTTATAGTTTAAAACCCTCTGGGTCAATACATTTACATAGCCAAGCAACTGCTTATGCAAGACTGGCTGAATCTGAAGCTGTGAAGAGTGGTTCTTTGAAGAGCAGTGCAGATATAGGAAATTTTGATGGTGAAGCTAGTGCTTTTACTATTCTTCCAGTTTCAGCTGAAGACACTGGCATGCTTCCGAATCGCAAGGGTAACTGCAATTTCCAATAATCAGTTATTGTTCCCATATGTTTGCAGTCTTTATATTTTTCTTGTTTCTATCAATTTAGCTTTGATCAATTCCATTTTCTAACTTATGTCCCTGACCTGAGCACCATTGAGAGCCGTTGAGACTTGAACATTGTGCTTCATATTTTAGCATGTGCACAATAAATTTCTGATTTCTTAACAAAAAAAAGGTAAAATTGTTTTCATTTTTTTTTTGGATAATGCTTGATACATCTGTTGCCATTTGGCGCATATCTTCAATCTGTGGTTTTTGTAACTTCTTGTTGTGAATGAAATCTCTCTAGAAGATGCATAAACATTTGTTGTAATTGGCGGAAACATATGAGTTAATGAGATGAAAGATGGATATTCCAGAGTTTATAATGCAATCTACGATAATGTTCCTTCAAAAATTTGGAAGTGCTTTGTCCTTGCAGCTTGGTTGGTATTTGATATATTATCCTTTGCTGCCTGTTAATCTGTGCTGGGTCCCTGTTGGACAGAAATTCACTTGGAATTATAAGAAAACCAAATGGTGGTTGCTGGGGCTTGAATCTGATGGGTATTCTATGTACTCATTGGACCATGCCATTTTAACTTTTAAAATATAAAATATGAAATAAATTTACCATTGTAATTTGTTATGTTTCCTAAAAGAAATCTACCATTGCAATTTGTAAGCCAGTCCTACAATTGATATAAGAGATCACATTGCATGTTAATGTTTTGATGTTTTGTTGTGAATGAACCTTACTTTAGCACGTACCCAAGTGGCATACATTCTAGAGAAGGATTATCTAATATGTGTGCTGGGTGACTTGTTAAAAGAATAGGTCTCTAGTCTGCAGTTAAGCTTTTCAAGTACATAATTTGAATTGACTAACTAGTGGATTTGGTGGCAGAGAATGTGAAAGGATCTGACATTTTGTTAGAAGCTGTACTTGAATCAGAGGTAGCGCATAATGCTAAAGATTTTTTTTCTCAGCCTGAAAATCAAATAAAGTGAATGAAAAGGTAGAGCTCTGTGGTCTCTATTTCTGACAGCATTCTTCCTGTTTTAATGATCTTGTTGAATGGAGGATGATGTTAAATGATAAATTTATGCGAAGATATACACATTGAAGATGTTTGAAGCATGCCATAGTTTTCCAAGCATTTCTTGGGACTAATTAAAAATTTTAGCTTAGCTTAAAAAGAACAGCGATTAAAAATTTTAGCTTAGCTTAAAAAGAACAACGATGATCTCGTCCTTTTTTTCTGGAGTTGCTTATGCATTTGCATCATTTGGAAAATGTTTCATATCTATGTGTAATAACACTTTATAATAATCAAGTTGTTCCCCGTAACAATAGCACAATTATTATGTTTTGCTTATGTTTATGTTTAATTGTCAAATTATAAGTTACTAAGGACCCTTTTGTTACATGTTTGGTTAAACAGTTAAACTGATATTTTGAATTTATGTGTGCAGAAATTGTATTGACATCCTTTCTCAAAAGATCTAGTTCAGGTTTATGGTAAGCCTGTGAATTACTGAACCATGTTTTGCTGTATTACCTGGTTATCAGTATATCTTCACCCTTGTGTGGGAATTGGGGCTTACAAATAGTTAACTTTGTAATATTAGTGGGTTAATTTTTTTAATTGCATATTCACCTTTGTGGTTAATGTGATGCCTGCTTGTTTGGTTGATGCAACTCATTTTCAAATTTTTATCATGTGATGGAGTTTATATTCAATAGACCCCATATCTGCTTCCCTTGAATTTTTTGGTTGTACCAATAGCTATTTTGTCTTTTGAACATTCTCCCTTCCCAAGTATATTGGCAAATAAAAGAGCATTCTTTTTTCATCTAAATCATTTAGCATCTGTCAGTATCTGTTATCCCTTTAGTAGTTTTTCCTTTTAGTCTTTGCTGCCACTGCCCTAAAACTTCTGTTCATGGCGTCTATTGCCATAAGCCTTGGTGTTGTTTTTTCGGATTGCTTCAAGTCTACACACTTAGATATGTTAAGATGAGTTTTATAAGATTAGTGATATTTGCAAAACCAGACAAATCTTAAATATTGTTCCTATTTATAACAATACGCCATATCACGATCCAGTAAAAGATCAACATAAACATTATGCGGTACTGTGACTTGAACATTAAAACATTACTAACATAAAGGTGAATGGTCTTACTGTAGCTGAACCAATAGACGTATCAATATCTTTTGTAAACATTTTAATCGCAAAAGAGGCTCTGAGCCTCTGGCCTAGTTTAGCAAATCACGTCCAGCGTCCTGTGCCATTTGAGCGATAAGTCCATCCATCCGTTATTCAGACTTGCTATTGAATGATCACTAGTTTAACCCAGTTGTTACATTATTTATGTCATCACAAAGTAATCCAAGTTTGCAGTTGATGGTCTACTCTAGTAAGGTTAGAGGTACTCGCATATATTATTTTGATCTTTGTAGTTCGAAAGTGTTAGGGAGCATTTGGCACTGTTTGATGGACTGCTCTGATGAAATTTATGTTCTGAGTGATGTTAAGATGGTTACTGTCATCCATGTGCTTAACTTGGTTCAGTGCTGAAATTTTCTTAACAAGTTAGGGAAGCAAGCCAGATCGCTTGTCTCTTTCAAGAATGGGGAGTTCTTTGTGATATATCCGGAATAAGTTCCACCCGAACATGTGAGTAAAACCAAATGAGTTTTGAGTCGTAGTTCTTGCAAGTCTTTTGGGCAGATATTGAGTGCAAAAGAAGCCTGCCTGGTTAACTTGGGAGTCGTGAGTTTGACTTTGACTTTTCTTTTTTCCTACAAATGAGTTCTCGAGTTTGGTTCGAGTGATGGATGATAGTATTCAAATGAATGTTATGTTATGTGACATCTCAAGGGTTATTATATTATAATTATTAACACTTTCTTCCCTGGATAATCTGTGTCTTCGAATTGCTTAAGCAAATTTTAATTATTGTTTATAAACGATGAAGTGGGAGATCCAAGATAGGATTTGCTCTTTATAAACATAATAAATAGAGTGAGTGAGTGCTCTTCTCCAAAAGCTTAAAAGTTGAACCTTTCGGGCTTTGGATCTTGGTCCCCATCGGGTTCACATTCGTTGGGCTTTTTAATCTTGGCGACACAGAAGTGGGAGTACTAAAAAGTTATGAATTAAGAATTGATTGATATCGAATATTTGTGAGTTTTTTTTTTTTTTTTGTTTTGGTCATTATAGTCACTATACTTACCATAACATTATTATTGAATTATTGTAGTTAAGTGGCCTTATCATATATGTATTTATAGTTTTTTCTGCAAAACTTACTCCTTAAAATTCACAGCGATTAGCCAAGTAGTGCTCAACCCATTTTTTTGTTTTTCCATCGCGTAGAGAGAGTAAGAAAGTTTGAATCTTTTTTAAAGCAATTGTGAGTAGAGATTTAGGTTGGGTAGTAATTAAATTAATTTAGAGAAGAGTAGTCTAAAAACAAATGAGTGAAAATATTTAGCATTAAAAAAATATTAAAAAAAACTTGATGATTGAATTGGATAGATCACATGGTTATGGATTGAAAGCAGCAATTCATGCAGACAAGAGCTCTGCAATCATGTAATAAAATAAATTAAAAATTAACCAAATAAAAAAAAGTACCGACTTTTTTCTTTTCCTAATTATTCGTTGGATTAGAAATTATATTATTAATCGCTTTCAAATTGTACAGATTTTTTATTACTTAATAAACAAGCACTTGTCTACCTTCCTCGACCATTCCATTACTATTCTCTAATATATATATATATATATATAAAACACCAAGTTGTGAATATAATTACGTTCATAAAAGATATATGAGGCAGCTGCAGCCACGCGGCCCGATCCAAGAACAACTTTAATGCTCTCTTAATTAAATATAAGTATGTGGGTATTATATAATTAATATTAAATTAAGTGTTAGTGATCCCATAGAGTTATTCAATTATAAATTTTATTAAAAATAAATAAATAAACATAAACACAACATGCAGGTGCTGCTAACCACCAATTCTCTCTCTCTCTCTCTCATAAAATTAAAAAAAAAAAAAAAAGAAAAGAAAAGAAAATTTCCAACCACATTCACCAGTCAGATTATATATATGTATATACTGGTTTGCTTATCCCAAACTCGTAATAAACTAATGGCTATGGATGCAAGCCCCATCAACATGCACATGGCCTTGTTCCCTTCCCTCTTCCTCTCTAATTCTCTTCACTCCATAATTAATTAACAGGACTGATATGAAGAATCTTTCAAAGGAAATTAAATTAAAATAAAAAGTAGCATTCAAATTGAAATGAATAAGAACACACAACAACAACGACTACTACTACTACTACTACGACAGCAAGGACAACAATAAGAGTAACAATTAATAACAAAAATAGGGTGATTGCTAAACAAGAACGATATGATATGCGGCCATTTAGCAATAAACAAGCCAGACAACAGGGTTAAGACGTTTTTTGCTTCGTGTCCATTACAAATGTCTAGATTTCTTAATTTAAATCTTCATATCTATATACCATCAAATCAAAATACAGAGACAACACGTAATTAATCATCCATAGATTAATTCAAACACCAAGCTCCAATTTCGTACGTTCCTCATTCCCATGATCTTCCCAGCTTAATTCATTTCCCTTCTGTTTAATTTGTCTTAACAAAACCAGCAATAAGCAGCCAAGCCACACCCCATATTACTTTAGGTTCTGCTCTTGCATTTCTCCATTGCTCTTGGTGCTGAAATTCAACAAAAGTAATTCATAGTTAGATTAAATTAATACTGAATAAGAAATTGTACTTGTATGAAAATCTATTTATATATATGTAGATGTGCATATATATATATATATATATATATATATATATATATATATATATATAGAGAGAGAGAGAGAGAGAGAGAGAGAGAGAGAGAGAGAGAGACCGAGTCCAATTGCCTCTGATCCCTTCATTATGCGCAAGCGCTTGCATGAATCAACAAACATCCTGTAAAGATAACAAAGAAAAAGTTTAATTAATTTTTTGAATATTTAATAATTAATATGAAAGCCGATTGCTTTGATTAGTGCTGCAGTGTGACAACCTAGCAAAGTTGTTTCTGCTCGATGATGTCTAATATATATCATGCAGCCTAATTCACACTGCATTTGTTTTGTTAAATATATATTATTATTAGGGTTTTTTCTTTAAAAGGATTTTGAGAGGGATAAAAAACTTACTCCCATGGAACATCACCCACGAGCATCCAGTCACCATCCTTGTCTTCATAGGTTGGCACATACTCAGAACTGTTCAGAAGATCCATCAACTTGCTTTCATTCATAAAATCTATCATTCCTTGTGCTCCATAATTACCTTCACATTTAAATAAATTATATATCAAAACACATGATACTTGATAAAACTAGATTATGAATCCATGATATCAAAGTTATAAGGATTTTCAGGTTATGTTGCAGTGCAATTACTGTGTAATATATAAAGTACTTACCCATGGTGAAGGAACTGAACATCTTGGCCAATGCATCGGACAGCTCTTGGTAGCTCTTGTACATCTTCAAATCTACCTTACGCAGATATGGAGCGCCGTCCATACAAACCTTCACAAATGCTGCGCCGGTGCCGGTGCCGGTGCTGGCGCCGTTCGCCTTCTCACCTTCCTCGCTCGGGTTCTTCTGAGTCATGGCATTCTTGCGATAAGATCGCACTGGTGGCCAACCTACAACCTGTTCCCTGAAGTCAATCCAATACACATAAGTTTGCTAAACATTTACATATATACCCAGAAAGAAAAATCATACAAAAATTTGGTAAGAATTGATGACTTACTTTGCTGGTGGCTTTGCTGGATCCTTGGTGCAAGAAGAGAGGAGATTCTTTTCCTTTGGAGAAGCATTCTTGATATTCTCATTCAGATCCACTGCTTCCTTAGACCGAAGATTGAGTTTCAAATCAACAGTCTCAGAAAAACCTCTCTTCCCGGTAATCTTGGGTGTTTCAGGTTCAGTTTTGCCACCACCAGGCAACCCCAGACAAAGTTCAGTCTCTTTAAAGTTCAAATCTCGATCAGCCACTAACATGTTCGCCATTTTCAGGCCAACTTCCATTGAAATTAATCAACAACCCTTTTTATATCTCTCCCAAATATCTTTGTTGTTTTCTGGATAGCTTTTGCTTTCCTTTTCTTTCTTTCTTCTCTGTGTCTTGTTCTTGTTCTTCTTTCTTTCTTCAGTTATGTTGTTGTGTTGCTAGAGAGAGACCCCAATAATATAACTGTGGGCTGTTGTGTTATCAGCTGCATGTGTGTGTCATATCAGCGTATCTGCTGCATAATTTATGGACACGTGGATACACTTGGGACGTTGATTCTGGTTTTCTTAACCAATCTGATGACATAGAGAACGTGATTGGGTGTTTAGATTTCCAGATGTTTTTGGCTACGAGTTATTTCTGTGAGTAAATTATACAGTTTCTCTCGTCTTGGTCAACCTGCACATGCATACCACTGCCAGCTCCCTCATATAAACTAAACATTAACCATCCATTACCAACACCATCACTAATTCAATCAAAATTTCTATAAACTCTGGTAGGTGATTATAGGTTAAAAATTTACCCTAATTATCAATTAATCCACCGTTATAATATTTTTAATATTACTTAGTTTTGTCTATCCAGAAATACTTATTTATTATTAACAAATCAAATGTATATCATATTTAATTAAGTTTAATCTCGTTCGGGGTTTTTGAATT
This sequence comes from Melia azedarach, assembly GCA_028052125.1. NCBI lineage: Eukaryota > Viridiplantae > Streptophyta > Magnoliopsida > Sapindales > Meliaceae > Melia > Melia azedarach. The sequence continues at coordinate 3,655,812 of CM051396.1, read as the reverse complement.
AAATTGTTGACATTTTCATAAAACAAATTCATTGAATTGATTTATGATTTATGATTTATAATTTTTAAATTTTTAATAGTTTTTCCTTTTTATATGGAGGACATGCATCTTTTCCCTTCCATTGACCTGATTCTACTTTACTTTCCATGCATGGATTGATGGGGTCTGGTCCGTTGGGTAGTGTGGGCAGAATGAGAAGGCAAATCGCCGTTAATACGAACCAAATCATGTACTATTAATTGTATCAATGAATATATGTATAGATAGTAAGATTCTTCTAGGAACCATCCATTTATGCCCTAACTCACATGAGCCAATAATTCACCCCCTATTTATTATCTAATAAATCGCCTTCTCTACATCTACACCCAAATACATACATATATACATATATATATATATATATATATACACACACACACAAACCATCTAACTTGGAAATTATTTTATTTCAACCCTTTCCCATGCATCTTCATTATAGTTACATACATACGGTTAAAATCTGAATGAGAATGTATAATTACATGCATCCAATAAACTTTATAATTTATATATTAATATCATTTGATATGTAGATATATTGAGAGCGTTAACGAGAATATTGATTGACCATATACATATATATATATATATATATATATATATATAGGAGTATTTGATAAGATAATTTAAATAAAAGATTATGACTAAAGAGAAGCTATTCTCCTGCAGGACACATAAACATCAAAGAGAGTAGCAATATTCAACATCACTCATTCTAAAATTTTTAGGGCATGGTGGTGACTTAGAGACAGGTCACATCCCTACAATAAGGAAACATCCCTAACCCTAGCTGTGCCCTTGCCTTGTCACCATCCCCCAACCCCATTTTTCTTGTTTCTTTCTAACCTAACTTCTATATTTCACAATTATCCTATCCCAATCCTTTTGTCTCTGAGCTCCTTCAACCACATCTTCTATCTTCATTTCCAATTAGAAAGACTAGTCTCCCTCCTTTTTTCTCATCTTAGTTTTAAGCTTGCTCATGTCTACTTCATATAAGAATACAAGAAGTACCCTAGCTAGCTAGCCATTTTCTTTCTCTCTTTCTTTTGGAATTACATGCCCAAAATTGCCATTAATCCACATTTTATCTACTAAGGAATGAGTGACCCGCCACTTGAGATAATTGATAACTTTTAATTATTATTATTATTATTATTATTTTTACAATGAAGTGACCTTTGCCCTAGCTTAGCTAGAGGAATTTTTTTAAGTGGTCCTCATCATACCGCAAAAGGTTTGATCAAAATATCATGAATATCCAGGTGGAATTGTGGTTATTTTATGGCCACAACAATATTCCCACACACATAAATATCTATATATTTGCTAGAAGTGTACAAGAGTGCAAAGATCATTGTTGCTCATAGGTGAAAATTGATTTCATACCTACTTCTTCTTTCTTCCAAGATTAATGCATTTAATTAATTTCTACTTTAGAGGCTACTACACGTATGATGTGGTCCTATAACTAATACAACCTTAGTCCAAATGTACATTAATATAATTTAACTAAGTTATTCTTATAAAACTGTTAAATGGTTAGAAGTAAAGATTGAAAGCACTACGAATGCTTTCTAGAAAAGGCAATTTATTGGTATTCTTTCCGAAATTGGTTCTAAAGTTTAATCATAAAAAAGGGAAAAAAAACTTCCCAATATACTCGTGATAAGATTTAATTTAAAAAAAAAAAGTAGAATAGAATAGAATATACTTAATTAATCAGCATATATATATATATATATATATATATATATATATATATATTATGTCGTGGCATATCAAGGAATTAGATCTGAAATTGATCCCTTATGATACTTTTTGCAGCTCGAGCAGACATGTCACACTAACTAACGATTTATTAATTAATAAATAAAGTACTAAACGAATTAATAATGATCACTAATCTAGTTTTTATCAATTATATAATAAATTAAAACTGGACCTAGCTACAAATGCAATATATGAGAATCTTCCCCTGCAATAATATTATTCCAAATGTTGGTAGAACCTGAGACAATGGATGCCATGGTGGGGGCTGACCATAGCACTCTTTCTTTGGAATGTCTACTTTTAATTAAATTTATAAATTAAAATCAGCTAGCCCTCCCATCCCTAACCCTACCCTACTTTTAATTCCATTTTTAGCTTAATTATCTCGCTTCTTTCCTTTCTCCTAGCTAACTTAACTAAACAACGCGGCTATCTTTTAATTTACCAATATTCAAGATTTTCTAGTCAAATTATTTTTGTCTTTTTGGATGGTGGGTTGAAGTCATCAATGGCAAAATGCTTGCTTGGGATCAAAAGTGATCACAGAAATATACGATATGCAGGAATTAAATTAATTACCTGTAAGACTTGTTATTCAACAGAGGAATCAAAGAGAATCGTGTGTGTGTGTGTGTGTATATATATATATATATATGTTAAGTGGGTGACAGGAGAGAGGATCACCAATGTTTTTAATATAAGAGATTGGATGAATCAGTTTTCTTGGTTATATACATTTATTATACCTTACCAAAAAGGATCGACACATCGATCACAGGGCTTTACCTAATCTTTTGTTCTTTCTTATATATTATTTAATAGTTGCAAGTTAGTAGCTAGCTAGCCAGAGAGATCGCGATCGATGAAATTAATAAACATTTTTTTACCCATGACAATAGAATATGTATATATATATAAATATAAATATGTAAGTGAGTGAATATATGACAATAGGATAAGTTTGTGAATATATAATTGGTCTCTATCAAACATATAACAGTAAATAATTCATAAAAATTTTATGACGCGCGTTATTGTTAAGTATTAAAAGAGAGACTCTCACCTAATCTATATTTTAAAGAGATTTCGGATATCAAGTCCTTTCTTCATCATCATGCATATATATGACTGTGCGTTATATAGAACACATGCGGGAATAATTCAGTTTGAAAAAGGTGACAAAGATATTGTGTGTGTGTGTGTGTATACATATATATATATATATATATATATATATATATATTATAGAGTGATGATTTTCATGGATTGAACCCTGAAATAAATGATAAAGATGACATATATGTATATTTATCTTTGAAATAGGTAGCTAGGAATATTGAATAATATATCATAATGGTGTGGAATTGTTTGAAGGCCGTAATCAAGGGGGACCCTTAGAATTAATACGAATGGCAATATCATTAATTAGTTTATGTACATGGTGATTGGCTTTAAAGAGCAATTGCAGCTTCCCACCTCCCCACCCATTTCCAGATTCTTGCTTTCTGGCGCTTGCATGCTGTCACCACGCTGTCATGTTCCATCATATCGATCTCATCTCCACCTTTTTTCCTTTTTCATTCTTTATTAAATATATAGCTGAAGATTTTTCTTTTCATTTTCTTTATTGAAACAAATATAAATATACTTACAAGTACGTAAAAACAAACTATTTGAAGCATTTTTAGCAGTCTAATATTACTTACGGATATAAACTTCTATATATACCCATTATTGACATTGTAGTATCGTATTACTTTTTACTTTTACGTTACAATTTGACCATGTAAAAAATAAAATTAATCAATAATTTGTATTAAATAGAATTTGTGCTTCTAACATTATTGTTTTTTAGAAATGAATTCAGTAAGTTCTAGTTTTGGAAAGATATGAATAGTAGTTATTAATGAGAACATGATAATAGTGTTATATGTACAAATTTTGTTTACACAAACTAATTTGACAAAATTATATTATTGTTATATCTTATATAATTTGTTTTTTATTCATATAAAAATATAAAATATAATAATTATAATATAATATTATTATATTAAATTGTGTAAATAAATTTGTATACCTCCTATTACTCTTTTGTAAAATGAGAATATATTTAAACAGTAATTAATTTCTATTAGTGGGCCACATCTAGAAGGAGAATTTTCAGGTCCATTAACTTCTGGGAGGCCGTTTGGGCCTTGTTGAAATGCTGGGGATTCAAGTTGGGCTTTTTAAGATTTTCGTTTTTCATGTTTTCTTAATAAAAAAAAATATTAATTTTATTTTTAATATATTTCAATATTATCATTTATACCTCTATTATTTTAAAAGTATATTTTTAATCCTTATCGTTATAGCACTCGTTTTAAAATTTTAATTTTTTAGTACAAATAATTTTATTGTCCCTATAATAATAATGATGATATCACCTAAATTTTAAAAAATAAAATAAAATATAATTCAAATAAATATTAAGAATAAAATTATTTAATAATTTTTTTTAAAAAAAATTACTAAAACTAAAAAATTAAATTCATAATATAAATAAAGATAATGTAATATAAATAAATTTATTTTTTTTATTTTTTAAATTTTTACAATAAGATCAAATAAAAATAAAAATAATAAAATTTAAATAAGTTTGTTTCTTTTTTATTTTTACAATAAAATTAAATAATAATAAAATAATAAAATTTGAATAAGTTTATTTCTTTTATGTTTTTTTTAATTTTATAATAAAATTAACTAAAAATAATAATAAAACTTAAATTTTTTATAACAAATCGTTTATGAATAAAACGTTTTATAAAATTTTATTATGAATATTTTTTTGTAAATTTTTATAATTTAAAAAAATTATTCAATAATTATTTATTAAAATAAAAAATTAAAAATGAAAGTAATTAGAGTCTTAATAAAAAAATTTATTTTTTATATTTTTTTTATTAGTTTAAATTTAATATAAATTTAATTTAGTTAAAAGTAAATATGTTAATATTTAATAATTATACGGTAGAGATTAAAAATGTAATTTTAAAATAATAAAATTATAAGTAATAATATTAAAATAATGTTAAAGATGAAGTTGATATTTTATTTTTTAATATATTAAGTATTTTATATATATATATTGTACTCTTCTGATCCAAGTTTGGTATGATCTTGTACACTGATTCACCTGGACGAGACTGATGAAGAGCAAACATGGGCCCATGATTAATGATGATGATGATATAACTAGGGAGTTTCTGCAAAAAGGGTCCCACACGATAAGAAGGAATGATGAGTGGTGTTTGATGAACAGACGTGGCTTGACCAGCATCTAGTAGTTGTAATCTTTACCTTTTACCTAATCAAACCGTACGAACATACATAGCTTGCAAAATTATTCGGCGTCAATGAAACGAAAGACTGCCAACGAAGCAGAGGCAAAGGCAATCAATCAATCAATCAATCGTACCTCTCGTGTGGTTTCATTAGTTGGGACCCACGATGTTTCATCAACCACATCATCCTGCCACACGTGTACCGCTTTGTGATGCTTCCTGCTTCTCTCGCCCGTACTCAGTGTTATGTTCCCTTGCTGTCCACGCGGCTTGGAGCTTCATCTTCGTTTTTATTTTTTAAAAAAAATGGAAATTAAACGATTTTCTTATTTTTATTAAACATTAAAACTTTAGGTAAAATTTGCGCATACGCACTTGTATTTATTAATTGAATAATTATAATTTAACTAATTTGTTTTTGGATTAATTAGCTAATAATTATTAAATATTCAAAAAATTTTGGATTAATTAAAAAATGTAGGAATTCATTTACATTCTTGTCGCTTTTTTTTTTCTCATTTTAAAAATCAAGGCAGGTAAAATTCGGTTGTAAAATTTCATTTTATACAACATTAACACATGCCCTAAACATATTGATAATATTTGCAAGTGGAACAAACAAAGCAATGCCAACCATTCTTCGTTGTGCATGCAATGAGCAGGCGAGTCCCTCAGAGTTGAGACCACAAAACTCAACATAATCAATGTGTCCATGTTTTGTATGAGTTATCACAAATTCTCTCCCTAATTAATATTACAACAACAATTAATTCACCATTTAAAGAAATAGGTGTGTTCGAAATTGATCATTGTAATCTGGGTCAATGGTACTCAAGTTTTCTTCTATCCCACTCCCACAACAAATGGGTGGGTGGATGGGTGGGATGAGCATGTCTTGAAAACACATAAGGATTTGGTACGTATTTGGTCCGTTGAACCAACAAATAAATAAATAAAATTGAAAGGTGCTAGAATTAATTATGGATGCGTAGAGTTAGAGGTTCATTTCAATAATATTAATATTAATATATGCATGTTTCATATCTGAAGCAGACAAAAATGGTGGACCCTTTCTGCCAATACAGAAGTGGTTCAAAATTCTCGGAGCCAGAGTTGCAGAAGTTAATGGTACATGTAAGAGAATGCCCACAGATTTAACGCAAGAAAAAGACACATAAATTTATATATTTGTGTGTTCTGTGTTCGATAACTCTTTTCTTATTTTTAAGGGTTTTGTGAGTTGGTTTGGTTTCTGCATGTATTGGCTTTGTTAGGACCACCATACCCTAATCTAAGTTGTGGTTTGTCACTTTGTCTAGACTTGAAAGAACCCTAAAAATGGAGGAAACTTGATCTGTTCTTAAAGCTAGCTATATAATAAGTTGGGTTATTCTCGGACAATCTTAGCTCTAATACTGACCCTCATGCTTGATGTCGGTATACTTTTTAATCTTTTAATCTTTAATTTACTCTCGTATTTAAAGCCTAAAGTGGACATTATTATTACATTAGCTGACTAAAAAGGTATCAGCACCGACTCGGAACACTGAGGGAATCTAATTAGCTTAACTTTTATACATATAAAACCTGTACAAGGGCCGGATTGTTTGTGTTACTACTCATCATCGATCAAGTTTAAGCCTTAAAATTATTAAAAATAATAAACACTACGTTCCTATCATGTTTCTGATTCCGGACTGTACGTCATGTTTCTTTTACAACGGGTAAGTGTGTAATGTAATTCTACATTGTATATCAATCATGCCCGGTGTTCGAGTTTTGGTCACATCAATATTGAATTTGATTTAACACATCATGCAATTGGAAATTCCACATTATCCACCGAAGGGTTTGGAAACACGACGGATTAATTCTTAAGAAAATTTTGCCTTAAAACAACAGGATCCAACAATATCCGAAACCAGAGATAGACTTGAAGAAGTTGATCCAAATAATTATGGCTAGTTGATCGAATACGCTTGTGAAGTAAACCTCATCCATCAATGCCGCGTCTCTTGGCTTGGAACCAAACATAAACCAGAATCTTTGTGCACCACAAACGCCCAACAGTCAAAATTAGCTTGCCGACCAACCAATGCCAATGCCAACTGCATTCAATATATATATATAAACCCATAATAATTAATAATAGTAATAACAATAATATGAATCCATATTCTTGAAAATTTTTGTGGATGAAAATGTGCAAAAGAGACCCAAATCAAATTCATTTGTTATACATCGCTGTCTTGTATATTTTAATTGGCTATTTCGGATTGAAAAAATGTCAACAGTTATTATGAATTAGCTGCTATATGCACTAAGCACCACCAATGAAAGCTAACAAATAATTAACAGCTTTCCATACATACATATATGGCCATGCTAGCCTGTCATAGACCGCGAAATTTAGCTAACTCTTGTAGATCGATTTAATCGATGTTGCTATCGATCATATCATCGCTTGTTTGAGCAAGAATATGTGTATATCAATGCCAACAAAAATAACGTAATATTGTGATCCCAATCTCATTAAGCCTCATAGCCAGAAGACAGCGAAACAGCTCAAACATTCGTACTGCACGCTTGTTTGATTCCCAAAAGTTAAATAGCTTTTAGGTTTGATGAGATAAAATGCTGATAGATTTCAAAATTAATTAATCATAATAATATTATTGTTGGAGTTATATATATATATATATATGCACGTTCTTTGAAGTTTCAAAGTTTTTATTAAACAACAGGTAGCTGGACAATGTCCATTGTTTCAAGGGTGTCAATATGCCAATCTAGCATCATTATATTCCCTCTGTAAGGACAAGTAAATTTACATTATTGATCACTTAGCTACCTCGTTTACCTATTCAAGTTTAAGTTGCTTTCTTTCACACGATATCACACTATAATTTAACGACCTCCGTATATATTATTTATTTTTCTGCTTATATATATATATATATATATATATGTTAATTTGGAAGAATGATTTAGTGAACGATATGGATTGTTCATCTCATAGAGCTCGACATGCCTAGCTATTAAAGTATGCTTCAAACAATACTTTTCTTATTTTACAATTTAAGTAAAATCTCATTTGACATTTTTTGAGATATTATATACAAAATCCAATAATTGCAGTACTCCAAAAAACACATCGCTCTCTATAATATAAATGATGTCGCTGACTGAAAAATTTTTAAGCACGATAAAAGCGCTTTAAAGTAAGTCTTAATTAGAAGTAATACTTTTGAGAATTCTACATTCCAGTCCTTGTAGCTGTTGGTTCTACTTTGGTAGGCGCAGTACTAATTATGAAAAGAAAGTTTACTAACCGACATGAAAGAACACGAGGGGTCCTATATATACATATAATCAACACGTACATCTGCTTAATTATTGTGCTTTTTAATAATTGAGTTGAGCTCAACAAATTAAAGGGAATGAAAAGAATGTGTAGTTAATGAGTGTAATTAGCTTTAATGTAACAGGAAAAGGAATTTACAATTAGGTACAGAAGAGAAGTTCTCGGATATTACTTGTGGAAAAAGAACAAAAATTAGTTTGTATGTAATGTATATGGCAAGAGATGATGATAATAATAATAATTGAACAAGGTAACTTTAGAGTGCCGCACGAGGGGAGGGGTGGAGGCATGCATGCAGAAAATTAATGGACCCCAAATGTTCATAATTTATAGGCTATATATATATTATTATTATTAATAATACTGCAGATTATTGAGACCGATGGACGACAAGGTGGGACTCGAACCTACAAGAGAAATTTGCTTAACGTATGTTTCTTAATTTTGTTTATATTGAGTTTGTAATTTTGCTAATAATTAATAATCGAGAGATATTTTACTAATAATAATAATTAAGTCATAGATATTTATGTTATTATTATTCTTAGTTTTTTTTTAAAATTTGGATATATAGTACTTATATATATATTATATGATAAAATTCTAGTGACTTAATTTTTTTTTTTTACTTAAAATTGAAACACAAAATTTCAATTATTAATAGTAGAGATTTAAAGTTAAAAAAAAAAACTAAAATTTATTGTTGCTGACACAATAATATTATTATTTTACCTTTGGATTGCATAAATCAAATAAATGAAAATTTGTGTTATCATTTTAAGTCAAACATATACATATGATGTAGAGCTTTTTCTTTTTTCTTTCTCTTCTAATTATAATAAAAAAAATGTGAACAAATTTTTTATGTATTAGTGAATATTTTATCAATTAATTATTCACTCACTTATATTTGACACTTAGTAATTTTTTGTTAAGTTTAAAATTAAGGTGCGGTAAGTTTTAATTCACAGAATTTGAAAAGGAGTTATAAACTAGTAGAACAATTGAAAAAAATTAACTTTAGAAAAAGTTATTGATAAATTAAAACAAAATTTAAATCATTTTAAATAGAATGTCACATCTTTTAAAGAATATCTTATCATAATTAAATCTTGCGTTTCACTGCATGATCAATAGAGCTATCTTTACAGTTAATTAAGGTATGATTATGGTTACTTTGGCAGTTAATTAATTAGTATTCTCAAAGTAACAGAAATTTGCAGCTGGTCGGTATATAATTTATTAAGATGGAAGCTTAAATAAAATATTATTATACCTCATTTAAGATAGGTAAACTCCGTTCATATTTGTCAAATAATGATTTGTTAATCACAAAGCTTGAGTCTTAATATCTAATTAAAGCAATTCAATACAGGATAACCATAACATAATATATAATAATTAGAAACTCGGTCAAACAATATATAACAATAAACATGCATAAAAAATTAAATTACATGAATCGGGCTAAGATTTTGGAATATATATATGTCAATTAATTAAAATATATGGCCAAGGTCAAGTGATGTTGTTAATTAATTAATTATCTTTAAATATAATAATAACTATAAATTTTATTACTTATTATACCAATTAATAGTAATAGTAATTAATATCAGATTTTTAATTTTTTTTTAAGAATTAAAAAGAATAAGTCATGGGCTGAACTGTATACAAATGACATCCCACATGTCATATACTCCACATAGTGATCTAGATAACCTAATCAATTTGTGAAAATAAAATTAATAAATCCAAAAAAATAATAGTCGCACATGGCGATGCTATGCCCATACCCAACAACCAATGTGGACCCAATCACATGGGAATGCTCCGTCTTAAAAGCAGAAATCAACGCTCCTGATTTCACTCCCACAATGAATCTTGACCGTCCCAAGTCTTCCATATGGGCGGCTGAGCTTGTCCCACCTTTGTTCCCTAATCCAACTACAACTTGCCTCAAAGCTGCTGCCTTTGCTACCGACAGTCTTAGCTTTCCTTGCCTTTGTCCTTAATTCATGCATCCAACCAACTCTTTCTTTTTATACTCTTTCCCTTCGTTTACATTTCACTTTTATCTTCCAATTCGATATCAATTTCTATATCCTATAAAACTCCCACTTTGCTTTCTCTTTTATTTGCATTCTTCTTCTCTCGCTCTGAAATCAGATACAACAACGCACGTACGGTTGAACACAATTTGGTTTTTGGAAATTAGAAATGGAAACTGGTGTTGCATTTGAGAATGGTCTCAACCTTAAGGCAACAGAGTTGAGGTTGGGATTGCCGGGCACTCATGAAAATGAAGAACAAGTACTTTCTGCTAGTGCTAGAAACAACAAGCGTCCGTCGCCGGACACTGCCGATGATTGTGGAGCAAAAGACAAATCCGATGAAGAAGCTCCGGTTGCCAAGTAAGTTAATTATTTTCACATTCTTGTATACTTGTTATTCATTAGTTAACTATATATGTGCTGATTAAATTTATGTTTGATGTATGTTGTTACAAGCAGAGCACAAATAGTGGGGTGGCCACCAATTCGATCCTACAGAAAGAATAGCTTACAGCAGAAGAAGACTGAGTCTGAGGGCCCTGGGATTTTCGTGAAAGTAAGCATGGATGGAGCTCCATACCTTAGAAAGATTGACCTCAAGCTTTACAATGAATATCCTGAGCTGTTAAAGGCTTTAGAGAACATGTTCAAGTTCACCATAGGTAAGAATTAATATATATATATATATATATATATATATATTAAATAAAACTCTTTGGTTTTTTCTATTAAATATTGATCTGATGTGATGTGATTGTTTGGATGAACACTAGATGGTTGATTTGATAATGATTACGACCTGGGATTTTTATTCATCTTTACCTATTTTTCAGGTGAATACTCTGAGAGGGAAGGCTATAAAGGTTCAGACTATGCACCTACCTATGAAGACAAAGATGGTGACTGGATGCTTGTTGGAGATGTACCCTGGGAGTAAGTGATCATCTCTTTCTTCAAATCACATGCAATTTATTCAATATAATTTCTCTGAACTCATCGGACTTTTTATGGTCGTGTTGCAGAATGTTTATGTCATCCTGCAAGAGATTGAGAATCATGAAAGGATCAGAAGCAAGAGGGTTAGGTTGTGGAGTATGAAACCCACAACTCCATAACTGCATCACATAAGAGAACATGAGAAGACAAAGATTTGTGATCTCACAGGGGGCGAGCATTCAAATCTTTTCAGCTGCTTGGGTTCTCCAAGAAGATTAATTTTTTTGGATCATCATCGTGTTTTCTCTCCAGATCACTGGGGAGTTCTTAGACGGCAAACAGGCAAATTAAAAGCATGCATATAGGGAAGTCGACAGTTTTTTCCTCAAGTTTGGCACCAACGTACATTAATTTGTATAATTTGGTGCATGGTTTGAGCATATATATGTGTGGTTTCGTGATATGTATTGTAGCTAGCAGCTAGCGGCCATCAAACCAAGACAGCCTACAAGAAAAATGTTGCTTCCAAAGCAACTGTATAAATTACTTCATGAAAAAGCAAAAAAAAAAAAGGAAAATTGAAAGGAATTTGTTGTCCAAGTTTTGGTTTTGTATTATATAAATACAAAATTATAGAGTTGTATTAATATTCGTTTATGTTTTCATTCAAGAGGAGAAAAATCTGTTTGTGTTAAATTTGAATTTTGCTTTTGTTAATTCCTTTGACATATATTATTTATGAGCTGAAAGGGTTTTGAACAGATCCTTATTTTAATTAACATCGATCGGCATCTTATAGAAAATTGAATGAAAATCATAATCAAACTTGTTGATGGACCTTTTTCCAAGAAAATTATTTAATTACCAAAAGAATAATATAATATATAGTTTTCAGTGGTACAACTGTATTTGTCCAATACTTTGAACCTAAGAATGAGAAATTTTTGTATTTATTAGTTTCAACTCTAATAGGTAGTTAAGCATAATTTAAGCATCACGACTGTCAATTGTTTATCATTTTTTTTCTTTTTTTTTTAAATTATATCTCTGTAAACCCAAAAAAAAATTAACTGAGTTGAAGTACTTATTAGCACCCAATTATTTGTCATTAAATATATTTTATGAAAAATTCTAATCCTATAGAATGTAAGAACAGTTACTTCCATTACATAAACTAAAATTTCATCGTTATTTCGGAAATTCATGTTTAAAGACAATAATTACCAATTGAAATGTGCTGTTTTATTTAGGTAAAAGACTTGAACCTATTTTTTCACTATATCTTGAAGTTGTGAATTGTACCGAGAAATTAAGTTTATGTAGTCAAAGTATTGGGAAGAAGAGAGAAAGCTGGCTGAAAATTACAGTACATTTTCTTATATCACGTGTTTAATTATAAGCATCCTTAATTACTCAAAGCCAAAGGCTTTCCTAGCTAGCTAGAGCCTAGAGGGGTCCTTACCATTCCATTCCATTCCACTTCCACATACATAGCAAGTAATATCCAAAAGGGCATCGAGTTTAACGATATCAATAAAGGAGGAGACAAGCAAATGTAAAGAAAGTCTCAAAGTCATGCTTTTGAAATTTGGGAATAGTGAAGTAAAAACCAGAAAAGCTTTTACCAGAAGGGAACTTACACGTACGCATGCTGGTCTGGTAAAAGTTTACTTTAATTAATTTCCCAGCGGCCGGGTTATTAAAGAGAAGACATAGTAGATTCAGTATATAATTCTAGTACTTTTAAAAGTATAGTAAGCAAACTGATCGGTAAACATTATTTAATTTCTTTATGGAACCATTTGTTTTTTCATTTGTATTTGATATATATATACATTGACAGTACCTCAATCTCAAACAAAATCAAAGTTGGCATATGCATAGTCACAGTTTGGATAGCACCTGAATTTCACATATATATATATATGTGTGTGTGTGTGTGTGCGTGGTGAGATTGAGTGCCAAGTAGCAATATAATTTTGCAGCCGAGTTTATGTTTCAGATATGAGCATACAAAATATGTAGTGTGTGGCTCTTTTTTGACCTTTTATTTGGTTCATTTAAGCATGATTAAATGAAATGAAACCCTATGATTTTACGAACCATTAACCTGGCCGTTATGAACTAATAATGGTAGCTAAACCCTTAATCCCACGTGTATAATAGCACTAGCCTAAAATCTAATTAAACTTGGTCAAAGATGGAGTGCTGCAGAATTAAACGTGAGAACATGAAATGAGGAAATTAATGTCTGTACGGTAATAAAAAAGATACGGCACTACCCAAAATATCTGTTTTAGTAGTTGGCCATATTAAATAAATCTTGGCATCATTCCGACATCTAAATAAACACAGAATCGTCACAAGAGTCAAGTCTTAGAATCATGTCAGATACTGTTTCTGTCAATCTCCTCTTCATGTTTTATTTGGTTAGCATTTATAATATAATGCTTATCTATTTAAGGTTGAGCAAAGACTTAGTGGAACAGTTTGGCAACAAGATATGTAATGTCACCTCGAAAACCTGAATCCCAACTTATTGTTCTGTTTAACCACTAAAATTCATTGAACTTTAGTGCTTGGAATCACATGGATACTGGCACCTGTAATCCTTTTCAAGAAAAAAAAGCTAAAACCTCTAGTTTATTGTTGAAATTAATTTTATAAAATTAAATATAAGCAGAAAACACGAAGTAGTTCAGCGGTCAGTAGTCAGATTAGATACAACTTTCTTTCATGGCGTGGGGCTCCATCTGATGACAACCCAAAGGAATATTAGCCAAAACAAATGTTTACGAAGTCCCAAAAATTTTCTCATTGCTCGATAAGATCTCCTAAGCAAAGTATATTAAGCTAATGGTTAAACAGTACTCCGTTTGCTAAAATGTAAGGCCAGTCGGGGCATATATTCTATCTGAACGTTTCTTCAGAAGGGGAAAGCTATTCCAACAACAGTAATATATAGAAAACTTTTTGTTTTTTGTTTTTAGTTCATAGTGGAAATGGGCAGCCAAACATCAAGGAACTAGTAGGTGAATCACAGATTTGGGAGCCAAGCTGTTGGCGTCAAGGCAGAATATTTCAATGGGTCATTTCAGACTTGGACTTTTAAGATGTGTGATTCTGAACTTGTTCTTTTAAAGTACTCTAAAGTAAATATAGAATTGATTATCTCTATTGGTTGAAGAAGTGCAGCATAAGAATCAAATATATTGATAAGAGTTGGAGTATCTGCGAAGTGGTTGGCAAATGGCAAGCACCTAATAAGGATAAAAAGGATATTTTGCCCTATATCTTGTTAGTGCATGTACTTTACCCTTTTAAGAAGGAAAAATTAAAGAAAATTAAAAAAACTACTGTATTTGTTTAAATCCCTGAACCCAATTAAGAGGGGTTTGTCAAATAATTGCTTTTTAATGTGTGTATATACCTTCAAAAGCATTTTGAATTGTTCCTCATGCCAAAATCTGACATGAGGAGCCACACCATTAATGCCAGGAATTCTGATAAGCAAGCTAAGGCATCCTAACTGCACATCAGAATGCTAGCTTGTATACCTTTCTGTTTCTGGACATCACTTTGGATAGTTGATTTGGTCTAAGCGTAGGATAGTATTCCTATTTGTAACTCATACTGGTGCTAGCTAATTTTAGAAGTCGGATCTCTAAGGGGCATGCATTATATATGAGAACTGCCTACTCAATTCACAATAATCTCAAAGTTCAAACTACATATGCTTCCAAAGCATGATATGCATGATATGATATGGAGATAGTGGTAACACACCAACACCGCGTATATTATTCTGTCAACATATAGTTCATATATACATAGTTAAAGTAACACACACACACACACATATATATACACACCATTATGGTCAATGGAGTAGAAAACTCTTCCGCAACCATTAATTACCTCCCTTGCATGCATTATCAAATCAAGCTCCACGTTTTGTACTAATAACTCGAAATTGCAGCCACTGCTCAACAGATGTTGAAACCCACTAATTAAATTCCAGAGACTCGATGGGTAATCTAATCCAATCCAATAAACGTGAAAAAAGCTTATGTAAGAAAATCCTCATCTTATAGGTTTTTTATTTGGGGAATTCATCGAGTGACTTTTGCGAGTTTTGATTGATGGTGTTGTTTGATCATTGAACGGGATTACAGGAACTGATTGGTTTGAAAGATTTGAGAGAATAAGGTTCGCGGAGCAGCTTTGAGAGTGGTTCATTTCGTTTCATTGGCGCCAAGAGAGATGAGGGTATCAGTGGTCTAAAAAAGGCATGCACAATAAGTCCGAACAGTATTTTAAGTCTGGAAAAATGCGCAATTATACGGAAAATGAATGGTGAATCAACAGTTAAACATAAAAAATATCCTTTCATTACTTGTTGAACACCCGAGACTTCCATTCTTCTTCCGGACAACAGAGAGGTAACATTACTCAACTGAAATAACTATCTTCACATTTCAAATATGATTTTTTCAAATGAAAGAATTCTGATCGAGAGTGTCTTCCATGAGCGATCATCAAAGTTTCAACCTTTTGCCCACTATATCAGTGACTGTTGAATTCCCAACTATATATAATCTAAACTTGACATTAAAGAAAAATATACAGAAAAGAAGATTCTGCTAAAAATGTGCTCAATTACACAATCCTATAAGGTAACTAAGGGTCAATGTCCCAACCAGAAGGTAGCATAACCAGCAATCCAAATATCATATAGACCTGTTTGTACCAATTTATAATTATAACCTCAAACTCAATGCTCACTGCTAATTCGGCAATGTGATCCTCGAAGACATTTCACTGCAATGGCAAACATCAATCAGTTCCAGGCTTTGCATAGACCGAAACAGTTCTCTGTCAGACCTCATCCATATGTGTCAGTCATTGTCATTGACCTTCATTCAGCTGAAGATGCCATGGTAGAAACAGCGAAATCCCAGTGATCTAAGATTGCATCCAGCCAAATTACCTAAGTTTTGAAGTGTTCATCAATGTACCGCGGTTATTTTTCACATTTTAGGTTGGATTGGTCTCTGATCCTCCCTGACTCAGTTCTTGAGTGTTGTCGTGATAGCAGTTGGGTTTAGATTGTAAATAATGAGCACCATGGTCAGAAACAACCACCACAGAATGACTCTGGACCACAGCCGGTTCTCTTTGGGCTGCAGACAAGTCCTCTGGAACTGTATCACTTGAAGGTACATATGTGATGCCATATTTTTGCCCGTGAGTTAGTCCAGGGCAAAGCCCCTGCAACTCATTGAAAAAGATTTGTCAATGAGTACAGTTGTATTAATCAATGTGAAATTAGACATGCAGCAGAGTAGAGTCGTAATGTTATTCTGGTCAATGTATTTTATTTGTTTGTAGGTAAATTCTATATTCTAACTGACATGGATAAAAATACCTCCACGTTTAACATTGTTCAGATTAAGAATATGGTTTTTAATTAAATCTTCTCACCAACGGGAAAATAATAAAAAAAAAATGCAACAAAACCTGTCAGATTTTTATCTTCCAAATATTGGTAAACAATAAAATTGCCAGAGGCCATGAATCTCATAAAGACAGGAAAATGATTCCTCATCCTTTCAGCATTTATGTAAACATGACATCAAGGGACCCACAGAAAAATACTATAAGAACCACAAGGTATTCATAAAGGTTTCAGCAAAAAATAAAATAAAATGACACTGACCTTAATCAACCCTGATACAGGAGTTGACTCGAGAAAAGAATCTGATGGAAATCTACTGTGAACCCAACTTCCGTCAAATCTACTACCATTTGTTTCTTGAGGATCAACTGAGACATCTGATGAATCAGATTCTCGTTTAGAGTCGCCAAGTTTACAGTGAGCCCCAAAATAAGAACAACGTTCCCTCGTTAGAGAAATTTGTGGTGTTGCAGGCAGTAAGTGGCCTTCAGTGCTAAAAACATACCTGTAAATGGAGAAAGTTTTAAAGCATACAATACGAGCCAAAAAAACAGATCTATTTTAAGGAAATAAGTTCCACCACTTAAACATAAGCATGAACTCTTACTTGTATGGCCCATTTTCAACAAGGTTATCTGGACCAGCAGCCAGGTCAAAAAGAAGCCAGAGATATTTTACCTATAAATTTTGACAGGTCATCAATAAAATGCAATAAAAAAGGAAAAGAAGACAGAAGAATGGTAATACACCATGGACCACAATCCAAATGCTGAGAACACGAGGAAAACTATCAATAGGCCTGCAGTATAAAGATTTTCCCATCCATCCCAATCACATAAGTAGACAGTAAATAGAGGAATTTGTTTACAAATTATAGTAACCACAATTACCAATGAAAAGAATAATATAAAAGACATTTTGACATTAAAACGAGACCCAATCTACGATTAGCAATGTGTCATTATTCTCCATGTTTAGCATAGTTTTCCCGGATCCTATTTCCCACCGATAGCAGACAAAAAGATCTTCAATAATAAGTAAACAACCACAGGAAAATGCAGCAGCTTTGGATGAATGTTTATAGATTTATTTTGCCAATGATGATCTTCTAAAATGTGCTGAGAGGAAAGGAATGAACAAACTCATGTAAAGTTGGTCCTCACTGTTTCTGCTAGGAAAAAGCTCTCCATGTGATCTTCCTTCTTGTGAAACTCCACATCAGATATATGACAATATCCGCAAGGGCATTTTGCTCCATGTTGCAAACTAGCAACCATGTCCCGCCCAACATCAAGATATCTACAAAGAACAATTTAGACATGATTATAATTTGCAAGCCAAGAATGTAGAAATGTAGCAATCTTACACATTATTTAAAAAAAAAGTTAAAGAAAAAAAAGGTGAATAAAAAGGGAGGTTTTGACAAATTCAGACACCAGGAAAGACAACTTGGCAATAACTATTTTTCAGATAAAATCTCTTATGTTCCTCAAATTTTTTCTCACGTTCTTATTTATGTTCCAGATAATTATATCTTCCCTGATCCATCCACTTTATACTCTTCCCATAAAATAAGGTCAATCCAGAATATGGACATGGCAAGGAAGCCGGCAACACATCTCTCTTCCTGATAGTAACAGGAAGCTTAGAAGCAACTTTAATGCTTATCTTTTGAATGTCAACAAATTTCTGTGCCCATGTCGTGGTAGGGATTCCAAATGAAGATGAAAATTGAGAGTTCAAAGTTTTCTTTGATCTTAAAACTGGAAATGTTTAACTTCTATGTGTGCCTCTTCTTTGGAATGCATCAACAATAGGACTACAGTAGCTAAATAGACATGCAGTAGAAAGGGTTAGGAAAACCTAATTAGATTTAACTGACCGTGGATCTCTGGTAGCTTTGTAGAGCCAATATGTGCTCTCTATTAACTCTGGACGCAGAGGGTAACTCTTTTGCCCATGCTGTAAAACAAGAGTAGAGGAAAGGTTTACCACAATTGCTAATGATATGATATCATATGGGTGATATACGTACTATCAATCACAGTAAAATGCCATCTATTATTTCATAAGGAGAGAACAAAATCCAAAATGAAAAGAGCCACTGTAAAGAAGCCATTTATATTGGTAATGTCAACTTGGAGGTTTATATAACTGCTAGATATTTGTGACATTCCACAAAAGGGCTCCAAACATAAGACACATAAACTAGGTAAAGACCTCTTACACATCCAAGCAGGTTCTGTGACGCTAATTGCAAAATTGTAGAGGAAAAGTACACAAGGACAACAATAAGATGAAAAGCCCTTCAAATTATACAGCATAAACTTAGGAATAGCCTTAAGATCTGAAGCTTCAAAGTAGACTGTAAGAGGGCAGAGAAATTTGCTATATTGGAAATTTGGAATATAGTCTTCATTTAAGTGAATCATATGCTTCTTGGAAACTCCCAAAAGTAAAGATTAAGAATGAAAAGTTTGAACAATGCCAGGTAAGTTACCTGAACATTAAGTGTAGCAAGATTAAAACCCTCTGGAGTGAAGCCATATCGTTTCCAGACACTAAAAAAGGCAGCATGTGTTCGAATAGCAGGATCAATGTCCCCGGCTAAAACCTTTCAAATATAGTTTAACTAATTTATGTCAAACGCAAATCAAGAAAATCCGGAAAAAAAATACAGGCTAATCCAGGCATTATATAATTATGAAATAGATCAAAAGACCTGAAGCCCTGGCCAGAATGCTTGCAAGCTGTTGAATAATGGCCAGACAATGGCAGCAGAATCCATATTCACTTCCACATACCTACAAACAAATTTAAAATCATTATCCAATATTCAGTAGGGTTAGAAATGAACTAAAGAAACCAACTAGTACTACTCCAACACCTGCCCCTCCCCTACACACCCCACGAAAAAGAAAATGCAAAGAAGCCAAACAAATACATATAATAAAGAAAGGAATAGAATATATACATAGGAGCAGATAATAGCAACAAGCTTTTACCAAGGATCATTGAAAAGATAATGCATAGCAGCCTGATAAGATTCTTGAAAAATGTACAAATATTCTTCATCGCCAAATAATAGGTATGCCTGAAATGGTACCATAAATGAAAATGAATTTTCATGAGAAAATAAGGAGAGAATTTTTTGTTACAGATAGCAGACTAGCAGTAAATTGGATGAAATCACTGCAGAACTAGATAACAAAAAGTATAACTTGGACTGCCAAGAAAGTGGCATACATTATTCTATGCCCCTCAACCATAAGTAGAGTAAAAACGAAAAATATCCAAACATCTAACTTGAATTGTGGAGCATGGGTGTGTAAAAGTAGCTTTTCCCATGCTGTAATGGAAGTAATGGCAATGAGTAGCTAGCATTAAAAATTGAACTAATGACTACATTTTCCAAGATGTATTTTAGCATCACTATATTATATTGCTAAGGCACAAGTTACTCAGGTTCCAAATCATGTTACTTGCCTTCAGGAGATACTCGTAGAAAGAGTCAATACTAGTTCCAATTCCAGCATCCTGCAAAGCAAGAAGGAAATCAAATTGTAGACATTGACATGGAAACTAAACTGAATCTTTCAAAAAGCTTGGAAATTGTTAAGTTGGAAAAGATAATTGCAAGCATCTTCTAGAAAAGAGGGAAAAAGAAAAGAATCTTTGTCAGATAAACAGCTAAGTTTCCATATTGCATCTCATCTGACATTATGCCAGTAGACAATCATGAATCATGTCCAGTTCTAAGACAAACTTAGAATGAGAGACTTAAATAGCCACGTGATTTCTTTTTCTAGCAAATTAATATTTATTGCAATCCTAAATGAAAAGGAAAAATTTTGTGAAGAAATAATGTTGGATCCAAACAACTCAATGTTGCAAACCTAGTTTCACCACCATGTTAAAAGATGTTACCTTTTGTGTCCATTCACCTGTAAACACATTAATGTGAGCACCAACAAGATTAAGCTTTGAACGCCGAGCCCAAAGTCCCAGCACTGCTTTCTTGGTAACTTGCTCAAAAACTGCATTTCATATAGAAGGCATAAATTAATGTAACAATTTACACAATGAGAAAGACAATTCCATAATCCCCTTCCTCAGATGCTAGTAACACTTACTAGGATCATTTGTCAAACGGCTGAGCACTCCAAATTCCAAGGTCAGCGTCCCACCACCAGCAGTTGATGTTATCTGAACAGATAAAAAATAAATGTCAAAATTTTACCTAAATTATAAGGGACACAAGTATATGACACAGGACTAAAAACAACTACTACCATAATTAGCTGTTAACTTCTAAACATATTTTATTTCTGTTGAAAATTCTGCATCTCCTCCTCAACAAATTATATGCACAGACCATGTAAATGGAAAAATTAATGCTTGAATGATCCTACAAGGAGTAACAAGACATTGTGTTGAACATAAAGAAATAGCATACGAATTCGTACAAAAAAGGGATAAGTGGCAATGCATGAATATCACGAGAATGAATTAAATTTGCATTTAAACGATGGAGAATAGAGAAGCTTTGCCTTGCTTTCATGTTCATCAACTCCATGCAAAAGGTTGACGGATCCAAATGGAATTCCTGCATCCATCATTGCTTAAAGCAGTCACAATAAATACAAAATTCTTGAATGCCAGATTTTAAATACATGTCAGAAAGAGAGAGTGAAAGGTTGAGGTTCAATGCAGAGGTCAGAGCTACAAAATACATCCATGTTTCAAGTGATAAATGCCTTGTATAACAGTAAAGATCTTTAACAACAGAAATTTTCAGTCGCCAATTGTGGCTAATTCTCAACCTTCTAGACTCATGCCCATTTTTCATCTACAGACGCCATCTAGTTCTCCATGTTGGAGCTTTTCTGTGTCCTCAACATATAAAAGAAATAAGGGGTGGGTACAATGCAATACATGCAGCAAAATCAGAGAGCAACACCTGTTGAAGTGTCAAAAGCAGGTAACAATCTCCGTGCTAAATCCTCAGCTAAGTTAAGTAATTGATTGTCATAGGAAGGAATTTTCATGCCCTGCAACCAAAAGATGTATGAAATAAGCCAATGAAAACCTTAAATGGTCTAGACAGATAAAAGCTGAATTCATTCTACATAGCACAACCGAACTAAGATAAAAATCGCAGAGCATAAGAAGCTGCAATGTACTTTAACACATCAGCAACTGCCTTCACAGGCTATCAGATGGCTCATAATCATCAAGCAAGTCCCAGAATTATGGAATTCAACACCAGAAGAAAAAAATTAAACTTTCATTCTTTTCCTTTCTCAAACACAATTGCAAAGTAGAGACCTAGAGACCCTGTATCAAAAATAAATCGTGATTGTTTAACTGAGCTCAAATTCCATGCACATGAAATGATGCACAGTTTGTCTTTGTTGATACTGTTAAAACCTAATGATACCATCAAGATACGATCTCATACTTTTCCAACAACAACTGGAAGAAAAAAGATTCATAGAAATATGCAACAAAAAATTATACCGTAGCATAATCACTTGCAATAAGATGTGCAGAAAGTAAACCTCCAAGGACCCGAATGGTAGTCTCAAACACAGATACTGTTTTATTCTGCACAAGATAATAAACAGCAAGTTTAGATTATCTGTTCTGCAAAAACTAATGAATAAATTTTTAGTTTAACTCTATATTGGCAAGAAATTTAGAACGTAAATTAACTGCACAAGGAAGAAAAAAAAAATTCAACAAGAAGAAAGACTTAGAACCTGCCTGCCGTGTCATGAAAATAAGAATGAGTTAAAGTCCACATGTACTTTTGTGAATGAAATACCATTATAAATGGAAAATTCAGCAGTAGCAGCCATCACATTTATAGAATATGAAACAGGGTAGTTAATGATATCTGAAAATGTGATGGCTCCATTTTCTTCTAAAATAATAATCAATAAAACAAATGCATTCAAAATGATGGATTCATGCATTAGATGCTATAAATAAAAATTTAGCACTCAAAGTCTATGGGGCAGCCAAACAAGCTCTTAATATGAAACTAATTCTTAAGCAGCATGAAAGAGTTCCAAATTTTAATCTGTGAGAGCAATATATTATTTCAGAAAGTAAAAGAGGGGCCATTTTATCCTAAAATAAGTTATAAAGGCATACATATAGCATGTGAACAAAGATTGATATATTACAAAGAACATATATTGCTAAATTGAAGATCAAGCTGTCATTAAAGGACTAACTCGTTTTGAAGGTGTCATGAAGTTAAAAATGTGGTCTTAATCCATGTAGACAACTTATATTACATATACAAACTCTTCTCATACAAAATAATGTGATATGCAAGCAGTGGAAGTGGAAACAAAAAATAAATAAAATTAGTTAAAAAAGAGAATATTAGTTTGTATCAAAAGAGTTTATATAAGAGTTTGTACGGTACAGAACTTTGATATTTAATCCAATAATGTACAGTGAACTGTTCAAACCAATTAAATTAATCCCCATACAGATAAAACACTAATGTCAAAAAGAGCACTACTCACTATATCAAACTGAAGATTTTTACCAATCCATTCAACAGAGGCAGTGAAGCGTTCCCGGTCACCAAGTAAAGCCAATGTGTCTAAGGAGTCAATCTGTAACAAAGGCATGACACAACAAACGCTTCAAGGAAAGAACTTAGATACATACAGAAGTACAATTTAAGTAAACAGATTTTCTCACCAAAGTTAAGGCATAACCACCTAGTGTATCTTCTCCTCCACATGATAAAGGTCTTAATTCATCAAGAGGAAAAGCATGATCCATAT
Organism: Melia azedarach; assembly: GCA_028052125.1. Lineage (NCBI taxonomy): Eukaryota > Viridiplantae > Streptophyta > Magnoliopsida > Sapindales > Meliaceae > Melia > Melia azedarach. Next base: position 3,632,050 of record CM051396.1, on the reverse strand, counting down.
ATCCATCGAAGGCATGATAAAACATTTCACGCACCTAAAACATTAGAATGCACGGAACTTCTAAGCACTAAATACGTGAAAATGAAAAAATGCCATCAATGGTCAATGCTACAATTATAATCTTTTGCCAAAAAATGTCAGCCACCCAATTCTTTTATAATTCAAATTTTATCACATCACATTTAAATAAATAAAAATTGATGTTAAGGGAAGATCACATTGAAACAACAGACACCATCAATCAGTGATTAAAAACTAATCTACCCATTCAAAGTCATGAAATTGTTAAAAGCAAAAAAAAAAAAATTAAAATTCGAGATGATTTCTTAAAAGAGATTTTAGCCTTGAATCCAATTTATTTATATTTGAGCACAGAACAGAATCTAAATGATTAGCATAAAAAATTCACAAAATATCGGAGTTTTCAACACAACTTCAGAGTGTATACTAAACCGATAGCAGATACAACAGCAATATGGTAAGTGAAACCGATAGCAGATACAACAGCAATATGGTAAGTGAAATAATTAATAAAATGAGAATCACGGGTACTTTTCTTTTAAAGAGTAATTACCTCGTCTCTGAGTTGTCTAGCTTCCTCGGCAGTGACGCCATCTGCAAGAGTTGAGCGTAATAAAATGTTTTCCGAAAGCAATATTAAGACCAAAAACAAGAACCCAAGTGACTGTCTGGAAGTTGCCATAGATCTTGTCTATGTTACTATCTCTCTGTCTTCCGCAAGAGTAACAGAAACATCTGTTTGTGTTTTCGTTTTCACTTAATTTTGGGGTTACGATGTGTATTTGCTTTGCTTGCTTCGGTTGTTTTGCCGCAGCCACCTGAGCTTGTCCGGTTTTAACTTTTTGGGAATATTATTATTATTATTATTATTATTATTATTATTATTTAATTGTTAATGGTAACTCTATTCCTCCCTACGGCAGTAATTACAGGACTAATCTACGGTACTGAACCCAAGCTTTCTTTTTTTTTATTTAAACTTTTTCGAGATTTTAAAACCGTAAACAAGTTTCAAATGGATTAATTTTTTTTTTTTTTAATATTTCGCTAAAAAAGATTTTAGAAGTGGAGTTAATTTACAGATAGGTATGCTAGGCCTAAGATTTATCCTATATTTATCGAATCGGAAAGGTACCGGATCTAATTTTTTTTAATTAAAAAAAGAAATGGGGATTTCAGAACAGTGAAACAATTTTCAGATTTAAAATAGGTGAAATCAAGTAATAAATAACAAAATTTAGATAAGAAATCCAATCTTAAGCTTAGTTTTTGTTACGAGAATAGTGACATTTATTTCCTTCCAATGCAAATAACTCGACATTATAAAATAAAATCGCATTTACAGTAGAGCATTATTATTTTTATTAACCATTTGAAATTACTTAATTTAAACAAATTTTAAATTTCAGAGTTGGGCTGAAGTTTTGTTTGAATAATATAATATTTTTACCTAACGAATACCCTCGTAGAGCTTTTGTTAAAGACTCCATCCATTGATCTTCAAATCAACTGAAAATTGGAATTGCCCAATCCGAATGGAGCGGAAATATTCCAAATCATCTTTGCCCTTGTTACCTATTACACACCACCAGCAGCAACACCACCCCCTCTGAACTACTCCCCAAACAACAACAACTGAATGCCCAAATATGGAAGATTTTGAGTTTCGACCAAGTCCCTTGTATACATACCATCCTAATCCACCTTTATCTTTAGGTTAAAAGGTCAAGTTTCTTACCATATGTATGATGTTAATCAGACACCTAATCAAGGTCTCAATAAAAAATAAATGACTTTCCCGAGAAAGGATTTTAAGGGCCCAACAGTGCATGGTAAAGAAGATTATAAATCAATAACACAAATTATATGACCTTCACCGGATTAGATCCTGTATAAAGAAAGATACATGGTTTTTAAAATATCGAAATAACTTTATTGAAACAAGCAACTAAAACAAATCCGCGCGGATCGGAGAGTAACTTCAACATATAACTGCAATCAGAACCATTTCTATTACAGATCTACCCACACCAAGTATGCAATACGCATGGAGTGGAGCTATACTAAATGAAAAATATTTTAAGTACAGGCATCCATAGTTCCTCCATGAAATAAATAATTTTTCCCTGGAAAAGAAGAGAAAAAAGGATAATTGCTGGTCGAAGTTTACATATAGATCTCATCAGAAAGATGAATCAGCTATGGCAGGGTTATACAACTGCTAATAGCATTCAGGTCATGCCTGCAATGATGAAGGAAGAAACATTATTTACTGCATAATGTCGATAAATATCTAAAATACAAATGTTATGCATAATGTCAATAAATATCTAAAATGCAAATATAATGTATACCACTATTCTGCTAACGAATTTGTGAATGTGCAACCTACATATGGTCTAGATCCATAAATCCAGGAAAAAAACTACAGAATAACAAATATATTGTTTTGGAAACTAAATGTTAATCACAACTTATATACCTGCTGTTTTTTCTTCTTTGGTCTCCTCTTTCTTCTGGGTTTATGAGCATCTGAGTTTGAACTTAGATTACTACTGTGACCTGTCCTTGAATTTGAAGACCTCCCTCCTCTGAAGGAAGGCTCACTTCTGCTATTGGATGTATTACTGGATGTAGACATTTCAGCCCTTGGTATTGATGAATTTTTGCTTGATGAAGTTCCAAACCTTGAATGAGACTGTATTGAGTATGAAAAAGCACTGGTTGATGGTCGAGGAGGAGGCATTAGAGCTCTAGCAGAATTCTGCCTCTACAGAGACACGGAGAAAAAGAGATGTTTAAACAGTTATAATCAATTATGTTTCCTCATTGCAGAAAAATATTCAAAGTAAAGAAACCTGATTCCTTTCATCACTGGACATGCCAGATGCTGCTTTACCAGAAGCACTAGATGCCTGTTCTCTGCAAAGAAAAGAACAAATATGCCAGATGCACCTTTCATCAACATTATATCAACTTATAGGCATATAAACTACCAAACAATATATAAAACAATAAAAAAGTTGATGGCAATTTCTCAAATATTGTCCTACAGGAAGATTGCAGCATAGGATTCCAATTGAAGCAGTGTAGGACCCTGTTCCCTACACTACTACATCATCACAAATTATTAGTACTTGATACATGTATGTAAGTGGACTTTAATCTCAATATTACCAAAAAGTGAATCCAAATTGTGATTTTAAATAACATAATGAAATCCATGAGTAAACATAAATACAACGAATACCTTGTACTTTTATCAGTCCATTCATCATCAGCATCTGCTTCATCACTCGAGCTTCCAGTCAAAAAGAAATCATCATCACTCAAATCCAAAAGTCCATCATCCTCACTCCCAGTTTCTATTGTAAGAAGACCAATTAAAGATGTCATCCTCATGAATAAAACAATAACTTCTACCAGCTCACGGTTTACACCAAAGCATGCATGGACAGTGCTAGTATATCCAATGTGAATAAGATTTAAGGATTTGATATAATAATTAAAACATATGCAAATTACTAAAATAATGATTAATCTTTTTTGACTTTGTTTAATGAAGATAATTGTCTTGGACCCAACATGTAAAAACACATCAACACATATATGAAGAGATTACAGGTTGCACATCAAGCATAGACAAACAGGCACAGAAACCTATCTTAGTTTCTAAATCGTCAACAGGAACTGCATCATTTAACACTTTCTATAATTGCCAACCACACGACACCATGGCCCACTCCAGTAATCAATGTTACAAAGCAAAGAGCTCGTAAGAGTTATGAAAAGAAGATACCTTCCAAATCCTTTCCACTGGCAGCAGCAGCAATTAAATTGGCTTTAATCTGCTTCCGCAATCTATTTCTCCTATCAACCACATCCAAATCATCACCTCCAGTAAATAAAGATACATATTTCTCAGTCTTGGGGAAGAACTGCAATTCAAGCACACCAAAATTAGCTCCAATTATTATTCCCAGAGAGACATACATACAAACAGAAAACAGTGGATTGAGCCAAGCTGGTACACTGGATAACAGCTCTATCTCAACAAGAAGGTTGAGGAAATGGCATAATGAGTGGCCACAAACATCAAATCTTAACTATAATAGTTTAGCATAGAAGTGCTGAAAATGCTCATGAAGTCATCATAGCAGTTGAGAATTTCATTCATTTTATAAACTGATAGCTATAAATCCCACGTCGCATTCATTCAAGAAGTAAAATAAAAGTAATAATATACTAAGCATCTATATGAAGCTTACCCTAACATACTCAAGATCTTCCTTCAATTTAAAAAGCTGCTCAGTAATCTCAGCATCTTGTGCCTGACCAGATGAAGCTCGTTGAAGTTTCTCCAACCGTCTTATTCTTCTTTCAATCTTTCTCCTCTCTAAACACAGCAACCGTAGTCAAGCACAACCAAGATTCCAAATGCAAGTAATCAAAGATGCAACAAAAGTCCAACATGACACTAGTTATTCAAAAGATGCAAGAATATGTACCAAAAAACTTTATCTTCCGGTCTCGCAAGAATATTTTGCGTTCTACAGCCAGACGATTATGAATCTCCTGTTGTTTCTTAAGTTCTTCTAACTTCTTTTGCTGTGCCTCTCTAACTTCGGCCGGGAGTTCCTTCAACAAAAAAAATTACTAGTCAATGTATACTTCCACAAACCCATTTCACAGAGTGAGGGATATCATGACTTCATATTTTGAATTAAAACAGGATACAAATGTCTAACCTCCCTCTATCCTAACAAAAAATGGTAGCACTACAGAAAAGCAATAGCACAATGAACACAGCAACAAACTGCAAAATATCATAACTAATCAATAGAAGGGCAAAGTTAAAGTAGAGACAAATTGTAGCTGCATAATCCTCTGCTCCAACTAACAAGTTATTAAATAGGTTTAATTTTTCTATTATAGCTTTTCATTGAAAATTGAAATAACTTCAGTGCAATTACAAGTAAGTGTTAACCTAAAAAGACAAACAACGATTGAAGAAATTGAAATGAAAAACGAAGGATAGTAACATGGCGGTACCTTGCGGAGCATGCGTTCAACAGAACGAATCTGATTCTTGAGAGAGACTGATTTAGGTTTAGGCTTCTTCTCAACGGCTAAACCTTTTGATCGCCGACCGACGGGCTTGCGCTCCGCTACCCGCCGCTTGCCATAGCCACCGTGGGCCATGTTTGTAGCTCGTAAATCAGCGGGGAGATGTCAGAGATAGGGATTGATTTTTGTTTTTACTTCTCTTGTTATCAGGAAATTGTGGTTTTGGGTCGCTTTGATATAGTTTTGCCCTAATAAGGGCAGTTTGCATTTGGTTTGGCAATTGAATGACAGTGATGCCTTTACTTGTCACTGTCTGTGTTAAAGGGCGGACTTCGACTGTCGCCTCTACACTTAATGTACCGCCAATTATCGCCATTTTTTTTTTTCTTTTGTCACTTTTTCTTTCACTTTTTTTTTATTTTGTTATTTTTTTTTTCAGTTTGTACTCCAAGTTTGCCCTCGAATTAGCTTTTATAGATTCAAAATTGAATCTTTTACTTCAAATTTATTTCAAACCTTCATTTTATTTTCTTAATTTAAACTATTTCATCTATCCTTTATATTTTGGTTGAGTTTTGTAGATTGTAATGTTATTGTACAAAATTTTATATTATATCAATTTAAATTATATTGTATTTTAAAAGAATTTAGTGAAATACACTAAAGAATTTCGAAATTTTAATTGAAAATTGCAAAATATAAAAAATTGATAATCATATTGTAATTTTACCACTAAATGCTAGCTCAAATATTTTACTAAATCAACAACCTCCTTTCATAATAAGTTTTTTTAAATGAGATTAGAATTCAGCACGATAGTCATAGACATACATGGTTCATTTGTAACACAATATTCTGATTCGTAATTTCAGGTTAATGATTAGCCATTTTACTAAGATTATACATTAGTATTTTTATTACTAATCATGTAACACTTTCATTTTCAAATTCTTTTTCATGTTTTTTATTTTATTATTACTATTTTCAATAATGTTACTCTTCTTGTATCACATGTTCCAATTGGTCTGTGATTTAACTAATCAAATGGTTCAAGAAAAAGATTAAAAATTGATTTCATAATTTTCATGAAAAAAAGAAAAATTATTAAATGTTAGCAATATAGGGTTATTATCAAATTCATCTCCTGAGATTTGAGATTATATCAACTAAATATAAAGTTTAAAAAATGTATAAAAAATCTCCCATTAACTATTAGTCAACTAATCTTAAATAATATATTTACTAAAATATCCTAAATCTTTAAATTTCATGTTATTTAATTAATTATAAAGCTATTTTAGTTTTAAAGGTTTGGTCTAATATTCTTATAAGTCATAATAATTTCAAAAATACCTTTAAAAATCTCAATTTATTATAAAATAATAATTATACCCATCTATAATAATAATTATTTAATAAAAATAACTAACTATACTATTTCAAAAATTTATTAGGTATTTTTCTTACACAATTATTTTATTAATATATTACTAAAATAATATTGTTATTTATTTAATTAACATATCTTACATAAATATATTATATTTTACTCTTATATAATTTATTATACATTGATATTTATTAATATATTTTATTTGCATTTGAAATATGTATACATATATTTTATCTAAATTACAATATAATATTTATTACATATGTTGTAAAATAAAATAAAATTTATAAATTTAAAATATTATTTATTTATATTTTTATTTAATTTCTAATAATTACAAATATATTGTTTATTTTTATCTAATTTCTTTCAAACAATTACAATACAATTATTTTATTAATATATTATTAAAATGATATTGTTATTTTACATAAATATATTATATTATTAATTATTTTTAAATAATAATAATTTTATATAGAGTATAATTGTTGTTTTATAATAAATTGAGACCTGTAAAAATATTTTTAAAAATAATCTAAAAGGTATTACACCAAACTTTTTAGATTAAAAATAAATTTTATAATTAATTATCATAAAGTTTAAAGATTTAAGATATTTCAATAAATATGTTATTTAAAGTTAGTTGACTAACGGTCAATGGAAAATTTTTAATATATTCTCAAAATTTTCTATTTAGCTAATATAATCCCAAATCTCAGGAGGAATTTAATAATAACTCTAGCTATATATCATCACAATATTTATACTATGTAGTAATAGACATTATATAGTATTGAAATATATTGTACAGACCAAGATCATGAAACTGAGATGGTCGAAAATGCTGTAATTTTTTGGGTAATAGTCCGGCCAACGCTGAACAGAGTTGTTTGGAAATGAAAGAAAAATATGAAATCATACAACACCACTTTATCCTACCCTCAAACCCTGGAACAAGGGGGACAAATTTACATGATATTTTCTCCTGTACAGCGTACACACCTTAACTGTTGCAAGGATACAGAAGAAGCATGTGACTTTCTCTTGCGGTAAAATTAGAGTGAATATTCGTTCATAGTCAAACTTCCTATTTATACCAATACAGCAACAACGATGCCCCTACAACAATAAAAAAGGGTAACACCAAGCAAGAACTGTTACATATCAAAGAGGTACACTTTACTCAATGATGGGTTGTTCTCCTTCGAGTTCAGATATAACAATTAATGAGTCAGTTAATTTAAGGTTGAGTGATTCAGTCTTTGGAATTGGGTTGATAACCTGCAACATAAGAAGGTCCAGATTAAACGTCTGAAGCATAAAAACTTTGAAACCAAGTTAAAAGAATGTACCTTCTTGTTGTCTTTCACATAACCAATTGCAACTTCTCTCCTTAAACGCGCTCTCTCAATAAGCTCAGAGAATGATGGATTCTCCCCCTCTTTCATGTAAAGACTAATGTCCTGTCAAAAGAAACACAGCCAAGTATATTATGAAGCCATAATAGGTTAATGGGACAGATATTACATAATTGGGGGTACAACTGGAACTGGATATTCATGTTAAACTTGCTTCCAACTAACAGGTATGCTTGATTCTATCCATTATAAATGATCATGGAAACATAATACTACACCGGCAACATTGGAAGTATAACAACAACCAAACAGATTGCATTATAAGAAAAACAAATGGAGAATCAGTTAGCTATTTCCAGCCACTACATTCGGGAGTATACTTAAAATTATTTGGCTTGAATTCAGAGTACTGAATATCTTAGTCACTGCAGTTAACTCATTTGTAAGAATAAAGAACCCGAGTAAGATATCAAAGGAGAACTATGCAACTACCTTCACATATATTTCATCGCCCTCTGCATTTAGAATGTCTTTCCACACCTCATTCAGTTCACTGTTCTCAGCAACTGTTAAAGCAGAATGAAGAATTATTCTTTCCAAATTTAAAAGCCAATGCTATAAATACGGAGATAGCAAGTATGAAGATTCAGAACCTTGAGCTGTTACAAGGCTCATTACTTCCTCAGCAGCTATATAAGTGAGAGATGGCCTATTTCTGGCAATCTGTTAGGGTTTGTAGGAGTTTAGTAAAAACCATTGACATGGGAACTGCCCGTTGCCAAAACACAAGTGCTGACATAAGAAAATGAAATGAGTCTGCTGAAGGAAGTATTACTTGTTTGCCCAGTTTCGAGTCACTGATCTCTGCGACCAGATTCTGTACCTACAAAATATTAGTTATTAAATTATACAATCCCTGATGTAAACAATTAAAAATTGAGAATGAGTATGGATATACACAAAAGTTAATTCTTCATGAACCAAACTCACCTTCACTCCGAGTTTATTACAGATATTTTCAGCAAGAAGAAGAGAATATGCAGATTGTTTATCTGCCCTCAATGGATCTGAACAGAGAATCATTAATGCAAAGCTACATTCAGCTAACTAAAATAAAATCAATTATTACCTCCCAGAAGCCATTCTCTATCAGATATAACGACAATCGACAGAGGAACAGCTTCACCTTTCTTGAAAGAACTATGAATATTCATTATTGTTTCCTTCAAGGTATCGTAGTTCAATGGGTTCCCAATCTACATATAAGTAAATAAAAACAAATAAATTGAAGGTCAGAAAGAAAGCAGAAAAAAATTGTCAAAAATGATGCCAGAAGAAGTTTTGAATTGTGGTCTAAATAGGATGGTACCCTATGAGAGACCCGGATGTTCTTGAGTTTGCCTTGACCAACATCATTGCTGGCCCTCTTCCTGTCATCTAATGGTACATCTGACAATATTTCCTGCATAGAAGACAAATATGAACTGCTAGATCAATTTACATTACAGAAGAATTTAAGTTTGGATCCATCGAACTAAGGCTTCTGATAAACCCCTGGGAGTGTAAAATCAGGAATGCACAGTAGTTAAATCTTTAATGTGAATCTGGTAACGCCTATCAAAAGGATGATGCTCAAGATATATCCTTCTGCTTACATGCCAAACAAAGTGAGATGTAGTGATGATAAGTTTATACACAAAAGCGGATGCATTAATGGTCGGGATTCTTGATTTACAGGTGACTAAATTATGTCTCTACCTGTAGTCTATGGCATCTTTATTATGATGTCCTCTCGACATTATCCAAATATTTTCAATCAAGATTATCCTGGATCATTGAAAACCTTAATGTCAAAATGAAAAATTGATGCATATGATATATTTAATATGAAAACCTTCTAAACACTAATGTTCTTGCCCATTTTCAACTAATACAGCTTGGATTAAATTTCCTGAGTTCCAACAACAAAACTGAGGAATGGTTAAGGTTGAAACATAAAAGCATACCAACATGCTTCCAGGTCCAAGATAATTATCATACTCTTCTATCATTTCCACTACATCAGGGCGCCACCCAAGTAAAAGTATGTATTCTTTTGGGCCTAAACTCCAATCTGATGCCTGCATTCAGGAGAAAAACAGTTCACAAACTAACATCCAAACTATTCGAAAGCATTCAGTCGTTTTAAGGAATTATGTCTGACATAAGCTTTACCTTTGACCCTGGTTTGTTGGGGCGTTTTACAATCAGTTCAAGTCTTGTTTGCATCAATTCTAGGGCATGATTCACAGTATCACCATTAGTTTCTGGAACTTCCAGATCTTGAATAGAATGATTTCCTTTGGCAACATTGGAATATGCAATCTGCATCTTCTTTATCCCTTGAACAGATGCAATGAACAAAATCTACTCGAGGAAGTGAAACAATGTCATGGAGTGCATTAACAAGATCAAGGAAGGAATGGTATTAACTTAACCACTTAATGGAATAAAAATATTTCAAACATTAACTAGGAAAGCAGTAACAAGTAAAATTACAACATGTATCTCCAGTAGTTGAATGATCAAAGCAGTCAGTTTCCATAATACCAACAGTTTGATTCCTATTTTTGCAATTTTTATAGCTTACAGCACTTGAATGCAACTCAAACTTATGGCATTTCATTTATCTTAGAATAGAAAGCATGTCTACATACTTTATCAGTTGGCAGCAGAATTTCTTCATCTTTTGGGTGGAAGTCTATCTTTCCATTCCGATATAGACCACAAACAACTGCCTGAAAGGATACCCATTAAGAGAAGAAATCAAAATTAGCAGACTTCAAAAAAGTTATGCCCTTGTAGAAATCAACTCTGGCAGATAGTATCACCTCTTGGAACCCGCATCTTAGTTGCCTATACTTCATTCCTGCTAAGTTAGGAAAACTGCAGAGATTAAATACATTTTCTGCAATGAGTAAACACATCACTGATTAGTATCCCATAGGATATTATGACATTGTGAGATAAAAAACAATCTGTCACAATGTGCATTGTACTTCAAGAGTAACACAAATGTCAGCGACAGGTTTATTCAGAGCTAGCGTTTTTGGTTGTTTTGCTGTAAATTACTGGATTGACACAATATTTAGCAGGGTCTACTCAAATAAGTTTGAAAATAGTATCCAATGGATCTATAACTTTAGAACTGCTTCAAATTCCAACAATGGAGTAAGCATAAAATAAAAAGGCCATCAATTTAATTCTTAAAACTTCATCTTCTTCCACCCTCTTCCTGCTCTCTCTATCAATTTTTCTTTTTCCTGAAAGACTTTTCTAGACTTCAATTCCCTTTTCACGCAGTTGTGGTAAATATAATCTTTAAGGAGAATTCATACAGTACTTCGATAATTAAGCAAGTGTCTGTAAATCTTTATGAGACCCCGCTGCCGAGAACACTGGACAAATAATTTGGATGCAACATTTTCGACTGGCTCTACTTTCAATCCTGATATTGACTTCATAAGCTCACAGGTATTAGAATTTGAGACCTGCATGCAGCAAAGAGGAAAAACTACGACTCAACTTCATGCAAGGAAAACCTGATTACCGAACATTATCCTTAGTCACATACCTCAACAATTGTGGGGACAGATTCCATCTTCGGAATTGGTTGAAGGGCTAGCACAGACAGAAATGCATCGGTATCAACTTCATACCTAATTGAGGAAATAATATCCAAATCAAAATTAAATTCATGTTTTAAGGAATTACTAATTTCAATTCACCAAGTTGGTACCTATCTCCTTTAGTTGGCAGTATAATAATGGCACGGGCTTTATTGGCTGCAGCTCTCTCAAATGATTTTGTTAAGCTAAGGCTGCAACTGTACAAGCAGAAGCCCAAAATGTAAGAAATGGAATCAAATCAAGCTTGAATAATTACATCTCATCCACATCCAATTCACATCTTCCATTAATCTATATTCTTATAATAATTTCATCTTGGACAGATAAGTGATATTATCTGCAAACAAACAATTTCCTTGTTCCCATATTGAATTGACTTCCTACAGAAAAGAAGGGCCCAAGGACAAATTAACAAAGCAATCAAGCTTTTTCTACTAAGTTTTTCCACTTGAATGAAATATTCACATGCATTTACTTTAGTTTGAAGCCCTTCCAATCAGCAAAAGTCTCATGGAATTAAATGACACTTTACTAATGGGTGACAAAACTTATAAGAAAATATCATCCATTATATGGGAATTACCCAACAAAGAAGGTAACAACCAAAGAAGACAGTAAAGCATGGTCTTAAAGACAGCAAAAGAGAAATATCAATTAAATGGGAATTCAGCAAGCTGCTGTATGTAGCTGAAAGGAATTATGTACAACTCATACCTCTTTGTAAGAATATCAATATGGTTAAGATCTTTGGCCATATTATCAGCTATTTTATCCATCTGCTTCCTAGGAAGATCAGACAAAAGAAGAATTCTCTGCCTCCTGTAACCATGTACACAAGAGGAGTGATTTAAGCCAGTATTTAAACACATAAAAGATATGATAAGTATGCTGGCAGTACAATTTTAACTTACCTAGCTGTAGCAGTACCTAGGCGGACGGCGAATTCATGATATTTATTTAGCTGCTTTAGTATGAAGTTCAGATGACTATTTACTCCACAAATAATGATATGATCAGTCTCCAGAACTTGCATCTGTGCCCCTTCCCTTAGCTTTTGCATATTATTCTGTCCAATTACAATTCCGATTACATGCCATATGCATATAACTAAACTTTGGACTATAATTTCTCTTTCACGAACTTACCCTGAACTGCTCTGTCATCGTGCTCAATAGCCGAGAGTAAAACAGTATGCCCCAAATAGCAAGAATAAAACCAATAACACGTTCAATGCGTGTTCTTTGCTAGATTCCAACACATAGAAATGTTCTTAGTTGTGAGCAATATTGTTTAACAATTATCTAATATGAAAGCATCGGGAAAATATCAAGTAAACCAAATTATCAACTTCACAGGATGCCATCATACTTTTAAATGAGTAGATGAGGAACATAGACATGCCCAAGCCTCCCACAAGCAGTCCTCCAAAGATTGTGTGTTATCCCTGAGTCATTATAAGATGATGTCCCAGATTAGTAAACAAGTATGGGCATTACTGGCAACAAGAGTTGAATAATATGAAACTGACAATATTGACCAGTAAAGCAAATTAATTTCTTAAGAGAAGGGTTGATTGGGAATAATGAAATTAATTGTGGCTACAGATGAAGAAAACAAAAACTATAAGCTTCCAGAAAAACAAACGTCAAATAAATTTCTGAGGAACTTTCAAGTGTCTGACAGATTGTTCAAATTAGCGAACCCCATTGAAAAAATAAAGTTGATAACTTATAATGGTGTCTCACATGGTTTTATAATCTACAGTTCTTTGAAATATCCACAATTTATAAATGAGACAGGAGAGACACAGAGAAATGGGAGAAAACATCATCAAATGGTCCTGAAATAATGTATCATTAGTAAGCAATTGCTGGTTCTAGTTCTACAACAATTCATGTAACAGATACAGAGAGCAATGCTGGTACTATCTGTTATTGGAGTAAAGCACATAAGGTTTTTATCTGTGTCACTATCAACTCACTTGTTTATCTAAACATTAATTCTCATAAAAATACAGAACAGAGAGAAACAGAAATCCTCCAGAAGGCACCCAATCACAGAACAGATAAACAATGCAAAGAAGATATTGAATTTACCACAGAATATGAGATTAAGGCTACATCAAACTTTTTCTCAGATAGGATATACTGTAGATACCTGAACTTGAAGAATAAAAAGCCACCAATGACAACAAATGAGAAGCATGCTGCAAGGAGCACTACAAGGAACCTACACAAGATTTTAACAAATAAATCACAAAATGGAAGATACCTAAAGATTCAATTAGAAACAATCCGAGGTGTAAAGTAAACACGTGCCATGCAAACCAGCATGTTGGGAACATCTATAAGTTAAAAAGTGACTGATACATTTACCCAAAGAAGCTTGATCGTTATTATGCTTTGGTTTTCACCAACATTGATGCTAATGGTGAAAATATAGATATCAAACTCCCAACTATACTCCTTCTGTAAAAGTTTTGAATGAAATCTTCCAGCATCTAAATTTTGAAATGTGGTTTTTGGTCCATAAGGTAAAATATGTAATTATTTTCTAAGTTTATTCCAGCCAAGAACCAATTGAAAAAACTGGTTGTCCGCATCATCTGAGCACTCCAACAAAGTACATCTTGGCTTTTAAATCCAACATAATTATACTCTTAACATATTATTTCCAAAACATGTTTGCGCAATACCCCTGATGCAGAAAAGTTCATGGAAAGTAGAATCATTTACATGAACTTAAAAATTCGAAATCATGACCAAATGCTGAGGATCAAAAGAAGACCTTCAACGACTGAAAAAGAAAAAATGATTGGCAGAACAATTGAAACTTAATTGGTAGATATATGAAGAGTACATGCTATTACATCTCAACTCCCAAATACTACAAGTAAATCTTTAACCAACAGCTACAAGACTTACAGAGAATGAAATCACATTTGAAAACAAGATGCTGGTATCTTATCTTATGGTCAGAATAAAGATGTTAAAACAAGATGCTGATATCTTATCTTATGGTCAGAATAAAGATGTTAAAAATGAATGAGGATACCATGAACTCAACTTGTTAACCAGTTGATAGAAAAATGTTGAAGCTTATTAACCATAATAAAGTATACTATATACATTACTTACGTGGCAACATTTCTCTCGAGTTGGATGTTGAACAGATAAAGTAACCGTGCAAAGCTCCATTTAACATCTTGAAATGAAGGCAAGGAGACATCCAACTTAAGAGGCATAGGTTTATTCAAGGAATTAGACATAGATGCAAAAGGCAAGCCTGTAGCCCCAAATGTCCATACCACAGAGGGTAGTAATTCTTGGATCATCCGTGCAAGTGTGTTAATGAAATTCACTTGCGTCCATCTGAATAAGAAATATGATGACAATGATCCAATCATCAGTTTAGCTTGATAACCCTGCATATACAGCACGTGATATCAAAATATTACACCTACCAGCATCACAGAGTAAATCTAACCCATAAGTCAAGTTTTATGGGTATACTTTTCTGAAAGCAGGAGGAAGATTATAGTACAACTTCATTCATAATATGGGAATATTCACCATTTGCATTATTATGGGTGCACCTTGTTGTTGATTAGAATATATAAGTAACTCAAACAAAGCTGAGTTCTATTGAACAGAAAAAGGAATGTTATAGAGGAAGAATCATTATATCGAAAGAGACAATTTTCATTGAAGTTGCAAAACCAGTATTTTATAAAATTCACTTGTATTTTCTTAGCCAAAAATCACTCATGACATGCAAAATCACTGTATTCAACTTCTAATCTTCCATCAAGTACAATGTTCTGAAAAGTATGACTTTTACTGATTAGGAAATACTAGAGCTTATCCCACACAAGCATGATCAGGAAAATATTGCATTAGATACTCACCTGAGTACCATCATTTTGACCCATCCTAAAGAATTTGGAACTCAAATTATCTACAGCATGCATACACATATTACCATCCATCTTATCTCCTGTCCCTTGAGAACTGGCCACCCGTTTCCCTGCAACAAAAAACTATTGAAATCATTAATCATGAAGAATATAAAGAAGAGGTATTGACTGCTTAGGCAATTAAAATAATGAGGACAAAAAATTATAAACAAGATCGCACAATATGCAGCATAGATATTTGCATACTACCACAATGAAATATGCATAAGCATATACTCAACAATGAATAAGATGTAGATAAAAATGTCTAGATGTGTGTATGTGCACACACCAAAACTGTACGAAATTTTTTTAAGAGAACAATAGAGTCCCCTCAAACTTTTGTAAATAGAAAAAGTCATCCAGCCTGGAAATGGACCAAAAGTTACCTTTTCGTGAATAAATAAAAGCTATAAAGAATGTAGGAAATTATCATGGCAATAAAAAAGATATATATATATAGTTCAAAAGAAAAGTGAAAAATAGTACTGAAAATCAAACTTGATTTCACGCTTGCACGCCACTGCTTTGTAGAAATTATATAGCTTTATTGAGTTGACAACATTTGCAAGTTATCATTTTGTTTCACAAATCATGAAACCACTGAAACATGAGGCTCTGCGACCTCAGAAAATCAAATTTCAAGCAGAAAAGAAATTTTTTTGGAGGTGATCACACCTCTCTTCACTATTTTACCTGCCGAAAAACATTCTTTAACACTCAGCGTCGTTAAAGAAAAGCATTCCTTCCACAAAACTACTTCATAACTCACCTGCATTCTGTAATTTAAAATTATGCACCGGTGAAGCCGAAGACTGGATCCGCCAAAAGTAACACGGTGTCAATTTCCTGAAAAGCAGGATTTCAGAACATATGTACTTCACTTGAAGGAAAACTCACTTTGAATAGCCGCCATCAATCCATAAAACAAGCTCCAGCAAGTTTCATGCGTTCAGCTAACACTTGTATTTAAACTCTTGAAACAGCTTGATTTATTATATTGATGTTGAACTCAAAATCACAGTACGTATTTAATTATTTATATTAACAAAATAATAACATTTAATGATAACAATTGTTAAAGAAAACTGGAATTTCTCCGCTCTAATTCGTTTGATGATCAAAACACTCAAAAGGCCAAGCATGCAACAGCTTGGGAATCAAAAAGCAAAATCAAATGCTGCACATTCAGATGAAACATTTGATACTTGAAAGAAGAGAAGAAGAAGAAGAAAGAAAGAGAAATGGAATTAAGAACTGTGTTACCTCCTCGAAGAAGAGGAATCAGTGTGAGTTGATCGCGTAAACCGGTGAGCTAAAACGCATGGTTGCGAGCTCTGAAACTGACTAAGAATCATCGCGCACTCTCTCTTACTCTCCTCTACACCGAATGAAAAAGGAGAAAGCACTAGTACTTGATCTCAGTAAAGAGAGAGAAGAGAGAACGTTGGATTTTGGCTTTTGGGAGACGACATGTGAACGAAGGCAGTAGAATGAGGGGAATTGCAGACAGAGACATACTAGAAAGACTTTTAAATCATTTTAATTTAAATTAACTTTTATTTTCAAACTTATTAAATCTTCTCAGTATTAGAGTACGAATACGAACTGAACCAAACGGAGCCTTGTTTCTCTGCGCGCCACGCGAACGAGCTCGTGAATTATCCTTTTTTTCCTTGGCTTACTAAAAAATGGAAATTCCGTAATGGGTAATACCAATAACATCTTTCTCCTTATTTTATATATTATTTTCAAAATGGTCCGTAATATCCCTAATGAAATAACTAAAATATCCTCTAATAATCGATATGTTACGACGTCTATGCTGTGGTTATGTAAGTAAGAGTTAGAGGTTTATTTGATATAAATGGACAAATCACACTTTTATTTAATAAATATAAAAATTTAGGGACTCAGCTGTTATTATCGCAATACAGTATCGAATAATTCTCAATTAAAAAAATAATTATGTTACGATACATCTTAACTTTCCAACAGAATTTGTTTTTCTCTTTAAATTGATCATATCAAATTGTATTTTAAAAAATTTTATCCATCTAAATGTAACAATTATACTATACAATTGCAACAAATGCCATTAAAGTGGATAACTGAAAATTTTTGGTTTTTATTTCAACCTTATTATAACGTAAAATCTCCTTTTCAAACTTATATTAAATTTAATTTAAATTGGGGCCGAAAATCCTTTTTAACAGAATAAAATTTTTCTATATTCTAAGTAGAAATACCATAATTTTTATGCAATTTCTATTTCAACCCTCTTTTTCTAATCGTAATATTTTTTCAGTGGGAGTAATCATGTGTCCTCTAGTAGTGTGTTAGTTGTGAAACCAAAATTACTAATTAATAACCCGTGGGGTTAGGTTAGGTTTTAGGATTCAACATGTACTAATTAGTCATTTTTTTAAATTCAACACCTCTTAAATCTTCTTCTCCACCAACTCTATTTTATTTTATGAGGCACATGTGCATTTATAATCAAGTCTAATTATAATTATGTATTTCATAGATACAATGAAAGTAGTGGATTATGGACACATATTCACATAACAATATATAATGATTCTTAAATTTTTTTAAAAAAAATTTATTATCACTACTTTTTTTTTAAAAAAAATTTACAACACTCATTTAACCGTGCTAATTAACACTATATAATTACTAAATTTTTACTACAAACGTAAGTATAAATTTAGTTTATTTTCAAAATTGATATGATCATCTCCAAGAGATTTAACCAATTTAACGTAATAAAATACGGTATTAAGAAAAGGCACTCAACAATTTTTAATTTATTTGCAACTTTAAAATATATATATATATATATATATATATATATATATATATATCACCGAATTCGGACTATACCAATCTAAGAATGCGAAAAATACGTTGTTTTAACTTTTAGACGATGTCAAACAAATGAGCCTGGAATGAAGTGAAAGGCCATGGGCTTTGTAGAAAATAGAACACGTGGGACGTTAATATTTAAGAGGAAATGCACGTGCGTCTAGAAGTCAAGGCAACCGGGTTTTGGTTTTGGTTCTCTGAATAGACAACGCATGCATTGATTTCTTTTATGTTCACTTGAGCGGACCGCCTTGTGTCGCAATCCGAGCTGGTCCATAATGCGTCTAACCTTTTCACACTTCGGCTCTACTTTCTCATGGGTTTGTACGTCGGGAATGTCTTGTTCCGCTTTGCTTCGCTTCGCGTTGATCTTGGTCCATTGGAATCTGCAGTATTGGCGTGGCTCTAACAAGAAAAATCCAATGCAATTCTACAATGATTGATATTACGCTATTTTCAATATAATTTAGAATTTCTTTTGCACCTATTCTTATAATTTTAAAGTTATAATTATTATAAAATAAAAGGATATTGACGGATGTCCCCCTCGACGTTTAGGCAATTAGGCCCATACCCCTTAAGGTTTCACGAATAACAAATATCCTCTGAAATTTGAATAAATAAGTAAATACCCCCTTGGGGTTAACTCTCCATCCATCCAATCCGTTATCTCTTCGTAGAATAATTATTTTATCCTTATACAATAACCTTATAATTTAAAAATAATAAAATAACAAATACATCCCCAAATATTTATAATTGCTTTCTTATTATTATGCATTCAAATTTTTTATAATCTTATCACAAATTATTAATTAAAATAATTTTATTCTTATTATATTAATAGTATACAATTATAAATAAATTTAAAATAAATCAATTATAAATGTATTTTGATAAAGCAAACATGAATTGATCACATGCTTCCCACTTTTGCCCTTACAAGCACCTGATAGCAAAATAAATTAAATTGACTACAAAAATTCCTGATAACAAACTGGACAACAAAACCTAACAACTATCAAGAATTTCAACTCCAAATCTAATAATACAATAATCAACCAATTCAAAACCTGACAATAAAACAATCATGAAACAAAATAAAAATACCCTACTAAGCTTTCATCATCCAAGCACAATAATATATACAATAATAACAATATAATAATCAACCAAGTCAAAACCTCACAATAAAACAATCATAAAAAAAAATAAAAATACCCTACCAAGCTTTTATCATCCAAGCACAATAATATATACATTTAAGTATTTTCATCATCCAAGCACAATAATACACATATTTAAGCATAATATCTAAGCATTTAGTACATCATCCAAACACAATAATAGTATAAACATATAAGGATCTAAGTAAGCATGTTCATAGTATAGGTTGTTAATCATAAAAAAACCTTGTAGAAACATGTTTTTGTTTTCCCAAAAATCAAAAAGAGGCAACAAAAACATAAGCTTATCTTTGCCAAAAAATGAAGCATGTTTCTACAAAAAAAAAAATTGAAGTTTGTTTTTGCCAAATAATAAAGTTTTTTTCTTTTAGAAAATATCATCCATAAAAAATATATCATCATGGTTATGAAAAAGGCCTCGAGTTAGTCATTTGAAGATAACTTGAATGTGCAACTGTGGGAAACTGAGGCTGAAATGACCACTGTGTATGCCTTTGATCATGTTTGTCTGATATGTGACCTTGAATATGTCTTCGCTGAGTAGAACAAACAATGTTTGATGTATCAAGTTGAATGGAAATTCTATCTCTATATGTAGGACCTTGTTTTGCGTCGAAAATTGCATATCTATTTTCAGTTATTTGCAAAAGCGATGGAAAATAAAGGACAGGTGAATTCATCAACAATCGATACAATTTTTATTACATATCAATAATAATAAGTATGAAATAATTACAAATGAAAAAATAGCATATGAAATACCATCCAGACCTTTCTTTTTGCATTATTACTTGGCTGGTTAAGGTTTTGTTTGCATGATTTTTTATTATATCCTATAGATCTGTAATGACTATACCTTTGTACAAAACTCTTTTGTTTTTGTTCCAACAACAGGCTCACCAGGTTCCCTTCGCCTTAGTTTCTCAGGCCTGCTAATATGGATCCTTTTGATTGGTGAAAGGGGATACTGACAATCAACATCAGGCCGCATAACATTTTTTGGTATGAGGTTGATGATGCCTGAATATGTTTTCATATAAGCCTTATTCTTAAAATAATTGTGCACAAAATCTTCCGAATTTTTTTGCAAGTACAATATGATAGCTGCAACATGTTTACAAGGAATTTCACTAATTTGTCAATTCCTACAATTACACTCTGTTGTCTCAATATTAACCACGTTGTTTGTAATGTAACTCTCAAAAGTTTCATAAGTTGCCCCACCTCCCCAAAACACCATTAGTTTCATCTCTCGCTCAATAACTTTTGCAAGCTTCCTGTGCATAATAGATGGAAGGTTATAAGGCCATGCTTGAGCATATGCATATTGAGATATAAACCTATTCATAATTTTTCTTCTCATGTGCTCCATCAAGCTAAGCACATGTTTATCCCTATATGTATCTGTTTATGCATTAAAACATTCTGTGCAATTGTTAATGGTGTGTAAAGCCTTTGAGGTTGTGTCAAAGGTTGACCTTAACCACTAGCTTGGAGGGATTTCAGCCAACTATGCATGCCTATTGTCTTCATATTCTAACTCTTTTCCATTGCTAATTTGAAATATATTTCATTGAAAGCTTTTAAAGTCTACCAAAAGAGCTTTTTCAAGCCTAATCCAGACCATTGTTGCTTGAAATTAGCGTATATATGCCTGACACGATATCTTGTAATTGCTCGAGGCCATTGTTGTTCCAAGCCTGGCAGCAACCCTTTTTGTCTGTCACTTATGAATGTAATATAGCTACCATCATTTTCACCTATTGCTTGATACAAAATTCTCAAAAACCAGCTCCAACTTTTAAGATTTTCAGACTCAACAATAGCAACAGCGAGAGAGAAAATCATATTGTTCGCATCGAGAGCAATTACAGTAAGTAACACCTCTCCGTATGATTCCCTTAAGTGATAACCATCCAACCCACTATACGATCTAAAATCAGCAATAAAACCTTCTATTATGCCGCAAAAGAAAGATAAAAATACTTAAATATTGGCTCTTTAGCACTAGGTTTTGCACTGTACTTCACAAAGGCTAATGAATCTTGGTTGTACTTTCTAACTGCATTTTTGTATTTACACAACTCAGCATATGTAGCTTTGTGATCTCCCCCAATACTTTTTAATGCAAGCCTCTTACCTCTATAAATTCTGGTCCTAGGAATCTTTAATCTTTGATTTATACGAATCATTTCTTGAAGCACTGTTGCTCTTATATTTTGATTGGTTCGAATTAAAGCATCATATGCTCTTTTAATCCAAAGTGTTGTTGCATCATTACACCAATCTGTTCTTGATAGCTATGTACAAGCTAGTATGTTTTAATTACAAGTAAATCCAGCTCACTAGCATATGAAATATGCAACCTTCATTTACAATCAGGAGCCATACATATAACTGTGACCCTATAAGCTTCATTTTTTATCTTTTTTTATGATAACACCTTCTTGTACACAAAAATCAACTAATACTTGCTTAAAAAAATAAAAGGTGTGGAATGCATATTATACAGCCAGCTTTATAAATCTATTAGGTTGGTACTTGAACTCTTTAACCATTAAATTTCTATGCATATTAGTAGGTGGCTCTTCATCTTTAGAATCATATCTTCCCTCATCTTTATCATCAGAATCACATAGATGCAGTTCTATATCTTCTAAAACTTCAAAGTCTTCAACATTAGGCTCATTCAATTCATAATCTAGATTATTGCATTCAGTATGCAATGTTGCACCTAAACCATCACCAAAACCATTATAATCACCCTCCTCGGCATCATTCCCACCACTAGAATTTTCCCTATCAACACTAACACCTAAACCATCATTATTACCCTCCTTGAAATCATTCAAACCACTGTAATTTTCTCCTTCAATATTCACACCCGAACCACCAAAATCTCCCTCCTGGACAGCATTTAAGCTATTAGAATTTCCCTCAATATTCATACCTAAACCAACATAACCATTACCCTGAACATCATTTAATCCCTTAGTGACACCCACACCATTACATGCAACTGACACATTATCCAAACTACCATATTCATTATCGGAATCAATATAACACACAAGTGGGTGTTATTTGAGAGCTGGTTCCTAGGGGGTTTGAATGGAATTAATACGTTTACAGACAAGTTTTTGCGAGCTGTTATCATAAGTAATTTTCTTCAAAGGAACATTCTACATAATATAAAAATTCATTTAAAAATAACATATAAAAAAATCTCATTCACTTATGAAAATACAACAACAATTCCAACACTAATTGGATATAAACATATTGCATATAAACATATGGCATATATTTATTGAATAACTTTTTTCTTTCTTTCTTTGTCAAAGATAAAAATTGTACCTATAAGTTAAGCAGTGGTACAATATTATATTTAAAGTTACTCCAATTTCAGTTGCAACAATTGATCAATGTAGGTTTTTAAACAAAAATTCACAAGAATAGACAAATTTTATTAGGTAAAAACATGAGAATGATACAACAATTTGCCTCTTTTTTTTTTTTTTTTTGTCATTGTCTGGTAATGTCTTAGAAAGAAAGTTCCAATCTAATCAAGTGTTCTCAAAAGTAATTGGGATATTATTAAAATAAAATGAGAACATCTATAGAGTTTATTTTGAATAACATTAATTATGATGATATATATGATATCATGTTAATATGTATAAATTTTTTTACAGTGTTTTTATGAAAAGTTTTGTTTGCATGTATTGTGAGTGAAGCATAGCTAATTAATTAATTAGGTTGTACTGTAATTTTTGAAGTCATAAGGAAGGGAATGTCTTTATTAAGTACTGTATTAGAAAGCAAACTTAATTATTTAAATCTAATTGCCTATTGAAAGTGACATGATTTTAGGCACATTTGGCATACCTTAATGACCATACATGACTTCACACTATGATAGGTTAGCTTTCATGAAATGTCCTAATCTAATATAATTATGATACAAAATTTAATATCAATACAAACAAAATAAAATTAAAACAAAATTGACTATTTCTTCAAATAAAGAGTTATCCGAAACTATTACAATAATTGGATCTTCCTCTATATTAGCACTAGTAGAATTGGAGATAAAAGAAAAAAAAAGAGAAAATGCAAGCAAACAAAGCAGTAACTATAAAAATTATCAAACAAATACAACCAGTTTTAGAAGCATTATTTCGGGGCTTATAAGTTAAATACAAGTATCAGATTTTAGGTAGAAACAAATATATAAAGGGTTTCCTCCTTTTTTTATCTCTAAACATAACAATATATAATATAAACAAAAAAAACCAACATGTTTGCAGTTTTTCTACAAAACAATCACCTATTTACAAAGTATTATCCATTAATTTTACGTTAATCATCTTAAAACAAAAACCCTCCCAAAAATCAACATAAAACCCTAACCCGTAACCGTTTCCAATTATCAAAGCACAGAGTCAAATGCAAGTTCAAATCACTTTTTTCTACATATAATCATCATCATAATGAAACAAAAATATATCACCACACTAGTAGAGATGAAAATGGAAATGGGTTTTACCTTGTTCAGCTTTCACCTCTTTCGACCCAACTTAAAAACCTGAACGCATACAAAATAGCTACTGGACCACCAAAGATGCAAGTTGCAACCTTTAATGTCGAAATCGTTATCGTTGTCGGTGAATATTTTCGCGCCAAAAAACTGATGTGAGGAAAATTAGAGGAAGACAAAATAAATAAATGGCTTCAAATTGACTTAAAAACAAATGTTACGGATTTTTTATTTTAACTTAAACAATTGATAGGAATTTTATTTTGATTTAATCTTTAAGTTACATTTAAACATAACAGTATATGGACAGAGAGTTAACTCTAGGGAGTATTTGCTTATTTATTCAAACTTCAGGGAGTATCTGTCTTTCCTAAAACCTTAGGGGGTATGTGCCTAGTTGCCTAAACCTCAAAGGGTTATTCGTCAATATCTCTAAAATAAAATTATTTAATATTAAATATACATAATATAACATATAGTTCTCACTAAAAGTTATTTTTATTGAAATGTTTATATGCTTTATTTGATTCGCAAGATATATAATATTATTTAGATTGTATTAAAATATTTTATCTTAAAGTTTGTTGATTTATAATATATATTCAAATGAGATTTTATGATCGTTAATATGCTCCATGTGAGATAAAAAGTAAATTGGTGGATTTAATGCTATTTTAAAGTAGAAATATTATATTCAATTGAATTTAACTAATATCTAATTGAATACATATTTAAAATTAAATGCAAGTTTTTGAAATATATTATTGTAGGACATAAATTACTCTCTCCTCACAACGGATAACTCAAAATTTTTAAAGATTGAAGATTTGAAGTAGTAGATTTAAGATCTTAAAACTAATTAATTAATGATAAATTACGCTGACCTAATAAAACTAAAAAAGAAGAAGTGAAAACAAAAAATGAAAGAAAAGATACCTAACCTAACGAGTGGGCGATGGGAAGTTGATGCATCAATCACGTGGTCCCTGCTCTACTCGCATCTGTTTTTTTCAACTTGTCTATTGTCTTGTCTTGTAATTTTACTTTCCCTTTATTTTATTTAATGAGCAGCATTGACTGGTAGCAGTACTACGATGTTTTGTAGTGTGGTACAGATCACATGCCACGTTACAGAATGGAGCACTAAAATGAAAGATCCCACGTCCACGTGTATCTGACTGCAAAATTGCGTGATGAATTGAATACTGAGATAGATAGATAGGACCACACTAGAACTGGATCTCAATCTCAAATGGACATTAATTACGATGCCTTCTCAATCACGTGAGCGAGTTGAGATCGTAATGTTCCCATTCGACAAGCACAAGCTTGATGGCTAGCTGGTACAAGGCAGACTCAATTCTCATAGTATTACTATTACACTCACTCACGAAATCAATTAATACCTTATACCAAATATATATATAAATTATAAAATAAAAAATGTTAGAGCCCAGATTGAGATTTGGAGGAGTCCACATATTATAATGTTCCCTTACTAACAAAAAGGCTCTTGTGAAGGCGGGTCGCATGTTTTACTACCCACCAGCGGCCCACTTGGTCCATATATTGAATTGTCAACAGTGATGAGGCCTAAAAGCCCGATAAGACTTTCTTTAGAAGGGCAGATGGATTGCAATTTACAAACAAAATCGAGCTGTTTTATTTCTGGATCAATGCAGTAGGAATTATGCAAAATCTCACCCAAAATTTGACCGAACAGTCAAAGTAGATATGCGACAACCTTTATTTATTTATTTACAGGTGCGTCTGCTCAGGGGAGCTTGTTATTCGGTATAATTGCACAAATTTGTAATAAAATCATGTTAGGTAGCTTTTGTTTTCCACCAAAATATGAATAGATGTGTTTATATATTTTTCAATAATATATATTGTTTTTTATTCTTTCTGTCTTAAGATAAATATTTAAAAATTATAGATTTGATAGATTATATCTTTAGAGATTAATAGATAAATTCTATATAAAACAATTCTTAATTTTATTCTCTATATTTACATAATTTCAAATGTTTAAGTATTATATAATCGTAATTATTATATTTCTACCTAATTTTATAAATGCCAATTTCTTTTGGTAGTTGATGTTTATCAACTAGTCATTCACTTACATTTTTAAAAATATTAATATTATTTTATAAATAACCTTAAATCTACGTCGCCTCAATTTAAATTATGTTTTAATTTTATTAAATGAGCAAAAGATCATAAAAATATGATTAGTTGAATGAATTATAGATTAAAATTAGTGGACTTAACTAATATATGGTGAAGTTGATATCTTAACAGAAACTTATAATTTAACAGGTCAGACTTCTGTGAGGTAACATCATAAAACAAAATTATTTTTTTTTTAATAAAACAAAATGGGAGACTGATTCTCTTTTCCTCTAATTCTCTCTAGAACATAATCTGATTATTGTTCAATTGTATGATTACCACAAACTTCAACGCTATTAAGTAACACTCTCAACAAATTATTGCTGTATCATTTCCCATTAAAAAAAAAAAAAAAAACAAGAGAATTTCATAGGCACAGAATAACTTGAGAACCCAAATCATCTTGCAAGAACCTGAGGGGTTAATCCGTCATCTTCTGAAATGTCAAAAAACAATTCATCACTCTTGCTTAAAGCATACACAATATCCACCATACTTGGCCTCTTGGAAGGATCTTTATGCAAACAAGCAATTGCAATTGCCATTACACTCATCACACTCTCCATTGAGATTGAATCCCGCAATAAAACTTCATCCATCCATTCTCTCATTCTTTTCACCTTCCTCTGTTCGTTTCCCTCCAAAATTCCTTCAACTTTTGCCCACAATACCTTCCCTTCTGCATCTATGGCTTCCTTGCCAGTTATAAGCTCAAGCAACACCACCCCGAAAGAGAAAACGTCCATTTTTGTTGAAACTACCCCATCGGCTAGATATTCTGGTGCAATATAGCCTTGAGTTCCAACAATGTGCATTGTTATGGCGTTGCAGCCAGATTTTGCTAGTCCGAAGTTGGCAATTTTCGCTCTCATGCTTGAGTCTAAGAGAATGTTGCTGCTTTTGATGTCTTTGTGTACAACTCTTGGCCTAGTGTGCTCATGTATGTATTGCAGGCCGTTTGCAACATCAGTGGCAATCCTTAATCTTGTTTTCCAATTCAGTTTTTTGTTATTGTTCTCATGTAGCCAAGAATGGAGAGAGCCATTTTCGATGTACTCGTAGATCAGATAGCAATTTGCATTTTCCGGGTCTATGCAGAAACCTTCTAGCTTCACCAGATTCCCATGATTTACCTTCACAAGAATGATCATATTTTAGTAATTAGTAATAACTAACATGCTTAATTCAATAAACAAAAATGGTGATTAGGAGATAAGCCTAATCCTCTTGGAAATATATAATCTTCTGGCAAACCCTGGCTGGACCAAATTTTCTGGTTATTTGTCACTATCAATCCTCTTTAAGCTAAACTGACTTATTATGACAATTATTTGTGCTTAAATATATATTATACAAATGGTTGAAACATGATTAAACAAACAAAACCATTTAACTATTATTTTTAATTAAAAAGGATTTTAACTAATAAGCTTAAAGGTAAGTCCATTATTTTTCACAGATGACAAATAACACACGAAATCATCTTTCAAAAATGGTTTCACTTCGTCACTATATTCATAAGATTCCATTATCATTCTCTTCTGTCTTTACTCTGATCTGTATAAGACAATTGCAAGCACTCTTAACCTAATTAAGTTACAGTTAATCAAAGTCTATATTTAGAAGAGCGATGTTAATACTTCCAATTATGAGTACATTACAAACCAGAGAAATGGGGCAGGGAGACAACCTCAGCTTGTATATTTAAATTTTAAAGTGCTCCAAACCCAAGTATTCGGTATTTTAAGCCCTTCTGACCCCATCAGGGATATAATTTCAAGCCTCAAACCTTATGCTTAGACAGGTCAGTTCGCCTAACCTTTATTTTATTAAAACTTTAAAAGATTCAATATTAGCCACTAATTGAGCAAATTTTATAATGGGTTCTTTTACTGGTGTCTTTATCTCTGTTGGAATGTTTTGATTTTCAGCCATTTAATTCTGTTTATTTCATTAATCCCCATGTTTTCAGGATTATATTCTCTTACCTCCTTGCAGAATATACCAAACTGGCTTTTCAACTGCAGGATCGTATGGCATCAATTGAAATTCTTATAGAAATCTTTGCTTCTCTTCCAAGAAATAAATTTAAGCGTTTTCGATATAATTTTGTTCTTCTCCATTGTGCTTAGTTATCAGCCAATTCCTTTACTCCTACTGGAATTAGTAATAATTAGAATGCATCACAGATTTTATAGAGACTACATATTGGCCTAATTAAACTGATGAACTATCCTTTTCAGAAAACAACGAACCTAGAACAAGATCCATTATCTCCTGATCTATTCTCTGGCATGGCAATATCTCTTTGGATAACAAATAGCAATAAAGACTATCTATAATGTATGTGGAAAAAAGTTTTACCTTCTGTAAGATCTTCAACTCCTCATAGGCATTCCATTTCATCATCTTGATGGCGTAGACCTCTCCGTTAATGTTCCCTTTGTAAACAGAACCTTGAATCAAGCAATCCTCACTGAAATTATCAGTGGCTTCTCGCAACTCCTCAATCTTGAAAACTCTGTACTTGTCCAAGCAATCTGAAACATCTGCCATCAAATTCACTTCCACGTCCTTCAAGCCATTCCCTCCCTTGTTAAATTGCAGCTTCTGCTTCTCTTCAACAATCGCCATCTTTCTCTTTTTCTTCAACAAAACCTCTCTGTAAATCCACACCCCAGTAATCAAAACCAAAAAGACCCCACAAATAGCCAACCCAATCACCAATCCTGTATTAACCCCCTTCTTTTCAGTCTTTACAGGAGGTGAAGTTACAGGAGGTGAAGAAGGAACAACAGCAGGCTGGGTTAGTACCGGTAGTTGAGTGACTGGGACAAATACGGTATCAAATGGCTGAATGTTATTGCCATTAACATCTATTATGGCCTGTGTTTCTACTCCAAATGTAGAAGCAACTGATGATAAGTTATCAGAAGGTTGTAGGACGTAAGAGACAAGATATTTCACTCGATTCTGCAACTGAGTTCGATTAGGACACTTGCAAAAGATTGGAAAGAAAACATTAACTCCAATTTCGAGTTCCGTGGGGATGAGAGTAGGATTGACAACCTCAACTGATTGATAGGTTGTGAGATTCTGGTAATTGTTAGTTGACACAAGGTAAAATGTGTCACCTGACTTGATTGTGTAACTGAGGTTGGCAAAAGAAATGATATAAGAAGCATTTACAGTGTTGCAAGAGCATGTTAAAGGGACAAAGAGAGGCTGGTTTGCGATTAGAGGAGATGATGGGGAAGATATATTGCTTGGTTCTGATATCATGCGGCGGCTCACTGAGAAAAGGTCACCTATTGAGGCAAGATCAAGGAAGTCAGGAGCTGATGCTCTGTAGAAAGCATAGGTTTGGCATGGATATGTGGTCTGGTTGGGTGTGCAGGGATATCCTGTGGTGTTTGGTTGGGCTTGTGATCGATGAAGAAGGTTATGATAACAGAGAAAGAAGAGTAGCAGAGAAGAGAGAGAGAAACACTCGCGCTCAGTCCTCATTTTGGTATTAGTTTTCCCTTTCTCTTCCCGCTTCTGATGCCTTTAGGAGAGATCTGTTCCCGTACTATGATAAGAATGGAAAATGAAATTGGATACTGTTTTTGTTCACTATTCTACGAAGATGACTCCGTCTTTATCTTCTAGGATTGGGTCCTACCACCTGGTAGACCCTAAACTGTTCCGAGTCAACATGATTGAAGAATGCATAAGACACCAGCTCCTGATTTTATAAATTCCTATCGCAATTTTATGTTCTCAGAACAAAAAATACAGCAAACTTGAATTGTCACGACCCGTGGGAGCAGGGGTTTTCATATACAGGTATACAATAGGGTTGAGCTGATCAAGTGTTGGCGCATACGAGGCTTCAGGCAAACATGATAGTTCATACAAAGTGGCTGGCGACTATGAGCTTAAAGATGATGTGAAGGTGCAGAAATTCGGGGTAACTATTACGTACAGTCTATTAAAGTTATCATGACTTTTCACTTACCAAGACTTTTCTACACCCATGTTGAATTTAGAGGCAAGACAGTGGGTGCTTGTCGTGTAGGACATGGCATCAGATAAAATCTAGATGTTTTTGGCCATAAAAGCAGCTCCAAATTTCACTAGTTATCGCACATCAAACAATAGCTGCAAAGCCCGACTGGCCAGGAGGCTGAGGAGTCCAAGCTTCGAACTTTGCTCGCTCTCATAATTTTTTAATTATAAAAATATTCTTTATCATATATACAAGTTTATCATATTTAAATGTAAATAAATTATTTTTATACGTAAAATAAAATATCATTTAATTTGAATGAAGATATTTGTTAATATTAAAAAAAGACAAGTAGTTGTATTTTCTCATTTCAATTCATGATATATTTTTCCTCTAAATACCTAAATACGTATGCACGATGTTATCTTACAATTTGAATACTTGTAATTTGTGAGAGTGATGTAAAATTTGATTTATGTAATAAAAAATGATGATATCTCTTCAGCAAGGACCAATACTGGTTTCCACAATTGACTGCAATTCTAGGATTTGACCCTTGTTATAATCCAGTAATGGATTTATTTTCTTCAGCACAATTACTATTGACCTTCTTCAATGTTATCCTCAATGATACGGAAAGAAATAGAATATTTACCTAATATCACATGATTGATGTCCACAAAATAACATTTCACAGGGTTTCCACAAAACATTCAATATATTAACTTATCACTTCATTAGTCAAGTCTACACCAATAAATAAGGCTTGTGCAGCGTGTGAAAAGTCTAAAAAAAAATGTGACAATGGAAGATATCACCACCTGCTTGAAAACAAAGGCATGCCCTAATATAAGCAAAGAAAACTTTTAAAAATTTCATGATACAAACCAGAAGCGTGCTAGTAAGATCAGCGTATCAATCTACTTCATGGTTGATTTTAGCCAAAAAGTCAAGAAAAGTGTCGAGATGCTATTTAATTGGAAACATAGTTACCCTCATGAGGTTTCGTTGTCATGGCACTCAGAATTTATAGTATGTGTACAAAAGAAAAGAGGTCATAAACAAATGCATATGTAGACAACAGCAAATCAAAATGAGAGAAAATATTATCTATGCCTTCCATCCTATATTGCCTATTAGTAACAATTACAATTCTCTTTGCCAGAAGAAATTATCTCTTTGTTATTTCATCTCTCTCCACAGTGAAATCCCAGAGGTGTCCGTATTTCTCATTAAATTCCCAGATGCTCATGGTATTGTAGTCATTGATTAACTTGTCACGGGCACCCCTTTCCATATTGTATATCTCAGGCTCAAAATTGTGGGGTTTGTCAGGTTTATCCAACTCAATTACGGTAAATATGGTGACGAAAACAGCAGCTCCAATGAACAAGTATTCCCCCTAAAAGATTACAATTTACAAATGAAAAAACTTTCTCAATCAAAGGTGAACCGTACAAGTTCATTATGCATAATGCTTATTCTCAATTCTTAAAAATATCAACAGCAGACTCAACAGTTATTTGAAGTTACCGGAACGTTGAAGTAAATTCCTGCAGCAACTGCTGGCAGAAAAACCCATGAAATAAACCCTGAACAATAACAAAGGGATCGAATTAAAACAGAGAAAAAAAAAAAAGCTTAGCCCGTAACTTAGTTTCCCATGTTATCAAGTTCTGCAATAACTATTGATACCTTGAAAACCAGTAGGGGGTTCTACAGCTTTAACATCATCTGCAATTGCTCCCCAAAATGTTCCTATATATAACAATTGTAACAACGATGCGAAATTTGTTATTAGGGTCGATAGTATCATAACAAAAGATTGATAAAAGATGATTCTTCCATGAATAATCTATAACTTCATATCCCAGATGAGATTATTCCTACCCTTTAAGAATGACTAACGAAATTTGGGACCAAAATGAACCTAGCCCCAAGTACATATAAAGCATTCAAGTCAGTTCCCGTAATTCCAATCACGTATTTTATCTACCAAACAGAGAGAAGGAAAAAGGGATATGAATCCCTTATGGGTTAATTTATGAAGAGAATTGCAACAAAGCCAAACAAATTTGAGACCTTTCTCTGCTTCCCCTTCAAAGTATGTATGGTGTCCATCATACTTTCCATATACGAAATCTTCCTGTACACAACGCAGAAGCATCGAAAACATTGCACAAATACATTAGAACTGCATTCGGAAGCACTTTTAACAGAGTCAAAAAGAAAGAATTTTTTAAAAAAATAAAAAAAATATAAAGGAATCCATATGTGAGAGAGAATGAAGATGATACGTACGGAGTCAATCCCATTGGTTGCCCAACGATCTTTGGGATCTTCATTGAGATCAGGTTCAATCAAAGCCAGCTTCCCACCTGCATTCAACTTCTTCGTACTTAGCCTACTCCTACCGCTACACTTCTTCCCGAACAATTTAACACGAACACTGCTTTCAGAGTGCTCAGAACTGATTCTGGGCACTTGAATTGACTTGAAGAACTGAAAGTGATGAACAGACTGCCATCTTTCTTTTGATCCTGCTTCCGCGCTAGCTCGATGTTTTATAGCCTTTAAATGCCCGCCTTACCCAACGGCAGGATAAAGTATAAACTGTAAGCGACCGCTCGTCAGTAAAGATATTCAAAAATACAATATCAATTGGCCACGTATTCCGTTGAAAAGCTGTTTTGAATACGTGGCATGTTATTATTGGGCCTTCTAGTTTCCTTTCGTCACGGACTGATAATTTGGTAATTTAGTTCGTTGAAACCTGTGAAGGCATTGCTGTAGAGCCTCTTTAGCTCCTTACGAAACCTTATCCATTTTATTTCTTCATTATTCTCAGGAAAAGTAATAAATAATATGCTTTCAAAATCGTACAGTAACAATTTAGAAATTGATAAAAATGTAGAAATATATAACATCACTAAAATTATGAAGTAGATATCTTTTGTCGTTAGTTGAATCATTGCTCTAAATAAAAATATTAAAGAAAATAATAAGTAGCGCAAAACAAATATAGTATATGAATAAAAGCATTGAAGTGGGGGGGGCATCTTGGAATGGGACGAGCAATAGCATTATTAAGCAACGTCACCACCAACTCAGACTGGAACTGGTGCGCGAATCTGCTTTTCCCTCGTATTTCTCCTCCCATTTTATCTCAACACCTTCTTCCCAGTTACAGTTACAGTCACAGTAGCTTCACTCTCACCGCACCCATTTCTCTCCACAAGTAAGTTTTCTGATTCTCTACATCTCTCTTTTGCGGCCTGTTGCTTGTCAAGTCTGTATTCTTTTACTAATATCAAGTGCATAGAAACTAGAACGAGTCTCTGCTCGCAATATCTTTCGATGGGTATTTCTTTTTTCTCAGTATTTCGACTTGGTTTGTCTTTTCTTTAGTTTCTTTGACGAATCATATACTTGAACGTTGGTACGATTGGTTGGATTAATGTGTAAACGTTGAATTGTCCTTTTGATCTCCCGATTTTCTAAGCTCAGTTTTCGGCTTTTATGTTTATCTATTTTTCTAAATCATATTCAAGGAGTGGGGAGTGGGGAGTGGCTTTAGAATATTAAGAATGGATACGGGTATAAGCATATAACCGAGATTGTTGGATTTGGGGCACCAGTATAACAAAACAATTTTTGCTGTTTTTATATGAAACTCAGAGGTTAAGAGTCATTAAGTTATGATAATATGTATTTTAAGTAAATCTGGTCTGCTGTTTGGTGATATAAGGGCATCTTTAAACCTTCTTTTGTTAGTTTTGCAAAATGAATGCTTTGAAGCGTAGAAAGCAAATATGCGAAAAGCTAAGAATACTACGATCTAAATGCAATTGATATCCAGAAAACTAAGTATGTAACTTCATCATTTTATCATGAACTATTGCTTATAAAAGAATTTGATGTAAGAATATTATTGCAGGTAAAAAACTTTTTATTGGAACTGTATGAAGCTAAGGCTTTTGCTTCTATTTAACATATAATGTCTGAAGCTGATTTTGGTTTCTAATCCAGTTAGTTGGAATCTTAATTATGGAATCAAAAGTTCTTGCTATTGCTAGTTGGCTACGTATTGTTTTAAATTGCTTCATAGGTGTAGGTGATACTTGGTGTTCCCTTGTTATCTGATCTTCTTGATATTACTTACAATGCTGCCTTTATATCAACTGTAATTTTATTTTATTTTTCTGGAATATTCATGTCCTTGCAGTTGCGGAATTAATTACTTATGTTGAATTTAGAAAAAGAACTAGGTACAGAAATGTTATTTTTGCAGCTGTTCTTATGCTTCATTCCCATATTCTATCAGGTTTGTCGAACATGTCAATATGTGGGTCTTTAATTTTACATGTATATGTGCCTGAACTGAACAGAGCTATGATATTTTCACTCACAAGAGTGTGTACCATGCACACATAGACAAAAGTCCAAATGTACTATTATACTTCCCCTTTTGCTACACATTTGTTGTTGATCTGCACCAGATCATGAATAGGGGACAGATATGGGGCAAAATATCCGACATTTAGTTTATTCCATGAGTGCCAGTGTTTTCTTTTAGCTTATAGATGGAATGCTGTGTGTGTGATCGTATTGCACCTTTTATTTTTTCAATAGACAGTGTTTTTCCCTCATTGAGAAATGTTCCCCCATTTTTAAAATTCATACCTTGTATACTGTTAGTCATTATGATTGTTTGTTTATTCTATTTGTAGTAAAAGATTGTCCATCTTTCTAGCAATGGATGGTTCCAAGGCTGGCCCACTGAAGGAAGTGTCCCCAGGCTTAGATGCATCTAATGAAGAAGAATATGCCTCCCAGTCCAAGTTACTGCAAGAGTTCAATACTATTTCCAGCATTGACAAGGCCTGGACTTTTAATTCTGGCAAAGGTATGACATGACCTACAATTATATATACATACATACATATATATACATATATTTCATAGTTTCATTTTTTCCTAAACACCCATTGTTCAACAATCTTTGGGCACAAAATCTTTGATGCAGGAATAGGCACACAGGCAATGTTTTCAATTAGCCAACCGAATCTTTTGGCAAATAAGAGGAGGAAATTTATGTTATCCACAGTTATTTCAAAAGAAAATAAAAATTCTGTAACCTTTCAGTGGGCCCCATTTCCTGTTGAGATAACTGGTGCATCTACAGTAGTTCCATCACCATCAGGTTCAAAGCTTCTTGTCATTCGGAATCCTGAAAATGAATCTCCCACTCAATTTGAAATCTGGAGTCAATCGCAGTTGGAAAAGGAATTTCATGTCCCTGAAACAGTTCATGGTTCAGTATATGCTGATGGATGGTAACTAGTGAATGATGACTGATTTTAGATAGCTTTAGAAGTTGTTCAGTTGTAGGTGGTTTTGCTGTAAATGAAACAGATATTGACAGTGGTTGTGATTGCAACTTTTTTTTTTCTTTTTGAATTAAAAAGCTATTTATCTTAAAAGTCCCAAAATAGTTAAAAGCTTTCTGAACATACAGGTTTGAGGGAATCTCTTGGAACTCTGATGAGACTCTCATTGCTTATGTTGCTGAGGAACCGTCTCCTTCAAAGCCCATATTCTGTCCAGGCAACAAGAAAGGTGGTTCTTTGGATAAGGATTGTAATAGCTGGAAAGGTCAAGGTGATTGGGAGGAGGATTGGGGGGAAACCTATGCCGGAAAGAGGCAGCCTTCTCTCTTTGTAATCAACACTAACAGGTCTGCTATCTCTTCTTTTTTTTTTTTTGGGTTTACCTAGTGATATGATAGGTTAAAGTCAGCTTATATGTGAATGTTGAAACCTGAGAACTTTCCTATGTTCCTCAGTGGAGAGGTACAAGCTGTTAAAGGAATTTTAAAATCTTTGAGTGTTGGGCAAGTTGTCTGGGCGCCATCAAATGAAGGCCCGCATCAATATTTGGTTTTTGTTGGATGGTCAGCAGAAACAAGGAAGCTTGGTATGAAATACTGCTACAATAGGCCATGTGCACTATATGCTGCCAGTGTGTCACTTTATGAATCTGAATCCAATCAACATGAACTCAAGTGGGTTGCTTGCTGAACAGTTCAATTCTTCTTTTTGAATTATGCCTTCATTATGTCAATAATTTCCTGTAAGAGATTGAATATGCTTATCTGATGTATTTAGTATAATTTGAATTTCTGATAATTTTTCAGAGATAGTTCCCTTGAAGATTTCCCTGTGGTTAACCTAACCCAAAGCATCAGTAGTGCCTTCTTTCCATGTTTCAGGTTTGCTATTTATCTCGTGTACTTAGTAATAGAAAAAGCTCATTATTGTGGTGTATAATGACTGTACAGAGCTTGCTCAGATTTTTGAGAAATCTGCACAATTATCTGTACCTATTACAATTGTGTTTTCATCGCAATAAGAATTTCCACTGAACTGTTGGCCTAGGAAAAGCTTGACTATTTATTTGCTGACATGTTACCTCTCTTTTGTTTCCAAAATTGAGATTAATACCTTCATATGAAATAAGAGTTTGAAAAATAGATTATAGATCCAATTACAGAATGTTATGATTGTATAAGTTTGTAATGTTATGACTTCTGAAGAAGCTTTTAGATTAACCTAGAAGGCTGATATCAAAATATGTAAAATTTCGTCTTCTCTCATGTAAGCTTCTGGGAATAATGCTCTTTATAGATGGGTGGTGCTGTTGCGATATATATTTCTCTAGATAGACATCCTATTGGTCTAGAGATAGTCAAAGTATCTTCTGCATGGTATATGATCTACTTGCAGTGAATAGTCTAATTGTATTTGAATTAATTTTTCCTCTTTTTTCTTTTTCCAGCCCAGATGGAAAATTCCTTGTGTTTTTATCTGCCAAAAGTTCTGTGGACTCTGGAGCTCATTCTGCAACAGATTCACTTCACAGAATTGATTGGCCAACCAACGGAAAGGTGCCCTCATCTGAAAAAGTTGTTGACGTGGTGCGTGCTTCTTTGTTATTTAGTATTTCTGATTGTTTATCAGCTTCGTTGATTGGGCTATTCGTTTCTGTGCAATCCTTGTCTTCTTTTGCATGCCTATGTAAGTTATGATCTTTGGTTTGCTCGTCAGCATGTCTAACTAAGCACTTCCTTTCTAGATTGCTAACTTGAATGAGCTCCAGTTCTGGGAATACAACTAAATGCTTTCATCTGTTTATGTTCTCTGCTTTTTTTGCTTCTTTTGTCCGATAAATAACGGGAAGGTGTAAATTCTGCAATTGTGGCTTCTCTTGGCTTTCTTATAATTTGGATATGCTATTTTGGGGTCAATCTATTAGGAATAGGGTTACATAGTTATGCAATAACTATTTATTTTGATAGCTCTGAAAGATTTGGAGCACATTTTGCCATATTCTTCTTTCTTTCTTTAATTTTCTTTTTTTCGAGATATAGAAACATTTAACAGTGTTTTCTTCATATAATCTCTGCAGATTCCTGTTGTGCAATGTGCCGAGGATGATTGCTTCCCGGGGCTGTATTCTTCAATTATCCTTAGTAATCCATGGCTTTCTGATGGATGCACTATGATTTTATCTTCCATCTGGGGCAGCAATCAAGTAATAATTTCTGTGAACGTGTTGAGGTAACTTAACGACCATGCATCTTTGTTTCATTCAATTGTTTTCATAAAATAAACTCTTGATATGATCTCTGTATTTTAGTGGAGAGCTGTCACGCATTAGCCCTGCTGAATCAAACTTTTCATGGAGTGTTCTTACACTGGATGGGGACAATGTTGTTGCTGGTAACTTTTCTGATCGTTGCACTCGGTGTATCTATTGAACTGAAGAGAATATGAAATGAATTTTTTGCTCCTTCCATATTTGAAGTGTCTAGCAGTCCAGTAGATATTCCCCAAATCAAGTACGGTTATCTAATTGACAAATCGAACAAGGACGCTTGGAGCTGGTTAAATATTTCAAGCCCGATAATCAAATGCTCCGAGAAGGTTTATTTCTTTTTCTTTTGTAGCATATTACAAGTATATGCCACGAATTATTATTATCCTTACATGCTTATAGTTGGATTAACAGAATCTCTTCTTGGTATAGGTTAAATCTTTGCTCTCATCTCTTCAATTCAGTATTATGAAAATACCAGTCAAGGATGTTTCTGCTAACCTAACAAAAGGTACTACATTTTTTCAATTTCTAGCAAAATTAATTATTTTGTATTCAGGATAATGCCTTGAACAAGGCTTGTGGAATGTTATCTATACATTCCATTGACAGTCTAAAGCTTGCAGCTTAATCAAGACAATTGATAATAATGATATACCCAAATGTTGAATAGTCTATATGGTTATGGTGGTATTAAGATTATTTGATACTTTGTGATTGTAACAATCTTTTACATGGTGGATTTTAATTTTGGGTTGTCTTTGACAAAAATAGTAGCTTTTCTCCAGTTTGGAGTTTCTACTTAAATTCTTGTATTGAGTAATTGTATTGTTGATTCTCTATTTTCAATTTCTCTATTATGTCTGCCTTGGGTGAAATAAATTACGATGAAGTCACCAATTGTTGTGAAAAATATCATACAATATTAGAGAAATTTCAGTTTGGATGTAAATATTCTTTCACAGCATATAATTGTAGTCTACCTCACCCAAGGTAGACATATTGTTAGTTTCACCATCAGTTTTTTGACTTTGAGCTGCTTGTCGAATCAGCTCCACCTTTTAGATAATTTCTGTTGAGATGCCCAAATTGTCCACACCACAGCAAATTGTTTTCTTCTTCACAGAGTTCTTTTTCTTACAATTTCTGGTTGCTACTAACACTGAGTTTTCAGGCGAAACACTATATCCAACTACTATTCACCTAACCACTTCTACTAGCATACTTTGACTAGGCAATTCCTTTTTCTTTTTATTCAGCCACTAATTTCAATAGAACTATATTTAAGGAAGTGTATTCGATAATTGAGAGAATCTAAAACAATCTCTTAGCATATGAAAAGCAAAGCTGGATACTTTATGACTAAATCATAGGTAATCAATCATGAATATGATACTACTAAATAATCTGATTATTTGATGTAAGCATTAGAATATTTCTGGGGTCTGTGCTAGCTCAGACTGCCGCAACAACTGACAACTGAGGTCTTCTAGAACTGGGCATTTATCTAATACTTTTTGGTCCGTGTTCAGCAATATTTGAATCCTTAATTATGATATTGCACTCTCTATTATTTCATTTCAGGTGCTCAGAAACCTTTTGAAGCTATATTTGTCTCCTCAAATCGTAAGGAAGATGGTTCATGTGATCCACTAATTGTAGTTCTTCATGGAGGCCCGCATTCTGTCTCATTGTCTAGCTTTTCAAAATCCTTGGCTTTTCTCTCTTCAATTGGTTTCAGTTTGTTGATTGTAAATTATAGGTAAGTGAAACTTTACCTTATTTAATTTAGGTACAGCCTGAATCTTAATGTGTATGTGCAATCTTCTGCTAAACCATCTTCTGCTTCTGGAAATTGCTTAACTCCTGTTACTATTAATCTCTTCCTCCATCCCATGCAAACTCTCCATTGCAGACAAAAGTAAAAAGGTCACTTAAAAAATCAATAAAAGAACGCACTATTTGCTTCCCCAACATGCGAATTTCACCACTTCAGATGTGGTGCTTCTCAATGGGACAAAAGGCATACTATTATAATTTCTGTATGAAGAGAAAAATATGACTATTGAGAAGAATTTGGATCAAGATGTTATGCAATGGATGCTGTATTAATCTCAAACAATACTGGCTTTTCTGGTCAAGATTCTGAGTACGTCTAGTCTGTCAAGTTTAAAGAATTTCTATAAAACAAGATTGAGGACAAAGAAAAAATGGAAATAAATGTTTGTTTACATAAGTTTTGTTTGCGTTGCATTTATATGACTGAAAAATTGATCGATTGCTTTTTGCATTGAAAGGATGAAAGGACGAAATGATAGATATGCCAAATATGAACAATTTGGGATTATTATGAGTTCACTTCCTTCGCAAATGTTCTCTTTTCAATATCATCTTCAATAATCAACAAATAGCTAATGTTTATCATCATTTGAGCTTTGTCTAACATGGTAGTTGATCTCAGAGGCTCACTGGGATTTGGAGAGGAAGCTTTACAATCTCTTCCAGGGAAAGTTGGGTCACAGGTACTAATTTTGCTGTGTGTACTTTTGGTGTTTCATTTCTTTCATTGGCAAACTAAATTTTCATAAGCAAGTTCTGTAAATACGGTTTTTAATTTAGATGTGTCTCTTAATCTTTGCCTGCCATGTACAGGATGTGAATGATGTACTCACAGCTATAGATCATGTTATTGACCTGGGACTTGCTAACCCATCTAAAATAACTGTGCTTGGTGGCTCCCACGGTGGCTTTCTGACCACTCACTTGATTGGCCAGGTGTGATACTTTTTCTGTTGCATTAATACTGGTGTCCGAATTATTTTCAGATGTCCTTTATGAGACTGGATGTCGCGATTTGTTACTGGTAACTGCTTTCAAGTTGAAATAATGTGTATGATTTTTAACTTTGTTCAGGCTCCAGATAAGTTTGTGGCAGCTGCTACAAGGAATCCTGTTTGTAACCTTGCATTGATGGTTGGTACAACAGATATCCCTGATTGGTGTTATGTGGAAGCTTATGGAAGCAAGGGCAAAAATAGCTTCACAGCATCACCGTCTGTTGAGGATTTGGCTCTCTTTCACAGCAAGTCTCCTATATCACATGTCTCAAAGGTTTGTCATCAGCCTGGTACTGATTTTGGTAGTTGATTCGAGGGCTTTTCATGTAACCAAAATTAGAATGGAACAAGAGATTCTATTCAATGTTCTGTTTCTGAACAAACATCAGAGCAACAAGGCCTCATTTAACAACTATTCCATCATCACTAGCCTGCTAAAGAATCCTGCGACCATGTTCATTTTAGGGGACAGTTGTTGCTTTGGTCAACCCATTTTTGAAACTATTATAGCTAAGCTGACAATCATTCCTATGGCATGCTGTGCCATTGGAACTGGTTGTTCACCATACTTTGCCACTAGCATGTGCAAGCTGTGGTTACACGCACACACACATACCTCTGTTTATTCATTTTTTTCTGCATCATGCTTAAGGTTGGGTATTTGCCATAGTCCTGCTCATTGAAGGTGCTGTATAATTGGTCTTGCATTCTTAATTGTGGGATTCTGAATCTTGCAACTTGTTTTCCTTCAAAAGAATAAATTATGTATTTCAAAGAATTTTAACCTCTGAGTTGTTGCCTGCCATTTAAATAGATCTGAATTGGTAAAGTTCATTTTTTGATGACTTTTGCAGGTCAAAACACCCACCATGTTTCTTTTAGGTGTTCAGGATCTTCGTGTCCCAGTCTCCAATGGCTTGCAAGTAAGATATGCTTTTCCCTTCCAAGTATGATTTATAGGTGAAAGTTTTATTTTTAATTTTATAGTTTAACAACTACTTCGAGTGCTTGAATTATTTTATGTTTGATATATCTAGTATGCACGGGCATTAAAGGAGAAAGGAGTCACAACCAAAATCATTGTGTTTCCCAATGATGTTCATGGAATTGATAGGTAAACATGTGCCTAACATATCTTCATGCTTTCTACTCAATGTAAACTGCAGCTGAATTTTAAGTTAATTGAAGTCCTTCATGCTGATTTCTGATACATTTTCCATTTGCGCAGACCACAATCTGACTTTGAAAGCTATCTCAATATTGGACTGTGGTTCAAGAAATACTGTAAATGAGCACATTGGAGTTGTCTCAAGCGTTGCTGATGGGTAAAAATATGAAGTCTTGACTGTTAAAGCCATTCGAAGATCAAATCCGTTAAACATGTATTTCACCCTGCACCCTGTTACAGGGTAAAGCTAGCTGGTTCCCTGTTGCTTAGTCCATTTAAAAGAATGATTCTTAATAATAAAAATGATACCTGTGTTTCAGTTTACACTTGTTTTATTCACCCTTGATCCTGTTATTTACATCCTGAAAATATATGTACCCTTTTAAAGCCTGTTTCACAGGAGTAGCATGTCGTTCTGGCTTCAAAGAATAGCCTATCGAAGACAAATAATTCAATTTCAAGTTTATAAAATTTCCAGCGACATGTGGTTCTTGAGGAGAAAGCAAAATAATGTTTTTAATTTTTAAAAATTTTTATTCAGTATTAACTAAATTTCGAAAAAAAAAATAATACTAAAAAAATTCTTTCACTAATAAAAAATTAAAATTAAACGGAAACTTAAAATTATACTAAAAAAAATTAGAAAATAAACTCATAATTTGGTCTACTTGTATCATGTAAGAATGAACTAGCAAGTGAGGAAATAATTAATTGTAAAATATTATGAATTGAAAAAAAATGTATAAAGTGCGTATTAAAAAAATTATCAAAATATTAAAGAAGTATCAACATATTTTTATTTTTTATGTCCACGGGGGGAACTGCGAAGGGAAAGAGAAAAACTAACAGGCTACCCAAAATGACCCGAACCCGGCACATATATATACCCAGTCCTTGACCAAAATTTAAACCATTTCATAGGTATCTCTGCAAAGGTTATGCGCGAAACGAGCAGGAAACACTCCCTAGAATTTTAGTTCTGATGATTCTCAAACTTTGTTTCTAGGAATTACTCAATATACACATTTCTCCTTACCAAGATGTTTGTGAATGTTCAGTTAGATACCAGTTGTTTCCGTGTTTTTTGTTCCGCAAAAGCTTCAGCACTCAGCAACACAGGAGTTTCAGTTTCAGTTTCGCCGCTAGAGAAAAATATAGAACCCTTCAGGAAACACAGAGATCAAACATTGCTTCAGAATTCCTACATAGAAGGAGTCAAGAAGTTAAATGTAGTTCACAAACATTACAAGTATGATAAACCAAATGTTGTGGTCCATGAACCAGAGTTGAAGAAGCAAAGTTTCGAGCAAAACCCATATAGAGAGCAGAAAAAAGACACTTGGATCGATGCTAGAACTGTTAATAAAAGAAGTTCTAGCGTTAAATTTGAAGTGAATGGTAATGGTAAAGTGCAGGCCAAGTGTTCGACGAAATGGGCCTCTTATGGGGGTTGTCTTCCGTCAATGTTACAGGCTTTAGATACTGTTAAAGATTTGGATGAGGCTTTGGAGCCATGGGCAGAGAACCTTAGTAACAAAGAAAGAAGCATTATTTTGAAGGAGCAATCAAGTTGGCAGAGAGCTTTAGAGATTTTTGACTGGTTTAAGAGGAAGGGATGTTACGAGTTAAACGTGATTCATTACAATATCATGCTCAGGATTTTAGGCAAAGCTCGAAAATGGACTCATGTGGAAAGTTTGTGGGATGAGATGAGTGTTAAAGGGATTGCACCGATTAATTCTACTTATGGTACTCTTATTGATGTTTATGGCAAAGGTGGTCTCAAAGAAGAGGCGGTTTGTTGGCTGAAAAGGATGAATCAACAGGGGATGGAGCCTGATGAGGTGACAATGGGAATAGTCGTGCAAATGTATAAGAAGGCAGGGGAGTTTCAAAAGGCAGAGGAGTTTTTCAGGAAGTGGTCATTTAGAGAATCTTCGAGGCATGAAGGATCTACTAAAACAATGATTGGTAGAGCTAAAAGTGCAACACAAGCACATGGTAGTTTAAGCTCATATACTTATAATACATTGATTGATACATATGGGAAGTCAGGGCAACTTAAAGAGGCATCTGAAACTTTTGCTCAGATGCTCAGAGAAGGGATTGTTCCTACTACAGTAACTTTCAATACAATGATTCATATTTATGGCAGCCATGACCAGCTAGGAGAAGTAGCTTCATTGATGAAGAAGATGGAGGAGCTTCGTTGCCCACCTGACACGAGAACATATAATATTCTTATTTTCCTCCATGCTAAGCATGATGATATAAACATGGCAGCAAGCTACTTTTCAAAGATGAAGAAAGCATGCCTTGAACCAGATATTGTGAGTTACCGTACCCTCTTGTATTCATATTCGATAAGACATATGGTTTGTGAAGCTGAAGAACTCGTATCAGAGATGGATGAAAGGGGACTTGAGATTGATGAATATACCCAATCAGCTTTGACTAGAATGTATATTGAAGCTGGGATGTTGGAGAAGTCGTGGTTATGGTTCAGAAGGTTTCACCTTGCAGGTAATATGAGTTTTGAGGGCTATTCTGCCAATATTGATGCATATGGGGAGCGGGGATATATTTTGGAAGCTGAAAGAGTTTTCA
This sequence comes from Melia azedarach, assembly GCA_028052125.1. NCBI lineage: Eukaryota > Viridiplantae > Streptophyta > Magnoliopsida > Sapindales > Meliaceae > Melia > Melia azedarach. Next base: position 3,587,550 of record CM051396.1, on the reverse strand, counting down.
TTTGTAGGCAAGAAGAGAAGAAGCTGACTGTTCTTGAGTTCAATGTGATGATAAAGGCATATGGGATGGGGAAGAATTATGATAAGGCGTGCCAGTTGTTTGATAGCATGGAGAATCACAGTGTAGTTCCAGACCATTGTAGCTATAACTCTCTTGTACAAATTTTAGCTGGTGCAGACTTGCCACACATGGCAAAACACTACTTGAGCAAGATGCAGGAAGCAGGACTGGTCAGTGATTGTATCCCATATTGTGCTGTGATCTCAAGCCATGTGAAGTTAGGGCAGTTGGAAATGGCAGAGAGAGTATACAAGGAGATGATTCGATTCAATGTGGAGCCCGATGTTGTTGTCTATGGTGTACTAATAAATGCCTTTGCAGATATAGGAAATGTTAAAGAAGCTATCCATTATTTTGATGCAATGAAAAGTGCTGGATTGCCTGCAAATGCTGTCATATACAACTCCTTGATTAAGCTTCATACCAAAGTTGGTTATTTAAAAGAAGCTCAAGAAACTTATAGGACAATTCAATCATTGGGGGTACATCCTGATGCTTATACTTCAAATTGTATGATTGATCTCTACAGTGAACGATCTATGGTTAGACAAGCAGAAGAGATGTTTGAGATTATGAAGAAAAAGGGGGATGCAAATGAATTTACATATGCAATGATGTTGATCATGTACAAGAGAAATGGTAGGTTTGAAGAAGCCACTCACATTGCCAAAGAGATGAGAGAATCAGGACTTCTAACTGATTTATTGACCTACAATAATGTGCTTGGGTTGTACGCTTTGGATGGTAGATTCAAGGAGGTGCTCGGAACTTTTAGGGACATGGTAAATGCTGCCATTCAACCTGATGATTGCACTTTCAAATCACTTGGAGCTGTTCTTATGAAATGTGGAATTCCTAGGCGAGCTGTTAACAAGATGGAATTAGCAAGGAAGAAGGATCCTCAGAGTGGTTTGCGGGCATGGATGTCAACCCTCTCATCCGTGATCGGATATGATGATGATGATTATGATGATGCATAGATTTTCTCTGAATCCAGCTCTTTTGAGTATGAGATCTCTGATTTTATAACCTTCCAAACCATAGTTGGATTCCATGAAGTTCAGACAATTTGATTGGAACTCCTCATAAATGTATAGCTGTAAGTTTAGTGTAATGTCCAGCACCCATTCTACCCATTCTACTGTATGTAGCAGTTGTAATTACGTAAGCATTCCAGCACTAGAGTCCAAGGAAAGCTGGTTGCCTTTTTTTCATAGCCCCCGACCCTCAGTTGTAGGAATTCAGCTTTGTTATTGTTATAATGAACATTATCTAGATCAGTTTGTATTATTGGTCTGCGTCGCATGATTGGCAGTATGAGCTAATTATTTCCCTTTGTTTATCGTTGTACTACCCCTTCTCAACACCTGTACACATACCTCTTCTAAACACCTGTACAATGGGTCTGTTGTCTACTATTTACATACTAACTACAACGCATACGCTTGCGGCTTATTTTTTGAGTACTAACGACAGCGTGCATACGCTTGCAGCGGCACAGAAACATATATACACGTATTTCATTACGCAAAATGGCTTTCTTTCAGCATCAGTCTTTGTTTCACCTGCTGTAACAAATCCCTATGATTGACAAATTTAGTTGGGACCTCCACTTTGGTTCTTAACCTGAAATAGTGAAATGGTTGGAATGATCTCGTTGGCTTCCCTCGGTTAAAAATATAAGCCGCCACCACTCTTTGTCCACTTGCATGAACTCGATCGGAACAGCACGGTAATTCTTTCCCTCTGAATTTCATTTTCATTTTTATTTTTTTATCTGCAAGTCTGCGGTTCAAGAAGGCGTCGAGTTTATCTGTTAAAAATTCGGCTGCTTAAGATCTGCATATAATTTTTAGTTTTTATTAAAATTGCATGTAACTTTAGTTTCTTCCTACTTCTGAAAATTCTCTACTATAGCATAATTAAATTCTATGTTTAATCTGAAAGTTTCTATGTTAAAACTGAGGAACATACAGCAGGAAAATATTAAAACAGACGGATAATTTCATTCAAACTAAAACCACTAAACCAGAAAAATTTCTACTTTACAAGATCAAACACAACACGAAGTCAGAAACCATAATCAAGATGAAAATTCCCCATGTACACAGATCATCAGCCTTTAGCCATAACAAACCCGAATTTACATCATATCATATCCATTATTATGCCATGAAAGAACGATATCCCCGAGCCCCGCCTGTAATTCCTCCCAGTGAACTTCCTTCAAATTCCAATCGGCAGCCTTCGGAGACACTGTTATCAACCACTCTCACTTCCATTACAAACATTTCAGGGGCAATCTCCATTAAAACTTCAATCACTAACACCATCCTTCCAAGCTTTCCCAATCCTATAACACCTCCACTTTTCCCTTTCTCTACCTTATACCCCAACCTCTCACCAATCTCCTTCACTTTCTCCATCACACTCTCTGTTTTTTCCATTGTTGTAAACCTTTTCTCCTTCCTCTTCTTCACCTCAAAAAGGCCTGACAAATCAAGCCCTGATGATAACGATATTATATCAAACGCATTCATGGAGACCATCCCTGAAATCTTCTCGTATTTACTACTCTCCTTATTACCTAACACTAACTCTGACTCAAAAAGGCTACGCTCTTGTTCTTGCTGCTGCTTCTGTTGAAAAGATTTCTTGAGCCACGGGTGATTCATTAGCGCTTCTATGCTCATTCTTGTTTTGGGATTGGGATCAAGAAGCTGATAGATAACCGACTTTGCCGGCTTAGAAATCCCAGATGGGAACTCATATTCTCTCCGATGAATCTTCTTATACATGGCTACAAGATTGCTATCATCGAACGGCATACAACCTGCAAGCATCACGTATAACATCACTCCGCAAGACCATGCATCAGCTTTGGCTCCATCGTAACCTCGACGGGCTACCACCTCCGGAGCCGTGTAAGCCGGAGTCCCGCACGCTGTCTGCAGCATGCCGTTCTTAAGCTGCTCAGGCAAAGCTGACAATCCAAAATCAGAAACTTTCAAGTTCCCGTCTTTGTCCAAAAGAAGATTCTGCGGCTTTACATCACGATGAGCGACTCCGTTTTGATGACAAAAATGGAGAGCAGAGATGAGCTGCTGAAAGTAACGGCGGGCAAGCGACTCCTTGAGCCGTTTACACCGATTAACTAAGGCAAACAGCTCGCCCCCGGAGGCGAATTCCATTACGAGGCAGATCTTAGTCTTGGTGGCCATAACTTCATGTATTTTAAGAATATTCGGATGATTCTGCAGCCGACGCATGGCGTCAACTTCCCTGATAATCCTTGATTCCATAGCTGCATCCAAAGATTTAGTTTTGTCAATAATTTTAACCGCCACGATAGAATCATCAATGAGAGACCTAGCCTGATAGACTTTAGCAAAACTGCCTCGGCCCAGGAAGCGTATAAGTTGGTATTTGTTAAGAAGGTTGGCGGAGGTTCTAGCGGTTTTAAAGGCGGTGACAGGTGGTGGAGGAAGAGGTGGGGCAGGGGGCGGCGGAGAGGAACGAGCCCCAGGTTCCATGGCCGCCCGAGGGTTGAAGAAGGAGAGAGTTTGGAATCACAACCCAAGAGACTGCTGCACGGGACAGAACTCTAATGGTCGTTCTTCCCGTTTTTATAGTACACTCGTAGCTTTTCACGGCTTTTCGTTGTTTTCTAGCTGTCATTGTTATAATCTGGGAGGGTCACTGATGTGGATTTCCTGAACTGCCCTTCACTCGTTTTTTAATTAATTAATTTTTTTTTTTGAGAGAATATTTCGAACCTCCAGAACTCGCGCAACCTTTGTGGTTCAAATTTTTTTACTATGGTTAGTAAAAGTGGTAAAATAATTTCAACAACAAAATTAACAGAAATTTTAGACCAAAAACAAATTTAATACCGTATAATATTAGAGCGATAATATATATAATTTAATCAAATGGTGCATTTTACGAAATTATAAGAATAAATTCTTTGTGGAATTAAAATTCTCTTTACAAATACCAGTTGATTCATAATTAATTAGTAATTAATAACCTAGTCGTGATCGTTGACTAGTTTATGCTAATAAATTAGAACATATGAACGGTGCAAATTAATAGAGTTTTTACGCTGCATAATTATACACGTATCTGAGTAATTAGGAATTTTGAATTTAATGCAATTCGTATTCAAACCAAAAATGATTTAACTTTTGACTAAATATATATTCACATGAAATTAGTTTCACGTAAAGGAAGCCTAACAAAATTTCCCATCTTTAATTCAACATAAAACCATATTATTAAATGTTATAATCAAATCCAAAACAATAAAATATTAAATGCACAAATTCTTGTATAATTATTTTTCGTACAAATATTATATATATGTTTGGCATATTTTCTACCATCATAAAAATTCAACTCAAAATACAGCTAGCGTGCATTTTCCACCGTTCAAATTATGGACGGTAGAGCCGTAGAGTCCAAACATTAATACACTTTACGCCGTTGATATCCAGCGGTGGAGGAGATAAATTAAGGGAGGGAGATTTTGCTTTGCTTGCGGCAACCAGCAAGCACGCACTACGAAGGTTTAATATAGAATATTTTTTGTTTTTTAATTTAATATGAACTTTAATTTATATTTTCTGGGTCAAAATGGAAAATCAGTTTTGATTTTTTTTTTTCGCTCTTTCTCTCCCTCAAAAGTCTCTCTCAACTTGTCATAATGAAACGAATCGTGAAAAGAAAGAACGCTGCTGCTTGTTTGAAAAGCACTTCCACTAGCAATTAAGATTATAATGCTAAGACTAATAATACAATTAATAATTTAATTTGAATTAATTAAGTGCCCGACACATCAAAGATATAAACAAAAATATCCCCTCAACCCTTGCGAAAGTGAAATTGGACTAATCAATCTCCACCTTCTACTGTACTGTGACTACTTTATTTGATATTTTTCTTCTCACCAATCCTTCCTTCCTCAAAGAGACTTTTTCTGTGACGCAAAAGCATCTTCATCAATCATCAATCATCAATCATCATTAGTCATCAGCATCACCAACTATTAACTGGCCTCCATTTTCCAATCTTTATATTTAATTTAATGTACAGTGTACACATATTTTTTTTCCTTTTCAAATTGATCCCCAGTCAAAATTAGATAGCACAGCAGCAGCCTTTAGAAATCTATCCCCTGCTTTCCGAGAACATTCTTCCCATAAAATTAAAATAAATCACGACAAATAATTAAATCTCCAAGAAACTTCACGAATCAATTCACAACTTGGTAAATTTTCACGAGCGACTGTTTATAAAAAGAGAAGAAAAAAATCAGCCGAGTCATTTTTACAAGTGGAGAGGGTATTTTGGTAATCATACACGACTTTAAAGTCAGTAACTGGTTGGTAGAACTGTAGACGTCTTCGGAGATTCAACTCTGTTTTTGTTTTTGTTGCTGTTTGGAATCTGGTAGCGTGACATACAACGCCTCTTTCACTCGGCAGTTGTTGTATCACAACTTGGTTGAGTTGGACGGTTCTAAACGAGCCATGTCAGCAGACAGTTCACCTGTATTATAATATGTCCGGCCCACCTCGAGAAATCAGAAACAGAAACTATGCTTATATATGGTAAAAAAAGGGCATTTGATGGCGCGTGATCTGGCGCGTCATTAAAATTAATAAAATAAGGCAGGAGCCTAGAGTTGAACTCGTCATTTGAGTTTTACTTGGCAAATAAGCATTTAATTATGATTATTAATATAATATGATATAATAATTAATAGCAAGACTGTTCGAGATTCACTTAGTTGCTTACTCACTATTATTATTAATAATAGCACATGCATATTTCTATTATATTTAAACATTATTTTACTAAGAGAATTTCAATTATTGATCGTTAAAATAAAATTAGCGATTTAGAAATTATATTGGTTTCATCTACAACTCATGTTTCTCAAATTTAAATGAGTAAGTCTTAATATTTTTGAACAAATTTCATATATGTTTGTAACTAGTATATTTCTACCTAGTTTTAAAAATATATCAATTATATTCAACAATTAATATTTAATTATATTTAATGGATTATACTTTTTATTTTAAATAAATGAAAATTCACTATCATCGATCTTAACTTTGCTGTTATTGTCATTCGTCAAGCCAATCAAAATGGAATTTGTTTCACTAAAATTACGTGGATGCCCGAGTTTGACTAGTTGTATAAGCAGTTTCATGTGTTTTTTTTTCAAAATGGTTGTTGTTAAAGGAAGTATATATCAATTTTTATTTTATAAAATAAAAAGCTGTTAGATATATATAATAAATATTATAGAATTAGAAAATATTTATATTTATTTGAATATTTATATTACACATGGTGTATATATATATAGCCTTCAGTCTACGAAAGAGCAAAGGGAACTGCAAAATTATCAAAAATAAAATATAAGAAAATTCATCGAATCACCAATAAGAAAACACTTGTAAATATTTTTATTTTATAAGTTTGCACGTTTTAATTAGAAATATTATCTAAATAAATTTTACATCTTTTATACTATTCATTACTCTAAAATAATTTTATTAATTAAATCAAATCAAATCTTAAAAAATTACGTTATATATATATATATATATGTGTGTGTGTGTGTGTCTCCACATCAATATGGAAGAAATCTTTATATCTTCTGTATTATTCAGTACTAAAAAATCTACTAGTCTTTAACAAATTACCTCTATATATTTACAAAATTCAAATTCTATATCTCTTATATTATCGGTTGCTCAAAAATAATTTTATCAATTAAATTAATTAGTATTTGAAAAAAAAATAATCAGCCACTATTTCTTTTTCAAACCTTACAATTGAAATGATGATAAAAGTTTGATAAATTGATGAAAATATCTACATCTATTCCTTAAAAAATTGCATACCACAAATCGTAATGAATACATTTGCAGCATTATATAGAAGGGTTTCTTTTACGAACAAAAAGCACCATAAAGTTGCTTTCATTTTTTTTTAATCAGGAAGGGAGTCTCTTTTCCCGATTTATTTCTTTAAAATAATATTAATTTAAGACAAATAAGTGCTTAAAGGAAACGTCTACGTTAATAAATTTAGGCCGTTGAAGCAAATCCAATTCTCATATTTTAATGCGATAATCATGTGGTGGTTTCTATGAGCAAGAGCAACAATTTTTGTTTATTGTCGTAATCATTTCTTTTTGCTAATTAAAGTCGTTAAATAAGGTAATTAAGTAATTCAATATTGTATAGAATATTATAAGCTCAAGTTGCTAATCTTTTTAATTAAGAAAGATTTAACGGGTGTCTTTTCCTATTGTGGAGGGTCCTATTAAGCCCCTGAGTTGAAGGTATTGGATTTGCATATCAAATTTTGTCTTTTCTTTATATTAAAATGAATTAGGTTACACAACTCTGGCTCCATTAATGAGACAAACCCCATGTTTGTCTAGTCTTAGAAGGCTTAGAGGTGGTTGTAATTTTTTTTTAATTTACGTTAAGATTTTTTTTTCTTTTGTAATCTTTGGGTAGAAAAGTAAACCAAATATTATTCTAATCTTATTGGAGATAAGATTAGAAGTCCATGGTCAAAAGAACCAAATTTAAGTTAGGTTTTGAACAAAATATGCACTATATATAAGAATTTAAATTTGAGGCAAACCATTGATTCCTATTCACAAGTGTCCAATTAGGTAACCCAACAAGGCAAACTTAATAAATGTTTAAATAGTAAATTATTATTGATGGATTAAGAACATATGTGATTGGATGTATTAGTTTACCTCTCAATAATATTGTTTTCTTGGTGAAAGCATCTTATTATATTGCATATTTTTTTTACAATATAGTTGGAAAACAAGTTAACATTTTTGCATATTCTATAGTCTCTTGTCACCAAAGTTAGCATTAGTGGATGGCATTATCCATGTGGACCAATGAAAAGACATCATTAGATGCCAATATGCCTTGTTGGACCTCTATAAAGAGAGTATTAGATTTGCATATCAATATCATTGGAATAAAATTTATCATGGAGATTACAACTCCGAAATTGTTAACAATGGACAATACTATAAGCGTAGTTGATGTGACCAATAAGATAGCAACTTCTCAACTCTTATTTATTGATGTTAAAGAAGGCATTACATAGAACGATCAAGATTTAACCCTAAGTAACGTCTATTTAAAATACATAAAATGCAAGTTGGGGATTTCATTTTTGGTGAAAAATGCTTGAAACCAAAAGTATTATAAAATCCTTGTGGGTAAGCAATCAATAATAACCTAAAGTAGCTCTTGACATGTATGAAAGGACACCATATGCGCCAAGGCCATGATACTTTAACTTCCTCTACTTTATTCAGGAAGGCCCAAGTACAAGCAAGTGGAATGAAAAGAACTTGTCAAGTAAAGTAATGGGGCAGGAGACATAAAAAGGTCGGGTGGGTTTATCATGACTCCTAATTGAAAACTTAGGTCAGCCCACGTGGTTGTAAGCCGAAGCCGAAGCCCAAGCTGTACTCGTAGTTGAACATTATAGTTCGGGCTAGGTGTTTATGGGTCACCCGACCCGGATCCATTAAGCCCACCGCCATCCACGCTTTCAGCAACAGCAATTAAGAGGGTTTCCAACTAACTCACTAGATTTTTCAGTTTCTTGGATAATTTCTCTCACAATTTTCGAAACGGAAAAATGTCAGCTCTCGGAACATCGAAAGGAATTCTGGAGATCGCCAAGTTCGGTATATACGTCAGCGTTCCGATCTTTCTTATGTACACTTTCGCCAACAACACCAAGAATATCCAGAAAGTCATGGGGAATGTAAGTCTCTCTTCCTCTTCTTTTTATGTCTATGGCGTGAGAATTGATGGTATTAGCGGTAGCTGAATTATGCTAAGATTTTTTTTATTTAGTTTTCAACAGTGAAATTTAGATTTAGCTGCAGCGTCAATATAACCTAAATATGGATCGAGTATCGGTCATATCCAAATATGTACTAGTTATGGCGTGCCATATTCTGATTGTTTCTTTTGCTTCCATCTAGTTTAGTCTTTTGTGATAAAGTGTTACGCAAAAGCACGGGTGCAACCACATGGATGAGAAATAAATTTTTCATTAGGGTTTTAGAACGTTTCGAACCTTTTCTATTGGGTTAAAAATTACTGCAAAAATGCGATTTTCTCTTTTTGCTAAAGAGTTATGGTGTTGCAATAATTTTTTGTAATCAAGGCATCCTCGATGAACTTCTCTTGCCGTTCTCTAATTGTCAACAATGTCTTGACTTTAGTTGTGACAATAGCCACTTATTTCTTTGGTTTAGAAAGACTATCCCAGGGTTCTTTGTCCTGGTAACCTACTTTTGAATTTGAATGACTTTATAGTTGCTAGATTTATGGTTGTTAAGGTCACGGTCTGATTACCAAATAGTAAAATGGATTTAGTTATTTGGTATATTCCTCTCATTCTGTTAGATATACTGGAAAAGGGTATTTTCCAAATTGTTTCTACATTCTTCCTTATGATGTCTGCAAACTACTTTAATCATATAAGGCTCTTTGTTTTCTTGGTACCACTTGTCACAGTATGACGGGGTAAATTTCAATCAAATGTTGCTGGAAAGCAGTTAAGTCTTATGTTGTTCATTTGATTGATACCTTTTGCTATGTTACACAAAAAGTCATCTTTTCCAGTACAGTGCTGCTAGATTAAGTGTCACTAATAATAGATGGTTGGGAGATTTCTGGCATATTAACAATTGACGGTTACAGTGCATATTGTTAATGTTTATGAAAAAGGTTCTGTCATGGATAGTGGATGAGGTTCTAGAAACTCAACTCAACTATGTCTCGAGATGTGGTTAAATATATTACACTAGGTGATTCTTGAACAATGTATCTGAAATGTAAATGCCAAGAATCCAGTGCCCAACCCATGGGTGTTAATCTCTCTCTCTCTCTCTCTCTCTCTCTCTCTCTCTTCTTCTTCTTCTTTATTTTTCTTTCCAATTTGGTAAACTTATTTTTGATAGAATGGTGAATTTAATTGGACAGTATCTTGTTGACACCGAATTTGATGTGTTGTCTGAACTCTCAATCATTTGTGTTTGTCTAAACTCTTAATCATTTGTGTTTCTTTTGGTGTGAAGCGATCTTACATAGTGTATCCCCCAGAGGCACCTAGGCCTCCTTCACCAGAGGAACTAAGGGAGATGGCTCGAGAACTAGCTCGCAAGAACGACATTCGTTAAATGCTCCTAGGGTTGTAAGTGACCTAGTATATTTAAGTTGTATTTGTCTGGCGTACCCCTGAAAGACAGTACATATGTAATATGCTATAAGGCTCATGGATTGTATATCGAAAGTGGAATAAACACCTATTTCGATACTTTTTTATTATCATCATTGATTGCAGGTGGAGATGCACATCATTGTAGGGGACAAATGATGCCTGTTTCAGTTAGATGTATGTACAGTTGATAAAATAGAAAAAAAAATTAAAAAGGGGAAAGTTTCTCAGTGCCTTGACAAAATAGAGTGGCTTCTTGGTGCTTTTTCTCTGACCATACCACCTCAGGTTCTGCGTTTGGAAGGTCCTCATTCCTCAACCAGAGTGAGTTCATTGCCTTGCCCTGAATGACCAGTCCACCACGCATCAAAGGATCAAATTAATATAGTGATCTTTCCGTAATCTGAATGGATCATTTTTGGAATAAGTAATTCAGCCAATTTTCCGTGTTTATCAGTTTAACTATTACAATTTTGGCTTATAGTATGACTCTGTGTTAACAAAATTCATTCTGCTTTGACACACTACTGTAGAGTTGTTTTCTCTTCCTTAATTGCTATCTAGGCCAGAACAATCGTTTGAACCATTTGCTTCGCCGGATGTAACAGTGAATTGATGATGTCAATGCGGTGAATTTGAGCAAACCAGAAGTAAGATCCATCGTAGCGGAGGTTCAGTTCTCTTTGTGTGAACATGTAAATAGATATTCTCAATGAACGGGGAAATAGATATTTTCAAATATTTCCCCGACGACCAAATTGGACGTGTTTACGGCCAAATCCCAATATGACGGAGCAATGTCAGTCTTCTTTTTTTTCCATTAGCTGGACCTGGACTTGACCGTAGAATGTGAAATCCCATCTATTGGCTATGACTATGAGGCCGGCCCGAAACCTCAAAAGAATTCGCTAGTAATTTCGTTTCCAATTTCTCGAATTGCAAAGCGAATAAAACGGGGTCAAATCAACCGTCACTAACATGCGTAAATTTTCCAGAGAAAAACGTTTAGAAAAGGTAGTTTCCAGTTAATAACAGTGACTTTAGTTTGACGTTTGTAAGTTTCCTGGAAGCATTCAGATCCCAGCTTTCCATGTTTTATGTGTAAATTAATGTGGGAGACGGAGACGCGGAGGGAGAATTTAAGTGATGTTTTCTCGTGTTACGTCTGAAACCTTGACTTTGACAAATAAGTCTTCTTGTCCATACAGCGAGGATTGCTGTACTCTTTTACAGTTTCACTGTAACTACGTCGTTTCACGCGCTGAGAAATGTTTAAAGCTATGGATTAAGAAGAGGAAGAGGAAGAACCAAGTCCTTGTTGCTGTTTTCTCGTGTTATCAGGATTTGAAGCTCTATAAAGAGGTAAAGTTTCCAGCTTTCAGTTTTTAGTTTCTTGTTCTGGATAAATGTGTTTAATCACTTGTTTGTTGAGCTTAATTGGGATTGCTCTGTGTGGTTACTATTAAGTTAATCGAGTTTTTCTGCTTCGTTAAGGTTTTGGTTTGTGGTCTTTCACTGGTAAGTTTTGTATCTCGTTGCATTTCCATTGAATTATTTTGTATTGTTTAATTCACTTACTATTCTAATTTGTAATGCAAGCTTTTTCTAGCTTTGTACTTCATTTCCATTTTCCTTTTTTCCTTTCCCGTAAAAGAAGGGAAGATGATCATGGGAGCTTGTAAGTGTATCCAGTTCAGTTTCTGTCGTTTGCCATTTCAAATTATGATTTGGATATCTGGATTTAGATCTTTTTGTTATTCTGACGGAATTAAATGGTGCACCAATGTAATAACAAAAACAGAGGGGATGGAGTGAAACTTTAATTATTGATTTTGATTCTAGTCTTAATCAGTTGTGCTTGTTGCTGTAGTTTCGGACAATGAATTAGAATCAGGCAAAAGGTCTATGTATGTTAGATTTTCAGTAATATAATTGATGATTTGTGGTCAAATAGCAGCAAACATTTCATCCAGCATTCACACTTGTTATCTCCCAAATAGACTTACATCTTTATCTTTTTACACTTACAATTTTAGAACTACAAAAAGAGGTTTCTAGGAAGGTTTCTTCAATCCTTCCTTTTAGTCTTGTGCTTTGCTTTGGAAGTCCAAATGCAAGGAACTGACGGGCACGAGTCTCCTTCATTTACTGATAAATTTGGCTTTCCTTCAAATCCTTGGTTTTTGACCAAATTTACATCTTACTTTTCCTTGCCTATTGATATTTATTGATTTTATTTCGTTTCCTCTAGGTTATTGTGACTTGAAATTTTTAATATCCAGACCAAAGAGTGCAGCAGAGGAAGTTAGTTATAGGTGAAAAAACTGTGTTATGGGTTCAATGGATTGATTTCAACGCTGTGGATGAATCCTGCCCTGTTTAGTCTCATAGAGATATTGGCATAGAAATATTATTATGTCTCTGGAGCTCATACCCATAGGGACCATCTTAGCTGTGCTGACAAATCAGGTCATTAAAACAGCTCAGGCTGCAAAAAATGTTGTATATGAGAAGGAAAGTTTCAAGGTCCTGTCAAAGCACCTTTTTGACATTGAGTTGGTGTTGAAAGAATTGCAGCTTAAAAAATTGAATGATTCCCAAGCTGTGAGGCTAGGTCTTGAAAGCCTTGAAGCTGATGTCGAGAAGGCAAATAACTTGGTCGAGAAGTACAAGAATAAAGCCCGTTTCTATTTGCTGGTCAAGTGCCGGCACATTGTCAATGAGGTACAAGAAGTCACAAGAGATATTGGAAGATCTTTGGCTTCATTATCCCTTGCAACTACAGAAGTCCTGTCAGAGATTTCTGACCAGGTACATAGGCTACAGAATGAGATGCAGAGAGTGGAATTTGAGGCTTCACGGTCCCAGCTGGATATCCTTGACAAGCTGAACCAGGGTCTTAGAGATCAGAAACTTGACCAAGGTTTTGCAAATGACATGCTTGAAGAGATAGCAATGGCAGTGGGAGTACCTGTTGAGCCCTCAGAGATAAGTAAGGAGCTTGCAAGCTTCAGGAGGGAAAAAGAAGAAGCAGCCAACCGGAAAGAAAGAGCTGAAGTCCTATTTTTGGAGCAAGTTATTGAGCTGCTCTCTCGGGCTGATGCTGCAAGAGACTATGAAGAAGTCAGAAAACAGTATTTTCAGAGGCTTCAGGTTATAGAGCGATATGACTCAATGGAAGACTATATCGAACCACTGACTCCTTTCATTTGTCCTATAACTGGGACTGTAATGGTTGATCCTGTCAGCCTTAGCACAGGTACTACATGTGAGAGAGCTGCCATTGAAGCTTGGCTAGATTGTGGAGAGAAAATGGACCCAGGAACGGGTAGTATTCTTGAAGACAGCCTCGTTGAGGTCTAACCTACCGCTGAGACAATCAATAGAAGAGTGGAGAGAACTGAATTATTGCCTTAAAATCAGATGTTGCAGGGCAAAGTTGTTATCAGGTGTGGATTCAACTGAGTTGGAGGCCCTGAGCCAAATGCAGGATCTTGTGAGAGAGAGTTCCATAAACAAGGACTGGATCTCCATAGGAGGGCTTACAGATATTATAATCTCTATCCTTGGGAGTTCACACAACAAAGATGTGAGGAGGAAGATATTAATTACCTTGAAACATCTCGTGGAAGGCCATGCAAGAAATAAGGTATGCTTGCATTAGTCAGGGTTTTCATTCCGTATTGCAACATCTATATATCTGTTCTTTTTAAAATCATATTAGCTCTAATGCCAGAAGTCTTGGATGCAATGCTTTTTGAAACTAATATTATTAAAACAATACTAGCATAATTGATGTTAGTTCTTCTATGTGTTATAACATTTACTAGCAAAAACTGAAAACTCGAGGTATACATTTATGTTATTCTTTATCTGTTCTGTTTAACTCATTCTCATCTTATATCTGTACACCATGAGTAGTGATACGAATGGAAATCTTATAGATTGGAACGGGTTTTTGTGGCCATGCATCTGATCTGAAGTCTTTCAAATTATTCTCCTATGCATAACACCTGCAAACTTCCAGTTAGATTATATATGTTCTTGATTATCAAATAAAAATATAAGCGTGTATGTAAAGCAAATAGATTCCTATTAAGCACACTGTTTGACTCAATTTACAGGAAAAATTGATTGAGTATCAAGGTTGGGATCACATTGTTCCCTGCTTAGGGCGTGACCCAAGTATCTCACAGGCTGCAGTTGAATTGCTGTACAAGTTATTACAAGACAGGTCTGGTTGGAACATTTCTGGTTGCAGGAAACTCTCTCAGCAATGCTTCAGCATTCTTTTTCTTGTTACTCTTATAAAGGGTCCAGTCAAGGAGTCAGCAGAGTATGCAGAAAAAATTATGCATAAGCTTTTTGATGTTGATGAGGAGAGTATTTGTTGTGCTGCAAAGTCAGGCTGGTATAAACCGCTAATCGATCGCATGATTGAAGGTTTACAAAACTTCTTCCTCTATACCCTTTAAGTTAACATCTCTTCATAATTTATCAAGTTTACTTCATTTAGTTCATAGTCGTAAAAAATGCAATCTGTTTTGTGAAGGGAAAAGAGGAGGCTGTCTACCAGCCAACTCTTCAGATTCTTACTATTTTTAATCCCTACCATAAGAAGGCAAATAGATAGCAAATAAATAAAGAAAGAACCTGACTGAGCAGAACACTTATTGAGTTCAAAATGGAATGATGTTGTGTTTCCTGTGAAACTGAAGGCCCGCACAATGCTCCAGGGTATCAGTGATATTAAAAAGAATCTAGTATGATATTTGAAGGAATTGTTGAGAATTGCTGTGTATGTATGGAAATACTATATAAGATAAAAAGGTTCATATGCAAATATATGCAAAAATACTGGAGGGTTAATTCATTCTACATATATCCCAACAGGCCCCTAGCATGTCCTCGTTGTTTGGAAACTAAATGTCTTGATTATTTGTTTCATTCTCTTATATTTTTATGGACTGAAATGTTATGTACTCTCTGTAATGAAGCTTTGTATTTGACTATAATCCTTTCATTGATGCGGTAGCATGTATTTGATCATTCTGCATATGTTCAGGGTCAGAGTCTTCAAGGATATCAATGGTGAAGGCACTAATTAATATGGAACTGGTTGATTCAAATTTAGAGCTCCTTGGCAAGGAAGGAATTATACCTCCCTTGCTTGATATGATGGTATCTGGCAGTTTTCAATCAAAAGAACCGTCCTTATCTCTCTTGGTTAAACTATCTGGTTCTGATACCAATAAAGAGCTTATTGCTGCTGCTGGTGGGATTCCACTTGTGTTGGAGTTCATGTTCTCTTCGCATGTGCGCACAATCATTATTGTCAGATGCTCTGAAATCCTTGAAAAGCTTTCTTCTGGTGAGGATGGAACTAAATTCCTTGTTGACGAAAAATGGGGACCGACTTGAGTTAGAACCGATCATCACTAATTTGTTAGCTGTGCAACAGAATTTCAACTCTTCTCACAATGCCCGAAAGCCAGCTTTGCGTTCACTTTTTAGAATTTGTAAGTCTGAAGCTGAGTTGGTTAAAACTGCTGTTCTCAAAGCTAATGCTGTTTCTGTAATCCTTCCTCTTCTTGATGACACTGATTCAGAAATTCGGGAAACTGCTATAAATCTTCTGTTCCTGTTCTCCCATCATGAGCCACAAGGAGTTGTGGAGTACCTTCTTAAGCCAAAAAGGTTGGAGGCTTTAGTAGGGTTCCTTGAGAATGATGAGAAGAGTGATGTCCAGATGGCTGCTGCTGGTCTATTAGCTAACCTCCCTAAATCTGAATTATCACTTACCATGAAACTAATTGAATTGGATGGACTTGATGCAATCATAAATATTTTAAAATCAGGGACCATGAAAGCAAAAGAAAATGCTCTAAGCGCACTCTTCAGGTTCACAGATCCCACAAATCTCGAGTCACAGCAGAGTGTGGTTGAGCGAGGAGTATACCCTTTGCTTGTTAACCTTCTCAGGGTGGGTTCAGTGACAGCAAAGGCAAGAGCAGCAGCTCTGATTGGTACACTTTCCACAAGCAGCCCGAAACTTACTGCTATGCCAAAATCAGCTGGTTGCTGGTGTTTTTTGCCATCTCGTGCTCATTTGTGCTCAGTACACGGGGCTGTTTGTGGTGAGAACACAACATTTTGCCTCTTGAAGGCAAATGCTTTGCCTGATTTGGTAAAACTCTTACAGGAACAGGTCCATGCAACTGCTTATGAAGCAATTCAGACACTTTCCACACTGGTTCAAGATGGTTGTCAGCAAAGAGGAGTCAACGTCTTGCATCAGGCTGATGCTATAAAACCCACATTGGAGATTTTGACTTGGGGAACAGACTCTCTAAAAGTAGAGGCTTTGGGTCTCTTGGAAAAGGTTTTAGTGTACAAAGATATGGTGGATAACTATGGATCAACAGCTAGACTACTTCTTGTTGGCCTGACTGGCAGGAACGTTGGCGAGGATGGCTGTCTTGCAAGGAAGACTACAAGAGTATTGTCCCTTATTGAACGCTATTCAACATCGTCAACATCTCTTATTCCAGGACTATTTGGGTAAAGATTTTACTTTATCAGGTCGAAGCATACTGTGAAGTATACTATTACTATGGATGTAGAATTTAGCATTTAGAAATTTTACCATTCTCAATACGTATATATGAATACCATTAGTGGTAGGACACTTATACTGGAAAACCAACAGAACACCTAAGGAAGCACTTATGTCCTCTAGTTCATGACACTTGTATGGACAATTTTTGCACTGAAATACATGTAAAGATATATGTGAAATGCTATTCAATTTTGTGTTATGAAGTGTCTTCAGTCCCATATTTCCTTTTTCTTTTCTCGCACTCTTCTCCCTGTGTATATAAACTGAAGGGAAGAACAAAAAAAGGGAAAGCTTCTGGATGGTCAACTGTTTCATGGTTGTTTTACGACTACTATATTCATTTTCTCCGTAGCCCGGAAATTTGTTCTTCCCAGATCCTGGAAAATTTGTTATGTTCTTGGTTATGGCTTGAGACGATTGTTAACCAAGAGATGTACGTAATAACAGTAATTTTATTTGATTGTTTTAAAAGTATATATATATATTTATTTTGCTTTAAAGAAATCTATTTATTTTTCAAAAATTAGAAATAAAACTAATTAACTTACTATTATTAAATTTTTTAGTATTTATTTGATATTGTGATATTTCTAATATATTTTGAAAGTAAAGTAAAAAAAAATTTGATAACATCAATTTATTTTTTAAGCAATTATAAGTTGAAAAATACTCCAGTTTCATATCAAATAGAATATTAACTCAAGTATTCTCTTATTTCTTATACTTCATTTTTCACAATTCTCCCAATTTTAAGTGTTTTATCATCACATATATACTTAATTTTGTAAGTGATTTTACTTGATACTTGTTAAATTTGGTCATTACGAGTGTTATAATATGTTTAAATTTTTTATTTTTTATTTTCTTTTAATTTAAAACATAACTTTGAGGTTGTGATACAATGAAATCTCATTGGCAGTTTCTAATATATCATTATGGTTTATTTTTATAATTGTTCAAGTTCTAGCAGAAAGAAAAATTTAGAGATTTATTATAAGTAAGGAGAATGTCCGATACCCTCTGTTTTTTTATCTAATATCTTATCACATTTCTATATTTTTTTAAATACTTCATTACTTTCTTGTATTCCAATTTTACCTTTCAATAATTTAAATATTTTTTATTTTATTATTTGTAATTTAACATAAACTAATTAAATTGAAGGATAAAATTAAAAAAAAATAAAAATTAAGGGGTATTAGACATTATCCCTTATAAATATGTGGCGCATAAATTAATCCTTACTTTTGTAGAATGCACATATCAAGGCATTCGTTTATATAATAAAAAGCATATATTTAATTTAAATTTGATTAGTCATCTATTTAAGTAATAATTATAAGAGAAAAAGTTTAGTACATATGAACAAAAATACCTAATAAGATTGGTAACGTTGATGAACGGGAATTGAAAAAGAAAACGTGCACTTGGTGATTGCGATCGACACTTGGGACTATCAGCAATTAACATTTTGATTGGATAGGGAGGTAGCTTTAAAATGAATCTACTAACAGCAATCTAACTGATTACGATATCTATTTATTGCTAATTAATTAATGGTAGAAAAATGTGTACTGATATATTTAAATGTACGTACTAGCAATTAATCCATTAGTTTGTTCAATGTCAATTGATTATTATTTTGAATTAATCTACTTTATTAATTGTCTCTTTCATTCTTCTTGATTAACTTCATATCATATTAATTTTTGTTGAGTATCTGCTTTGCAATTGCTTTCTTCTTGATGTTGTTGAGTTGAGATTCAGAGACTTTGTCTTCAATTCATGCGTCCATGGTGGATACCAACTCATTTTATTATTATTTTAGTATTTATGCAGCCTGAAATTATAATTGACAAGTTATCTTCATTTTTAGTATAATAACATTTCGATTGGTCAAGCAATGCTCTATGTACATATATGTATATGCATTCACAACTTTGTTCTTTTATTTGTTTTTCCTTTTGTATATATATAGTTGGTTCACCTAAAATAATGGTAGGGATATATGAGTTGATTTGATCAAATTTCAGCTTCATGTTATTAATTAAAACAGCATGTGCTCAGTTAATAATATATGATCATAAAATTAGAAAAATGAATTAATGCGGGATATATAAAAAAATCAAATTAATTATACATATAAATAAAAAAAATGCTCCATGATCAGTCAAAAAAGGGAAAGGAGCAAGTTGAAAGTGAAATTTTGCTTAAAAATAAGGATTTCGTGTTAAGCTTATTGCTTGCCTACCATTTCTACCGTGGCTTTCTCCCAAGCTAATAATGACATTATACATATCCACACTCCATCTCCAGACCAGCAGCACCTGTGTATCGTTGTTACGTGCAGTCGTAAAATATATACGTGAATGTGATAAAGAAAATACTCTTGTTATAATTATACATCACAAACGCAGCCGCTGTCTGCTGAGAAATTGGTACAAATTTGGTTAGAAGTTCGAACATTTATTTGTTGAGTTAATGAATCTGCCTATCAATCAATCAATCAGAAATCCTTAAATAAAATAAAAGCCCAAAGGCTACAAACTTTGACACGCAATTTTCAGATCAGGGGGAGACCACTTCTTCTCCGAAGGTCAAAAGCAATGGAATGGGCTTACTCTTTCTTTTTACATATAATATTTTGACTCATAATTCATACGTGTATATTAATAATATCACATATCTGTTACCGGCTTTCTGTTCTATCACGAGCCTCTCCTCTTCATTAATAATGGTCTGCCCATCCCGAATATGCCATCAATATTATTCTTAAACCTCAGAAATACCCCTCTTAATTAAAATTAATAATGGTATTGAAGTGAAGTCAAACCTAGAACTTGCCAGGTTGGGTGTTTTATTTTCCTTGATTCCTCGGTAATAAATTTTTATCATGTTGCCAAATACAAAATCTCTTCTCAAGAATGTCGGTAATAAATTTTCTTCGATAATAAATGTGAAAGTGAGTTTTTCAACAATCTCATTGAGTGGGTATATATTGTGATCAGTTCATATACTACACACATATCATTGCATTAAAGAATATGAAAGTAAAACAGTGCACAATATATATATATATATATATATATATATTTTACTCTTTATATGATTTAATTCACGGAAAATATTTCTTTTCAACCCATATTTGATTTTATTTTATAAAAGTAATCATCTCCATAATTTTTTTTATAATTAATTAAGAAAACAATCACTCAGATAAAACTTGAGTAATCACGAGACTTTAACTCCTCGTTGAGTTCAAAATTTCA
Source organism: Melia azedarach (assembly GCA_028052125.1). NCBI lineage: Eukaryota > Viridiplantae > Streptophyta > Magnoliopsida > Sapindales > Meliaceae > Melia > Melia azedarach. The sequence goes on along the minus strand of CM051396.1, from coordinate 3,567,303 downwards.
AATTTTATTGATTTTTCATTAAAAATCGAGTCTTGAAATTTTATTAATAACAACCACCTTAACTGAAACCTCCATTAAATGTGAGTTTTCCTATTCATTTTAAGTGAGGTCTACTATATTAAAGTGAGATAAATTTATTTTCTCAATAAAAACAAATATTGCCCAAAAAAATAATTTTTTTTTAAACTATAAAATATAATATTAACAAAAATGTGACACTTTTTAATACTATAAAATTTCTTCTTATTACAAAATGTGTACATTTTTTAAAAAATTAGTATTAGAAAGTGTGTACATATTCGAAATAAGAAGAAATTTTAAGTATTAAAGAGTAGACACTTTTAAATAAAAAAAAGTTTTTTTTTACTAAAAAATGTGTATATTTTAAATAAGAAGAAATTTTTTATTTCTAAAAAAATAAGTACCTTCAAATGTAAGTTATATATATATATATTTAAAAAAATCCTTAATTAATTAATTCTCAACCTCCAACTCCCTCTTCCTCCCTCTTTTATTTATAAAAGCAGTTATTAATTACTTGCTTTTCATTAAGAAAAGAGATCAATTAGTGTTCAACAAAATGTTATTAATCATGTTTAACTTGCATTTACCTGACCCAAGTAACAAAGAACCATACATAATACATATATGTAGCTCACCTAACAGATTCAAGACTCGTTGAATTTTGAAAGCCCTTAGTCAAATTGCCCTTAGCCAAAATCCCAAAAGCCAACAAATGATAAGAAATCATAGAAAGCTTAATCTCGTGAGAAATAATTGACCAATCTGATCAATTATTATTCCATATTGTAAACAGCTGTATAATTTCTGCCCTAAAATACAGTTGTTGGGATACCCTACCCTACAGTTCATATGGGTCATCTTACTGATCTCTTCCGACCTTATAATAACTAAGGGCAGTTAATTCATAAACTGCCACCGGGGCAAGTAGACAGAAAGAGTCAAACTTGCTATTCTATTCTATTCTATCAATTCCCAAACCAAAACATCGAATTTAATTGGCAGTGTATTTGGGTCCAATTGCTTGGCTTGAAATTGGCCGAATTTTTACATTGATGGGAAAGTGGAAGTGAACATATATATGCTAGCTGTCTATCCTCTTCACCCATTTCTAAAACCCTCAAAGCCATGGAGGGTAGAACAGAAATTAGATACAGATAATAAATATGGGAAAGAGTATTCAATTTACTTTTCGTACCAATGTGTGATATTAACATCATTCACAACGTAATAAAATTCAATACTAAACATAATATTAAACCTAATTAATAATGTGATAAAATTTTATTACTAACGTGATATTAAACTATACCAACAATGTGACAAAACTTAATACTAAATATAATACAAAATCCCGAAATTTTCAAGATACAAGTTTGTTGGGTCTTGATGCGTTACCTAACAAGATAAGAACCAAGAACTATGATTATTCAAAAAGCCACACCAAGAATCTTAAAACCACTCAAGAATCAAGGTGATAAGTCTAGTTTTGAATGCCACAAAAATATAATTCTTAATAAGTTCACAAGTTCTTAAAAGAACTAAGAAACAATTTCTCTCATTAATAATAATTTTGAGAACCAATATTTTGATTCCAACACAATGTTAACTCCATATATATAGACTAATATAAATTCTAAATAAAACAAAAAATTTAAATTAAGTAGAAATATAAATTCTAAATTAAAGAGAAAAATTATAATCCTAATTTAATAAGAAAATCTAAAAATAACAATACTAAACAAGATAGAAAACTAATTCTTAATAAGAGTCTTCAAAAGCTCAAATTATCTATGCAGTATTAAAATTTAGTTGTGCGGAACTATTTTATTCTTCTTCTTGTAGTCCACTTGAATTTTTGTCATGTAATCGATTTATCTCTTGTAATTTGTGTCTACTTAAAAAGTTTGATGAATTATGTGAATGTTGTCTTTAAATTTCTCTAAGCGTACTTGAGAGTTCACCCTCTTTTATTGCATGCATGAACCTGTCTCAACAAATTTATTGTCTCAAATTCAAATCATTAAGAAGATATATAATTAAAATAGTAATATATGTACATACACGGACAAGTTCCTCAATTTTTTCATCTTATACATGATGGGATAGAGAATTCTTAATAAATTAATTACCAAAAGTATTTGAGACGATTGTTTTCTTTTCTTTCTTATGTTTTCGGAAGAAAGGTATCATTTCAGGAAAGGGAAAGTTTGATATACATCTCTTCCTTTTTCATTTTTTAAACCAACAAGCCATGACTCATTCCGTCATTCGTTGTTCAATTAAACACCCAACACTCCACTGGTAAGCCAGCTACTTGATTAACCTGTCAGAGCGACAGATGGCGTTCACAACCGCCACGGTAGTATCGAACTCGATATTGTATAGCTAGTATAGGCATAAATAAATATAAATATGGGAAAATACGTATAAGCATTAGAAAATAGAAAATGCCGCAAATTTCCCGGTTGGCAAATTCAATGCCACGGGAGTTTAACAATTAAAAGTTCGTTGGGGTAGTTGCATCTCCCAATTCCCCATTGGCCATACCTCCCCTTCTCCATTCACGCCCCTTTAAAACCTCGTATACCTTTCCATTTTGCAAGGCATTGCTAGTTGCTACTCCCTCACACTTTCTCATATTTTGGCTGTCCAATATCAAATTCAATCAACCGTCATTTGAACCTTTACTTTCATCTGGATTTCTCTTTTCACCCACAAAATCTTCTCTTCTAGTTAGATTGTACCGTTGATTCATTCAGCTTTCACTTATTTTCTTTGCATATATAGTGGTGAAAAATGGCTGATGAGAAGAAGCAGAGTACAAATTCCGAAACGATTTCAATCCAAGGCGCCGCTGCAGCTTCACCTGAGAGAAGAGAAAATAAGCTTCCAAATTTTCTCCTATCTGTTAGGCTTAAATATGTGAAGCTTGGTTACCATTACTTAATCTCAAATGCCATGTACCTAATGCTTGTACCACTTCTAGCCATTTCTTCAGCTCATCTTTCTACTCTTACAGTGCAAGATTTTCTGCAGCTATGGAATCAACTCAAGTTCAATCTTGTTACAGTTACTGTGTGTTCAAGTCTCATTGTTTTCTTGGGCACACTTTACTTCATGAGCCGCCCGAGAAAAATATACTTGGTAGATTTTGCGTGCTACCAGCCTGAACCAGAGCGTAAGTGTACCAGAGAGATTTTCATGGAAAGATCTGAGAGTATCGGGTGTTTCTCAGAAGAGAACTTGGCTTTTCAGAAGAAAATTCTCGAACGGTCTGGTTTGGGCCAGCAGACTTACTTCCCTGAAGCCTTGCTACGAGTCCCACCAAACCCCTGCATGGCCGAGGCCAGGAAGGAAGCTGAGATGGTGATGTTTGGTGCCATTGACCAGCTCTTGGCTAAAACCGGCGTCAAGGCTAAAGATATTGGGATCCTTGTTGTGAATTGCAGCTTGTTCAATCCAACACCATCTTTATCAGCCATGATTGTGAATCACTACAAACTTAGGGGTAACATTTTGAGCTATAATCTCGGCGGTATGGGCTGCAGTGCTGGACTTATTTCTATTGACCTCGCCAAACAGCTTTTACAGGTTAACTTTCTATCACTTCTGTTAATCTTAATTCTGCACTAGGTATACACTATATACAAGAATTTGTTAGGTATTTATATTTTCCAGTATTATATATGGTCATGAAATATATGATAGAATACGAATTGTCTTTCGAGTAAAATTAAGGTAACCCCTGGAATATGTGTTCAGCTGGTTTTATAGGTGAACTATATTAAAAGATTTATTTTATTGGGCACTTTTATTTGGTAAATCTGCTTTGGACAGAGATTGAGACTTTGGAATTGTTTGAAAAGCAGAGAGGTTGTCAAATTTGAGTCCCAATATGGACAGAGCTGTAAGTTAGGCAACCAATCCATGCATGAAGTAAAGCTGTTAATTGGTGGGGTAGAACAGCGTGGATGATATATACATTTACTATTTAATGTCAACTGCATACCAAACATCTGTCTACTGCTAAAGCTGAACTTTTTGAGTTGACAATAAATTCAGTATTAATTAAGAGTGGTGTTATCTAATTAAAGTTTTTTTTTTTTTTATATGTTTGATAAAAGTAAGTTTGAGATTATGAAAAGAAAATAAATTCAAGGTGTACATGTTTTTTGAAAATACTTTCGTTAAAAAATATACGTTGCTCTTCCAGGAGCTAACATATATATACACCATAATTTTAATTTAATTAACAGGTGCACCCCAATTCGTATGCCCTGGTGGTAAGCATGGAGAACATTACTCTCAACTGGTACTTTGGCAATGACCGATCAATGCTTGTATCAAACTGTCTCTTCCGTATGGGTGGTGCCGCGATCCTCCTCTCAAACCGATCCTCCGATCGCCGGCGGTCAAAGTATCAACTCATTCACACCGTACGTACTCACAAAGGCGCGGATGATAAATGTTACAGTTGTGTATTCCAAAAAGAGGATGACACCAAAAGAATTGGAGTCGCGCTCTCAAAAGACCTAATGGCTGTTGCTGGAGAAGCCCTTAAAACAAACATCACTACACTCGGACCATTAGTTCTTCCCATGTCTGAACAACTCCTGTTTTTCGCAACTTTAGTAGCAAGAAAAGTCTTTCAAATGAAAATAAAACCGTACATTCCAGATTTCAAGCTGGCTTTCGAGCACTTCTGCATTCACGCAGGAGGAAGAGCAGTGTTGGATGAGCTAGAGAAAAACCTTGGTCTCTCTGAATGGCATATGGAGCCTTCAAGAATGACTCTATACAGATTTGGCAACACATCTAGCAGCTCTTTGTGGTATGAATTGGCTTACTCTGAGGCTAAGGGGAGAATCAGAAAGGGTGATCGAACATGGCAGATTGCATTCGGGTCAGGATTCAAGTGTAACAGTGCAGTATGGAAGGCATTGAGGACCATCAATCCTGCCAAGGAGAAAAATCCATGGATGGACGAGATTGATGAGTTTCCTGTTCATGTCCCAAGAGTAGCACCTGTTGGTACTTCTTGAAGCTTTTTAATTTCCTTTAATCAATGCTACTCGGGAGTATATCTGATTTATTTTTATACACAATTTGATTATATATGTAATATTGGTGATCCATATCTATATTTTTATATATATATATATATATGCGACAACAGAAGAAAGAATGGGATTTCTTTTTAATTATAATATACTCCTTTTCTTATCTATTTTCATTAATTATATATGAAAAATTCTGTTCATGATATGTCTGGCCTGAAGAAATTTTATGGCTTCCTCAAGTTGAAATTGCAGTAACTTTTACTTAAATTTTACAAGTACAATTGTTAAAATTGTAAGGACGATTAATAACATTATTATTCGGTCACCAACATTTATTCTCGTTCCCATGTATGCTTAAATATATATGTATATATATAGTTTTAATTCATACCAATAATCATCACAATTCAAGATATAATCTTAATTAATTATACTTAATTATAGATATCTTCGATTCATTTCATGTATTCCAAATACACATTTGGTCTAATAATGGATCTTTACTGTTCTTACATCAAAGTTAGGTTTGATCTCATTTTAAAAAATCTCGAACAAATTAAAACTGGCTTGAAGATGAAATGCCTTAACACGATGTATATAATTGTGAAATGATATGATATGAACTTGTCTACTACGGTCAAGTGGGTAGATGATATGAATTTGTACATAATACCAAATTTACTACTATTTAAGTGGGTGAACATAGAAAAGTTGTGAAAAATAAAAAATTGATAAAAGCTGGCTACACCAAACCAACTAGGGTGACGTATCCTTAATTTAATGCATAGGGTGTGATGTTTAGATAGCTTGCAAATATAAAACAAATATTGCACCAAACCAAATCAAAATTAATGTCCAAGGATACAAGAAATATGAGAAGTTGTTCGTTCGTTCGTTCGTCCATAATTAAGTCAAAAGCAAGATGTCTAATGAAAGAAATGCCTTGCAAAACAAGTTGGAGGTTGGGTGCAAGTATTTGCACTCATTATTAATTTGTTAATAAATCTAACAATACGGAATGCATGATCTATAGCTTAAATAGGAATGCAGCATCAGTTTAGAACATGTCCCGGCCGGGATATTAAGTATGTAATTAAGGCCAATGAAATTCACTTGTTTAATCAATAAATTAAGTATTGAAGGTTGAAGATTAAGCAGAAAAAAAAAGGAATTTTCTTAGAGATGGCAAAATGGATGGGCTCGGCCCGAATCCGATACGGTCCAATCTGTGAATAGTACCGATACGGCCAACACTGTTTACAAGTTGGGCCAAAAAATGACTCACGTGTCGTGCCAGCTTATTTACTGTTTATGAGCTGAGTTGTGTTGGGTCGCTTTATTATTTAAGTTACTATTCAGCTCGTAAATAGTACTTTTAATCCAAATAAAATAGTTTTTATTGTTAATAATTAAAAAAAATTTAATTTTGAATAATAAAACTTAACTTATAAAATTATTAAAATAAAATTTAATTGCTCATATAATTTTAATTAATAAAAATTACATAAAATTTTAAATTTAAATCTAAATATATAATATTTTATATAGATGAAATATAAATTTTTAATTTTATAATTATATTGAATTTATATAGCAATTATATTATATTTTTTAATTTTAATTTTAACATACCTAAATTAAAAAGAACTTTGTTTTGTAAATTTATAATTTGTAATATTTATTTGTATTGTTAAACGTAATTTGTTATTTAGATATAAAAATAAATGAAATGAAAAAGATTAAATGTAAAAAATTTACATATTGTAATTTGTAATATTAAAAAATGAAAAATAAAAATATTTATACTACTTCTATTAATTAGTTATTCAGTTACAAAATAAATTAAAGAATTAACTCAATGCACATAAATTTTAAATTGCTCAAATTTAATCAAAAAATAAAAAAAAACGTAAATTCTAAATAAATAAAACATAAAATTTTTATTTTTATTTTTATTATTATAATTATATAGTTTATATAAAATTGTTTACGGATAACAATTGTTTTAAAATTAATTTATAATTTTATATATAAGATTTTGTTTAAAAAAATAAAAGTATAATAAATTGATGAATGTTAATATTTTTACATGATGTTAATTATAACTAAATATGAATGATAATCATAATTATATTATGTGTTTATAATTTTATATATATGAATATCTAAAATATTTAATTATATTACAATAAAAGTTTAATTAAGTATCGTATTTTATTATAAATTATAATTATTCACTTAAAATTTTTATTTAATAATAAATAATAAAGATTGTAAATTTATTATTTATCAAATATATTATTATTTTAAACTTGTTTAATTTATTATTATTATGAATTTTAGAAAATTATTGATTAGTCAATAAATTTTTATTAATTTAAATTAATTTTTAATTTTTATAATATAAAATACATTAATAATAACAATTTACTATTTATATTAGGTCACTATTTATATTACTATTTATGTTTTTACTGTTTATGAGTGGCCTAAATGAATTTATGGCCCTCTTGAGTTTGTCTTCTAATGAGCTGGGCTAGCACGCATGATAACTATACTGTAAGTTATACTGAACTTATGAAATTTATTGTATAAATTATACCGATTAATATGTGAGTCCACATGAGCTGAAATTTTATGGGCCGACGCGGCCCATTTGTCATCTCTAAATTTTCCTAATTCAGGAGCAGTTTTTTTTTCTTGGTGCTATATGAGATTGAGGATTAAGACGTGTGGTGGTTGATGTGATAAAGCCCAAAATCACTTTTTAATGCTTTGCTCCAAAGCTCAAAATCGCTACAATAGAGATCATTACAAATTTCACCTCCTTTGTTCACAAATCATAGAAACGATCTACATCAGCCAACAAAAAGAATTATTACATTGTTTTCCTAAAATTTATGTTTCAAATTTTATGTTTCAAACGAGATCTAACTTAATTATTTAAAATTAATTTTAATTTTATAAAAATAACATAATAAATTCATTTAAAATATTGTGTATAAAATATAATTTTTTTAGATAATAATTTTAAATTGATGTTGTATCACATATTAATAATAATAATAATAATTTGTATATAAAATATCAGTACTCATCAATTTTTGTACTACTTCTTTGGATACAGGGATGTTAATTGTGATTGGCACCTAGGGCTACCCTGGTCCTAAAAAGGGTATCTGTTGGTCTTACTACTCATTAAGGAAATGTTTTGAATGATAAGACTGGACTGTATTATGACATTAAGTATTGTTAAAGACAAAAAGTGTTTGGTATAGAGAATGTACTGTATAAAAATTAAAAATAATACGATTCAAGTCCTCTAAAATAGATCAGTCCATCCTATTGAATTAAACTTGTATTGTCCTATTTTTTTATTTCTTTCAATAAATAATTTTTTAAAAATAATTTTATTTAAAATAAAGAATTTTCAAGTTATTTAATTATTAATTAAAAATCTTAATATATAAATAAATAATAAAAATAAATTTTATATAATCAATAAATTATAATACACTCGCCATATAATCCATTACAATTCAATTTATTCAATTACAATCTAATATAGTTAAGTCCATTCTACCACCAAACATGCTCTAAGTGTAGGCTTTAATCTCTCAATATATGAAAAAAACTTATTAATTATGGCTAATTAAAAATGGCATGCTTGCTGCTCTGTTTCGATTCTGACATTGAAGAGTTCAGCATCGCATTTAAGGCATGATTTGTGCAAAAGGTATTTTAAATAGTTAGACGAAATTTTCTCTTTTCATTTAATGATTCTTTAATAAAATTTCATTTAATGATTTTTTGATAAAACTAATTAGGGTTAGCAGTGTTAAAGAATAAGAATTAATATAATTATATGGGATATTATTGCATTCTTTTTTTAAGGTTTGTGATTGTATTACTTATATAAAAAATTTAGATAATGTACTACTTACCTCTCTTATTATTAATAAAGATCGTTAGTTAACCATTAATTGAAGGAATAAATACGTAAAAGATTATAATTTATTAATTTATTTATTTTTGTGTGTGAAGAAGAATTCGTCACTTTCCTAAATATTTGAATCCCTAAAAATTTCTCCCCAAATAAAATTAAGGAAGACTTGGTAAAGGATTGGAAGGGTTTATGTGTCTTCATCAAACGCATCATCCAGGTTCATTAGGCCTAAGGTTTAGGTTGTCTTCATCATAGCAGCATTGGTCATGATAGTACTCTCAAATAACTGGAGAGAGAAGAGAGAAAGATGAAGAACATCAAGCAATGGCGGCGACGGCCGTTTCGGTGGAGGCGATCATGGTGGTTGCGGGTGTTGTGTTTCGCGACAAATGACCTCTTGCCGAAGTTGGTTTGTGTTTCTTTTCTTATTTGGCTGTATTTTTCGCTTGGCTACTGAAAAAATTTGCAGAAAAGTTTACATATTTCTTTTGCGGTAGTTGTGATCTTTGAAGTTGATAAACAAATAAAAATGACAAAGGACATAAGGAGTTTAGTTATTACTTGATTGTTACAACTTGTCTGAGTTCATTAGCTTGTGATTTGATGGGAAGTTATACTATAACACTTGATTTGAAAAGCGTTAAGTTGGTTTGTTCTAAATGCATTGATGATGACAGGCTATTATTGTAGGGGAAAGATATAAGTTGGTGCGAAAGAGTTGGCCATGGCAGAGGTAGAAGTGGTGGTTGTGGTTGTGGTGGCGTGACGGCGGCTCTAGAGGCAAAGCTGCACTAAGAGGTGGCCGTGGTGGTGGCTTTAGAAGTAGAGGAAAGTCAGAACATATTATAACGGGCTATTAGTGCTTTTGTACCTTTGCATTTTGATCTCAAATGGCAATGTGTTCATATCAAAATATGAATTCTGATTTGGATATGAACTGTTGGATCTTTATTATACTAAATTTTGTTTCGTATTAATGTTATTATCTTCTCCATAAAAAAAAAAAAAAGTTGGTTTTACATAAATGAGTTTACAGTATGTATTTAAATTTATTTTGTAGTATAATTTATTTAAGAGTATTTTAATAATTGTATAAGTATAAATTAGTAACTTAACAGTTCATAATAGGTAAATGAATATATTTTTAAATTTTTTATATAAATAATATAATTTTAAATTTTAAGAGAAGAATGTAATAATATCCCATAATTATATTGTACTTATATTTTTAAAGTTGTACAAAATATTGTAATTAATTATAAACAAACAAAAGTACGCAAGTATTTAATTTTATAATTAGACTTTAGTACAAAAGATCGATGAAGCAAATCATTAAGAACTTATTAAGGAATCGAAACATTGATTTTCTGACTGCTATTAATTGACTGTGATTTGCATCCATCAACCATCGACATGATATATATTTAATCTATCTTAATATTCAAACAAACAGATCAGAAATTAATTCCGTTCGTACGTTCAATATTGCTGTAGCCTTGTTATCACGGAAAACACACTACTACTATTTTATTAAGTTGCGAGAGGCAAGCTTTAGTAAACTTTCGAGAAAGAGAAAGATTAGAAATTAATAGGACAAATTTTAGGGACTTCAACAGGAAAATCATCAATTTCATCCATCCAAGGGTTCTTCTCATTGGCAGGATTGATAGTCTTGAGTGCACGCCACACAGCACTGTTGCACTTGAATCCTGATCCAAAAGCAATCTGCCATGTTCGATCGCCCTTCCGAATTCTTCCCTTGGCCTCAAAGTAAGCCAATTCATACCACAAACAACTGCTTGAAGTATTTCCGAACCTGTAGAGAGTCATCCTTGAAGGCTCCATCAGCCATTCGGTGAGTTTAAGGTTCTTCTCTACCTCATCCAACACTGCTCTCCCTCCTGCATGGATGCAAAAATGCTCGAAAGCCAACTTGAAATCTGGGATATATGGCTTGATCTTCATTTTAAACATTTTTTTAGCGATTAGAGTTGCAGAAAACAAGAGCTGCTCTGACATTGGGAGAACTAATGGTCCAAGTGTTGTGATATTAGTTTTAAGGGCTTCTCCGGCAACAGCCATGAGTTCTTTCGAGATTTTCACACCAATTCTTTTTGAATCATCTTCTTGCTGAGAGACACAGTTATAACTTTTGTCGTCGGCACCCTTGTGTGTGCGAAGAGAGTAAAGTAGCTCATATTTAGAGCGGCGGCGATCAGACCATCGGTTGGATAGGAGAATTGCAGCGCCACCCATTCGAAATAAGCAGTTTGTGAGAAGCATCGTTCGGTCGTTGCCAGTATACCAGTTCATAGTGATGTTCTCTGTGCTCACCACTAGAGCATACGAATTTGGTTGCACCTGATTTTAAGATTTTAATCAGAAAATTTCCCAAAAATTTAGAAGAAAAAAAAACCCAATAAACCTTCTTCTAGTTGTCTAAATTAATGAAAGCGCCTGTAAGTTTGACTCTGATCCAAAACAAGGGAAAGTGACTCTAATCTTTGACTTCTTGGTCCCGACATAGTAATTAACACTCACAAGTACGACCTCCGGCTGACGTAGAGTAGTACTATTATCTTATCTAAAATAGCTGTTTCAAAAATTAATGCTCGCACAGGCCTAAAGTTGGCAAAATTAACCCCCCAAAGTTGCAAAAATTCATATTCAAATTTATAACAAATGATTATTTAAACAATAATAACATTATGTTTAATGAAATTCTAATAATAAGTATTATTATATATATTTATATCAAAAACAAAATAAAAAATAAATAACTAGAAGTCAAAATATTAAAAAAGTAAAGTTTAAAAATAATTAATAAATTAATGAATAAATTGATAATTTTATAATGTTATAAAAATTAAATTATATATAAACCTAAAAATAGGTACAAATATATATATATATATATATATTATAATAAAAAATTTAGGGTTTGGGAGATAGGGCCTTTTTTATTTTTATTCATGCGAACATATATATAAATAAAAGATATGTAGTAATTATATAATATAATCTCATTAATTTATATAGACCAATATTGTGTATGATAGAATCGGTTGGGTGGTTATTGAATATGTTATAGCTGTAATATTTTTAAAGACTAATAAATAAAAACAGATAGGTATAACTTTCCTACAAGTGAGTTAAAAACAAATTTAAGAGCACGGCATAAAATTAAAAAAAAAAAGGCAAAAGACTAGGAAAATAAGAGAAGTAACCTGGAGAAGGGCTTTAGCGAGATCAATGGAAATAAGTCCAGCACTGCAACCCATACCACCAAGATTATAGCTCAAAATGTTGCTTCTGAGCTTGTAGCGATTGACGACCATAGCGGACAAAGATGGCGTTGGATTGAACAAGCTGCTGTTCACCACAAGAATCCCTATATCTCTAGGCCTCACCCCAGTTTTGTCCAAGAGCTCGTCGATTGCTCCAACTATTACTTCCCTCGTCTCCTTCCATGCCTCGGCCATATTTTGGTTTTCCACCGGGTTGTCCATCAAGGGGTTTGGCCCATATCCCTTTGGTCCAATCCCTGATCTCTCAAGTATTTTCTTTTGAAATGATAAATTTTCTTCTGTAAATAACCCACTTTGAGTAGATAATTTCATGAAACGTCCTCCACTGCACATATTAGACGGTGCAGCCTTGTAACATGCAAAGTTCACCAAGTAAACTTTTCTCGGACGACTCATTAGGAAAATGGTAGCTGTAAAAACAAGGGAAACAAAGCATAACAACAGTGTGACCAAATTGAACCTAAGGTCGTCCCACAGCTGAAACACATCATCAACTGTCAACGTCGAAAGATGAGTCAAAAGAACGACAAGGAGAGGTACAAGCAATAGATATAAAGCATTAGAGATCAGATAGTGATAACCAAGCTTAACATATTTGAGCCTGACGGATAAAAAGAAATTGGGAAGACTGTTTTTCCTTGGTTCATTCTGCAAGTTTTGTTGTTCCTTCTCGTTGGCCATCACTATTAGAGTACAGTGCAAATCAACTAGCCACAGTTTTAAATATGTAGCAGAAAGCTTGGAAGTAAATATTAAAACAGAAACCTAGCTAACTTTGGACAGAGCTTTAAAGGAAAACTTAAACGTTAACTGACCGGCAAAAGCGAAATGAGTGAAGGCTAGAGATAGTAATAAAAGCTTTAACGCGTAGTTATTAATATTGAAACAGGTAGGCAAACTGAGGAAAGATGCAGGAACTTATAGGGCAATATCAATGAGAAGCCGAACAAAGGACGCTGAAGACAATTAAGAGTAAGTAGTGATAACATGCAAATGAAAAGAGGGGAAGAGTATTTATAGGGCGGAGAGAGGGTGGGCAACTACCCATACCAATATCTTTAATGTTCATTGATCGTACGTCAGAGATATATATATTTATATATATGTGTGTGTGTGTGTGTGTGTGTGTGTGTGTGTGTGTGTATACCAAAATTAAATTTATTTATTTGTTTAATTTTGCCATTGGTGTGTATAATAGATTTCACAGTTATAGGTTGAGAAGTGGGGACGTCTCATTTATTTAACTTTAATTTAATTACTCTAAAACTAACCACGTTGTATACTACTCTTTCATCTTTATTAGGACCGAGACTAGACGATGTATATAGAAAACAAACAGGCACTGAAATTGAATATCGTTTTTCTTTAAAAAAATAAATCTGAGGAAAAAAAATTAAATGTACTTGAAATTTGAATAACAACTTAATTAATTTAAATTTATATGTTAATTAATTTTCTCTTAATGATTAATTATAAAAGTTATTTTACGAACAATATGTCCCAGCAAAGAAAGAAGAATGATTGTCACAGATAGATTACGACCTTTCAACTTTGATATTACACTATAATCTTAGACGATGATTGCTAGTTTAAAAGTGATTGAAATAATTTCTAAATGCATATGAAAAAACAGTATCTTTCTTCAAATATTTATTTAAATTGCATGCTGGAATTTATATTTTAATTAAGTTTATAAATTATATAATCTAATTTTTAAAATTTTTAAATAATAATTATAATAATTTAGAATTAGATTTGTCTATTATATGTTTTAGAAATCAATTAATTTATATATTTATAATTGAGGTATCAAGTAAGTCAGGAAGTATATGTTTGCGAAAACTGGGTTTCAGGTTTCCATAAGTACGTATGTAACGTACAAGTATATACGTACGTACATACATACATACATACATATATATATATATATAGAGAGAGAGAGAGAGAGAGAGAGAGAGAGAGAGAATCTTGAATTATTTGAATTCTTCTATATGGTTATCACCCAGATCATCTTGCTTTATTTCTTTGTCAGGCGGCTGCAAGAATAGATGTGATTGATTTATTAGCATATTCATATTTAATTGATTTATATATAATAATATGATAAATTGCTTTTCATTAAAGAATCATGGTTTGCTAATTATGGTGAGTAGTTCGATCATTAATAGGTGGTTGCCGAATTCCACGTTGTCTGTCATTCTTAATTGACTCCCACGAATTCCACCACCTGCCTGCCGAGATTCAAAATTGATCCTATTCTTTTAAAACAATTATTTATATATTTTATAAATTATCTTGAATTTTGTTTATTTTATTTCTGGTACTCTTTATATTTTGAGCAATATGAACTAATTAAAAAGAAATAAATAAATACGTTGATATTGTCATAAGAGTATTATTTTGAAAATAATGTAATCTCCGTTAAAGTGAGGAGAGATAGTTAGAAGATGAATTAATTGGATGACTGGAGAGGCAGAGCACCACCCAACGTGGAGCATTTATCGATTAATTTGACTAAATAATACATGCAATTAATTGTAAGAATGAAATAAATTTCAATTCAACGAGTGTATACTCTAGTTATTTACTTTTTTATGCTGAAAAAATCAGTCAAATTTGAGAGAGAGAAGTGAATTTGATTTGATTGATGATGAAAAATAATTAAAAATGTCGTCAATAATTGTCAAGAATTAATCGGTGATCTCAAAGTTTGTAGCCATTGGGAGACATAGAGCTGTCAATCAAACTCAATCCCTTTAATTGAATAACACTGTGTCTTGGCTAAATTGCTACTGCCTTTTTTCTTTCTTTTAACAATATGGTATAAAGAAACAAGAAGAAAAATAATTAAAATTGAAAACTAAGAGATTGCGGTAAGCTGTTGAACGTCAAGCATCAAACTGACGTGCAGCAGCGGAGGACTTTTTGTATTCAACAAACGAATAAACCTCTAGTTATATAGAAAGTATGCATGATTGTATACGGGTTTGAAAGTATGATTATCTTGTAACCAAGCTGACTACATGATGTTGCTTCCACTTGTATATTGAGAGCGTGGTGACGTCGAACGCATCACTTTCGGTGTGAAGGTGATGGGTTCTTATTACTTGCATCCTGAAATAAGCGCCCTTCACACGGTTTATTCCGATAAAAGAGTTTCTTGGGGCGGTGTTAGCATCACTCAAAAGTGTAATATAATATATATACATACATATGCACGAACACAAAATAACATTCCAAACTCTCAAACCATCTCAAATTTGAATAATAATAATATAATTCAAACCATGCAGTGCAAAGGTGTAATGCTTCAAATGTGACATGTGAGTGAGCAATAATTGGAAGTAGGACGCCAACTCTAGTAATATGCAAAATTAATTAGCTTACGTATGCATCAAAAGAAGACAAGAAACAGCGCATAATTAATTATGTAGAATACAAGTCGGCTGATAGGTATCTACAATCAAAACCGTTACTAACTCTAGATAAAGCCAATCAATAAAATGTTGCTAGAATATGAGAGAAGCTGGGTTTCAGCCGCATCCCCAAATGCCACGAGCAGCCGCTATTTTGTTGTTTGGTCTGGATGTAAGTTCGTACAATATCCTAGCAAATGTATCCGAATATCTACCATCTGAGAAAACTATCTCCGCAAATGCATTTTCGTAAGCTAGTAGCAAGGCCCTGTTCTGAGGCTCCGATACCAGACTCTCTAGTATCATTGCTGCCTTCCTACAAACTTCAGGCACTGGATGTGGTGACTTGATCACTTTCAGTAGTCGATCAATTGCCCTGAAAGGAGAAAGTACAGTCATTTCAGAAACATATTCTTAAATAAAAATATCATTGTGACTTTGAAAATCAAAAAGAAAATCACCATCTCTCACTAGCAAGCTTCAATCTACAGTCCACATTAACTTCTGCAAGGTTATAGAGAGCACCAATAGCAGCAGCTTGTGCATCAAATGCTTGTAAGCTCATAAGATCAACCAAGCGCTTATGTATCTATGTTGCTCATCAGACCTCATTACGATCAATCAAATGCATAAATATGGTTTAATTTTCAATACCAAAAGCACAGTTGGTGGAACTACTCTAACCTGCGGAACAAATGGAAGAAGAAACGGCTCATTATCAGGATTTATTATCAAGCGCCCCAGTAATTCAGCAGCTGCACAATGCCAGGCTTTGACCTGTGATCCCAGCATCCCCATGATAGCTTGAACTGCACGTTTCTCTCTGTGTGGTAGAAGGAATTAATGAACTAACTAAACCTAAGTTACAAATCAAAGTACCATATGCAAAAGAAAAATGAAACCATATATCTCACGTTATTTTGATGTATGACGGCTTTGATGAGCTAAAAATTCGAAGATCAAGCAGCGGTGCCAAATTTACAATTGTCTCCAGGGCATTTGTAATAAGCTCCTCGTCCTCTGCCAATAAAGTAAAATTTTAGGGATATTCAAAAGTAAATCATATATAAAGACACATTTTTTTCTCCTGCATCAATAAGGAGAATTTCTGTTTTCTAAAGATGAGCAACTAAATCTTTGAACCATATTTTGCCATTCATTCTATACTTCATCCGAAATGCATAAAATACCTCAGCAGCTATTCATGATTTCATCATCCACAAGCATCCTCAAAGAATAACTACTGGAACATTTATCCAAAACAATGTCCACAAACAATTTCTTACATCTCTTTGGCAGCATATGATATAAGCCATTCGGTGGGAATTAGGTAAAGCTCTATGCAGGGGCATCAGGCTTAATCAAAATCATAGCCAACACCACCAAATATGGCCCTAAACTCAACATTTCAAAAATTTATGCAGGCATGTAAATGCCAAGCCAACCAGATTCTGCGCACTCATAAGTGGCATACCATATTGAACATTAATTTCACCTCCTCAATCAAAAAAAAGAAAAGATTTTAAATGAAATATCATATCTTCAACAACAAAGCATAAAAGAATGCAATTGCTCCAACAACCCCACCACTCTCACCTGTGACGTGGTCTTCTATGCACTGGAACACTGTTTCCAAGCAATGCCGATGTTGAGCCATAATGACTTCATTATCTGGCATGAATGAGAAGTTCCTGATTATATTTGAGGCAGCAACAGCACACTGCTGCTTTTCTGCTCGCCCCTCTTCATCTAGATTAAACAAACCATCTTCATCAAACCACCACTCTGAAGAGCGAACTCTGGCTGCATTCTTCTGCACCAATGACTCAGCAGCTGAAGAACCTGACCCCACTCTATCAAACAAAACAAATTTTCCGTATTCATTATTAAATTTCTCAAAACAAATATTTTATCCAACGAATACTAAAATACACATAGCTTAGCTTACCCCGAACGAGAGAGAGAATTATTAATTGAGCCCAATGCCTCATACTCCTTCCCAAAACCCGACACCAGAGAATTCACACCCAAAGTTCTAACTCTAGGTCCCTTTGTAAGTTCTTTGGGAAGTGCAATGTCACGCCAATCATCAATCTATTTAAAGTAATGCAATGATAAAATAGCACATCAAGTTCAAGATTCAAGAATTAAAAAAATACAGATCATTGGGTAAATTTAGGAACCTCTCTAACCACTTAGATTAAAACTGAGGTAGTTTAAAAATTCGTCAGACTCTCTCCTTGAAATTCAAATTTCCATGAGAAATCTCGACTATAGGAAGGTCATCTACTATAGACAAACCAATCAGGCTATAGTTTAGCACAACTTCAAGTAAGGTTCCTGAAATTCACCCTAAATTGCAATAAGAACGGAAAATTTTAGTGGCACGTACAACTTGAAGTAAAGCATCAAGCAAACCAGGTATTTTGGCAAGAGGGGTTGCGTCTTTGCGCATGTCGTCTTTCTCTTTGAAAGAAAGCAACGTCAGAGTGTTCAAAGCCCATGTTAACTCACTTTTAAGTCCACTTTGAAGCGCAAGAACAATTCTTTTATTGTTTTGATCTGAAATCGGAACAACATTTAGAAATAAAAGTTCATATAAAACAAAAAAAAAATAGGTTATTTTTTTTATTATTCTCAAAGGGCTAGGGTTTTAATAAACTGACCGACGAAGGAGCTATGGACTTGAAGAGATGGGCCCAGGAGAGTCGTTGGAGCAATGGAATCGGCACCGGCACCGGCACCACCAGAACTGCCGGTTGTACTTCCAAATGGACGGCCTCTCTTAGCAGCCGGAGTGGCAGCTCCGCCAGCCGCACCCCCAGACTTGCTCTGGTCCCGCTTCTGCATTTTGGTTCGTCGATCGTTTCGGTTCGATTTGTGTGAGATTTGTTAATAACGGGCCTGCTTCGGGGCAGGGAATTCATGACCCGGATTTCAAATATAACGGAAATTAAAATTAATTTGGAGACTTAGATGGGCCTCCTGAAAGCCCAAATAAAATATAAGATTTTATATTGTATCAGCCAAGCCAACTAGCCACTTAACCTTTTAAAAATTTAAATATTATAATTAATCTTAAAAAAGAAGTTTAATAATTTTCAAGTTTTTTTTAATAATACATATTAAATACTGTTAAAATTTCTACGTGCAATACAAGTGATATCCACTCTCACAAGAAGAAAATTTTATCCGCACATTAATATAACGAATCTTATATTTTACAGATAATAGGCATCATATTTAGTGGGAATTCTACCATTTTTTGTAAGAAATAATCTTACTAATCTTTCTAATAAGATTCGAAGTTTGGACTTCACCTCATACGGATGATGTCTACCCTCATAAAGAAGAAATTTTACCCTGCACTCTAATATGACGGATTTTATTTTATGGGTAATAGACCTCATATTTAGTGAGAGTCTTTTCCTTTTTAGTGGAAAATAATTTTGTTGATGCTTCCAAAAAGGTTTGAAGTCTGAAGGAGTCCAAACTTCTGGCCATTAAAATTAAGTATGAGTAGTTTAATAATTTTCACATTTGAAAGATCTAAAAAATAATTTTTTGTAATATTATATATACAAACTACTAATATTATATTGGAAATTTGTCGAAATTTTTGATAGAGTTACATATGATACTACTCAAATATCTTCACTCAGTTTCGGTGATGTTTTATCCTTACATGGGGAGAAAAATTTACCTATATTTTAATACAATAAATTCTAGGTATAGTGGATATGAGTTCCCATATTTATTTGAGAAATTACCATCGAAACTCTGGACTCCACTTTGAAGTTCAGGCTTTCAACCACTCGGGCTGACTTAAAAAATAAGTTAAAATAAATGATTTCTACAATTGAATTAATTAGCATTAGGGAAGGTATTTAAGTTAACAGAGATATAAATTAAATATTATTATTTATTTTGAAACAAGTTAGCAATTTACTCCTGATGAATTCTCCCAGTAATAGTATTATTATTAACGTGATGTTTAAGAATTTCAATTAGAATTTCAAATTATTATTTATTAAATATAAATGTTCAACAATGAACGAAGGAAAAAAATATAAAAAAGACCTATAGTTTATATATAAAAAGTTTTTATTGTGATACTTATAAAATAAATTTTTTATATTTTAATTTTGCAGTTATCGAAGACAATCATTTTACTCTCTGAATTCATAAATTATTTTTAAAATTCAAACCCGTTAACTTTTTTATTTGAACTTAAGGCGATGAACATTCTATTTGATTATTAAGGATAAAAACTTAAATTAATTAGAAGGAAATGAAGCAATTTGTGTAAATGAATTTCTCAAATAAATAAGAATATATAAAATGGTACGTACATGTATGTATCATCATGTTGTAATTAATGGCTCTCTTTATCTCTACCTTCCATATAAGTTCCCCCCAACCTCTTCCGTGTATTTGATAATGCCGTAGCTCTCCGGTAATAATACGTATAAATATTGCGTACGTTGTGCAGTGAAAATCAGAAGTACAACACGTGTTTTCTCAAGGGTTGTTCTCCATTCATAAAGTGGTCCCTACGATGATCTTTACTTTACTTAACTTTGTCAAAATGGGGCCCGCAAACTCGGAAGCCAAACCCAACCGTGAATTTTTTAAAAGTAGATAATGT
Organism: Melia azedarach; assembly: GCA_028052125.1. Lineage (NCBI taxonomy): Eukaryota > Viridiplantae > Streptophyta > Magnoliopsida > Sapindales > Meliaceae > Melia > Melia azedarach. The sequence goes on along the minus strand of CM051396.1, from coordinate 3,546,901 downwards.
TCGTATCGATCAACCGTTTGTCCTAAACCACTATCTATTTCACCATCCCATCACATTATTCACGTGCTCAAATAAATTGCGTTGATACATCTGCTTGTTTTGGTGTCATATCCCTGAATCTTTTCGTTCCTTTCTTTTCTTCTATTTACATACATAACTATTACGACTTCTTTTTCTATTATTTTTCCCTCAATTTTCAATCACTCACTACTAAACCAACACATTTTTAATTGGACACAAAAAAAATTGAAAATTTTTAAATGGAAAATAATTGATATAAAATGCCAAACAGCTAGGACGATTGGAGAATAGAAGCACTATGTTTAACAAATAAATTGCATATTTTCCCTTTGTTCTTCTGTATTTATTTCTGTGCTAGTAGAAAATATCAAAAATATAAAAACTTGTTAAAAAAAAAAAAATCTCGGACGAATCTCCCAAACTCTATTTATAGTAGTAGTGACGAGTGACGACCATCAGATCTGTTGTAAGATTCAAGTATCAGTTAGCGTCGTCATCTTCATCTCATCAGACGCTTGCCAAAACTTTCAAGGTTCGTCATCATCGTATCTAAATTCTCAGATTCGAAACAGTTCAGAAGAATTACTCTTTTCTCTTTCATGTAACCCTGTTTTACTCTGCATTCTGCATTTCATTCTTCCCTTGGACGAGTGAATTTTATCAACGGCACTCCGTTTTCTAGTCTCCAGGACGGTTGATTTGTGTTTAAACGTTACTGGGTGGTTGTGTTCGTTTTACTAATTCTTTTGTGTTTTTGTGTAACATTACTGGGTTGTGCATGCTTTGATTCCTCGTATTGGTTTCTATTTTCTGTTCCTGTTCTTGTTAAAGCTTTCTCTCCTCACTGATGTAGTGATCGATAACTTGCCCGTTGTGAGTGGAGGCATTTGTTTCAGTATTTTATTTTGCATTTTTTGTTTTACCCAGCTAATGTTGCCCCATTTGGCTGCTAGAAAAAATGGTAGGAGACTTGAGACAATGAAGAAATGAGAAATCCTGGAATCTTAATTCATTTGTTCTTTTCTTTTTATAGTAATTATTATAGAGATGAGTGCGGAGGATGTTTCTGGGATTTTGTCGTACTTTTATATTGAATAAGGGCTTATGCTTTTCTTATCCATTAAATTGTTGTGTATTTGCATTTCTTTCTTACTGTATTAAGTATTCATTTACCCAGTTCCAAGCTATTTTGAGTCTAGTCTATGTTTGTAGAGTTCAAATTGGTTTCTAGTTAGCGCCCTTGCATTCTCTATGAATGCGCATTGGCTTATAAGTAAACAATCTAGCGAGATTTATTTTCAATTGGCCTTTTACAGTCTTTTTAGATCTGCCACTGACCAAGGTTCTTCGCAGAGAGTCCCAAATTTTAACGATTAAGGGGCACTTTGTACTTCTACATTGAATTAACTTGGGATTTGTTTTGAGGTAGCTCTTTTAGTAAGTAAATTTATATGCTTCTCCTCTAATTTTGTATAAAATGTAGGACCTGCATTACTGTTTCTGAAAATGATACCAAGCCTTCATCTCTATAACTGTTCCCTGTATTTTGACATTCTTGCTTTCTTTGGAATATACCAAGTGGAGAAATTTGGTGATTTCAACCAATGATCTTTTTTGTACTTTGCATTATTGAGATTGTGCTTCTAGACATTCAGATACTCCCGTTGATACCTTGATTATGACTAAGTCATAGTTTCTCAATGGATCTGGATGCTTCAGAATGGGAAGTACAGGTGGAACATCATATGGAGCATACACCTATGAGAATCTTGAGAGGGAACCCTACTGGCCTTCTCAGAAGCTCAGGATTTCTATTACTGGGGCTGGTGGATTTATTGCTTCACACATCGCCAGGCGATTGAAGAGTGAGGGACATTATATCATTGCTTCTGACTGGAAGAAGAATGAGCACATGACAGAGGATATGTTCTGTCACGAGTTCCATCTTGTTGATCTCAGGGTGATGGATAATTGTTTGAAGGTGACAACTGGAGTTGATCATGTGTTCAACCTTGCTGCGGACATGGGAGGCATGGGCTTCATTCAGTCCAATCACTCAGTCATTATGTATAACAACACTATGATCAGTTTCAACATGCTTGAGGCTGCGAGGATCAATGGAGTTAAGAGGTTTGTTACCATGGATATATTGTATCCTACCTACAGTTTTTCTTTAATGGTTGATTTGACTCTAAATTGAAGAGACCACTTTTGCTCTCACCTTCATGTTGTTATGTATACAACATCGTATTGACATAGACATGTAAAATACTTCTGATATTGCGATGAAATCTGTTGTCAGTCTTATGGATTGAATTCATCATAAAGTAATTTTTACTACCTTACGTTTAGTTCCTGCAAAACTCTGATGTGAATTTGTTTTTTCTTTTGTTGAACTAAGCGTCTGAAACTCCTCCGAGATGCTCTATGTTTTATGTATTCCTTTAGTTACTAATGTTGTATGTATTTTATAATGTGTGGGGTAGTCATATCTAAATATTGACATTTGATTTTTGATTTCAGGTTTTTCTATGCCTCAAGTGCTTGCATTTACCCTGAATTTAAACAGTTGGATACTAATGTGAGCTTGAAGGAGTCTGATGCCTGGCCTGCAGAGGTTTAGACTGTGAATTTAATAAAATCATTCCATCTACAAAGCTCGATTTGATTTCCTTTTTGACATATTTATGAGCTCAGTTTGGCTTGCATTTCAGCCTCAGGATGCTTATGGCCTGGAGAAGCTAGCAACAGAGGAGTTATGCAAGCATTATACCAAGGACTTCGGAATTGAATGCCGCATTGGACGGTTCCATAACATATATGGACCTTTTGGAACATGGAAAGGCAGGATTCCAGTTATTAATTGATTTATATGAGTAGTGTATATTTTCGCCTTTCAAGATTTATATGTTGCATTTTCCACTCTTATAGGTGGGAGAGAGAAGGCTCCTGCTGCATTCTGTAGGAAAGCCATTACTTCCACTGATAAATTTGAGATGTGGGGAGATGGGAAACAAACTCGGTCTTTCACATTTATTGATGAATGTGTAGAGGGTGTTCTCAGGTACAATGTTCTTGACTGGACCTTTACTTTGCTAAATTTGTGCTTATATGAAAATTGTGGGATTATAAGTGCATCAAGGTTCAAGATGAGATGATATCCTCTAATGTACAATTGTATTCTCCGTGCAACTTAGATTGCTAAGACTCATATTGCTTTAGTGCTGCTTTTCAGATCATTTATTATCATGGTATGCTACAATGATTAACAAGTGAAATGATGCATAAAATTATGGTGTGATTTATTAGCCAATCTTCCTACAAATAAGATAGGATGTAGGCTCAATTTCTTCTGGGCACTGCCATGAATTGTTTAACCTCTTTCTCAGTATTTTTGAGCTATTGCTTGAGTCTGTTTGATTTCTGAAAGCGGGTATTGCTTATTCACTGACTAGATATGAATTCATGCTTTTAGATTGACAAAGTCAGACTTCCGTGAACCGGTGAATATTGGAAGCGACGAGATGGTTAGCATGAACGAGATGGCTGAGATTGTTCTTGGCTTAGAGAACAAGGAGCTCCCCGTTCATCATATTCCTGGTCCAGAAGGGGTGCGCGGTCGAAACTCAGATAACACTTTAATAAAAGAGAAGCTTGGTTGGGCCCCAACTATGAAACTGAAGGTACAATGGGAAGCTGTTTAGTTCCTCTTCATGCCAATTCAATGATGCTTGGCTGACTCACTTACTAATTTCATGCATCTCTCCTCTCAACTTACAGGATGGGCTGAGGATTACATACTTTTGGATCGAAGAACAGATAGAGAAAGAGAAGGCTCAAGGCATTGATTTGTCAATTTATGGATCATCAAAAGTTGTGGGTACACAAGCACCTGTCCAACTGGGCTCTCTTCGTGCAGCTGATGGCAAAGAATAAAAGCTAATGAAGCTGAGACCTAGCTCAGTTACATTCAAAGGCCAAATACTATGATCTTTAGCATGGTGATTGATTAAATTATTGTGTAGGATATAAAAACTTACAGATCGTGGTATGCTAATATATGCACCGTCTATGTCTCCTTTAAAAGCAAAACTCTAATAAATCCTTTTACAATTAATTCATATATACAAGCATCTTAAGTTGGAAAAATAATTTAAAGGATGATGTTACTCATGGTATACTGAGAATACTGTCACATGGCAGTCTGATTCTTTTTAAGTTCATGAAACATTTACATAATCGTATCACATGTGAAATTATACTTGATAAGGTGAGTGATATATTTCAATTTATCATTTTCGTCTCAAAACGTCTTTATGTTTCTTATTTGAATAGGTGGTTGGAGAGAGATTAGGGCCTTTGTTGTTGCCATCCCAAGTGGTCCATAAAAGAGCATTTTGTTTGTGGTTAATCTGATCATGTGGTCCAAAGACAAGCTAAACTTGACATGTCCATTAAAGATGGATAAGTCTTAGTCTGTTATGGGATGTTCACGGTCTGGCCCATTTGTTAGATTTCAAAGTGTTAAAAAGAGAATAAAAAAGCTTTATTTTCCTTTTTGAGTTCTCTTGGCTGCTTAATCAGAGTCCTAAAACGCTGGTTACTAGAGGAACGTGTGAAGCTGTAGCTGCAGCTTCTTTTGTAGCTTTGCTTGCAACTTCAACTGTGTACTTGGTTTCACCAAGAAAATGAACCCGAACATGATGGATTGAAGCTTCGGGACCTCAGCCCCACGTACAAGCATGCTTCAAATGATTGGCAGCTCTGCTATCTGAAGCACTGACAACCCACATGCTCGTCAACTTGTAGCAATTTTAAACCACACTTTTCATATAACATTTGTTTTAGGAAATATCATGAATATTTTTTTTTTACAAAATTAAAAAAAAAAAAGAAAAAGAAATTGGGCTTAAGGATATTTCTGAAACTAATGATATTTAACATTATTCTCTCTTTAAAACATGCTGAAAAATATTCTCCTTCTTCTTCCCAGCATTTTCCAAAAAACTCCACCAATATTCCATTTCGTTTGCAATCCGAACTACCTTAATATCAGAATTAACTATCATGATAATTCAACCGATAAAATATTATTTAAAAAGAGCTTACTCCATCAAATCATTTGCTAATCATTTCCTTCAAATGATACTAAGAAATTTCCTCTGCCACTCGTCAGTTTCTTTCATTCTTCTTCCTACTATTATTATTTGTTTGGTGAGAAGAGTGGTTTGAAAAGATTCTTATTGCTTAAAACTGAGATTAATATACTAAATTAAGTCTATCCGATTTTGATTCCTGAGAAACCAATAATAGAGAACCAGACCTGCAAGAAAACAAATTTCCCAACCAACACTTGATTCTTCTTCTTGGTGGGTGCACTGGCCAGCAGCCAAGTAGTATTCATTATACAAATTACTTGTTCATTCTTAAAACAAATCTTCTTCTGATTCCATTGATTTTAAAGTAATCATTATACCTCAATTCTTTTTTAAACCAATCCTTGATTCACCAAATATATTAATTTGATAAGATTCAGTTTCATGATCGAAGTAAACTGAAAATTTTCTTACAATTATAAAGACCTGAGACTATGACATTGTGGTTATCTAGTTCCAGCCTGTTGGACCAAGATAACTGCATTTTTTAAGAGAGGATTAGGAAAACTGATATGGGTGGTTATTTGGAGGATCGGATAAACAATTCAATATCTCTCTCTGGCTCTGCAACTTTATTGCAAAGGAAAGGGGGGGACTTCTTGTTCATAATGGTAGCTGATGTGGAAGTCCAATCTGTATAAGTAACAAAGCTGCTCCTTTAGCATATTCTCTACATGGGTTGAAGATACTCTTCCTTATAATTAAAATTATCTCAGATTTGTATTAAATGATTTGCTGTAAAAGTAAACTGGATAAAACCAAAGCTATGAAATCCAAGAACCAAATCTCCCGAATAGGCATGGCCAAGTGCTGCTAAGTGCTAACAAAGCCGTAATTACCTTAGCCTTCGCTTGTAAAACTTTTTGGGGGATTTTGGTGCAGAGGGATTAAATATATCTGAAGAGTGAGCAGAGAGAAATTCATTAATGGTGGGCAGTATGATCCATTCTTTCAGTTCTGAAGCCAAGAATAGTAAATGTAAGATCTCGTATTAATCGGAGTCAGTGGGCAGATGATAATCAATTGGAGTGAATACATCCCAAGAAAAGATTTGCAAGCTGTCAATATATCAAGCATTAACAAGACTATTACCCATTTCATTCATAGTATTACTCAGCCTAATGAATACCAAGTCTTTTATCTTGTACTTCCTACACCCTCATTTGTTCCGTGCTCTGGGACTGACACGAAAAGATAACATTTTTCACATATTTAAATTGGTTCGCTCAAACCAGGATTATGCATAAACTTATATTAGTGCAGTGGATCGGATAACAGATTCTCATTTAGAGACAAATTTGAGACAAATAATAAATTACATGGTCTTTTAATTATTTTATAAAATATAGGGACTATTTTGATAATGGCCATTTGAAAATGTACCGAGTCAAAGGGAAATTTTTGCATACGTCCTCTGAAGTTTTTCAAACTCAAAGATAAAGAGAAAGTATAACGTAATTTACACTTATCGTAACGGTCTGTCACTTCTCTAATTAGATAAATGACAATAAAAAATTTTAACCGTAATAAATCCCATTATATTGAACTTCTTTCTGTTGTATTCTTGCACATACTACACAATCTCTCTTTTTCTCTTTCTTATTTTACGTACAAAATTTACACATATAATGAGAACCATATTACGGTGAACTTAATGAGATCAACAGACTCAAAAGATGGTTGAATTTACCTCCAAAATACAGTATATAATTAACTGTAGTCTAGATAGAGTGTAGGTTCAATAAAGAAGGAAGCAATCTCTAGAATTTAATAGTTATGAGGTAAATTTTAACTTTTTTATGGTGTTTAGAGTTTCGATTGATTATGCATGTTAATGATATGACCATACATGTTACGATTTGGGATTTAGGGTTAAGTTGGATTTGATTTGGGATTTAGGGTATAGTTAGTTTTAATTTGGAATTTAAGGTTGAGTCGATTTTGACATGAGATTTGGCTAATTTCTGCTACTGATCTGCACGATATTGATTTTAATTTGAGATTAATTTGATTATTGCTTATGCTTTGTATGTTAATTGGGTTTGATTTAATTTACAATTGTAACTTGGAATTTATTTTGATTCTTATTACTGCTTTGTACGTTAATTGGGTTTGATTTACATGTTGTTGGTTCTGATTTGATTTAATTCCTACAATTGTTTTGCATGTTAGTTAGTATTGATTTGAGCATTATTTTATTCAAACAAAAGAAAACATAAGAAAATGAAGGAAACATATTAGTACGATAACTCAAAAAGGATTGGTTTCAAATTATGTTGAATATTAGACAGAGAAAAGTGCAGAAATTTGTTATCTAATTGGGATTAATTAAATCCTCTATTTAGTGGATTAATTAAATTCTCCTTAAGTTAAATGTTTCCGCTTAATTTATTCTAATGTTTTACGAAAAGAAAGAAGAAAGGGGGAAGCGTAAAGGAGAAGGGACGCGTGTAAGCTAGAGCGCAGGTGCACGTCATTGCGGATAAATGCTATATAATTTTTAAAAAAGGAGACATGTCAAATCATGATTGGATAAGAGGGTAAGGTGTCTAGACTTTTCGTGAGGTGTCTCACACAGTTACAAAATACATACAAAAATATTCGAGCCTTGAAAATGAAGGGCACAAAATCATAGATCAAAAGAATCTTTTAACTGTCGCGAGGAGACCGGACCGGACCCCACACAGTCTTACAGTGAGGCCTACTTCTCCCAACAAGATCCCAACTCCAATAATAATAAATAATAATATCATCGTTAATAAAATAAATAATGCAGGATTCGTATTTTCTGGTTTTTCTGATTTCGTGTGGTGTAGGCAAACTGGGTAAAATAAAAATTACACCTCGCATCACAACACAAGCAAGCAAAGCAAAGCAAAGCAAAGAAATAGAATAGTGGGTAGGGTGTTGCTTTCATAAAGCTGCTATTACTATTTTCAAACTTCGGCCTATTTGCTTTTATTATTTTCCTTTCTCTTGTACCCCACTACCAATCCTATTTCAGATATAAAATAAAATTAATATTAGTATAACTTGTCAATTTATGATGTAAATAAATCCCTTTCTTTTTCAATTCAGATTAATAATTTTTTTCAAGAAATTATTGATAAAAATCATATAATGATACTTGAAAATTTTGACAAGATCTACTGTGTATAGCCATATTATTATAACAAATTGAAAAAAGGGAAAGGACCCTACAAGCTTTTATTAGTTTTGGGACATTTGTAACCGGCCCCATTCTTCCCTGCTCTACCCCACCCACTAGCTAAATAAATAAATAAATATTTATGATACAGATGACCCACAACAATGATTGTGAGAAATATTTGCCTAAAAAAATGTTAATCAATTACAAAAACAAATGGGAAAGAGTTTTGTGCCCAAAAATGCCAGCAGCTTGGTCCATTTGCAAGAAAGACTAATTGATTTTGCTTAATTTGTTTCATAGCTAGCTTAATTGCTGTACAATTTTGAGGGGAGGTTTTGGTATTCCTTCTAGGCTTCTAATTCCAGGTTTAAACGTACCATTTTTGCTACATTTTGATTTGTCACTTTTATCACCACAATAAATACAAATAAAACACTAATATACTTAACATTTACATTATTTAACACTTTTTTTAAATAATTTATAGAAAAAGTAGTTATTATTTGACTAACAATTATTAAAAGTACTTATTTTATATTTTTAGTTTTAAATTAAGTGTTTGAATATGTGATTAAAAAAAACTTTTCGTATTAATAAATTATTCAAATAGATAATCTAACATGTTTTAAAATTAAGCAGTGTATAAAATCAATAATATTTTTCTATGTATTAGTCATATTTTTAGATTTAATATTTATAATAATAATTCTTATTATAGTCAAAATAATTATTCAGTATTAATAATTTTTTATTTTATAAATTCTTATATTTGAGAAATTTATTTTATAAATATATTTAATAACAATTATTATTTGTTGTGATGAATATTATTAAAAAAATAAAATAAATAAATTTTTTATAAAAATAATTATAAATGTAATAATTTTAAAAAATAATCAGTTAAAAAAATATAATATAATAAGATAAAAGATTGAAATTTTTACAGTTAGTTAAGGGCATTGATAGAATTGATTAAATTTGGGTGAAATTTTTAAAATTTATTCAGAATATTTTAAGAATCATAATAATTACATCAAAATTGGGTGCTGTTCTCTTAACTATTTGAAGTGCTAATTTCATAAAAATATCTCATTGGTTGTTAATTTAAAAATTAATTTTACTTGGATTAATATATATTTTTTTTTTTTACTAAACAATAAGGAAGAAAAAAAAAAAAAAAAGAGGGGGGGGGGGGGGGGGGGGGTGTTGTGTTGAGTTGATTAAGAATAAGGTCAATCTAGAGGTCAAAACTGCTTATCTGATAAAACTTGCAACTGCGTACACTTCTCACACGTGTCAAAGCGTGTCTCATTAATGACATTTTTATAATAAATTCATCTTCCACAGTCAAAACTCCAATTTTCACGACAGAAAACAAGATAAATGAAAATGGAAAATTCAGTGGAGGACGCACGAGGTCGGTTGAAATAAAAGAGGCAGTCTTTTTAATGTTTTATCAACCCAAAAAGCTCAAAAATTAAAAAGGAGAGAATATCACGCCAATCTAGTGAATTTTATTTGGCTCTTCTGCACGGCCATCAAAACTCCACGACCTCCTTCTCTCTGCCGTCACCAGCATTCGGCATACCCTAAAAATATTCCAATTAATTTTTTTTTTTAAAAAAAAGCAAAATTGCCTAAAAAGATGAGAAATTAAAAAAAGAAAAGAAAAGTTACATACTACTTTGTTCCCTCTCTTGAAGCAAAGACACAACAAATTTTCCCGTCAAAGTTCTTTTAATCAAGAATATATAAATATATATATATATATATTTTTGGTATATTTTCAAATTAACAAAATATATTTGAAGATTTCGAATAAATTTTAAGATTTCTGCTGATATTAATAGTTAAGAGCGGGTCAAAATTCACGGAAATCAATTTTATGTAACTATAAATCTTCTCCCACTAATTTACAGTTCTTTCAAAATTACATAAATTTCAAAACTTTTTAAGTTATGTATTTGACTACTATATTTTATTAAAACAAAATGAAAATTTAAAAGTTTTATATATTTAAGAAATTGAATTTTAGGGAAGTGATAGTAAGCATGTGATTTTTCAAATTTTTTTTCTTCTATTAATCACATTTACTTTTCTTTTTTTTATTACAAAGGCTGGTAGATTTACTGCCTCTTCCTACAAACAAAAATAGAAGAGGAAGAAAAAACAAAATTTACCATTACTCGACTTTATATATATTATATATATTTTTTTATATATATTTATATTTTTTTACCTCAAAACTTTAAATAATAAAAAAAAACAAAACAAAATTCGATTTTGTTCAGGGTTTCTCTTTCAGCAGAGACGCCAAGCCGGTCACCATTTTGGTTCTCTTTTCTACAGTCTTCGGTTTGACCGCCGGAAGCTTCCACGTCATCGCCACCTCAATTGACTCTTTTGCGGGCAACGCTGATGACTCCGACGGCGACGTCGTTTTCTCGCCAAAAATAAGCTCCAATTCTCCACAGTCTTCACTCTCTGCCGCGAATAAACACCGGTCATTCTCGGTCTCGGATTTGGTCTCTGAAACGGCGTCGTTTTGGGAGGCTCTGGTGTAGGAAGATAGCCACTTGGCACGCATGTACTCCGCCTTTCTCCATGGAGGAAAATGCATCCCTTTCTTTTTCAAACTCAGCTTGGCCGCCTCCGACACGATTGACACAATCTGTCCTATCCTCTCCGGTTTTCCGACGAAAATGTACGGCAGCGATTGCAGGATCGCCTTGTACGCTCCGGTCGATCTTGCAATCTCAAACTCCGATTTAAAATCAATATCCACCAAAATCCTCTCGCCATTCACAATCACATCAATGTATTCGTATTCACCTGATCGAACCACAATAAAAAAAAAATTAATTTAATTTTGTTCTGTTTTTCTGACATTCGTTTTATTCTTTTAAATTTATTTAGAAGAAGAATCTAGAATGCTATGAGAGGGAGAAGTTACCGGCGGGGAAAGAAGAACACTTGTCCCATTTTGATTTACAAATGGAGGAATCATAGCCGAGAGCTGATAAGCCATCGGTTACAATTTTTCTCAAATCGTCTTTGCGTTTGTGATTCTTGCTGTTCTTATCGATAATCACCGCCGTGTCAGCCAATAGATTTCTTTCCGCCACACTCGGGCAAGGTATCAAACTCTGTCAAAATTCGTAACAAAGCCAAAAAATTAATCTCTCTAAAATGAAAAAATAGCATCAAATATTAGAAAATTTGTAATTTTTTTTTTCACCTTGAGTATATCGGAGAAATCGCTAAAGGACCCGCCGTTGACGGAGTCACCGAAACCATTAATCACATCAAATTCATCATCAGAGCTTTCGTTACCGTTTCCGTTGAAGCAATTGCAGCGATTACGGCCGCATTTCGTATTCAATTGCTTCTCGTTGAATTCTTCGATGAAGTTCTGCACCATTTTGTCCAAACAGACCGAGCTGGGCTCGAACTCGGGTCCGGTCCCCGCATCTTTACTGTAAGGAGGTTCACCACCAACAGCGGTCTGTCTCTCAGCCGACGAAATGCGCAAGACGCTTGGGAACTGCCTGTCGAAGAGTCTCTTGAGCCGGGATTTGAGTACCGGTTTGTTTGACTCGGGTCTGATTATGGGGTCTTTTAGCTCTTGAGAGTCGACATCAATTGGCTGGATCTTCATCGGAAAAGGCATAGCTCAGGTTGAAATCAGAAGGGTTTCCCTGTTTTAAGGTCTTGTTGAATCCTCACTAACTATGTTTGAAGAAAAGTAGCTGTTTTCGGAACTAAAACTTTGCAGTCTCTTAGCGTTCCATAATACGTACATACAAAATTGTCAAAATGCACACATTCACCAGGCACCTCACTAACCCAGTTACAGAAACTACACTAAACTTTCTGAAACAAAATCGCTGATAAAAAAAATTAGACCACCATTTCTAGTGAGTGCTCTCCCTCACTCGATCATTCAAGTCAATCTAGCTACAAAAATGAAAAATCCAAATCTACCCAGAAATTAAAAAACCCAAAAAATAGTACCTTCCCAAGGAATTCACTGAGAAAGAAAGGAATAAGTTGGGGATTATGTAAAAGAAAACGATTACTTTTGTTTATGGTTTTTCGTGGAAGACGTGGCGGAGATGATCGGAGATAGGGACATTGCGTGTGGACAGAGAAGAGAATAATAACTTCGCCGGAATATTCATTTCCCGGCAATATACCCGTCGCCGGCGATTGTTTCCAGAGAAGAGGAAAGGGTTTTCTTTCTTTTTTTTTTTTTTTTTTTTTTTAAAGATTGTTTGGTTTTGGTTATTTTGGTGTGAAGTGGGTAATGGGTTGTGATTTTATAGGGAAAGGCAGGTTGCTGACTAGGATTTGTTTTGCCACGTATTATCTGACATGTAATGTATTATCCCGAAAATCTATTTTGATGACATGTCACAGTTGCACGCTCTCAGTTTGTGGATATGAGTGGTGAGTGCTTTTGATTGGATGTTTGGGGAGGCAAAAATGAAATTACTGAATTGTTATCGGCACTTCTGTTGAAAGCAGTCTCTGACTCTGTGATGATGGCGGGGCAAATTTGAGAATTCATTGAAAATTCGAGATGATAAACGGGTGATCCTATGGTGTGGACTGTTTGAACGTGGTTGAGAAATGTGCGCGCAAGATCGTGTGACACGTACTGTAATGGTAGGAGGAGTTGAATGCAAAGACAATTTTAAACCGTTGATCATGATCTTCCCGGGCCTTTCCACAAAACGCTAATGGAAAGTTCATCTCTAAGATGCCGGACGAAAGCTCCAAGAATTATTGCCATTTTTTTTTCCTTTTTGAGGCCAAAAAATAAAAAAAAAAAACACATACAACATAAAACATTCACAATTAATAAAGTGTATTTATTAATTAATTAAAATTTTGTTAAAAATACGCACAAATTTGGGGGGCGGAAATTTGATTGTGAAGTTTCTTGTTGCTTGAATTATATTAAACCCAATAATTGTGTTTTAATATTTGATTAAATAGTGTAATGAAAATTGTTGGAAATCTCCAAGCATCAATCATGAAAGTGACTGCATAATTCTAATTACATGGTGGTAGATAGGACAAAACCCAACTGAAATTAATCAGTGTGTGATATCATTAACACACTTATTAAGGTAATTGTTACATTTAATTTTATAATTATGTAGCTTTGATTACAGGTAGCAGATTATGGATTTTGACTGTGCTCAATTGTACTGCTTTTCTTGTATCTTAAATTTCTTCGTTTCACATCAACACGAACACAATATTTGGTACAAGTAATTTAAATTAATTATTAATACACAATGAGTTTTGCATGTTTTTATTTATTTTTTATATAAAGTGATTGCAAATTATTTTATGTTAATAATACTAATATTCAAAATCCATGTCAGATTTAAAAAAAATAAAATTTATTTCTTTGACAATATCAATGTATTAACCTTCAACCTTCTCTGAAGAAAGGGATGTCATTAAATATATAATAAGACTTCTAAAATTATAATTAATAACTTGATTATCAACATATAAACTTATATACGCATCTCAATAATTTAGCATTAAATCACTAACAACATTGTACAAATCTATATATATTATTTTAAATGACAAAAAATAAATAAATCAAAATAATGAATCATTTTTACAACTTTTAATATTAAAACTTTTTGACTAATTCAATGGAGAAAAGATAATAAAAACTAAGAATAAAAGAAACCCTAATAATTACACAGATGAAGCCTTTAGATTTTAACTTTAATCATACGGTGTGTGGTAATATTCATTTACCCACTTGAATTACACCCCAAATTTAAAACAATGACCATTCAACAGTTAAAACCATTGGACCGTTAGCTCCACCCAATTTTTTTTAATCTTTAAAAAAAAAAAAAACTTTTATGGCCTTTTGTTTGTTATTATTATGATGAGGGTGAAAATTGATAATTGAATCGGATTTTTTACAGAGTCTTCAATTGTACGCAAGTATGTCTGGTCATTGTCTTCAATAGTTATACACAAAGACAAACAAGACATTATCTTGTGTACACTTTCACATAATTCTCTGTGTGTGTGTATGTAGACATCTCTGTACATGTATGCAATCAATGGCTACTACACCTTTTCCAAGCTTACTTCAATGTACCCGTTTCTCAATCAAATTTCTATGCTTTGGTTTTTAAGTCTTAATCGGAAATTTGTGTACTTGTTTTAAATTTCGTTACTTATATATACAAGTTATCACTACAACCTTCTCCCAATTAAATTATATGATATTTATAACACTTCATTTTGATCATTGTCTCAACATTTTTATAGTATCTTTTTATTATTATTACGTGTCGAAAACCTACCAAAAATTATATCATCAACATTCTTAATTACTACTAAAAAGTGAGTTTAAAATAATTCATTACATGTTTAAAATTGAAATATTATAATTTTTTCTAAAGAAAATTACGTGTGATAAATATTAACTCTAAAATCAAAGAATATTTAACAAAAATTTTAATTATCTTACATTTAAAATTAAATAAAAACATGTTACTTGTAAATTAAGTTATATTCTTGTCGTACGAGTTCGATAGTATTTTCTTAAAAAATAATATTGCAAAAACTTTTATAGATGTAATGTATACTGACATTAAAATTAATAAAGTAAGTGTAATGGAGGATGAAATATGACAAGTCGAGTAAAGCCAATAATGTTGTTCATCTTCAATCTACATTGATCATTTTGCTTTTAATACTTCAATGAAATCATTGTGAAAATTGTAAAATATGTGTATATTATTAACAAAGAGTATTAATTACATATCCAATTCCAAGTTACCAACCAAGAATCTACTTTTATAAAGGACTCGATGGGGCCTAATATCCAAACCTTTTTAATTATTTTATTTGTCAAGTGTATTTTTATCTCTTTCCCTTTTCTTTGTATTTATATATATATATATATATTTTTTTCTTTTATGCTTTAAAATGATTAAAGCAAGAACTTATCTAATAGTGAAATTAAATTATGCTTAATCAATTAGAGATTTGGCACTAATCCATTGGTATTAATTTCTTTTTGTGTTACAACTTTAATGCAGCAAGAACATCGATGCCACTTTAGTGAACTTCTTTTGATAATGTCTAATTGAAATCATTGAATCTCTTCAAAATTTATGATTTTTTTTTTCTTTTAAAACTTTTTCGGAACATGGGCTTGTTATTAGCTTTTGAAGAATCATCAAACGCTTTAAATTCACAATAGATTACTTTTTGTGAAATTAGGAAAAGGTAGCAACTTTAGGAATTGTTTGTTTGGTAAAAATAATTGTATTAAGAGACCCTACTTTCATTTTTTTCAATTTGTGCATTAATTTTTGTACCTTAGAGATGAAACCCTAATCTCGTTTTCTTCTGTACTTATTACTTCGTTTTATTCCCCCATAAACCTTTACCAACCCATATGGTCCATAGCTTCCTTTTCATTCACCAAATACAATTTCAATCCTTTGACAAATTTTTTTCACCCTTATGCGTTTGTCGAGGTTTAAGATTAAATTATTTATATTTATAAAAATATATTCTTAATCAATTAACTCTTTATTTCATTATGTAACGCGTGTTTTCTACAATATTAGTACTTTTCTAGTTTTAATATTTAATTAGAAAAAAAGAAAAGTGTTTGTAATGATTTTATTTTTCCTTTGTTTTTAGAAAAGAAAGGCCTCTCATCTTTTATTTCAAAAGAGGAAAACATATTTAATTATATACGTCATTTTCGCTAAAAATAATAACTTCACTATTAAAAATAAATTATTTATCCTTAATTTTACAAAATAAGTTAAAATCTTATATTAAAAAAAAAAAAAACTAGCATTACTATGAGATGAAGGAATTTACCAAATGAATAGAGAAATTGAGAAAGAGTAAACTTTTAAGACTTGGGAATGTCATTTTCCATCGAGTCATTGCAAATAAAAGAGATATAAATGAAATTAATTAATTAAGTGGGCCTTTTTTATTTTCTCTTCATAATTTATATTAGGTAAAGAGTCCACTCCATTTGCAACAATACCTCCACAATAATTACACTACTTTTTATATTTATATATTAAAATTTAATCCCATACAATATATACACCTAATAATTTTATTATTAAAAAATTTTAATCTATATGACTGAGATAAAGATTGTTGTCGTTATCTTTTAACTTTTTATTTAAGTTAAAATAATTTAAATGCACGAATTACATATGTTAACGCGTATCTTAAATATACGCGTTAAAATAAATTTTTGATGTTGAGAATTTTATAAATATAATTAATTAATTCTTTGCGGTTAAATTAAATACAGTAAATTTAATTCAAATATTCAACCCTTCTAATTTTATAATATTGTTTATGATAATTATAACAATTCTTTGAAATTGTTAAATTAATGTAGATATTTCTGGACTGTAATGACTTGAGGAACTCAATAATTCATCAGTAATTAATATAAAAATAGTTTGATTAAAGAATTTTAAAAAAACCTTAAAATAATAATAAATTTTATTTTGGATTCTATGAAAAAATTTAAGCAATTCAAGTGCTTGGTTGGGACGATATATTAATACTGTGGACCTTTAAAGCTTAAAAAAGGGGCTCACTCGAGGTAACAGGTCAACATAAAACGACAAGTCGGTTGCAATACAAGTAATCTGTCAGTTTAATATTACTTTCAGTCAGCAGTACAACACACAACACTGACTTTTTTTCGTTTAATCTATTTTCATTAATTTATTATCAGTATATATATATATATATTTATCAATAATATGTATTTAAAAAAATACAAAAATCGAGCAAACTCTTGACCAAATCCACAAAACTACAGGATTCCCCAATTATTCTTAGGAGTTTTCAACAATTTTTAATTGATAAACTCGTATTAATATCATACTAAAATAATTAGATGTTTCCTTTTAAAAAAGACTAAGGCGATTGAGAATATATATATATATATATATATATATATATATATAATGGGATTTTTTTAACTTAAAATAGTGACACAAATTTTCAGACTGTTAATGTTATACCATCAAGAGTCAAGACCAAGTAATTTTTTTATCGATAACTTTCCACCATTGATCTTAAAATAGTAATCCAATCTACCTTTAAATTATCATAAATCAATAATCAAAATTTACTTTTAAATATAAATTTTAAGTTAAGAAAATCCACCAATAAATACACATATATTTAATATGTATTTATTTTACCTTCAATTTTTTTTAAAAAGTATTTTTTCATAGAAATCGAATTTATAATATATGAATCAATGATGTTGGTTGGAATAGTGTTATTGTTGGACCATAAATCCCTCCAAACATGAAAGAACAACCCTAATCTAATTCAATTCAACCCGTAATTAATATTTTCTTCGACTTGGATAAGTTGAAGAAAAGAAGCCCTAGCCCATTTGTTGTTAACCTCTAATTTGATGAATCAACTCTACCAATCTAAAATTTTATGACCGCATTTAATTGAAATTAATATTAAAATGTGTAAAATATAATTTGAAGTTAATTAGCCCAAACACATTAGAGAAGTTGCTAGCCTAGCTAACACATTAATTAATAAAAAAGGGTCATCTACTGAGTAACAACTTAAACCAAAATATAAAGGGACAAACGTCACTTGCCCTCAAAGACCCACCCCATTTGTTGGCCTACCAAACCCTCTATTCTTTTCATTATTTTTTAATCAATCAAATCTATCTCTATCTTCTTACCTCAGTTATCTTATCTTTATTACTGTTCTTATAAAATTATTCATGGATTTTTGGACCCACTTACAACATTGAATTAATACATTAAATTGTCTATTTTGTGTATACATACATACATACATATAATATGCTTAATTGCCTTGTCAATGCCTATGTTCTTTGGGCACCTCAATGTGGGGCTCTCTAAGATAATGTTTTTAATTCCTTTTATCATTTTATTAACTTGGTGGGTGTATTGTGATTATAAATTATTATTGACTTTGGCATGTTCATTTTTACAATGTATCAAAAACTTTTTACACATAATTGTTTATAGGGTTAACCCATTACATGTTAATCTGATTTTTATAAGTTGAAATAGCATATTCGACTAAAACATTCTATACACATGTAGCTTTATTGTGTTAAAATAATAATAATAAAAAAAAGTTGAGTAGACATACCAAGTAAATTCTTACATCACTATACTTTAAACAATTCTACATGTAAACATTATACTCAACTTTTTTTTTTCAAAATTTTCTCTTAAAAAAATAGTAATTTGGGTTTGATAAACATTATAAATTATATGATTAATTAGTTACGTCACATTGGGATAAAGTTTGTTCGTGTCACACATTTAAGTGTAAAAAACGTATGTTGACTTTGAAAATTAAGATCAAAATTAATGACACATTTAGAGTTAAGATAATGATGATCCATGGTAAGGAGGTGTTGCATCATGGAATTTCTAGCTTTTAACAACAAATAAATAATACACTTTTGTTTCTTATCGATTAGAACAAAGTTGGTGTCTTAACAATGAATACATATTACATTTTTATTTATTTATTTATTTATTTATTTGAATAATGGGAGATGATGAGTGATGAGGACATAAAGTTATTTGATAAAGAGAGCAATTTTTTTTTACATTTATATTTGAAACGATGGCCATGTCTCTGTCTTTTTTCTATTCAAGACTTTTCTGTTTGGATTCTTGTTGTGAGGTTTTCTTTCTTATTCTACAACAGAGCCAAACGCGGTCTTACTACTAAGCTTTTATTTACGTGTTTTGTGTGAAAAGGGTAATTGCAGAATTAAACTGTTTAAACAATAAATGGGTTGGGGGAGTCCAGATTGATGAATGTTGGCCCCCGTTGTGGGCTCGGATTTCGGGGCCCATCATGATGATGTTAGTGCCTAATCAAATTATCAAATCCATTAGTTTTATAATGATAAAAGTAAATAAATAGACAGGATCCGGACACGTGTTGACAAGCATACGGTAAATTCATGACATGATAGAGACATGATTTCACCGGACCGGAGCATTCATAGATAAAGTGCAAAGCAAATATTAAATTTTGATGCACGTTTGGCGTGCATAGTATAACAATACATCATATTGAATTGCGAATTTTGTCAAGTTAAAACGATAGTCCGAGTCACAGGATCAACATCACAATAAACTAATAAATTTTGCAAGGCTCTTATTTTAGTAGTTCATATATATATAGCGACAAGTTTGATGTTCAAATCAAAACTTCACTACACTACTAAGTCTCATATTCATGTGTTAAAATAATCAAATGGAAAAATATTACGACCGATTAAATTAGTTGAATTATTGATGGACTCAATTACTAACGCTAATAATTTGTATGGATTAGATGTATTATGGGTTTGGTCAACAGAAACTGGCAATAGAATTCAAAAGTAGGAGTGGTTGTGATATCAAATTTAAGCAGTAATTGGGGTATTAGTGGGTCCGTTGAATTATGAAATTGAATTATTTCGGGCCATTCCGCAGTGTGCAGGGTTAATACTATTACTCCCACATGACTTGCTCCTAGCTTGGCCAGTCCATTTCTTTAACGAATTGAAACGACAATTTGATTCGAGGTTTGTGGACAAAATCTTTAGTATGTGTGTTGATTTATCATGTTTTTCTATGTCGAAATCACTAGTGTGTGTTACTATGACCTAACAACTCAATTGTTTTCTGACGAAAGAGACGAAAACGAAACGAATAAACTTTCCATGCCAACACATTCTATTGTGATTTAAGTGCTGCTCCTAAAGCACCTCAATTACACCCCAACGTCACTCTTATTGTATGAAAAATGGATGCATTTAGGAATATCAGTCAGTATTGCATTGCAATAAATAACTAACGAGATCAGTTCAGAGAAATAAAATAAAGGTGAATACTTTGGAATGTGACTCGGTTGTATTTCAAGCCATGAATGAAACACATCGTCGTCTTATTTTTTTAAACTTACAAAATTGAAACTAAAAAATTCAATCACTCAAGTTGAATAAACAATACAACAGTACTACGTGAACTTCATAACTTCCACAAATTAGACCAACAAGAAAATTACAGCTCTGCCTACGAGGTAAATTTTGCCCGTACCAGCTCCCTTACACTAAGCTAAATAACATAAAGAGGATACATACAGACCTCATCACCTGCAGCAGCAGGACCACCGCGGCTCACCTTGGACGGACTGCCAGTTGGTTGAAAAAGCAAATTCAATTCAATTTCAGTCCCCACAGCAAACATCAATCAGTAAACGTCTAGCGAAAACAGGATCAAATTCATTATTTATTCCTGTTTCCGTCATCCTTACTGAAATTTTCTTTCTAGTGATAACTAAGATATTGAACTAATAAGGAACGATTAGCACAATGTAGAAAAAGTGTTGAAACAACATTGGCGATCTCGATGCAAAGATGATTTCAAGGAACATTCATAACTTGGATTGACTGCAACATGTCTGAAACTGCAATGACAAGATCACCTGATTTGATCATTCCTCTGGCCTTGAGCAATGAGAATGTTTTATTAAGATTGCTTTCCATATCATCAGAGAAGCTCAAACGGAATGGTATCAGACCCCACTGTAGGTTCAGACGTCTTCGCACAGATGTCGTAGTTGTAAATGCAAATATTGGACAGTCAGGTCGGCATCTAGACAGGAGAGATGCCATGTGGCCTGTCTTTGTATATACAAAAAGTGCATCCACCTCTAGATTGTTTGCTGCAAAATCACAACCACACTTGTATCAGGGGCCGCAACAAAAATGATTTATTTATAACAATAGGAGCTTCAAGTAGTAACATATGCAAAAAACGGTGGATTCTCAAAATTCCCTCAATAGAAGACCACAGTAACATCACTTGAAATAGTACATTACCAAGAGAAAAGAGGGAAAAAGTTACTGAATTCAGCATAGAATATATGAGCAGAGTATACTTACCCATCTTGGCAGCAGAATTACAAATCTCTTCAGAAATATTGTCTGCAAAAGAAGATCCTACATCTGGGAGTTCCATAGCCTCATGGCGTTTCTCTTCCCTCCACCACTTCTCAATTCTCACGCTGACACTCCTGAGAACAGCCAATGCCTTCTCTGGGAACTGGCCCATGGCTGACTCACCAGATAGCATCAAAGCATCTGCTCTCTGTCGAACTGCTTCAGAAACATCAGCTACTTCAGCTCTGGTTGGTGTAGGGTACTCAATCATTGATTCAAGCAACTGTGAGGCAACAATAACAGGCTTATTCAGATGCCTGCACATCTGAACAACCTTCTGCTGGGCTGATGGAACCTGTTCCAATGGTATCTGAGCACCCAAATCTCCTCTGGCAACCATAGCTCCATCAGATGCCTGAATGATCTCTTCCAAGTTCTTCAAAGAGTCAATACTCTCAATCTTTGCAATGACAGCGATATCACTGCATCATAATACCATTGGAGTTCCTTGTTAGCCATAGATGTAAGAATACATAACACACAGCCAAAGGACTATAAAGTCAATTTGAGTGGGCCAAATTAAAGCTGCAACAAATAATTGCATCGATTTTTCTTTTGATATTATTATGCTTTTGATGATATTGCAATTGCGTAGAAGAAACAATGATATAGTATGAACATGAGAAAAAGGCACTTGTGCAGAAGATATAACATACATATATGAAAGAATTATTACCTATCACGAGATCGTGCAGCAATATAGCTCTTTAGATGATTAATCACTTCAGCAGATTTGACAAATGAAATTGCAATAAAATCAACACCCTCTGCAATTCCAAAATCAATGTCCAACCAATCCTGTAGATTAAAGAAGTCAAAGCATGAGACCACTTAAAGCATGTTTGGTTTAGGGAGAGTTTACTTTGGTAGACATGCTGCCCGCCAACAAATATGAAGTATGTATAAGTTAAAATCTAAAACCTTCTTAAACAGTCTTTAACATTTTCTGTAGTTAAAGTTCAATGCTTTTTTCTAAACCTTACTAACACCACCATTACTCAGACAAACCAAAAATTCAGTAATGTCTTAGGAATTCACAAAGACAAAAACTTCTCAAGTGAAAGATTCTAGTTAATAGGTAAAGACCAGATCCCCTACTACTTTTGTCTCAAAGGAATGTCACTAACAAGTAAACTAAGCATGTTAATACTACTTGGAAATTGAAGAAGTTCACTTGATATTAAGAAAAGCTTACGCTCCCAGCTTGTTCACCTTTCACAAATCTTCTTTTCTAGTACTAAATCTATTTAGCTTTTGTCCAAAGAAAAAAGAAAACAAAGCTTTGTGCTTCATGGTTAACCAACTAGATATCATGTTAAAATAGTTGCTGTAGCCAACTTATGCTTTAACATATTAAGTTCCCTGAGGCAACACAGAGCTTTGATATCTAAAAGGGACTCCAGATCTTTAGGGCATTCTGGTTAGTTAAAAGTCTCAGGCTCTCAGCAAATAATTGCATGGTTAGTCCTTTGTAATTCTTTTTTACCCTATGTCATGGCATCAGAACATAAAAAAGGCAAAAGAAGCTAACTTTTAGCATAACTATAGGACGAAAAGAATCCAACCTTAGGAGAAATTGTGGGGAGCATCGCATTACGCTCTCGTACGAGACTTCCATCTCTCCAGAAAGTCAAATTAGCTCGTGGTAGCAACAGTCCAGGGTCAGTGCAACGGCACTTGACATCTGGACCAATCTTCTCAATCACCTCAAACCTCACCATTCCACCATCCACAAGAAGTTCATCCCCAACCTTGACATCTGTATCACATTTAATTTCAGTTGTAATTCAATTGATCAATCGACATAACCACCCACATTAAAAAAATAAAATAGAAATGCAGAATCATCTCTCTCAATGAATAAAATGTCTTCCAGCAACTGTAATTACCTTCAGCAAATCCATCATAGTTTACAGTGATGGTGCGATCTGGGCGAGGCATGTCAAAAGCTCTAACACTAAAAGTCCAGATCTCACCGTCCTGAAAATTGAAATAAGCAATCACCAAAAGTTCTGTTTCCAGAGAATTAGGACGTGCGCAGATAAAACAAGGTTTGAGCTTTTATCAAATAGTTTTGATATTAGCTCCATCCGCTCATTAATGAATCAGGCTTGAACTTGGGGTTCATTTAAGCATTGAGCTACAGTGTGCAGTTCATGCAGTTGGCTCAACAAGAATACTATATCAAACTGCTTATTTAGCATGTTAAAGTGGACTACATCTCATCAGGTCAATTTTATTCAAGCTTGGGACTTGTTCAAATATTTTTTTTAAGCTTAATTCCAACCTAAAACTTGAAAAGTCAAATAAACTCGAGTTAATTCATTTGCACCCTTAGCATTTGCATAATCAATCACCCGAAACAATTTCAAATTCAAGCAAACTCAGAAACTTAATTCTCAACGGCCTTATAATTTATTCCATAATCCGCATTATATGCACTAAAAAACTAGAATCTTCTAGAAGAATAAGTGTTAAACTATAGAACCAAATCCATTTTCTCAAAAAGAAAAATAAAAATAGTACCTCGGCTTTGGCGGAAGGAGCACCGCCGAGATCGCCCATGTGAATCTCACTGCCTTCGGTATCCATCATAATAGCAACAGCAAATCCCTTCTCCTCATTCAACCTCCTCACCTGCTCGATCACTCGTCTGTGCCATTCGCGCGTGCCGTGACACATATTAATTCTGGCCACGTTCATCCCTCCGACCGCCAAAGCCTCCAGCTGCTCGAACCCGCAGGTGGCGGGCCCGATTGTACAAACGAGCTTCGTCCGCCTGGTGCTCCTGAACCCGTTCTCCTTTAATTCCACTTCCGTCACAGCATCCACCTCGATCGACGAAGAATCTGGAGACACGGCCGCCGCCTCCTGCTGCGATATTTGTGAAAGAATATCGGCCGTGCCATTCCCGGTGGTTAAAACTTTCGGATCTGAGGAAGATGAAGTGGACACTTTGATTGCAAAACAGCGTTGTTTAGTAGTGGTGACCTGGAACCTGCGACTGGAGGTTGTAAAGGAGGGCGTGAACAGAGAATGTTTGGGAAGAGTAACGTTCGAGGAAGGAGTGAAGAAGTGAAGTGATTGCGACATGGTGAGTGGCGTTTTCCGGTGACTGGAATTTGTAGAAATTGAGAATTGGAGGGCTTTATAGGAGTAAAAGGCGGAGATAACGAAGGAGGCCGAACTCTTTGTTGAGCTTCGAGGATGTCGCCAAGTGAGCAGAGAAAGACACAGTTAACAGCTGCTAAACGGCTAATAAAAGGGCAAGAAAGGAAAGGATACAATGTGCTCAAGTGTAGCCAATTTGATTACGTGGTTGTTTCTTATTGGTTTTCACAAGAAGTATGAGGACAAAGATATTCACTTTGTAATGTTGGTTCCCTTCTGCAGCTTTGACCTGGGATCTGACGTCATGATTGTTTAGCATATACTTT
The DNA here is from genome assembly GCA_028052125.1 of Melia azedarach. Taxonomy (NCBI): domain Eukaryota; kingdom Viridiplantae; phylum Streptophyta; class Magnoliopsida; order Sapindales; family Meliaceae; genus Melia; species Melia azedarach. Next base: position 3,522,067 of record CM051396.1, on the reverse strand, counting down.
ATCAAATAGAATCAAAAAATAAAAATGAATGTAAGTAGACAAAATAAATCAACTGTTCTTTTAAATTCTTTTTTATTGGCTAAAAATTTATATAAATATAAATATTTTTTAAAATTCCAAAAACTAGTTTTTCAAAAATTTCTTGTTTCAATACAGTGACTTGTGAGCTTGAAATCATAACAATTTCAATTTTAAAATTTTAATTTTAAATAAATCTTTTATATATAAATGAAAAGATTATAAACAAGATATATAAATACAGAACATTTAAAAAAAACAGTAAAATATATAATTTTCTTCAAATAATTTAAAAAAATAACGATTATTTTTGAATAAAAATTGAATTTATTAAGTATTGTGTGTTCAAAACATACTTTTAATACGTGAATGTTTTTATAATTATTATATGGACTATAATTCTTGATTTATAAAAAAAATTAATTCAAATTAGAAAAGATGGATGAAATTAATTTCATAAAACTTTAAAAAAGATAATGTGTTTTATTCCTTACTTTTAAGAAAAAGAGAAATACTTTTAATTTTTTTATCAATTTTAAATACTTTTTATTTTTTAAGAAATATTAAGATACATCTTAAGACATTATTCTATATACTATTTAGATTTAAATTAACTATTTTACCTATTAGCTATTAAAAAATATATAAAATAACTCAATTATGTTTATTTTTATTTTGTAATAATCAATTTAATTTTATATTAATATTTAAATTTAAAAATTATAATAATATTTTAATTCTTAATTATTTTTCTTTTAAATTTATTATTAATTTTTAATGATATTAATTATACATATTTTTAAAATTGTATTTTATTAAAATAATCTATTTTAAAATATATATAATTAATATTGTCAAATTCTTAATTGTTAATTTTTTACAATATTAATAGCAAGTAAATTTTAACAACATTAATTGTAAAATTTTTTATAAAATAAAATTTTCTATAAAAAAAATTTTAGTTAGTTGTAAGAAATTATTTGTAAAAATTTTAAAATAAATATTTTGACTATTAATATTATAGAAAATTGACAACGAGTTTTGATAATATTAATTATACATAACTTTTTAGATTTATCATTTTAATAAAATGATCAATTAAAAAAATGTGTATAATTAATATTATTAAAAAATTAATAACAAAATTAAAGAAAAAATTCAGAATTAAAATATTATTATAATTTTAAAATTTAAATATTATAATAAAATTATATTAATTATTGTTATGGGAGAAAATACAACTGGATATATGGCGGAAAGTAAGCCTACGAAAATCTGAATCAATTAACTACGAGATAACTCACCTCGCGCTCACTTCAAGGTAGGGCGTGGTATTCGCTATTTGAGCGATTAGGTAAGACCTACTATAAACTGGGCTCCCCGCTAAGTATTGTCAACGAATTTTTCATTTGCTAATATTGCCCTACATGACAATATATTGTGGCACATATGAGAATGTTCACGTAACTATATACCGTAGCGCGTGTGAAAACATCCATGTGACCATATACCGTGGTGCATATGAAAAAACGTAGCTATATATTATAGCACGCATAAATAGACGAGGAAAATAACTGCAATTCTCTATTAGGACCTTGGAACGATCAGAACCGCCTCCAATAAACAAAAGCTTTGCTCTCCTAAGCCAAGCAGGTTGAACGCTCAATTGCCCAAGCACCTAGGTGCGCAAAAGCCCACCTCACTGCACCCCAAAAGAATCCTTAAAGCAGCCAAATACACAAAAAAATATCTTATGGGACCATTTCAAAAGCAGGAGATAACACCTAGTATTGGCAGCAGTCAGGCTAGTACTGTGCAGATCATACCTGATACTGTACAAATAATGCACATAACCTAGGTGGAGGACTATTTGTCAGTTGGGCGAGTAAGGTTATGCCACTTGTCTACCAAGGTACAGAACAATCTCCTTAGCTAATAAAGGGTCAACACATGTCCAATGAGATTGAATAAGGGAAAGCTCACCAACCTTAGCTTGCCACGTGGCGTTTGAACTAAGCCACCAAGAACCAATGGGAAAAAGGCATGTAGAGAGGTAAAAACCTTAAAATTAGAGCAAAATAGACTATCCAATTAGGTATGAGTATTCCTTTGTTTCATATAAAAAGGTACTTTTTCATTTTCACACAGGTTAAGTCATTTTAGCTACAATATTCCTAGGAAATAGGTTCTCTTCCCAAAACGAATTCTCTCCTTGTTCTCCCATAACCATATACACAACCTCTATAGCCTAAAATTGTATGAACACAAAGAAAACCCAGAAAAAACTCCACTGTTCGTCCCTTTGAATCTCCGTCTACCTAATTAGTGACCTTGCCAAGACCTTCTCTTTGTGTTCTTTTCTCACCACCTCAACATAACCTTGGTTTTCTTCATTTAGAGAGATATACCCAAGTCCTCATTCTTTTTCTCTCTGTCCTGAGGCTAACTTAGGGATTGGAGAGGGGTCGCCGGAGAGACGACTCATGTCTGAGCCCTGTTCTATTTCGCAGGTAGTAGTGGACCAGCTCGGTGAAATTCTTGGATTTAGGGTGTTCTAGCATGAATGGAGGTGGCTTGGATAGTTATTTGAGAAGCGGGCAGTAGATATACTATCGCTGGAGGGTCTCAGAAAGTTTCGGAGTCGAGCTTGAAGCTGAGAGGTAGCCTGAGGCAGTGAGATGAGAGGTGGACAGACTCGGACATTGTGTGGGTATTTGGACAGAGAAGCAGTAGGGTGGTGTTTGTTGGTTTGGGATTGTGGACTTGGCTCATACGTGCCCGCTTGACTTGAGTCATTCGGTCACCTCGAGTACATTTATCTTATCTTTCTGTGTAGGTGTGGGGTTTACAAAATCCGTGCATCAACAATTATTATAAAGTAAAAATATTTAAATATTATAATAAAATTATATTAGATATTATAAAATAAAATAAGAATAATTAAATTATTTTATATGTTTTTTAATAGTTGAGAGGTAAAATAGTTAATTTAAGTTTAAATAGTATATAGAATAATATTTCAAGAAGTATCTCAGTATTTTTTCAAAAGTGAGAGATATTTAGGGTTAACAAAAAATCTAAAGGATAATTTTATTTTCTCCAAAAATAAGGCGTCAAAAACATATTATACTTTTAAAAAAAAATCACCAACTTATTATCCAATAGGGTCCTAAAAGTTCACGTAGACTCCTAACATGGAACGGACTGGTAATGGATTCCACGTCGTTTTCTTTACTTTCCTTAGATCTTAAAGCAAAATAAAAAATAACCGAAACTACCCTTATTTTATAACAAAAATTTAAAAATATCCACCCATATAATTTCATTTAAAAATATTATTTTTATATACTTTACTCCCTAATTTTTAGAAAAAAGTAATATATCCCTTAAATATTTGAAAAAATTAACATACCCGTAAATTTTGAAGAAAGTTTAAAATATCTCTTAAAATTATTATTTATATATTAATTTAATTATTTTATCCCTCTACTATTAAAAATATCTAAAATAATTATATTATTTTTTTACTTTATAATAGTCAATATAATCTTATTGTAATATTTAAATTTAAAAATTATAATAATATTTTAATCCTTAATTATTTATTTCCTTCAAAATTTATGATCAAATATTTATAATATCTAATTATATATAATTTTTAAAATATATTATATTATCAAATTTTTTTGTAATATAAAATTTGTTGTCAAAACTTTTTAAATTTTTTATATAATTATACATACTTTTGACAATATTAATTATACATAATTTTTAAAATAAATTATTTGAATAATATAATATTTTTAAATATATATAATTAAATATTATATAAATTTGATAATAAATTTAAAAGAAAATAAATAAATAAAAGTTAAAATATTATTATAACTTTTAAATTTAAATATGAGAATAAGATTATATTAGTTATTACAAAATAAAAAATAAATATTTTAAATATTTTAAATAGTAAAGAGATAAAATAATCAAATTAAGATATAAGTAATAACAAGTATCTTAAACTTTTTATAAAATATAAGAGTATGTTACTTTTTTCAAATATTTAGGGGTATACCATTTTTTTTTTTAAAATTAAAGGATAAAGTACAATATTTCTTTTATATCCTTTCAAACTAAGATAGCCTTAGTGCCTCAAATTTATAATATTTTCAAGTTATTATAGTACTCAAAAATACTAGTTTGAAGTTATTATAATACTCAAGAGTAGTATAATATTTTGAAAGTACTATTTTTGTGTTGTTAAAGTAACTTAAAAGTAACTCAAATTGTTATAATAGATTTTAAGTAAGATGGTATTTACTTTTAAATAACACAAAATTTTATTTTACTCGAAATCTAATTACATGTGTTAACAAAATGGATGTAAGAATATTTTTGTTTCGAATCAAGTAAATTAGAGTATTTTTTTAATAAAATTATATAAGGTTGACATTTTTAAATTTTGATTATGAAATGGTTTTTTTTTTTTGGTTATTTTCCGGGAAAATACCTTTCCTCTCGAATGAAACCCAAAGTAAAATAAAAAAACATAAAATAATTTGTCTTTATCACTTCCATCAAAACAGATCTCCATCGCAATTCGCAGAACAAGGTGTGCAATCCCCTTCATTGCAAATCACTCCGTCTTCATCACCGCCGTCTATTTTCACTCTCTCCGAATAAGGTTCGATCTCAAGTCGCAACCCTTTTATTCTTCGAATGTCGTTTTAGGAATTATCTCGCGTGGATCCTTCTCTAAATCGATTCTATTTCTATATTACTATTTCCAGTGATTTATTAATTACAATTATAACATTTTTAAAGTTTAATAATTTGCTTTTTCTTTTCTGGGTTGAATATTTTGATGATGGTTATCAAATTAGGTTTGGATTTGAAAGTTAATGTTTTTAATATGTGCAACCGATAAATTGGTTGAAATAAAATGTTTTGAATTTGCAGGTAATTAAAGAGGAAAAGTATGGGGGCACTGATATCGAAGTTTTGGTTCATGTTTTTCCCTGGGAAGGATTATAAAATTATCATCGTTGGGTTGGATAATGCTGGGAAAACGACCACGCTTTACAAGCTGCACTTGGGAGAGGTTGTTACTACTCACCCTACTGTTGGTAGCAACGTTGAAGAGCTTGTTTACAAGAACATTCGATTTGAGGTGCGATTACATCTAAATTTTATCTCTTTTATCATTTTCTAAAGGTGTTTATAAGTTTGACTATGTTTTAAACAACAATTGTGATAGCTTTACTTGTCAAGGGTGATGCTATCTGCGTACCTTGACAGTCGTATCGCTATTCAATTTCATAGTACTGAAATTTTTGCTCCAGCGTCTTTTAGTCAATTTGTTGCATTAATCACCTGCTCTAATTGTTGAAATTTTTTTTCTGTAAAGAAGATCACGAAATGGAATTCATCCCATTGAATTTACAAGCGAAAGGTTTATCATCTCTATGGAATGAAATCCCAAGTTATTGCAAAGTTAAAAAAAAAAAAAAGAAAAATGAAGAAATTATGGAAGTAAATATTCTCGCATTTATTGCTACTGCACTGTTCATGCTTGTTCCTACTGCTTTTTTGCTTATAATATACGTAAAACAGGTCTGTCAAAGTGATTAATTTGACTGAAACTTGACTTTTTAGTTCGTATCAATGATTTAAGAAAAAAAAATCCAATTTCATGTCTTAAATGAAATGAACGGACTACAATCAACAGTAGCCTATGAGTCGAGCAAAATGCACAAATGAATATCCCTCAAAACTTGTTTTTTTGGCTGTTCTAATTGTTAAATCAGTTGCAGTCATTGGAGGTGCTTGATTGCAAGTGTTACTTGTCTTTTATTGTCATTTATGTCAAGTACTAAAAGTATTACAGCCCTTGGGGCTGCCTGCCTAGGGTATTCATATCCTACGAGTTTCTTGAATACCAAGGTTCTAGGATCTGATAGTCCCCAAAATATTGAGGGATTTTAGGGTATCAAAAAGAAAAAAACAGTTGTCGTCTATGTGCACTGCATGTTTCTTTGGATGGGCTATTGAACTTATTGGCGACCAGGGGTGGGGTAGGGAGACAGTTGCAACTGCTTGGGAATGCCCAATGTCAGATGATTAGCCTTTGATCTTAGTGAACAGTTACTTTGTTAGAATAATAGGGTGCTGAAAATATAATTATGAGCTTTGGTAAATGAATGTCTCCCTTTCAAGGAAGCTGTTTTCCAAAGAAGCTAGTGTTAATGGGAGAAGCTGCTAGAGATTTAGCTCTATACAGTGATATTTGTGGCAACTTGACTCTGTTATTGTGACATGTATCATATCAGTTGGCATGTTTTCCTTCATATAATCACAAGAACTGGTCACAGAGCATCAATGCATGTTGGTCTTTAGCCTCGGAAACTGAATTATGGCTTTAATAGCTGTGCCAGAGTGTATATAAATGGTCTTCCACATATGTTCAAGTGGCAGAAGGAATATGCTTTTAAATAGGTAGAATAATTGTGTTTGTCAAGATTAAGTTCAGTGTATGACATGTTTTGTGAACTGTTGATTGGGAGAGTTCTAGGTATCCTTGTCTATGGGTTTTATACATCCTTAACGATGGTGGTATTTCTAGGCTTTACCTAGCTCTGAGAGAATGCTTTGAATTCTTCTAGATATAGTAATTATTTTGCAATGCAACATTCTCTTAGGTTATGTTGTCAGATAGATATTTTAATTATCCTTTCTCAGAAACATACTGTGTGAAAATAAAACTAACTTTGTTGCTAGTAGGTTTAATTTTGGTGCAACCATACCATGTTGAAAGGAAGAAATTAGCACTGTGTGAACAATGTTTTGCACGATTGTACCGGAAAAATTTGCGGGGCTTGCTTTTATAAAGTTTTGGATTGTGGTAGAAGAGATTTACTCTTGACATCAATAAAAACTGTCGAGTTCAATGCATTTGGCAAAAGCAATGGTGCTAATGAATCTGCTGTATTGCCATCAGGCATAATTATTTTTTGTGCCTGTTGCTTTACATCTATATTTGAAATTTTACTCTTTCTACTCTGTTCAGCTTAGCTTTTATGTGAATTTATCTTCTATAGTATCTACTACCAATTATTTATTAGAGAATCTTTTCATGATAAATTCATTTAAATTTTGTTACCTGAAGCAGATACTATCTATTGGTCATGTAAGCTCTGCTAGTTAATAAAGTGCTGCCTGATTGGACTTATGAACTTATTTTTCTCAAATAACAAATTCATGAACTTGATGTATGTCCAACTGGGTTTAGAGACCCGAGTCTGACAATGACTTTCTTCTCCTCCTTTCTTTTTCTGTTCCTTGGAAGTTCTCTTCTATTTTACTGGTTGGACGTGTTTTCTGTTAATTGGAGTGGAATATAAGACTAAGAAGAATTACTTAGTTATGCTGCGCTGATTGATTTTGTATATTTTAGGCGTGATTGTTTCTTGGGGGGCTTAAAATGCAGTTTTTAAAATGTTCATTTGACTGTGTTGTTTGTATCAGGCCTGGGACGTGGGTGGACAGGAAAGGCTGAGGATGTCATGGGCAACTTACTATCGTGGAACTCATGCTGTTATTGTGGTTATAGACAGCACTGATAGAGCTAGGATTTCTATTATGAAGGATGAACTCTTCAGGCTTCTTGGGCATGAGGACCTGCAACACTCTGTCGTACTCATCTTTGCAAATAAACAAGACCTCAAGGATGCCATGACCCCCGCTGAGATCACTGATGCCCTTTCTCTTCACAGCATCAAGAATCATGATTGGCACATTCAAGCCTGCAGCGCACTTACTGGAGATGGGCTGCTAGACGGCCTGGAGTGGATTAGCCAGCGGGTTACAGGAAAATCTCCAAGTTGAATAAAGGGGAAAAACTAATCAAGATGGTTCATCATTCACTATGGATCTGAGGATGAGTTGGAAGCTTGTTTTCTATACCATGCAGCCGTATGAGAGCCATTGTTGATAAATCTGCAGATTGCTTTCACACTTTTGATTTTGTCTCAAAATTTGTCATGTTTTACAATTTACACAATGAAGCATTTCATTACTGGCATATTCTTGGGCTTGAAGGATGTGCAATGGAGAAGCATCTTTTGTAAACTTATTGTAAGACTTATCACTGTTCAAATTTGTACATTCTCTTTCCCATTCTGATTTGCCTGAAAAAAATAATCAAGTTCACAATAAGAGCTGCCAAAAATTTCTCGTTTTCTACACAATGAAGCATGTCATTGAACAATTACCAATGGAGAAAGGGCTTCTAAGAAATAATCTTCTGCACAACGAAGCATTCATCAGACATTGGTCAATATCGAAGTATAGACTTCAAACTTAGCATGCAATTTGAAGCGTCGATGTATGAATGATCATGGTAGTAACTGCTTGCGCTAAACAGTATCATCAGAGAATCCAGCATCTGCAACCTTGTTTCTCTTGGGGTCCTTCAAACCACCGATCCCATAGTGGATTCAAAGGACCATTCGTGCTATCAAGGCAGGATAAATAGAAATTTCAGAAATTGTAAAAGTTAGCCACAATATAAGTAATATAACACTGGAAACTGGAAATTGTAAACATATATTATTACACTGGGAGCAGGGGATCAGGTCTTGTTTCAACATTACTCAGTGTTCTGGCACAAGGAAAGCAAAAGTTAGCTAGCAAAATGAAGTCTTGTCAGTCTTAGATAAATGGTTGATTGCATAATCCAGATGAATAAATGTAGTCATACTTACTCCTTGCATTCAGCTGAGGCTTTCTCTGTCTTTTCAAGTTGTTCCAGTTCTTCCTGCATAATAAAGTGTCAATCAAAGTTATACAGGTAGCTAATATAGAAATTTTAGTATGAAGCAGGACCACAATTGACAGCATAAAAGAATTTGTTCTGGTCTAATATTTGACATCACAGGGTCAACAAATATATAATTCAAACGAACCCATGAGTTCAAGAGTGCCAAGAAACCATCCCATGCCTGGGCTCCATTTCCATGGATATTTTACAATTTTCAGGCTACATATTCCATGCAGCTATAAGTACCAAAAACTTTTCTCACAGGGTAAGTTCAGTGATCCAGGCTGCCACTCACCTCCCAGATTTCCCAACAAAATAGAGCCTGATTTGTGCAAGGCGGAAGGAAAGATTATCTGATCAGAAAACATTACTGAAAATTTCCAGTGATTGAAGAGAGACTCTTAGGCACAAATTTACCTAAAACTTTTAAGAAAGGTTTTCCATTTAGCTTGGAAAAGTACTTTGCAGAAAGAAATTTTATTGCTGATAGTATAGTTAAAATCTTGGATGGTTCCAGAAACATTTGAAGACACATTGGTGGTTATTAGCAACCAATTGAAACTGTTCTTCTGAAAAGAAGTAGTGCAGGCACTATCACTTCCAAAGTAACTTTTATAGTCAGTCACTGATCCATGAGTTCCAAAGGTCTGGGACAAGAAGGCACACATATCTCCCAATAGGAGGTGACCGGTCTCTCTTCTGCTGTTAAAAGGCCAAGTGACGAATCTCAGCTATTGTCAATTATAGTGATATACCAATCATCTTTCCCAGCTTCCTCAACATGGAAGATTGAGTTACCTGTCTTAAATGCCGTAAACGGGGGTGATATATGAACCTAAGGCAGACAACACCAGTCTTGAGCATTTATAAAACACAAGTGTTCTAAGATATGGTAGTGAACCCCAGTCCATAAATGAATTCAACCAGAGACCCAAAATGGTGATGACTCAGGCCACTCATGAGGTGCATTGCAGCTAACTTCTAAAATATGGATATTTGTATTGCTCCGTAAGAATCCACACAAATGAGGAAATGAAAGAGATTAGAATGAAAAGGAAAAGGTATCTATACTTCTAAGTATGGACTTATAATAAGAACTACAGTAAATTACTAAGCTCACACAAATATAAACCTCCTTTTCAAAATTATTTGTTTCATAAATTGAAAGGTGAAAAGCAGATCAATGTGCACTTCAGGTTGATGTCCCGGGTTCACAAACGCATGGACATAATACTCTGAAAGATCCACAGAAAAGAAGTTCATAATAAAGTGCATCTAGATGCAAATGCTGATTATCCAAGCTGTTAAAGACTGTTGGGATCCTCAGAACCCTATCACAGGCCTGAACACTATTTTGAATTACATATCCAACCAAATTATGCATCAACATACGCTAATAAGAAGACGGTAAATAAGTTAACTTTGAGTCCCAAATCTAAAGGACTCTTCTAACTACCTACTTTTTCATCTTCTCAACCCAAAAATATATTCTAATTTTTCTTTACCCCACTCAAACTACCCAAGACCCAAACCTCAAGATAACCAATCAGCTAGCACTAATTTGGGTAGGATTTGATCCCAAGACCTCTTGTACACAACAAGATAACCAATCAGCTAGAACTACAAATCCATGTGAGAAACAATATACTGCTCCGTTTCAACTACTTCAGCACTAGTTCCTCAGCTACAAGACACCACACATTGAGCTTCTTTGCATTGGATGGATAACAACTGCAACTGAAGCAGAACTGCAGGTTTATACTCTCCTCTAATGCTATAAAGAGCCATGTTGTTAAAATTGAAGCAAAATTAACCAAATGCAACTAACAGAAAGTTCAAACAAGTCACTGCAAGGAAGAAAGCCAAGCTTTAAAATTCACTAGAGTGAGATGATTCTGTAGACATATAAATGAAAGTACAACCTCATAAACTTTTTGAGACTATCCACCAAATGCCACTGGGCTCAGCAACATGTCATAAGTTCCATATTCTCTGGCAAAAAACAAGATACCAGAAAACCGAACCAATTGATCCACCAAACAGAGCGCAACTTAGCAATCAGTTAGAACACACTCAATTTGCCTGACTCTGTAGACGAGTAAATAACTTAAACAGCTGACAACTCCATATATATTACAACAGGTTCACCAAAGTAGCCATCTGTGATAAACAATAGAAAAGTAAACAGATTCTCCGAATACTTTTCCCTTCCATCACTAACAATGCAGAAGAATGATGATATACTATAATCCGTTTCAAGATTACCATTTCTCATTTATAAACACACCCATCAAGTATCCCAGCAAACTATAAAAATCAAACAGACCAGACAATAAAACAATAGTCTAGTAATCAATAAAGCACCCAAAAGAGTAACTTCTAATTAAAACAACAACAAACCTCTAAGAATCTAGCTTCTTGCTCGAGCCGTTTAAGTTCAGCTTGTATTCTGTGTTTGCCTCTAGTATCACCGGCTGCCAAAGACTGACTTCTATGAGTAATCAAACCTCCGGATTCCGGCTTATCTGATTGCATCTCTCAATAAATAAATTCCAACACCGCGAGAAGAGCAATAAAAGCCCTAGCTTTATTCAGAAAAAAAAAAAAAAACTGCCTAGGACAGTATGAAACTTATATATATTATCAAGTCATTAGAGAGGAAAACAAGGATGACCCAGATGAAATCTCGATGGACCCCATGAACTAACAGCAACTACTACGCTGTCGTTTCACAGCAGGAACAAAAACTCTTTTACAAAGAGACGGATCTATGGTAACTGTTGTAAAGTACACAGGAGCAGAGTGATAGAGAGAAAGAGAGGAAGTTTTGGCTTTTGGTTCTCTGGCTTTTGAAAATATGCTCGAGCTTCGTGTGTGTGAAGGTTTAAAAAGGGAACTTTTTTATTCTCGTCGTTGTTTTTGTATTGTTCTGTTCTGTTGTGTATCAAAGCTGCTTCTCTTTTCTCTCTCTCATTTTCCGTGTCTTTTTTGTCTCTGCCTTTCTTCCTTCAAATCTTTTCTTCTCTGCGCCAAACGCAGAGCGAGTGTTCTTCACACATTTGCAATAATAGGGCGTGTGTGTTACACGTGACAATGAGCGTGATTATAGGAGCGGTGGCGCTACGGTGCTCGACAAATAATGGAAGTCCACTTCAGAGGTGGCACGTCGCTGTCTTGTCTTTAGTCCCGTGCAACACGCAGCTCTTTTAAAACTGCGTGAGCGCGTGCAGCTTTTTCGCTGCTTTTTGACTGCGTTTGTCGTTTGTGCCGTTGCCTTACCCTCTGCTTCACTCTTTCGCCTAACCTTATTTCTGCCAAGTTGGCGTCGGTGCTTTTGTCTTCGAAATGACAGCGTGGACACCCTTCACGTATTTATGTACTCCTTCTGGTTCTTTTAGTAGAACCCAGAATTAGTTTGTTTTTCATAAATTTTTTTTTGTCTTTTTCTGGTTTGGTAAAGCCACCTTATAATTATTTGTTTGAATATGATGTTACTGCCGATTGGTCGACAGGTTGAAGTATATCCAGTACTAATTCACCTATATTTTATATTAATCCTGATGGTAAGCCCCCCCCTCTCCCTCATTAATAAAATTATTCAAATAGAATCACATTATCATATTCATAGACTGATAAATAAATACACATAATTATATTTAAAAATATATATTACAAAATTTTGATACTCATCAAAGATCGATTTAATTTCATTGATGGAAAAAAATATTGTTTTTGAGTGTCTATTTTTGGAGCTTAATTCATCACTCATATTTCTTTTCTTCTAAAAACATATGTTATGCAGATAACCTTTGAAAGAATATATATGTCTGGTTGCATATATTAAACATAGTATTCCTATAGAATCTTCTAAATTAATTTAAAACAAAAGAAGGAAGCATGTATATTTCAAGTATTTCGTGAAGTAATGAACATCATTTAACTAATTAAATAGCAATTTTCTTTAATTTTTTATTAAAATGATAATATGTGTATCCTAATAAATTATGAATTACAATTTTTTAATAAAAAATTTATTATTAACATAATTTGTGTTAATTATTTTATTTTTTTGGTGAAGATAAATCTTCTATATCAACTCGATTCCCAAGTTCATTGGATCCCCTCAAAACACGAGGGAGATATCCAATGGCATCGCTAAGATTTGAGAATGCTACGACTCAACGTGCAAAAAAGGCCGTCAAAAAGAAAAAGAATATTAAGAATATGATTGATTATTTTGGATGGAAAATGATGTTCCAACTTTCACGATAGGGGACAATTTAATTCGAAGGAGGACAATTTTAATTAGCTTTTGTACTACTAGTATCATGTAAGTTTATTTAATTATAAAGTTGCAAAATTATATCAAATAAATAGTTCATTAGTACTACCATTATTAATTAAATTTTTAGATTTATAATAATAATAATAATAACGAAAAAGTTCACATACCTCCCTTAAGGTTTGTGAAAATTTCAATTTAAAAAACATTTTATGAAAAGAGATACAAACCTTCCTTATAAATAATAAACTTACTAAAATATCCTGAATTTATTTTAAAATTACAAAATAAAAATATTTTGATTAAATTTAGACCTATAACTTTAGCAAAAAAGGCCAATACCCTAACCATTATACTAAAATAAATTTTAATAATATATTTTTTAATTCATAATATATAACCCTTTTGAAAATACATATATAATAATTTTTTACAAAAATTAAAATTATTTTGTTACTATAAAAAATTTAATTCAAAAATAATTTTATAATCATTAAAATTTTATATAATAACTTGAATTCAACATAATTATTATCATTAAATTATAAATTTAAAAAAATATCATTATTTAGATTTTTAAATAAAATATTTTATTTTATTTAACAATTACTTAAGAAATAATTTTTTAAAATTATTAGTGCTAATAATAATTTTAGAATAATTTTATTTTATAACTATTTAAATTTATTTTATTTAATAATTATTTAAGAATAATTTTATTATTATTTGATAATAATTTTAAATTCAAATTATTATATATATTTTTAATTATAAATTTTATAATATCAAAATAATTTTAATTATTATAAAAATTATTAAATATGCATTCTCAAAAGAGTTATTTGTTAAGAATTGAAAAATATATATTTAAAATGTATTTGGTGCAATGATTAAAAGATTATTCTTTTCTATTAAAGTTTAGTAGTTTTATTTTATAATTTTAAAAAATAAATTTAGAATATTTTGGTAAGTTTATTGTTTGTAGTTGAGATTTGTATTATTTTTCACAAATTTTCTTTTAAATTGAAATTTTCACATACTTCAAGAAAGACATATGGACTTTTTGCATAATAATAAAAAAATATAAAATATTTTTAACAGATAAAAAATAATAAAATCAAATTTTAAAAATCAACAATATTAAATTTAGTTCAATACATCTTGAAGATATCTTCTCTATCAAACCCTCACGAGTCAAATATTCTACAATATTTTCCTTTACAAATTGCTGGAATGATGAATTTTACGGCACTAATTGACCATTGATTATCATTATATAATTTTGAAAACGGGCATTCAAAATTTTCATTTAATTTGTGTGAAATATGTATATATATATATATATATATATTTTATTTTATTTTTACCGCCGGACGTCAACAAGTATAGGTCTGTGATAGTGATTAATTTTTTAAAAAGAATTTTAATTCTTACCTAAGCGGTCATTTTATGTTTAAAAAAATAAGATAAATCATTTTCTTTTTTAAAGGAAAAAATATCAAATTCTTAATTAGGGTACGTATTACTTGGATTCTGACGTTTTCTTCGACTCGGTTCTCAAGGAAACAGCCGCTGCCCGTCGGACTCGGGAAGATTCAGAAGGCTAGCCTACGTGTCAAACAAAAGAAGTCAGTAGGGGAAACAGAGATGTCATGGGAGCTGCCACGTAGACGCACGTGTCGCCATCATGCATACACGTCCGCGTACGCTTTGATATAGATTACCCTTAGTCCCTTACAAGTAAGCTTCGATCTCCCACTGCGAGTGAGAGAAAAAAACCACGGTCAACGATTGTAGGATTTCCATTATCACAAAATCATATAGTACAAGAGTGTTCTACTCAACACAACAACTCATCAACTAACAGAAAAACTACCATCATCATCAATCCAACTTGTAAGCAACAACTCAACAAAAAAAACACAAAATGAAGAACCTGAAATTAGCAAGCCAAAATGCAGAATTTTCTGCAGGAGAGAGCTGCTGTTATCTTCATTCTGGGTGAGTTCAAGAGCCAAGCTGGACGATCAAAACCGTTCAACCAGAAGAACTATGTGTTGTGAATGTCTCTGCCAAATTTCAGCCAAAACCGAATTAAAATCGCCATGCGATTTGCTGACCATCAGAAGCTGTGCAGAAGACAAAACAGAGCAGAAAACAGAGAAGAGCAAAACTGACACCGACGCCCAAACTTTGC
Source organism: Melia azedarach (assembly GCA_028052125.1). Taxonomy (NCBI): domain Eukaryota; kingdom Viridiplantae; phylum Streptophyta; class Magnoliopsida; order Sapindales; family Meliaceae; genus Melia; species Melia azedarach. The sequence continues at coordinate 3,506,755 of CM051396.1, read as the reverse complement.
CATGATTTCTGATTTTTGAGTCCCACGATTGCAAAGTGAAAGTGATAGGCATTTGACATATTACAGAAGATGTCCCCTGCAATCTCATCTCATCCAACCCCGTAATGAAGAAAGCCGTTACATTTTATTCATTCACAGTAAAATCCCCATTGTTGTCATCTCATTCAAACCCTGCAGCTGTAGTCCTACAGAAAGTAATAATGTCCAACTTAGACAAACCATGTGGCTTCGCATTTTGGTGGACTCATCCGTACCAATCTGATCCGACGGCGTTGGATTATGAGACAAAACCAGAATATGGTTCCTCTGACTTGGCTTCAGAGGAGAAACTAAACTGTCCTTTACTTGATCCGCAGGCAAAGCATGAAATCACCAAGTCACGTCAGAAGAGGGAACTTACCCTACTGGAATTAACCACTTCTAAGCATGATCCTCCCCCGCTGGGACATGACCCCGTCCCTGATTTTCCGGGCCCGCCGATGCCGTCGCCGCCAATTCCTGACATTCCATTGAAACCGCCGCATAACCCACATCCGAAGCCTCCGGATGAGGTGCCTCCTCGGATTCCGCCGGAAATCGTGCCACCACCACAGAAGATGCCACCTCCACCTGTGCCGCCGGATATCTAATCGGCTACTTGGTTAATTATCTTACCAGGCAGTTTGGTCCTTTTGCATTCGGGAGTAGTCCAGCAAAACAAGGGCGCGACACTTCGCAGGGACTTTGTAATTTGTATCTTCTATTTACGTAGCTTATTCTTATAATATATATGAAGAGTTATTACTTTCTCCCTCGGTGGTCCCAGATTAATGGATTATGGATATAAGTTGCAGACAATCATACTGTTCATTTATAAAGTGGTAAAAATATATAGCATGCATGACCTTCCGTTTTTAATATAGCTATTAATTAAAAATCCTTTGATCATTGACATGTATCATATATTTGATCGATATTATACATATATAAATTAGTAATAATATGGTTAATAAATAATGATATCAAATTAAATATAATACGCCTACATAATGGTATCAAATTAAATATCATGTCAGAGTTTTCAGTTAAAGTTCAAATGAATTAAGAGATTTTTAAAGCAATTGTAGCAGATGTAATGGAAACTACAAGAAGCTAGCTAACTTGCGTGTTATGATTTGGCAAAGATTAGACACCATGCAATTTTGCATGAGATACAGGTGTCGTCTTCACTGCCACGTACGCCCACGTGTCACATTGGACCATTTATCCCAGAGATAAACATGCTACATAGATACATTAAACATGTTAGCAAATATTTCTCGCCAGCAACCCTTTATTCTGATGTTAAAGATGTCCAACCCCGTCTCTTCAATCTCATCCAATCTCATGAAAAAGGCTGCTATCCCGTCGTGTCGTCCATACAAGCCAACCCTAGTTAAGACTCCATTAAGTCTCTGGCTTTCCTCTGCTGCAATAATCCCACATACGAGGATGATCATCAGTAGCCTGGAAAACGCTAAAAACCATATACGTTTTCCAGGATATAGGTTACTTGCCAATGAACGCGATCCGTCTAGTCCGGCAGAGTTTCCAGGAAAAACCCCGCAAGAATTCCCTTCCAAAGTGCCAAACTATCAACCAAGTCCTGTTCCACAAGAGATCCCAAAGCTTCCAGATATAGAAATAGACCCTGACACTCCTCCAGAAATCACTACTATCCCTGATCCAAGGCCCGATAACCCAGTTCCGCCCTTACCTTCACCACCAAATCCTCCTGATAATCCTTTGCCACCACCTGGTACACTGCATCCGCCACCCCCGGATAAACTCCCACCGGACCCGCCTCCGGATATCATTCCACCGCCTTCCTCTCCGCCAAATATCGACCCGCCCCCTACTGGGCCGCCAGATATTCAGCGACCTGGAGGACCTTTTGGTCCAGTTGTTATATAGGAAACGGCATAGTGCAAAGTGACGAGCTTAATTTTGATTTGGGCACTTCAGTAGTAGCTAAAGTACGTAATTAGTGATAGATAGCGGTGCTTAAACTTTGAAGTTCTAAAATTAAGCACTTAATTTTCTAATGAAATTTCTGTCTTTTTTCCTTGATATGCCTTTGTGTTATGAATGCGTAGTAGTGTAGATCTTAAATCCTGACATTTAAGATGAAAAAACAACGATAGACACTGCATGTCGTGAAAAATGGCCTGCTGAGTAGTAACTAAGTGGTAAGTCACTTCCTTTGCAATTTGCAGTGAGAAATCATAAACCACTAGTAATATTGATGGATTATTAGTTAAATTTTAATGAATAAAAGTAAAATCAATAACGTCTCCTACGGGCTAGGGACAATGAGCCCAGTTAATTGGGCTCACCAATGTGTAGTTCCAAAATGGACCAAATCCAGCATAAGACTGATCAGAGCAAGCGATTCATCGCAGAGTAGTGAACTTGAGACGCTTGTTCATGACTAGTTTTCTAACTATGTTTTACATTGGGCAATTTGGGCCAGACACCATTGCGGATCATCTTATTGCTGCATCTTGGTGAAGTGAGAGATTTATTTTGAGAGCATAAACATTTAAATAATTTTGTTTGCAAGTTCAAATAAGGCCTTAAATAACTAGTACTTTAAATTTGGGTGATAAAATTTGTTTCAAAGAGTGATGTCACCGCCGATCTTTAAAATTCTTATAAAGCTTTTTTTTTTATTATTATTATTTCTCCATTCAAATAATGAAAAAAAATTATCATGATAACTCCGTAACTTAAACATAACTCAAATTATCACATCAATTATTTTCACTATAAACAGATGGTCCATTTACTCTGTAAAATGTGCTTAATGAAGAGAGAAATTCTCACCAGTTCAAAAATACAATGAGGAGTTTCCCTTTCGCAAACAAGACACCATAATTTAAAACAATTTTTCGACAATAAGCTAGATCAGTACATAAATTATTTGTGCAATTTTCAAAAAATTAAATTGCACCTTTCTTTAACTATGATTTATTCGGAGAATCATGCTTTGGGCAAGTAGTTAGACCACACTTTTGACCCCTGCTCGCGATAGAAATAACAGTTTGGAGTTAATTGAGTATTAAAATTGATTTCAACTTACTTTTACCCAATCCCATATCATTTTCTTTTTGAACAAACAAATAGTTGTTCTGCATTTTTAAGGATGTACTATAATTTTGAAACCACGATTAATTTCATCTTCTTTTTTTTGAAATAAAAAAAAAAGTAAAAGAAAATATATCATGTTATCAACTTTAATTTTCTCTTCCTTTATTCTTGACGCGATTTCTACTGTAACTATAAGATACTCCGCGTACTTTACTCTATATATCAACGAACGACACGTGTCTTCAAACCAATCTCCTACCGTTCTGTTCACATGAGGCACTCACACCGATAAGCTCCAATCAAAACTAAACTAAATCAGTTAGCAACAACACGTGGCTCATGCTGGGAGCATCTAACCTTTCCTTTACATTCACGAAATTAATCAAATCCATATCTCGCTTTTAAAAAAGATGAAAAAATTAAAAAATAAAATCTAAAACCAAAGCGTACGCGCTCATTCACGCGCCAACTTCGAGGGAAAGTTTTAAAAACGAATCCACCGCCCATTCTTTCGTTTAATCCATTCACTCACTCGCTCACAGACTTGGCACACTACTCAAAATGGCTTCTCAGCTAGGCCCTTTCCCACGCGCCGCCGTCCACAGAGCCAAACACCCGCTCTTTTTTGCCACCAGAAGGTCAATACCTCAGCAAATAAATCTCTGGAGCGGAAGAAGCAGGGTGAAAATTAGGGCCTTGGATGGAGGAGGGGAATCATACCTGGACATGTGGCGGAAGGCGGCGGATCGCGACAGGAAGTCTATCGAGTTCCAGAAGATTGTTAGTAACTTGGGCGATTTTGGTGATGATAATGATAATGTGGATGACGGTGGCGGTGATAATGAGGTGGATTTAGAGAAGAAGAACGAGGAGTTCCAGAAATTACTGGAAGTTTCCAAGGAGGAGCGTGACCGGATTCAGCGAATGCAGGTGATTGACCGGGCAGCCGCAGCTATTGCTGCGGCGCGCGCGATTCTCAAAGAGAGTAATGCTTCTCTCCTGAAGGACAGTGAGAGTAGTGGAAAAACTGAGGACACACCAAGAGGTAAAATTCAGAAGTTTTACGTTTGTATTGGGAAATAGGTTTTTAACTTTGTGAAAATGAATGACTTTGATGTGCTCCGGTTGTGGCATTTTGGAGGATAATGTTTCTTTTGGATTTTGAAGTAACAGTCCGTTTTAGTGAAACAATGCAAGTGTTTGATACCATCATTTTTATAGGTTTCAGTAATTGATTAGGAAAACAGGCTGAAAAGAAAAATTAAAATTATTTTTTAAGTTAGAGCTGGACAGCATGTTTAAGGTTGACATGGAATATTTATATATTTTTGAGATTCACTACAATTTAGGCTTGGTCAGGACGATGTCATACTAACAGCACCCCAATACTCTGGACCTTGCAAAACTGCTTTGTTCGTGTGCTTGGATGTTTTTGAAATTGGACAAGTTCATTGAGTTATTGGGTCAGCTTCATGGATGGATAGATTGATATCATATGTGGTAGTGAATTATAATCAGTCAATGATTGAAGTAGTTTATAGCTCGTGAAATGTCATGTTATTTAGCAAAGCAAATCTTGTTAAAGACTGTTTACGGCTATCTCTTCCTGGAGGTTAGAAATCTCTAGGTGAGGTAGAATAATCCATATCCGTCACATATGTTTCTTTACTGATTGTAGCTCTCTATATTGGATTGACTGCCAATTTATTGCTTTTTAAGTTGGTTAAGTTATAGGTAAATTAGTTTCTTACTTTCTAATTGCTATGATTAAAGAAGTATTTTGCGGAAATGTCTTTTAATGATCTTTAGATTTATCAGGGGCACCAAAAGCAAGTATCTTTTTGCCTCTCTCAGAACCTGCAAAAGAAACACCAGGTCCAGATTTTTGGTCTTGGTCACCTCCTCAAGATAGTGATAGAAATGTGGACGATTACAGTGACTTGCCGATGGATCAAAAATCTCCTGTGTATCCAACTCCGATCAACCCAGTTGTGGAGAAAACACGATCCATGGATGTACTTCCAATTCCATTTGAGAGTAAACTTTCTGAGACCAACCACAATCCTCTTCTTCCCCCTTTTCAATCACTGATTGAGGTGGAAAAAGAAAACGTTTCCGAGTCCAGTCAAGCGGCACCCTCCTTAAAAGAGGAGCATGAACTTGGTGCTTTGTTCTCAGCCCATGCCAAGGAAGCAGCTCATGCTCTTGACATGGTTGATGAAGTATCAACTCAGGGAGTTAATCCAGATGGTTCAAGGTGGTGGAAGGAGACAGGAATTGAGCAGAGACCTGATGGCGTGATATGCAGGTGGACAATGACCAGGGGTGTTAGTGCTGATCAAGTTGTTGAGTGGCAAGAGAAGTTCTGGGAGGCTGCTGACGAGTTTGGTTACAAGGAACTCGGTTCAGAGAAGTCAGGACGTGATGCAACTGGAAATGTTTGGCGTGAGTTTTGGAGAGAATCAATGGGACAGGTTAGAAGGATTTCTGCATTAAACTGCAAGAAATAGTTGTTTTAACTGCTGTCTCAAAACCTTAACTCATGTATACCTTGTACATTTGCCTATATAGCTCCTTTTGCAATTTGAGTATATCTGAAGTTTTTGAAATTTATTTTGACCTCTAAAACAGGTTTTGGCTTAATAACCTGATGTAAATACCAATGTGCCGAAAGTTAGATTCTTATAAACTCTGTTTAATATTTCTGAACAAACTGAACTACAAACTTTCTGTTCATGTAGAATCTTGGGCTTGTGTACCTTGAGAAAACTGCAGACAAATGGGGGAAGAACGGGCAAGGTGACGAATGGCAAGAGAAGTGGTGGGAACATTACAATGCCTCCGGTCAATCAGAGAAATGGGCGCACAAATGGTGCAGCATTGATCCAAACACACAACTTGAGGCTGGCCATGCTCATGTTTGGCACGAAAGGTACCCAAACCTCATTGGTACATAGGGTCCAAATTTCTACCCTAATTCTCTATCCCTAATTGTTTATAATCACTACTCCTGAATCAGCATCATTTTTGTACTAATTAAAATCCTTTTGTGACTTTATGTAAATGAAAATAGTCAACTCTTTTGTGAAATCACTTTAGATTTTGGATTCTGATGTAAAAAAGGATTTTCGCTACTCAATGATGAGGCATTTTTGGAGTTTTACTGTTTTCAAAATGTTTAACTTGATCATATTCATTGTTCTTAGCTGTTCTGTGTATTTATAGTTTGATTTATCAATTATGACACATAGGTGAGAACTAGAATGTGGTGGACTTATTATAGTGCACATATCCATGGGTGGTTGCAGACATTTTTTTTTTAATTATCCTAGGTCATTGAATAATGATTTATGAATCTGCGTGTGTGAATTGCTCTGCTAAATCATATGCTGCAATTTGTTTTCTATTTCTAGCATGTTTTTTCACGGTATGTTATACCTTTGGCAGGTGGGGTGAAAAATATGATGGGCATGGTGGCAGCATAAAGTATACTGACAAATGGGCTGAGCGTTGTGAAGGTGATGGTTGGTCAAAATGGGGTGACAAATGGGATGAAAATTTTGATCCAAATAGCCATGGAGTCAAACAGGGGGAAACCTGGTGGGAGGGCAAGTATGGGGAGCGCTGGAATCGGACTTGGGGCGAGGGTCACAATGGATCTGGATGGGTTCACAAGTATGGGAAGAGCAGCAGCGGAGAACACTGGGATACGCATGTGATGCAAGACACATGGTATGAAAGATTCCCACACTATGGTTTTTATCACTGCTTTGATAACTCAGTCCAGCTCAGGGAGGTTCGGAAGCCATCAGAATTCCTTGAACCATCGGAATTCCTTGAACCATGGTGATCAAGTAGTCCAGCTCAGAGATTCCCACACTATGGTTTTCGCAGTTGATCAATATTTATATACATTCCTCTGCTGGTAGAAGGAACTCATACTTAACATGCTTAAACACCTAGGTGAAAGTTCCTTCCGGAAGAAACTACTCTCTTAATTATGCAAATCATAAATTTCGTTTTCTTAGAAGGTTTTCTTTGTGAATATATAATGCAATAGCCTTTGTGTATCCTCAATTACAATAACCTTTATATCCATAAGCTATGAAATTTTTGAGGAATTAATTAGTGCTTGGCTCATTGTGGATGGATTAAAGCCTAAGTGTCGGCCTAGTTTTAACTGATCTTATGTTAAACCTAGTATCTTAGTGCCAGCGCCACATGGTGATTATATTTTAGAACAAGAAGAGACAAAAACATTGCTGTCTCATGTGATAACTAAATCTTTCAAATTGTGAATACAATTCCAATTAAGATCTTCTTGTTTCATTATTTCTTTTAACATTCTCAATATTTTACCGCACAGCCAACAATCATTCTTCATTTGTTTAATAGTTTATTGTTTTCATCCTTTTGTAGAAGGTAACTATAACTAGAACAATGATTCAATGCCTACTGTTCTCTGTATTAAAAGCTCCTCTTTTATCCCTCTTCCATGAAATATTTGTGCCAATTGGCTTAATTATTTGCATATGCATATAATTCGTTCCTTTAAAATTTCATTGAGAAGTTATTCCCCTTTTGCATGTGCAACTGCAGTCATCCTTCAAATGTTAATAAGAAAGGTGGTGATACTTATCGTCATTTTATATCATTTCTTTTTCTTCAATAACTTCAATGAACAAGAATAATAATAAAAGAAATGCGGTGATGCTTAAAATATTTAATGGAAGTAACCATTGAATATTTTAAAGAATTCATATCTTTTTAGTGGTAAATTAGGTTTGATTCTTTTTTGTTTAATGGAATTTGTTGTAATCAATTTTTAAGAAAATAAATAGAACAGAACAAAAAGATAAATCACAAATATATTCCTTGAGAACCAATATGTAAGTGTATTACGTAATACACATTTGGTGTATCTAGTAATTTAGTTGGGTGTATTCAGAGTGGCCCGGTATCAATTAATTATCGCCGGCTGAGCATATGTGGTGCCTATTTTACCACCTCACCAAGCACGGCATGTTCTGAGCGCCTTACATATCTTCTTAAAGGCGTAATTTCTCCCAATTCTGGCGTTTCCATTCTTCCATTACGACGAACCCACGTGAGTTACTCACATCTTTAGTCATTTGTAACGGAAATCTGCAACCTATATCATCTGCATGCCATTACATTTGAAGATTTTATTCTTTTAGTTTTGTAGCTATTAGATTTCACTTAACAATCAGTTCTTTGCCGCTTAATCTTTCTTTCTCCAATTTCATGGCTTCTTCAATGCTGTGTGGAGGTGACAACCTTAGGCTAATGAGTGGAGTAACCCCAACTGGGTTAGATTTTGTGGGTTCGAATTTTCGAGTTAGGTCCTTGGCGAAGAAAGGCTTACTGTCTTATAACAGGAACCAAAATGCTAGATTTTTTACACCCAGATGCAGTTTGTCATCAGCAAGGCCTGCTTCTCAGCCTAGATTTATACAGCACAAGAAAGAAGCTTTTTGGTTCTACAGGTTTTTATCGATTGTATATGATCATGTTATAAACCCTGGTCACTGGACTGAGGATATGCGAGACGAGGCGTTGGAGCCTGCTGATCTTTATGATAGGAATATGAGAGTTGTAGATGTTGGTGGTGGAACTGGGTTTACAACTCTTGGTATTGTTAAGCATGTTGATGCCAAGAATGTTACAATTCTTGACCAGTCACCACACCAGCTTGCTAAGGCTAAGCAGAAGGAGCCCTTGAAGGAATGTACGATCATAGAAGGTGATGCCGAGGATCTTCCATTCCCTACCGATTATGCAGATCGATATGTGTCCGCTGGAAGGTAATGTCTTTATTAATAGAATTTTACATTACAAATGATGAAGTTTTTAAAAATGGAGTGAAGTAATCTGGGATGATAGAAATTGTATGAAGCTTAAGCATGATGTATTTTCATATCTGAGTTTGTTTTAACCCAAATCTGTATAGAATGGTTATTGTCTATTTTAAGTCTTGGCTTAACTCCTCTATCTTATATGATACCTTTGATACTTTTGTGCAGTATTGAGTACTGGCCAGACCCACAGCGTGGCATCAAAGAGGCATACAGGGTGCTAAAAATCGGAGGAAAAGCTTGTATTATAGGCCCCGTGTACCCAACCTTTTGGTTATCTCGCTTTTTTGCAGATATGTGGATGCTCTTTCCAAAGGAGGAAGAGTATATTGAATGGTTTCAGAAAGCTGGTTTTAAAGATGTCAAACTGAAAAGGATAGGCCCAAAATGGTACCGAGGAGTCCGTAGGCATGGCTTGATCATGGGTTGCTCAGTGACAGGTGTAAAGCCTTTATCGGGAGACTCTCCCCTACAGGTAACATGTTTGCTTTGGGTTTAACATACATGTAAAAAGCAGGTAACATGTTTACTGTCATTACCTTTCTTGGAATTTGCATGAATTCCCTAAGAAATGCAATCTATAGGGTCCAGCCTTAGAGTTCAATGTGATGGCTGGCTTCTCTTTGTAGAGCTGCTTGAACAACTCTGCTTCACTTAAGTAGGTATATACAAGGACCATGGGCTGAAGTTGTCAAACTTTACTTGTTGCCTCTATGTATCATATGGACTTCTTATTTAATTTTCGTTATGAAACGGAACAAATTTTCTTGTCAAGCTTTACTTTGCATGGTTTCATCTCTTATAAAATCTATAATGTGTCTTGATGCAGCTTGGTCCAAAGGCCGAGGATGTAAAGCAGCCTGTGAATCCATTCGCATTTGCCTTGCGGTTTCTGCTTGGTGCCATTGCGGCAACTTACTATGTGCTGGTTCCTATCTACATGTGGCTCAAAGATCAAATTGTTCGGAAGGGTCAGCCAATTTGAAATGTGGAGGAAGATTTATTATTTTGTGTAAATTTAACAACTTACATTTAACTGGATCTCAATGAACAATGGATAGCTTGCATTGAAAATGCAGCTTTTTTCTGTATTCCTGTCATTTAATAAGAATTTTCAGATTCCTATCTTACTGTTACGTGAGAAAATTGATTGGTTTGATGCGTTGCAACAAATAAGATCCCATATTATTGTTGTCTTAGTTCATCGGTACGTCTCTCTTCAACGTCACAACAGAAAATACCATATGAGTAGCAGCACATAAATTGAGTTGCAGCTATAAATGCAGTATCTGTGGCCACTAAACAAGGCTCGTCTGAGTTGTGTATGAGTTGCTTTTGACCTTGTATGAGTTGTGTCTCTTGAGTTGCTTTTGTAATGCCTGCGTGGTGATTTCTTCAAGTACCTTCCATCTCTTCGACGATGCCTACAAAAATGAGAATAGCCCTCTAATCTCATTACCTTCTCTCCTTGAATCATAGCATTAGTGGTTGGTTTTCAACATAATAAAACTACTTGTGTCTGCGTGGCACACGCCTTGGTGATCGTTCACAAACCCTAGGTTTAAGGGAGTAGTGTGTCTGCTGAAGCTACGTCCTCTTGTTCTATCTGGAGAATAGTAACGGGGTCTTCTTGTTCTCTTCTCTTTAGTTCTATCTGGAGAACTGTAATGTCGATCTGATTCTAAAATGGCAGCTTCATCCGGTGTATTTCTAGAAAAAATTTGGTCACCGGTGTCCTGCTTTTCCTGAGACTCCCCAAAGCTCATACAGATTCTCTTTTGAATGTGATGAAGTGGGATTGGATTCCTGTTCATCCATAACTCAGATAAATTAGTTACTCTAGTGGGCATAAGGGATATATACATAGAAACAATCATGAAAACACTTATGTAAATGAAAAACTAGAGGACCAAACAAGCAAAGTCATGTATGCAGACAGGAGTTTGACAAAAAACAAAGTTGACCACTTTCTTAGGTTAACAACCAACGAATAGTGCTAGCCTTTCTCTTGGGTTGCCTAATTGTACCTTCAATTTGTATGTGATCTTATTTTAACTTTTGTATAAATTAGGCAAAAGAATAGTAGTTGTGCTCACAATGCAGCTCTGTGGTGTTCGCTGTCTCCTTCTCTTTTCTTTCTCTGACGTGGGGATGAAGTCAAATCTAACGATGCAAGAATTCAAATCAATCCATCAGAATATTTGAACTATGATCTGAAGAAATAGACATCATTCAAAAACTATGCTTAGTCTAACTTTTGTGAGAAAAGCATTTATCGCTGAAACTTACATCCATGCTAAAACTACTCTGAGAGATACCTGTCTTTGGTTCAATTGTATCACGGATTTTACTGTTTGACAGTTCCCCACATGCTGTAACTATCACAAGTTTGTTGGGCTTCCTCCTGTCATCTGTAGGTACTTTTTCGAGTTTTCTCACAACTTTTCCAAATACAACATTCTTGCTGCAAAGATGTTGAACGTTTCGTCACAGCATGGAACTCTGAAATTTCAACTTTGACCAAAGAGTAAAAAGGTGACTGCGAAGAGCAAGAGGCAAATAATTAGATGAAAGTCTTCGAAGGAAAAACAACTTATACCCATTAAGATGAGGTAGTTCCTTAAAGGTGATAAAGAACCGCGATCCATTTGTATGTTCTTTACCATCGTTTGCCATTGAGAGAAGACCCTCACAATTGTGCTCCGCATCAAAATTCTCATCTGCATTTCTCAAAGGTTGAGTTCAACAATGATTTACAAATCAAACAAGTGATTACAAGTGTGGCCACAAGCATCTACGCCATCACTGATGCATGCCCCCGCAACTTTTTGGAGGAACATACAACCACAGAGAGAGGTGCATACAGAGACGCGCTTGTTACAGTTACACTGCTTAGATTACCTACCTTCAAACTTTCCTCCATATATGCTCTCTCCACCAGAGCCTAAAAACCAGTCAATTGGTTTCTGATGAGAAATGAAGAAAATAGAGACTGCAGAAGAGGAAAAGAGGGTGCTAAATGCATTACCATCTTCATGCGAAAAATCACCACCCTGTAGGAAAAGGAGAACGCATAGCTACAACAACAACTTGCAGTGGCACTTTTCAGAGAAAAAATGGTCACATAAAACAATGAAACAAATGTCCATCCACTATGCACTATGCAGTACAAAAGCAGTTTGAACTGAGAATAGAAGGCTAAATTAGAATACTTTTTATTCTGTTTGATACATAAAAGAAATCACATACTTGAGCATACTGTCCTTCAATGATAGAGTGAAAAGTTGATCCCTTGTAGTACAACGGTTTCCCCGTAGTAACTCCAACGCCTCGCTCACCTAGATGACATTGTTTCCATCAAATAGAACTATAAAGGAAGAATTTAAAGAAAACAGAGGCCTAATATAACCTGATAAATGGAAACAAATAGATGAAACCGTAATCCAACAAGATTCAATAATTGAGATCAAAGAAAGACGCCAAAGCTATACAATACAGATTGATGACACCAACACCTCAATAACAGAAGGTAGTCAAAATTAAACTCGGATAGTGCTACATGGAAACATATTTAAAGTGAGTGTTATCTTGCAAAATGAGGAAACTACCCTGCAAGATAACTGTATAGAGAGCTCGAAAATTCTCAGCTGTCTGAGGGCATATATCTTCTAGAAGCTGCCATTTCAGGAAAAAAAGACGAAAAGGAAGAGAGATCATTTTGCATATCGACATCAGAATGACAAAGACAGAAAGAAAAATAGAAGAATGGGAAGAGAAAATATGGATATTATTATATTAAACAGGTAAATAATGCCTGACCTGACCTGACCTGCCACTTACCTCTCTAGTAATTCTTTCTGCAGGAAGCCCACTAATGGAGACCAAAGGATTCGGACAAGATGTAATTATGTTCTCTGTGTTAGATGCTAATGACGTATCTCAAAGTCAGAAACTCAAAAATACTTTTTGAAAACATAAAACACAGAAATGACAATCATGGAATAATTTATTTCCATGGGAATTAAAATTACAAAAAACACATAATGTAGGATAGTAGAGACAAAAATGTGAAGCAATTTTCTGCAATTACTCTTCCAATAATTAGCTCTCCTAAACACTGTGAAAAACCAGATACAGATTAATATTGTAATTTGGTTTACTCGAATTGTCTTTAAAAACGACTTATCACGAGATTCTTGTACTAAAATCATGCTATCCAAATCAGTCTCAACCAGTCCATACAACACAATGCAATTAAGATTTGAACATTAATCCCCAAAAACCCTGAAATGCAATGCTCCTTTTTGGCTACTGAAAGATAATGAAAAAGAAAAGAATAAATTTTGTGCAAATAATCGCTTGGGAAACAAGAAAATAGAGCTTTTCTCCCAAAGTAATGATTCCACTATTTGTCTTAAACTCTTAATTGGTTCAAAGGGCAAGATATTCTTGGGGAACAAACAAAATCAACAAGAACCCTGAAACTCAAAATTTCATTATCTTCAATCTTCCTCATTTTCTCAGCAACCAAACGAAGCAAAACTACCCACATGCATTTCATTCAAAAGATACAAGAAACCCTTCTGATCAGAAAGAACAGAGAAATGCAACAAGCAAGATATCAAGAATACGATGAGTAATGATTAAGTGACAGAATGAATCAGAAACTAAAGCCACCTACAGTGTACCGCAGGTCAAAGAGAAAGATTATTAAGTTTTAGCACATACCTATTGGTTGATCACGGGAAAAACAAAGAAGAAACAAGAGAGGAATCGAGGAAGAAAATAATGGAACTGGGCTTTGTATATCGTGGTGATTGCAATGATAAAATGTAATAACCGCCAAATGAAAATTTAGGAAGTTAGCCGTTAAGATCGTTTCATGATTGGAATTTTCAAGCTGAAGCAGTCTTTAAATCAGATTACCGCCATACATACAATCGGTAATTTTTCTATTAGGAGTTCAATTTTTTAATTTTTTGTTATTGTAAGTGAATAATAAATAAATTTTTGAAAAATACGGTTTATCTGGTTAATATAACTTTTCAAAAATGATTTTTTGATCTAAATCTTTAAATTTATCTATAAAACTTTTATAAGTATAATTTTTAACAAAATTTTATTAATTTTTTTGTCATAAATAATTTTTAAAATTTTTTGTATAATTATTCTAATAGATAAACTTTTAATATTTTATTTTAAAAAAATAAGATAAAAATTTTAAAATAAAATAAAATATTTTAAACAATTTTAATTTTTAAATTAAGTAAAGAAAATTATACTTTTAAAATTTAAAATTTTAATTTTTTTAACATAAAAAAATAATTTTTTTAATCTCAAAAAAATATTTTTTAATATCAATCAAATGACATTTAAAATTTAGAGAAAAAAAAATTTATAAAAAAATATTTTTAACCAATAAAAAAACTAAATCCAACGGAGACTCAGTGAATGAAGTCAATTTTTTATTTTTTATTTTTTCTGTTTAAAATAATATCTGATGATTTGTGAATGCGATTAGTCATGGGAGTCCTCAATCTTAAACTGGGCCTCAGCTTTGATAAGCAAACACAGACCCCCAAGCCCAAATGGCATTAACGAGATGTATACGAATAAAATAACTTAGGCGAGACAAAGATCACACAATCACCACTACATCCGTTCAATACAATCGATACTTATAGTAAATTATATAAAGGTTTTTCTCAATTTAATTTTTAATAATTAAAAAATTAACGAATCTCAGTTTAACCTAATTTAATAAGGCAAATGCATAATTGTTTAGCTTTGTAGTTTCTTCATTGTTAAGATTTGTTGATTGTTTTTTTATTTTTATTTTCTCAAAAAAAAATAAAAATTGATGGATTAACGTCAACAGGTCTAAGCCACATGACCACTATATATGCAGAGAGAGAAAGAATCCCACCTGCGAAAACTCGTTTTTGAAGAGTTCAAGTCCTTCAAACTAAAAGTTTGGAGTCAATTGTTTCTAGTCTCCTTTTAACTTTCCAGTGAATTATTCTGAAAATTGATCGTCTTGCAAGCACGCATGCAGACCATAAATATAACAAATCAAAGCGAAGACTCTTCATGTCTTTGGAGTTAGTTCTAAGCTTTGAATTATATGTTTATATGAATTAGGTATCTTATAAATTATACCCCCATTAATTCGTTGATATTAATTTCATGTTCATACACTGTGACTAAATCAACCCAACCTACTTTATCCGTTTCCTTAATATAATTGAAGTAATTTTATTATTTATTATTATTATGACAGGGGATTGCATTTGATTTGCACGAGGAAAACGAGACATGCACACGCTTACCGGCTTAGAAGCTGACTAGCAAGCTGAGCCAATACAGAGTGAATGAATGAAAACCGCGTCCGCGTACGCGTAGACATTAATGCTATTGCTACCTTCCTTTTTTTTTTTTTAAATTTTAATTAAATAATTTTTTCATTTATGACTTTCCAGATTTTTTCTCTTTAATTTCATGGATCCTGATTTGGTTTGCCATTAATTCTTACTTGTTTGTATTAATATTGCTCACGAAAGTTAACTTGCTCCACTCTTTACAAATATTAATTAATTAATTAATATTTTACACATGCCTGAAAGATTATTAATGTCTCAAAGGTTTTACATTACATGCGTTCCCACCCACACCCACGATTCTTTCACTAAATTAAAATGCTACAATCAGAATTAATCCCACGTTCTTAATGTGTAAATTAATTGGTTTAACCATCATATTTTGTTTTTTCATCTCACCTATTCTAAATTTATTCAAAATTAATTAAACGAATTTCGTTTTTTTTTATTTTAAAAATTATATTAACTACCGATCGACCGGTCAGTCACCAACTCGCAATTTATTAAGATTATTATAATCTCAACATTTTAATTTCTAACATACATAAAAATTCATCAAATATATAGTACTTAATTGAAAATTTTCAACCAAAAAAATTAATCTATTAATTGTTTGTATATGAAAAGAAATTAGAGATTGATTGAACATCACCAACAGTTATTTGTTCATTGATTAATTAAGTAATTATGATTAAATGAAGGAATTAATATATATTTATGTAAATGAAATAAGGAAACTCGTGCAAGCAACGCAGCGTGCTCTTTGGGGTTGAAAATGTGGAAACAAAATACACATCTCCCTATAGGCCCATACCCATTTGGTCTTTCATTTTGAATGCTGTGTCTCCTAAACATCAAACCCTTACAGCTGTCCTTTTATCTTTTATTATTTATTATTCTTATTTCCTAATTAATTCTGGTTTAGTTTCTCTGCATAAATTAAATATAAATATAAATAAATATATACATATAAAATTCAATGTAGAAGGAACTGAATGGTCATTGGCCTCATACGGCTCAAGAGAAAATATTTGATTCTTTTGTTCTAATAAAGCCAATATCATAACACCCAAACTCGAGTCATAACCTTTTGATTTGACTCTTTTTTTTATTAATTTTATTTTATAAATAGATTATGAAATTTCACTACGCTTTACCCTGCATTGGAATTCTACATAAACCCAGCTAAGCTTGAGCTATACTCAACAGCATCACTAAGCTTCTCTCTCTCTCTCTCTCTCTCTCTCTCTCTCTCTCTCTCTCTCTCTCTCTTTCTTTGTCTAGGCTTCCAGGCAAATTAAACGCAGAAACACCAATGGCAGAAGTTTTAACTGACGAACAGATTGTTGAGTTCAGAGAAGCTTTCTGTCTCTTTGACAAAGACGGCGACGGTGAGTTTCTATATACATAGCCCTTTTCATTTTCTTTAATTCTTCTGCATGCTTGCTTTGGTAGCCCTGGGATTGTTTATATATGTTTTAAGATTAACGAATACTGGAATTTGCTGCAGGTTGCATTACTGTTGAAGAATTGGCAACAGTGATACGATCTTTGGATCAGAATCCGACGGAAGAAGAACTCCAGGATATGATAAACGAGGTGGATTCTGACAGAAATGGGACTATAGAGTTCGAGGAGTTCCTCCAGTTGATGGCCAAGAAAATGAAGGTAATGAATCAGCAGAAATCAAGTGTGTTTTCCTTTCAAAAAATTCATTAGATTAACTGTCTCACTGAGCATATATACTTCTCACGTATATAAGCTTGAAAATTTGATGTGTTTTCTGTGTTTTGTATCAGGAAACCGACGCTGAAGAAGAGCTGAAAGAAGCTTTCAAAGTGTTTGACAAGGATCAAAATGGATACATATCAGCTAATGAGGTAATTTTGCTCTTCGGTATCTTCATCTATTTATTTGCATGCATAAATTTTCATCATACCATGCTTACCCTTTTCTTTTTGTTAAGCTCTATTATTATAAAATCGACTTATTATAAGTGTTAATTAATTAGCTTAATAAGTATATTAATATAAAAGAAAATTGATATAGAATCCTGTTCAAACCAAACTACGGACAGATTAATTTGATTTACATTACATTTAGGATGATGATAGTGCTCTACAGCACACACCTTAGATTAGACTAAATATTAATTCATCGATTCACTCGTATGTGTGATTCCCAACAATTAATAAGTTTCTTTTTTGAAGGTTAAAAAGAATAAAAATAGAGAAATGTTGGGGTATAATAAATAAAATATATGTATATATACAATGTTATTGCTGTCCGTATATGTTAAGAGTACGCTGTACCTCACTCATCATGCATGAACATTAGCCCCCATGTTTACAGCACATTTCTGTATTAATTAACTTTTGACTTTGAATTTCGATGAGCATCTTCTAAACTCGTTATAATTAATTACAACTTTAATTTTAATTTTATAATATTTTTCTTTTTTAGTTGCGACACGTCATGATCAATCTTGGTGAAAAGCTCACAGACGAAGAGGTAGAGCAGATGATAAAGGAGGCTGATTTGGACGGTGATGGGCAGGTTAATTATGATGAATTTGTCAAGATGATGATGACCGTCGGATGAAATCCAATATGATCCATGCATGGCAGATATAACAATAACGTCTCCCTGCAAGAAATTTAATTATTAAGTGTTGTTTTAATTAATTAATTAATTATTTGTTGTTGTAGCCAAAGATGGATGACCAAAATTTAGAATAACTTGTTGATTAGTTACCATTTGTTTCATTTAATTCTAAATTGTATTATTTCCTTAATTACTACTTTAATATAATTATTCATTATGTTGTTTTCACACTGTGACACACACATATATGCATATTGTATACCATATATTTTGTGTAATGTCATCATTTCTATTCTAATTACTACGAATGGTAATTTGATTCTCACTCAATAAACTTGATAAAATATAAGAAAGAATAATGTCACTTAATTATTGCTATTATTATCAACTATTAAATCATTAGTCTTTTAATTATAAGGAAAAGGGTACCTTATAATAAATGTGAGGCTATCCTAGCTAAACTGAATTTCCTTAATTAATTTGAATTTATCACGTAAATGTAAAATAAACAATAAGAGGTTAAATTAATTGATGCATGTGATTATACATATCTAAAATTTATCCAAATCTTATGAAACATGGGATTTGTGGATATCATTCATGGTTAACAAGAATAAAAGAAAAGTTCTCAGAATCTTATTGAAAATGTGGGATTTAAGATTTCTCCCAAAAATAAAGTTCAAAGATTAAGGTATTGATTTCAATGTTATTCCCCTTTCCTCTTTTCAAACAGAGGAACAAAATCTATAAGTAAAATATTCATAAACAAACATATAAAATATTGACATTCATATTCCTCCATATGTATCACACAAATTAAACTCTCGTTACACGTAACACGGTTATAATTTTTTTAATAAAAAAAAAGAGGATATAATTATACTAATTTTTATTTTTTCAAGAACAAGATTAATTGTCAATTTTATTTTAATATTACTTGCCATTTCAACCAAATTACACCCACTAAATTAAGATTAATTAATTGTCGGTTTATATTTTATCTCATTTCCATTAAAAAGTTGGATAGAAAATTAAGATAATATTATTGATCATTTATTAAATTTGCTGTATATGTCACAACTCAAAGGAGTTGTATTGATGTGAAATTCCTCCCACTTTTGGTTCCAAAAGTACGACTTTGACTGTACAATCAAAATTAATTAATTGGTCGGTTATGATACAATATTTATATTTTCCGAGAAATTTATGAACATTCGCTCGTTTGGTAGGCAAAGAAATTAGGGGGTCTCTTTCACATTATCTTTTTGCAAACACGCTCTCTAAAATTTCCTTGAAAATAATATATGTTAAAGGGTAAAAGAAGAGGTCCTTCCCTCGTATTCCTCACCTCACTGCTTTAATAATTATAGACCAAGTCTTTTCAATTTGTACGCGGTGCCGTGTACCGCTTTTGTCGGTACGAATTAAAGATTCATCATTTAGTTCAATTTAATGGGTACTGTAGTAAATATATTTACATCCGTGACTTTAAAACCACTTTACCAGTTCAACTTCAACCAAACGCGGCCTATAAAACTAGATATATAAAACGACACTTTTAACTGATGTGAGATTGACATATAAATTTTTATATACATTTATTCATATTAGTTTGATGTAATAATATTGTTATATTCTTTTTAAAAAATATAAAATTATGATAATAATATAACATTATTTCAAATTAAAGTTACTAAATATAATTTTATTAAAATATTTTTTCGATCAAATAATCATTATAACAAATTAAAAGGCAGCAAATGTCATCTTATCAAAATATTTTTAATAATCAATGACTGTCACACATCTTGATATTTCTTAATTTTATGAAAGATTATTAAAAATAATTATTAGATAACACCGGTATATAAATTAAAATACGAACTTTGTATTTTAACCCTATTATATTATCAGCATAAAAAGTGAATCTGAAAAAAATGTAGAATTGGGCTGAATTAAACCAAGTGTTTGTTGGGCCGGCCATAGCCGATTCCAGATAGTATGTGGAAAAGCTCGCGAACGAAAGGCCTTACACAGATGGTTGTAAGATTCATCAGTAGAATTATAATTGGCTGTAGAAAATGGTACTACCCAACTTAATTGTACGCGAAAGAATCAAGAGTTGTATCCCACTATATTTTTCTGAGAACTTCGTTGATTGACATTCAGATATACAAGTTTAACGGAAACCCAGAGAATGAAAATAGACTCTTGATAGTTCAATTTATAAACCTCCAACATCATATTATATTTATATAAATAAAATGAATAATAGATGTTACAATACAGTTCCTCTCCAATTCTTACAATTTCTCTCCAACAATCAAACAAATAAAAAGAAAAAAGGAACTCATCAACTCAGCGAAAGATTCTTTTCAGAACTTACATTTCCAGACAATGTAAGTTAGAAACAAGTGTAAAGAGTAAAAAACAAAAAACGAAAACCAATGGATTCAAAGTTATACTGTTTTATGTTCCTGGTTTGAGTTGAATATACTAACCAATCGACAGTCTCTCCAGCGACCAAAAACTCCATGTTCAGAAAGCCTAAATTTGGCAACTCAACCAGAGACGAATCAAATAATTAAGAAGAAAGAACCGATAACTTATTGTTTAAGGGATTTAATTGATCACAGTTGTGCAACACATGCAGTTGGTGAAGAGGGAAGATCTGGCCTTTCGCTTCTCTCTACTCTTTGGTGAAGTTGTTGGAACTTCTTTTGTCTGCAAATTCAAGCTTTCCTTGTTTGCCTTCTTTTCAGCAATGCTGTTATCATGCTTCTGTGGAGTGACTATGATGCGGGCTTCTTCCTCTTCTTTCAGGAAGCCTAAGAATGGAGTTTTTAACTTATCAGAATCGCTTCTTTCCATCCTCACAACTTTCTCTGCCACTGGCTCTGGCACTGCCTGACACTGAAGGGGATTTTGATTAAATTGAGTGTTTGCAGCTGCATTTCCAAGACTAAGATCTGCCTCACTTGAGAAGTCCTCAATTGCAGTCTTGTCTTGATAAAGCAATGGAGTTCTATCTGATTCTTCTGTCCTGGCTTGAATTCGGAGATCAAGGCCAAAACTTGGGGACTTTTGCATCTGAGATTGGGTGTGATTTGATTCAGTGCTGAACCTCCCAATGTGTTCCTGTGCCTGATAATCATCACTTGCAAAGGCTGGGATTTCAACTTTTGCGCATTCTTCAATGAGATGGTTTTCCTGGGTGACAGATTCTGCTCCTACCGTCACGGTCTCAGCTGCATGGTTTGAAAGATCTTGCCCAGGTTTCTCAATTGCTACTTCAGCAATGGACACTAAAGTTTCCGCCATCAAGTTTTTGGAATCAATACAGGAAACTTCAGTAACAGAAGTATCACTATAATCTTCCTGCTTCAACTCTGAGATAGAATCATTGCTGCTCTGGATTATTTTGGACTGCACTTCATTGTTCTGCTGGTTATCTTCAGGCTGGAGGAGAGCAAGTGGAGCCATCGGAAGAGATACTTGTTCTACTGCAAGTGTTGGAGACATACATTGTTCCCCGGCTTCTCTTACTTCTGTATTATTTCCAATGCCATATGAAGCTTTAGTTTTCTCCCCTATTTCTTCAACTATTTGCCTCTCCTCTGACACCTCTTCCCTTTTGCAATCTGTAAGAGACGATTTTGTCAAAAGTCTTTCTGATTCAACAACCACGCCGGATTCTTTTTGCAAGTCTTTGCTGTGTTTCACAAAAGCCTCAATCTGGTTATTAATATGCTCATCAACTAGATGACCATTCTCAGTAGCCTTTGCATCCTCCATGCAATCCTTATTGCAAGTAAAATCTGCAAGTCTTTTTTCATAGTTCTCTTCTACCGAGTTGATCATCAGCAATTCAGATTGAGATCCATTTGTACTGTCAGTCTTTGATTCTTTAATGGATTCCTCACAAGACTCTGTTGGGCAATCATTAGGCTTATCGTCAACGTGTTCTGCTTCTTTTTCCATCAATATGTTTTCAGCCGCAAGGACTGCGCAGTTATCTGTAGCTTCAGAAACTTCTAGGTGGGGATTTGGGGACTGATCTGCGAAACTGACTTTTGGCTCTCTGGGAGAATCAGAGCTAACTGGACTTATCTCGGTTGGTATCTCTCCATTTGCAAGATCTGATTTTATCATTGGTTTTTCACTGAAATCATCGCCAACCTCACCCGCATCTTTAATTTCCGATCTATCTTCACAGGACACTTTTTCTTCCAGTGTTCCTTCCTTGACAGTCAAGTCATCCTTCTTCATTTCGCCCTCCAGATTGGAACCAGAACTAACAGTTTCATCTGTATCATTTGATATCTTAGTATCCGCATGGTGACCGTACTCTTCTCCAGAGTAATTCAAATTTGCTCCTAGGATATCCTCATGAATATGCCCGTTGCTATCTTGTATAGGTGGATCAGCAAGAACTTCAGCCAATTCAGGCTGATTAAACTTAGAATCTTCAAATTCTTCAGGTTCTGGATCATCTGATGAAGATATTGTTTCAGAAGTTGAAATTTTTGTTGTCTCTTCCTCTGTTACCACTATAAAGGTATTAAGGAATGTTCTATATGTAATTTTATTTAGAAAAGTAATTATATTTCTTCTAGAGGCGCCACATCAGAAAAAACGATAATGCAGCATACTGAAACATCTACAAAAGTAAGTTAAAAGAATAAGATTTAGTAAGTTGATGAACATGCTAACCTTTCTCTATGGAAGTTTGCTTCTCAAGTTGATGATCACTGATTTGCTGCAGATTCTTCTCTAATTTTGACTCTTGTGGTGTGTCCTGATCTTTTGAGTGTTTGGAGGGAGAAGTTGGTTGGATGTCACTAGTTTCACTTTCAGCACTATTTGATTCTATTTCAGATTTTGGAGTTTCAGCTGGAGAACAAACTTCAGTTTTTTCTTCTTCTACAAGAAACAAAAGGCTCGAGTTCAGAGAAGAAATATCAGCCGATAGGTAACTTACCTGTGCTACATTGAGAATTCATTAATCTCATTAAACAAAACAAGGAAACAAAAGATAAATTCACTAACCAGTTTCATGTGATATCTGGTTTACATTTTGAGGATCCTCTGCTTCGTTTGGAACATCAGAAGAGAAACCATTGATATTTTTTTCATGGTAGTCTTTACCTTCTGGTACAGAAATATGATTTTCTCCACCACCATCTGCATTAACAGGTGGCTTCTGCTGATCATTAGAATCATTGGTTATAGCATTTGGTTGGATTTCACTGCTTTCATTACTTGCTTCACTATCTGCATTGACGGGTGGTTCCTCGTGGCCTTTAAAATCATTGGATATAGAATTTGGTTGGGTTTCACTGTATTCATCACTTGCTTCACTGTCTGGTTTCACTTCAACTTCTTGAGATTCAGCGCGAGATTGAACTTCAGTCCCTTCTTCCTCTGGAAAAAGCTCAGGTTAAGTTTAAGAGATAACAGCTGACAGATAACTCATCTATGCGACATGGAAAATGCAATAACTTCATTGATCCCAGAAAAACAAAATTCAATTCACTAACCTCCGCCATCTGATATTCGATTTGCAACATGAGGATCTGCAGCTCCTTTAGGATCATCAGAAGCCAACCCATTCTCTTTTTGACGGTAGTCTTTACCTTCAGCTACAGAAACGATGTGATTTTCTACTTCACCATTTGCATGACCAGCTTCTTGCACAGACTTTCCCTCAACTTGAGTGGTACTATTCTCTTCTTCTGCTTCAGAACACCATCATCGTAAACTCATAAACATTCACCATATTAACCCAGAACAAAGCTAATCAAGACATTGATAATCAAATAATCGCAATACCTTGCAGCCCTGATGTGTTACTGTTTCCCATCTCATTTCCCATGTTCAATTAACTAAGTCCTGCAATATAAATGATTTAGAAAGAGCAAACTCACAGCAGTCTACTAAGTCGGCTGGGGTCTTCCCAATAGCAATATATGAATTAAAAGGGAGTTCACATTCAAAACATACAAATCTTACTAGCCATACCATAATGCTGATGATGATGATATTCACATGAAAATATCTATAAACATTTGAAGACAGCTTGATATCTGCAAGCTTGCCAGAGTGTTAATACTTGATTAAACGATAACCTCTTCACTGATGTCCCTTAAAGCAAAAGCCTCATCCGGATTATCTGTCAGCCTAACCGATTTATAGTGGAACATTTTCCCATCTCATTCTTTTTTTCCTTTTTATGTGACATTGACATTCTTTGACGATCATAATTTATTTTCTATAGTATTCCATAGCACATTGTTAACTAATTAAAGTTAAGTGTCGGCGAACTAAAACGTGAATTTGTGTAAGCCTATCCGTGGCCTGGCTATATGATTACGTTCAGCCGAATTTTGGGGTACTATTATTTCAATCTAGACAACCTAAACCTAAGCTTTTCTAGGCATTTATTTTAGTATTGGCTGCCTGCAGACATGCTTAAGATAAGAGGTTTTACCTTGTGAGTTTATACTAATTTGTGACTTCCATAACGAAAGTGCTTTATTCCACCTACTCTTTTAAGTTTCAGTGCACCCTTTTTTTCACCACAAAGAAAATGCAGACCCATAACAGACAATCTATGTCATTTTGTTTCTTTTTAATATGTCTACTCCATTATTTGTAATTTGATCCATAAAACACTACATCCAATGGTTTCTGTACATGACACATAGCCAAGGAAGATGAGTGCACATATTCTTTCTTCTCTGATGGGTAAGGGGAATAATGGTTTCGATAAGGACTTTAGCAGGTGGGACTATGCTTCAACATTTCTTGTGCTTAAAGCTTATACAGAATGTGGGGGTGGCTAAGTGCACCATTGTTTTTTAAAGGCTGAAGATCATGATAACTGTGCATTTCCTTGGAACTCTGTACCTCTGTGCATGCTCAAAAGTTGTGTGTTTGGACCCTCAACTCTTCTTTATTTTTTCTAATTGAGAAGAGTTGGTG
This sequence comes from Melia azedarach, assembly GCA_028052125.1. Lineage (NCBI taxonomy): Eukaryota > Viridiplantae > Streptophyta > Magnoliopsida > Sapindales > Meliaceae > Melia > Melia azedarach. The sequence goes on along the minus strand of CM051396.1, from coordinate 3,481,806 downwards.
GAAATCCACCATAAATAATGACTTTATTTAAGAAAAGGAGATTAGTTGATATAATGATTAGAGCATATTGCACCCATCTGGTCTGGGGGAGGTGTCTTTGCGGTTCTACTAATCAATCTAATTACTAAAGTTTAGATTACAGAAATTAAGGGTGTTTGGTTTGGTCAACCATTGAAAATGAAAAGATTCCATTTGCATCTCCATCTTCATCTCTTCTACAAAGCAATCAAACATAAAAATGATCAAAATCATGTGATGTGATTAGAGAATGTTGGATCCACTGTTGCCATTTGCTAATATTGGAAATTAATATTCCCATATCCACTGTTGCCATTTGCTAATATTTGAAATTAATATTCCCATACTTTCACTAGCTTCATGTACTCCTCTTAAATATTAAACATTAATCGTTATACATCAAATAAGGTAATAGCATAATAATTTTCAATATTCTTTAAAGATTTAAATCTCGATTAATTTTTTTCCCCAAAATAATGTGGGAATACAAATCATTCTTTATAATATAAATTTTCAAGTTATGTCATATTTATACGAATCTATTTCTCCTTTTAAAGTCATTCACTAATAATCTAGTAGTAAAATGTTTATGACATTTTAATTGTATAATATTAAAAAAAAAATACTCTTCTTGATCTTAAATTATATCGTATGAATCCAAACTTGCTACATACTGAGTAACGGCCCTCAAAGCTTCTGCAATCTGGGCTTGTAAAGCCAGTGTTTAGTGAATAAGCCCATTGGATCTTCAAGTTATGCTGCTCAAACCTGCACTTCTCCCACTTTTTTTTTTTGGTTCCATTTTTCTTTTTCCATGTATATAAACTCAAAATCGTGTCTATAATAGTTTGGTTGTGTTTTTGTTGCTTTAAAAATGTATGAAGTAGAAATTTAGAAAAAAGTGGCATCTCTGTGTTATGGTTTTCTGGGAAGATCTTCAAATGCTTTCTTTATTTAGAGAAAATAATAATAATAATAATAAAAAAATCAAGTGCTTTTTTCGTAAAAGTACTTTAGTTTATTAGCACGGACATTGGGTAATAAAATAGTTTTATAAAAATTTCATTGAAACTGTTTTTAGATTTGAAAGGCCTTCGATCCTCAAAATTGTTCCAAACTTCTTCCTATATATTTCATTACTTTCTTTTAACAAAATATTCAATTACTTTGTAATTATTAAATATGTTAATTAAACTACTTACATTAACATAAATTTACAAAATAAATCAAATAATTCTCTCTTAAGATTTTATTATTATTTAAGATAAAAAAAAATTAGATTGCATTAAAATTTCTATTTAAGGTATAAGTAGATGGTCTCACGCTTCAAACTACACATGTTAATAAAAAATGAAAAATAAAAAGAAAGTGATACTATTGGATAATAAATTTTATGTACAAATTATTTCATTAAAACCAATCAAAGCAGTGAAGAGATAAAAATACAAATATTAAAAAAAGCACATACAACAATGAATAACATTATCACATTATTAATTTTTTTAATATTATGAAAAATAAGCTAAACTCTTTTATAAATTTCAAACTTTTATAATACTTCAAAAGATTTTATTAATTAAATCAATTAATACCTATAATAAAAATATGATTATATAATAATTAAAATTAGTACAAAAGTTTTTCTCATTTAAAAGTTGGACTTATTCGGTTATGTCACATCATATGTATAAATCATTATAATAATATAAAATTTGAAATACTTAATACAAAAAATAAAAACATTAAAACAAAAATTTGAAATGTAAACTCAAAGCTCTATCACCAAAATTGAAGTTCCGACATAAAAGTTATAACCGAACTTGAAATCTTAGAGAAGAAGTATGCTAAGACATTTTTTCAAATAATTACACATTTCTAGCTTTGGAATCTTTCGCTGAAATAAATCCGATTAAAAAAAAAAAGAGTTCGGAGTGTTGTTGATTGCAAAAAGCAGACACGGAATTTAATAGTAAACAAAAGAAACTGCTTTTTTATAAAACTTTAGTATCCTTCAAACAAAAGCCAACGTAATTCCTCGTTGGCTTTCTCAGTCTTACGGGACTTTTTTGAAAATTAACAAATTAAGAGTTAATTGAATAATTTTTAAACTATTGAAATTAAAATATACATTAAATTATATTTGAAGGATCTCTTTTTTTTTTCCCTTAAAATGAGGATAAATTATTTGAAAAAAAAATCTATTTTGATGTCTTTTCAAAAAATTGTCTTTTTAAAAAAAAAATTTAATTACATGAACATATTGACAGACTCCCATGATTTTATCCAATTACTCAGATATATAATTATATATTTAGTGAAATGCACTAATTTTAGGGCCTTTTGAAAAGAAAGTGATTTGTTTTCATGGAGTTCTTCGAACAGTTTGTCTCGGTTCTAAAAAGAAATTGTAAGTACTTTTTCTTCAATGTATGTTTAATTATTTCATTAAGTATAGAAACTATACAAATGCTTGTCTGAAGAGAAAAACTATCTAACGGTCCTAACTAACAATCAATTAAGTGACTTCCAAGGAAAGTGGTTTTGTATCCTTCAAACCGAAGCTGAAATAACGTCTGGCTGATTGAGTCCGCGCACAATTAAGTAACCCAGAATTTACAAGTTAATAAACTAAGTTTTCCTCATTGACTGAGAATTTTTTTGAAGGATAGAGATGACGCTTTACACAATTCATGTCATCAAAAGTTCCTCAAGACTGAATCAAAACAGAGAAAAATCAGAATATGGCGTGACGTCAAAGTTCTTTGCCCCTTCCCCACACTCAAACTGGTCAAGCAATTTTCAAAGTCATAAAATACAAGTATTAATTATATTTCTGAGTCTTCACAAAGAATCTATATGGCTATTTCCGGGTGATTTTACATTCCTCTGCCCGTGGAACCTTTGTTACTTTATTCTTCAGAAAGCTCACTACAGTTTACAGACTACAGGATAAAGAAGAATCTGATTCAATTGCTTTTATTCTTCGAATATCAGTACTGGAGAACTACGGACGTGTTAATATTACTGATATATATCTCAAAAACACAGAAGGTTAATTTCCCCCTTCTACCGCAACAAATTATATATATAAGTTTAGCGAGCTAGCTGGAGCTGCATGATGACGTAAATATTTCTGACGGAAATTGTATACACGAGCTAGAATTAATTTGAATAAGTTATATATGTACAAGACTGTTTAGTCTTGAATCCGATCTTTATATCCTGCCGCCTGCCGACTGCCGAGGCTTTATATAATTTATTCTGCGTTCTGATAGTGTGTAATAATAATATATGACTTAAAATATATATCTTTTTCATAGATGCCGTGCAGAGACATATATAATATTATAATTCCGGCGGATCAGATCCCAAACCATTTTCCCAATATATACAGCATTATATATAATCGGGTTTCAGACAGCTTTTTACAAATTATATGTTTTGTAATAGAGAAATCAATCTGAAAACTTCAGTTGTATTTACATCCATTTCATGAACATTACATCCGCCTTCGAAATCGGCGCATCAGATTCAGATTGGTACAGTCAATTAGGTGAGCAACTCGAAACAACCAGCTGCCCAATCTCATAGACTTTGAATTATTCTATACTCGTTTTTGTTAGTCTTGGGGAAATTCACATGCCATGAACGTTCGTCATTCATTCACTGAGGACCCCTTTATTTTTTATTCTTTCTGAAGAATAATTAATGACCACACATTTTTACGCCATCGCCAGTGTTCAAGAACTGTTGTCTAATCCATTTTCCTTCCATCCCTTCCGTTAGTAGAATAACTTTACTTTAGTTTCTTGGAGCGATCTTATTTGATATATATTACCTAAAACAGGTTACAAAAATTCTCATAGATAGAGGAGAAAATTAATGAATTCTTCATCTTGATGGTGTTTCTAAACTAATCGTGTATATAATTAATTAAAACAATATATACAAATTCTTTCATCCGCCACCTACAAAAATATTAATCAATTATGAGTACATTTATAATTGTTGTTTAATTTTACTAAATTTATATGTATATAAATCAAAATGTTGGATAAACACCTATTTTTACTTGACACATAATATTTATTAGAGTGAGTTTATTTGTCCTTTAAAATTTATTTTGAGCATTCATATGCTACTCATAGTGTAATTTAGTGTAAACTAATTAATAAAAACAGTATTACTTTTCATACCCATTAACATACACATGATTCTAAATCTCGGATCTACAAAACCATAATTTATTGAAAACTATATATCATCTAAAAATATGAGAGAGAATTTCTCCTTTCTCAAACATAAACATTATTTTTTAATTAATTTTAAAAAATTTATTTTCAAAGCAAAAGGTATTTGGATGTGATGAATATTTTTATGGGTACATAGAGAAAAAAATAAGATACATAATAAAAAAGATTTAGTAAGGAATTATTTAGATATTTATAAAGGTGTATAAAGTAAATCTTAATTTTTAAATTTTGATATATGTGCCTAAATAAAAATAAAAAATTGGAAAAAATTTAAGGTGCAACTTGACTCATTTTATTCATTCGTACAGTGATCATATGTTTGATGTAAATCTCGATCATTTGTTACGTAGTTACAGGTTTTATTTTATTTTTTCTAACTTGTGACAAGTTTATTTTAATACACAATTGTTTTCGAAGATAGTTGGTGGGACCCCCTGGAGTTGTATATTATAATTTTGGTCGTTCATTCTCCTGGGAGAAGACTTGCGAGCCAAGTTTTAAAATACCGTAACCGTAGCCCGAATGAATACTCTTTATCCGAAAACCCGGACGCGATGCTAATGCGGCGCACACGGCAACAATTTCATTTTTTATTTTGCTTAATTATTACAACAACTAAAGAAACCATGCAGAAATTTCATTTCACCAATGAACCAGCCATCTGATCTAAGAGCTGTAATTTATTTAACACCGACTAATTCGTTATGCCTCTATATAAGAAAATCACTAGGATGATATCCCAATTATCGGATTCCGAGCATCTGTTACTTTCTTCTCTTTTGGCAATAACATTCTAAGTTGTCTGTTTCTGCTGTATCTTTGTTTTGGGCTCTTGTTCGAAACACGATGTCTATCTCTACCATGTTCCATGCAAACGTTGTTTACATAGAAACTTTACTTGATGTTCCTGCCACCCTTACTGCACCCTCCAAAAAATGGCACTCAGCTTTTGCTAAAATCTATTGTTCCAGAACACTTTTCTCTCTGGCCAAAAATCCTGTACCCGTAAAACGTAATAATAAGTTTCCCCGCTCTCCATCTTATACTATTGTCAATCTTAACCAGGAAAATGAATCATTCACCGTTGATCCAATAAGTCTCGCTCAGCTTGTGAGGGAGAAAAAGCTCGACCAACTTCAAAAGTTTGGTGGGATTCGAGGTGTAGCTTCTGCTCTCAAAACAGATCCTGACAATGGAATCTCTGCCAACGCTCAAGACATTGCTCACCGACATAAAGAATTTGGTTCAAACACGTACAACAAACCGCCAACAAAGAGCTTCTTGCATTTTGTTGTGGAAGCTTTTAAAGATCTAACCATTTTGATCCTTTTAGGCTGTGCAGTTCTTTCTCTTGCTTTTGGCATCAAAGAGCACGGCTTGAAAGAGGGTTGGTACGACGGTGGAAGCATATTTGTTGCAGTATTTCTGGTCATTGCGGTCTCCGCCGTGAGTAACTTCAGACAGAATAGACAGTTTGACAAATTATCAAAGGTCAGTAACAATATACAAATTGATCTTGTTAGAAATGGTCGGCGCCAACAAATTTCAATATTTGAAATTGTTGTTGGAGATGTTATATGCTTGAAGATTGGAGACCAAGTTCCCGCTGACGGATTATTCTTAGATGGCCATTCCTTACAAATAGATGAATCCAGTATGACAGGGGAGAGTGATCATGTAGACGTAAACAGCACCCAGAATCCGTTCTTATTTTCTGGCACGAAGGTGGTTGATGGCTATGCTCGTATGCTTGCCACATCGGTTGGCATGAACACGACCTGGGGACAAATGATGAGCCAAATAAGTCGCGACACCAACGAACAGACGCCTTTACAAGTTCGGCTCAACAAGCTAACTTCATCAATTGGTAAGGTTGGATTAGCAGTTGCTTTCTTAGTTCTGGTCGTCTTGTTGGTTCGCTACTTCACAGGAAATACAACAGATGAAAATGGAAACCAGGAGTTTAATGGGAGCAAGACAAAGGTTGATGATATAGTGAATGCTGTTGTGGGAATTGTAGCTGCTGCGGTCACTATTGTCGTGGTTGCGATACCAGAAGGTCTGCCGCTGGCTGTTACACTTACACTAGCTTATTCAATGAAGAAAATGATGGCTGATCAAGCTATGGTGAGGAAGCTCCCTGCCTGTGAGACAATGGGTTCTGCAACCACAATTTGCACTGATAAAACTGGTACACTCACTGAAAACCGAATGAAGGTGACAAAGTTTTGGCTTGGCCAAGAACCCGTAAAAGAGGGATTTGTTTCTTCCGCATCTCCAACAATTCTTGAATTGATCCAACAAGGAATAGCTCTGAATACAACTGGCAGTGTTTACAGGGCAGAATCGGGATCTGATTTTGAGTTTTCAGGGAGTCCTACTGAAAAAGCAATTCTTTCTTGGGCAGCCCTGGAAATGAACATGGATATGGAGGAAATAAAGAAGAGTTGCATCATTCTCCAAGTTGAAGCTTTCAATTCGCAAAAGAAAAGGAGCGGGGTCATGATGAGGAAAAAGACAGACAACACAATCCACGTGCACTGGAAAGGAGCGGCAGAGATGATTCTAGCAATGTGTTCAAGTTACTATGACGCTTCTGGAAACATGAAACATCTGGATGATGATGAAAATGAAATATTTGAGCAAATTATTCAAGGTATGGCAGCCAGCAGCCTTCGTTGCATTGCTTTTGCGCATAGACAGGTTTCAGAAGAAGAAGATGATGATATAAAAGAAGAGAAGAAGATGAATCAAGACGGACTGAGCCTAATAGGAGTGGTGGGTATTAAGGACCCATGCCGTCCAGGGGTAAGGAAAGCTGTAGAAGACTGTCAATATGCTGGAGTGAACGTCAAGATGATCACCGGCGACAATGTTTTCACTGCAAAAGCCATAGCCACTGAATGCGGAATACTAAAGCCAGGTCAGGACATGTCCACTGATGCTGTGGTAGAAGGAGAAGAATTCAGAAACTACACCCCTGAGGAGAGAATGGAGAAAGTTGACAAAATCTGTGTGATGGCAAGATCCTCTCCATTTGATAAATTGCTCATGGTACAGTGCTTGAAACAGAAAGGCCATGTCGTTGCAGTCACCGGAGATGGCACGAACGATGCACCGGCTCTAAAGGAAGCAGATATAGGACTGTCTATGGGAATTCAAGGAACTGAAGTGGCCAAAGAGAGCTCGGATATCGTCATCTTGGATGACAATTTTGCTTCTGTAGCCACAGTATTGAGATGGGGAAGATGTGTTTACACCAATATCCAGAAATTCATTCAGTTCCAGCTTACGGTAAATGTTGCTGCTCTTGTAATAAACTTCGTTGCAGCAGTTTCTGCTGGTGAAGTGCCTTTGACAGCGGTCCAGTTATTGTGGGTGAATCTGATCATGGACACATTAGGAGCCCTGGCTCTCGCCACAGAGCAGCCCACCAAGGAGCTAATGGACAAACCCCCTGTTGGCCGTACTGAGCCACTTATCACCAACATCATGTGGAGGAATCTTTTGGCCCAAGCTTTCTATCAGATAGCTGTCCTCTTGACCTTACAGTTCAGAGGTGAGTCAATCTTTGGGATTAATGAGAAGGTAAAGGACACCTTAATCTTCAACACTTTCGTCCTTTGCCAAGTCTTCAACGAATTTAACGCAAGGAAGCTTGAAAAGAAGAATGTCTTTCAGGGAATACATAAGAACAAGTTATTTTTGGGAATTATCGTGATAACCATTGCTCTTCAAGTGGTGATGGTGGAATTTCTAAAGAAGTTTGCAGATACAGAGAGGTTGAACTGGGGCCAATGGGGTGCATGCATTGGTCTTGCAGCTGTGTCTTGGCCAATTGGTTGGGCTGTCAAGTGCATACCTGTTCCAGAGAAACCATTTTTTAGCTATTTCAAGTGGAAGAAACAGGCTTCAAAATCTAGATAACTATTTTTTTTTTGGGGCAATTCTTTCATTTTATACTGCTTCCGATTAATTATTTGTTGCCATGTACTCGGATAATATTGTATTAAACAGATAAAATTCTTGTTCTTTTTTACTAAGAATAAAGAGCGAAATTTTTGTTTTTTATTTTAAATTTCTAATACTTGTTGCTCTCACTCTATTTCAATACAACTCCAGTTTACGATTATTGCAAGCCTTTGAGTTTGGGTACTAACCCAGCAGAGAAGCTGGAATGAGAAAGAGAAACACTTGAAAAATTAAGAATGCCCAACTTTGCTATAAGGAGTCTAGCTATAAAGCAACATTTTCTTATATCCCTTCTACAATCACGATCTTGAATTTACTTAAAAACCAAAAGCAACCTTAATTTCCTTCTTTATACTTGAACATGTTATGCCCAATGCCAGAAATTTACTTCCCAACAATCCGCCAGAGGTTTCGTTTAAAAACATCAACATGTAATTTTGTCGAACATATAGCGTGCTTTCATGTTGGCGAAAAGTAAACCAAGCATGCAACATGTAGCATTACCCTGTACTCACCAAAGAAAGCAAAAAAAATTAAACAGCATTTTTGTTATTTTAATTCGAAAGCAAGAGCCAAGACAAGACAAGAGGTGATAGAAAAATATTTTTATATTCAAATTAGCAATGAACCTGGTATTATATTGAACCACAAGCACGGGCTAGTTGGCTACCCCACCACCAACCGAGAAAGACGCCATAGCTCTTGTACTTAAATTGCGATGCCTCCTCTTTCAAGTACGTGGGCCTCTTACAGCTACTTTTAACAGCCACCTTTTGTTTTCGAGCCAATGGAATTTGGGGATGGTGAAGTCGAGTCAAGTCAAGGTCAGGTCAAGGGTATTTAAATGCTGATACAAATAATGATCATTTACACGGCTATTTAAATGGGTGGAATTAGAGATCAACAAATAAGACCCACCTGAGGAAATTGCAACATTTTTTGCCTTTTTTTTCTTTTTGTTTTTTTTTTATGCTCTCTAATTTCTATTTTCTATCGCTGCAGCTTGTAGTCTCATCTTCTTCGGCTCAATCATCCGATAGTTTCTTTCTTCTGTCCTTGGAGTGATGACCGTTGATTAGAAAGCGCTTATGTTTCTTAATTTCTTATAATTTTTCAATTTTATATTTGTGTAATACTAAATAACACTATCAAACCAATTTTAAATATGTCACTTCAACATGTTTCAAATGAATCATGATGTTTTGTTATACCTCTAATTAAAACATAATAAATTCTTTTTAAAATAACATAATATTACTAAAATTTTACAATTTATTTAACACCGTAGATGATACAGTGTTGTTAGAGAGTCACAAAACTTTGTGTGCGTGGAGTATACTATAATTCCTTGGTATATTTCCTTCTCTGAGCGATAACATTGTATCAAAATTTTTTGAAATCCATTAATATTAGCATGGTCATTATTTTATCTCAAACTATTTAATTTATAAATTCTAAAAGTTAGTTTTTATTAATGTTAGACTCTTTTTTAATATCATAAAATTTGTTTGATCCAAAACTTGTTAATTAAAGTCATGTTTGGCATGCATGACTGTACAACATAAAATAAAGCAGACTGATCAACCTTTTACTTATCAAATGTTTGATATAAATTAAAACACTCTTTGGACTGTAATAAATATTAAATTAATATAATTCATATAGTAAAAAAAGAGACTCGTGAAATGATAGAGTTTTTATCTAGGTTGTATTAAATTTTACCTATCACGTTATTTTTTTTTCTCTCTCTCCTTTTATTACCTCAACAAACAAATTGCATCTTTTCTTCTCTCGTTTAACCAACAAAAAAACCCTAAAATTGAACGGAGATTATTCTTTCGCATCATATCCAAAAAGTTTTGTAGTCAATCTTCAACTTTATTAGTAGCTCACTTCTCTTACAGGTAATATAACAAAATTACTCCTATTTTTATTTTTGAGATTTTATAAATTATTTGTGATTTTCTTGTAGTATATTTTTTTATTCTCTTTTCTTTTTTCCTTTTCAATTTCATAAAATTGAGTTAGGCCTAAATTACTTATGAGATTATTTGGGTATATATGATTGAGTTAAAATATATAAAAAAAAATATTTTTGATTAGGAAAAATAAACTAAAAATAATTAGGCAAACATATACGAGAATAGGTTCCATGAATTTCCTTGTAGGTTAGGGAATTTGGGTCAGTTAGGTAAGTCATCTTCTCTCACATTGAAGCTTCTTAATAAATATTGTCAGGAGATACCAGTTTTCCATATATTACTATTTATCTTAGTTTAACTATTTCTTGTGAAAAATTTTGTAACTGTAACTTTTTTTCTATTAGTTTCCAGGACCATGCCATATTCTACAAAATCTAGATCATAAATCCAAAAATTTAGTTATTTATTATATTTGTTCTTAATTTTAATAATATTAATAATAGTTTAAATATTTATATGATAATGGAGTATGGCTTGTTAGTATGGAGACATTATTATATGTAAACTTTTGAGAATACGTGATAATGGACAATAATTTAATTTGGGTTGTTAATGTGATGGCAGAATATAAATCAAAATATGTAATATTTGAGAATGCCTAATAAATGTTAAATATTCTTAAATGATTAAGACATAAATTAATAGCTTAACATAAAAATAATAACCCAAGGAACAGATAATGGTTGATTGCTTGTAGAAGATTAAAATAAATTCTATTTCTTAACTTAAAATCACATTATATTATTTATATTAGTATTTATCATTATATTTATATACTCTTCACATAGAAAAAGCTTTGCTCCTGCATTGAGACAATTCACACAAGAAGGATAGCGCAGTTACGCCTTGCTTGACTCGCAACTGTGCCATGCTTGCTGGCTTGAGCCATTTTTTTGCATGCTTTATTATAGACGTGTTCTGTTTTATTTTTTAGAATTATTTTGTCTAGTCTTTTTTGGATTTTCGTTTCATATGCTCCTATTTTAATTTATTATATTGTTCTATTTTGGTTGACCATGTACTTCTATTTTGCTTTCATAGATATTTTTTTTAATAATTTCTTTATTTTAGTATGCTCAAGATTTGATTAGCTCACTAAATTTGCAAAGGCTATCTATAAATTAGTTAAACTTTTAACCAAATTTTAGGAACAATATTCTAAATTGATTGGTTGATGATTTTTACTGTTCTTTTTTTAACGTTATTTATAATCATTTCGCTTTAGAAATTAATATTATACATATTGTTTTTAGATATGGAAAGAAGAAGAATGTCTTTCAGGGAATACGTAAGAACAAGTTATTTTTGGCGATTATGGGGATTACCATTGTTCTTCAAGTGATGGTGGAATTTCTAAAGAGGTTTGCAGATACAGAGAGGCTCAACTGGGGCCAATGGGGTGCATGCATTTTCATTGCAGCTGTGTCTTGGCCAATTGGTTGGGTTGTCAAGTGCATACCTGTTCCAGAGAAACCTTGTTTTAGCTATTTCAAGCGGAAGCAACAGGCTACAAAATCTAGATAATTATGTTCCTTTTGTCAGCAATTTCTTTCATTTTGCTATGTGTTGTGACCATTTCTCTGCTGCCTATTAATGACTTATTGCTCATGTACTTGGAAAACAAATAGTGTATTAAAGATATAAAACTTTTTGTTGTTATATAGATTGAAGTTTCATTTGTTTTCAATTTCTATTTTTTGGGTGGTCACTGCGATTTAATGTAATGTCCATTTAGAAATGCTGCCACTTTATTGCATGTCTTTCTGTTCTTTTGGGTACCAAGCCAGCTAAGAAAAAATGAAAAGGGAAATAGTTAACTTAGTTTCTATGGGGCAATAGCATACAAGTACAGCTAAGTTTTGCTTGTTTTTCATAGAAAAAAACATGGACTAAAATCTCAATGCTTAGCTGAATTGTCTTCCACTAATAGGTAGTCCTTTTCAGTAAAAAAAAATCCAATCTACCCTGCTGACTGAGTGAACTGTCTTGCATTTTTAACCTGTGGAAGACGAGATATCACTTCTAAAGTGCAAGTTAACACCAATCCTTCTGGGTAGCAAGACTAACACCTCATCATTTTCAAATAGAGTTATTTTTATTATTTTACAGGTTCATAGCTTCTTCACCAGATTAACATTCTCAAAATTCTCTCTCAGGATTGTATTCAATGGGAACTTGAGTATATGCCTTTTTTTTAGTAACAAATTTGAGCATATTTTTAAACTAAGCAATAAGAGAGAGAAAAATGAACAAAGTTTATTATCAGCAGAGATAAGTTAATGCGGTCGTCATAGAACCCAAACAACAAAGTAACCAATATACTTTTGGGTTCTGACTGACACTGCTCATACAACTCCGATAATACCTTTTTTTTATTTTGGGTCTGAACTCCGGTAATACTTTTTTAAAATTAAGAATGACCTCTTCCCTCTAGCTAAGCAATCTGAGCTAGCTATAAAGCATCATTTTCCTACATCCCTTCCACATGGACGATCCTGAATTCACTCAAACAACCTTTTGTTCTTGGCTCGTTTCTTTTTCTTTTTCTTTTATTTTAATGGCTACAAAATTTTCAATATGCAGCGCCTAATGACACGAACACCTAAATCCCAATAATCCCCCCCAGAGGTTCTGTTCTAAAGATATCAACACGTAATTTTGTCGATCATATAGCATCTTTCATGTTGGAGAAAAAGAAACAAGCAACATAAATTATTCACCAAAAAAGACAAAAAACATTCATTGAATTTGTTGTTATTTTCTTTCAAAATGAACACAAAAAAAAAAAGAAAAGAAATATATTTGCTTTCAGTTGGCAAGGAACCTGGTAGATTTCAACACGCGGGCCAACCCACCTTTAGGCTTTAACAGAGGAAAGATGCTACAGCACTTGTAGCATATTCGACCGTCCGCAGAATTGTTTGTAGACGGCCTCTTATATTGCCTCTCTACAGATACCAAAAAGTGATTTTTCTTCCTTTTTGTTATGGAAGTGAAGGGAATCTGTAGACGTTCGCGTCAAGGTCAAGGTGATTTCATAGCTCATATTATCATTACAAGGCCAACTAAACCCGGAGCAACAATTCCAGCCTACAAAAGATTTAAAAGCAATAGAAAAGTTGTACAATGTCACCCACACGGGAAGTTGCACCACTTTTGCGTTATATGGTTTCTAATTTCTGTGGCTGCTTCTTGTCTCATCATCATCTTCAATCACCGGATATATTTCTTCTAGGAATTAACATGAAGTATCTTTTAAAAAATAAAATGCATCACACAATCTTTGTCCTTTCATTTAAACACAAACCACAATATGGTACAACAAAACAAACCACATCGTCATTGAGAGGATAACGCCTTGTAAGATGCAACAAGGGCGAATTTAATTACAAAGAGGCAATTCTTGTGTCTCTGTACCAGTGCCCCCATTATTTATTCATGATCTGAACAGAGCTTTGTATACAATCCGGACCAGATACTGGATAAAGAGCTCTTTAAAGTTTCTCCCAATCAAATGACATTACATTAAGATACAGCAATTTTTCTTAAACCGGAACGGCTTCAGGGACTCTGCCATTTTCAGCCGGAGTCAAACTGTCGTAGTATTCCACCAGCACTTTCCAGCCACCAGGGCACATAAATCCAGGAGGAGGATTCTCTTTGTTCTTCGCGAGTGTTCGCATCTGGAAAGAAAAGACAAGCAAGCTTTGTTTTAAATACAATATATAAAATATAAACATGAACAACGCCTCTCTTTGGTTTGGTCTTTGAATTACTCTATTAATTTATGGTCTGTAGTGAATTAGAGATGTATGGAAGTGAATTTGTAAAAGAAATAGATACCTTGGTGCCTGAAATGAACAGGAAGTCCTGAGGCCTTGAGGGATCAAAGAAAGCCATCTTACCCTGTGTCTTATCATATGCCGCAACCTACAGCCACATCAAATTAATTGTCACCAGGAATTTAATTACTTAAGCAGTGGTGGGAGTTGCCAACATGAAACATCTATAGCCACATTCTTTATATATACCTTGAAAGGAAGGATGCTTAGCCGCTCTAGTCCAGGTGCCATGCTCAATACCTTCTTGCCATGGTCAGCATCATACAAATCTCTCTTCTCAACTGGATGACTCATTCCGGCTGGATCCCTACCAACAATATAAAAGTTGGCCCCAGCATTAATCCTAGCCTTAGCATGCCACTGCACCTCAGTTGGGCCAGCATAGTGCATGGGAGAGGGAAATATAGAAACCACAGTAGTCTCTGGATCAAGAACCCCATCTTCCAGCACCTGGAAACAAATTATTATTATGAAAGAAAATTAGTATTCAGCTGAAGTAAGGCAGTTGTATAGCATTTTTAGCGACTTAAAAATATTAGACATTTGTATAGTATTTTTAGTAGAGGGAAAACTTCATCCTGGTCAACTCCAAGGCTTTCAAGCTGAAGGATAAACAATACTCGCTCTCATTAAAAGTCAAGTTCTCCTTCAATACCAAGAATTCAAGTTCCCATATGGTTTTAGTTTCCAAAGAGAGAAAATATTTATGAAAAAATGAATGAAGTAGGGGAAAACATTAGGGTAAAGTGCTGTATAAGACGTGTTAGCCTCTTGCTCATAAGTTTGATATGTGGAAAGAAACAACTTAAGATTCCTAAATCTCCCTTATTGCCTAAAATAGGTAATCCAATAATAACATATCCATGTAGAGGGTAAAAGGTTACATTACCTTTTCGTGTTGTTTCATTCGCCAACTAAGGGGAACATCGTCAGCCTTTGTGTAGCCTCCCAGTGGATGTAGCAAGAGGATTGGATTCTTGTAACCCATGTCAAGAAGCCGGCGACGAGTATCTGTCATCAATAGAGCATGACCATTGTGCACAGGATTCCTAAGCTGGAAAGCAAATACTGCATCGGCATTGCGCTTTGCAAATTCCTCACGAAGTTCTGCAGGTGACAATCGAAAACGATCAAGACCATCACGATACTTGATAGGTTCTATAACCTCCAAGTCACCTCCAAGCAGCCAATTTCCAGCATTAGTTATGGCCTCATCAACATAAGGTAGACCCGGGGCAGTTGTTCCCCAAGTTCTAGCTATCCTTTCCTCTTTGGGGTGCTCGTAGATTTCAATGCTGAAATAGACGGTGAATAAAAAACAATATTAGAATTGCAAATGAAACTGCTTGCAGACTAGAGAGTTATCAAATAAAAAATTCTGTTATGCAATTCATAAAATTTATTATTGACACTGGAGAAGCCAGTAGTATTAGATGAACCTGCAGTTGCACGACTTAGTCTTGAGATCATTTTGGCATGCTTGTTAACAATGTTGAAATGTGTAATATAATATGGTCACGGTGAATGGAAAAGAAAATCAAAATGATACAAGTATTAATGACGAGATGCATCAGAAAAGTTATATGATGTTCATTTTGAATAATCAACTAGTCTTCCAAGCATCATTCTTACGTCATAAGTTCATAATTTCAAGAGATTTTCATCATAAGTCTAAGCAAGGAAACATAAGAAATTAGTTTTATATCCATGAAGATTTAACCAGCAAATAAAAACATAATTGACTAATTTCTAAAGATGAATAGTAATAGCAACAGCATGGAGCAAAATTTTTAATGATTGGAGCAATTGAAAATATTGAAATATATCGAGGAAGAAATTAATTTCATAGATCTTAAAACATCTGTTCACCACTATAATAATAAAAGATTGATCCATGTTAAAATCTACTAATGATAACAGTATGCAAACACTCACCGGACCATAAAGCTAACACAACTAAATGAACAAGAAAATTTAGCATGGAAGACGCGGCAGGAACGAAAATGACATATGCTATTCATTAATTTATTCATCCAAATGATCCCAACTCTGGATATCTACTAGAACAGTTTGTCAAAGTGCAATACAGCTTTTCTACCATACTGCAGCGAAAAGTAAATCAAATACAATAAAAGCCCAAAAACTAGGATTCAATTTCACACCCCAAAATCAAATACAATAAAATTAGTCATGCATAATGAGTAATTTCAGGGTACTATTATACATACAAGTTATCCCAACAAAAGCGCCACCTATCATTAATTGTCAGTGTGATGAATAATTTTTGACCTCGTACCATAAGGAATCACATGTCAGATGCTACAAACTTTGTGTTCCAACTTTGTGCGTGCATGTTACTCCGAATATTCATCTTCAAAAATCAGTAATTACAAGTTATATTTATTTCTTTGCACTTTTTTTTTATTTTTTATTTTTTTGGGTGGAAAAGGGTAGATTTTACCGTATAAAGCGGCTAATAAAAAGAAACCCATACACAAATAAATCCGAACGATCTAATGACAATAGGCTTCAAAAATGCCGACAAAAACCCAGTGAAACAAAAGTGATGTGAAACTTACTCGCTCAAAATTGCGACAGGGTTATTGTCCGAGTCAACGAGAGCGACCCGGCTGGACTCACCAATCCGGTGCTTCTGCTCGTCGTCGATCGCCAAAACGATCGGCACGGACATGTTGACAACCGACCCGTCTTCCAGACGGAGCGAGTTGAAATGAAGAGTTTGGAGGAACTCGGATTCTCTCATGAATCCACGGAGCGGACTGGCCCACCCCTCGCTCAACACGTGTACCCATTGAAGATCAATCCTGGAAAGCTTGATCCTCGGCAACGCTATCGCCTCTCTCTTTTTAACATCCTTTAAAGACTTTTCCACGAAGAGTTCTGCCAGTCTGCCGCCGTCAGGTTCGATCAGCCCGGCACGAGTCCGGAGCCTAAAATGGGCGGTTTTGGGCTTGAAGGAGAGAGTGACGGAGGGGGGAGCGAAATGGGAAATCTGGGATTTGTTGATGGAGTGAGAGGGAAGTGGGGTTTTGGTGAAGATGGTAGACATAGTTGCCATTGTTAAACAGAGAGAGCGGCAAACAGAGCCCAAGGAAGGATTTGCCCGAGTCACGGTTTCGTTAAATAATGGAGGGCAAGGGTAGTTTTGGAATTCCGCATATTCCTTGTGGGGACAGTCATCAAGTGAAAACTGAAGACATTGATGTGCCTGAGTTCGGTTTTCACAGAAATTGATTGGGTAAAACCGGGAACTGCCGGGTTCTTTGGGAGGATGAACCTGGACAACTTGGTTTTGTCTTTTCTTCCAATTTTTAATGCAATTCTGCAATTTCGGAGTGTTTTGACGTAAAATGCCCGAAGTGCCCCTGTCTTGGCGGTTCTCTATCCATGTTTATTATTTTCTTCCGGGGAGTCGATTAAAGGACGACGGACAGTCTGTCAATAGCAATCTTTATCTTTTAATTTTTTAAATTCAGATATTATCCAGTAAATTAGCAAAAACATATGATTTAATCAATAATATAATACCAAATGGGCCTATATATATATATATATATCATGATTTGAATCTTTGTCAAAAGTTAGTTGATCTATAATTAGTTTAATGTGACCATTCTAATAATATAATATATATCACACTAACTATCGATAATATTTTATAAAATAAAAAAAATCTCAAAAACTAAAAATTGAAGATCAATTTTATATTTAGAAGACTATTGAATCCATAAAAAATAATTGTTTAAATACTATTTGATATTAATATGTAATAGTAGTAAAAAATGTTAAGATATATTTATATAAAAAAAATTCAATATATATAGGCAGTTATAAAATGGCACGAGAAATGCGAGATAATGTTGTTTTTATTTTTTAATATTAATATTTTAATTAGAGACCTACTAGCAGCAGTACTTTGAGTTTGGATAAATACATATTTTTGTATAATTTAAAATTTTACTCTTAAAATAGTTGGGAGAAAAAGCAATTCTTCCTTTCTAATCATTAAAAATTTAGAATACAAAATTGTAGGTGAGCTTTTATTGTCCAAACGAAAGATTCGGAAAGCTTTTTTTCTAATCCTATTTTTTAAAAAGAAAATTAGCGTATACTAATTACTAACATTCTTTTATGCGTAGAAATCGTTACCCTAGGTCCATAACAAGAAGAAAAACGGAAAATTCAAAGTAGGGGTAATATGGTCTCTTCACACCAAAAACAATAATTTTTATTTTCTTTTTATTTATCACTAATTTTGTGATTAAATTAGCCGCCATTAAGAGAGAGAATATTTCTTGGTGGACTATCTATGTACACAAATGCATTAATGATGCTCTTGCATTCTACGAATCTTCGTTATGTTGAATTCAAAAAAATGCAACGTTTTTATGGGAAAGTGACAACTTTCTTAGTTATTGTCGGACTCTCCCACTTTCATTTTTATTTTCAAACTGCACATCCCCCGTTTCACGACCACATTCAAATTCCCGTCTCAGTGCGTGTTAAAGACAAATTTAAACTCGTCTTCTTTCATATGGGGAATTTTCACATGCCTCCCCTGAGGTTTTTCAAATTGACACCTAAAGGGAATGTATAATGTAATTTACACAGGCTTCCCCTGTCAGTTAACATAAATGCCCTTTTTCATTGGTTGACATTCGATTTTAAATAAAAGTATAGTTTACTCTCAATTCAAGTTCATATAAAGTTGTAACTCTGGAATGTCTTGTCTAGTCAATAAAAATATACAAATAATAGAGTAAAATATAACACTACGTCCAAAATTAATATTAATTCTATAATTTTTATGATATTATTATAGAAATAAAATTAAAGGATATCAATTAAATAAGCTAAAGACTTTTCAAAGATCTCCGAAGCCAAGTTGTGAAACTTCCCCTTTTATATATCTGTCTCATTTTTTCGTATTACCCTGCTGCTTTATGTACCATTCATCACTTATCTTTCTAATTTTTTTATAATTTTAAATTTTAAATTTTTATTATAATTCTGAACTTGCAGAATATATTTAATAAAATTAAAAATGTTAGAGATTATAATAAAAAATTTAAAAGAATTGAACGATACAACGTACAAAGGAATGCAACATACCTTACTCTCACAGTTTTGAAAGTAGGTCGGCTGCAATACGTCGGATTGGAAAATTGTTTGTGAATTAATTGATTTGTACTGTCTAATTTGCTGGTTAGGAAATCGTTTTTGTGCTGCAGTAACACATGGGTCCCTTCGTGTTTATAAGTTTACGATTAATAATATAGTTTGTCAAATGAATCCAATTCCGCACTAAAATAACTAAAATATCCTTATAATGTTGATTTTTTTACCATCACAAAACAATGGTAACTTAGTGTCAAAGGCATTTCAATTATATCAATAGGAGTTTATAAATTATTTGATATAAAAAATATATATATAAAAAGGACCCATAGGTTAATATACTTTATTTCTTTTTAAAAAAAAATATTATGTAGTTGTGGGAGGACCAGTCAGGTCTTAAATTAGCAGGCATTGTGGAATATTTGTTGGATTCATTATATATCCACGTTCGAAAGTTATTAAAAAAAAAACAACAACAAGACAAAACAAATGTCTGCTGATCTGTGCCAATACGCAATATGGCAATGTGAGATAATTAAATATTGGTCTAATTCACACAATCCCATTTCTATTGTAATCATTTATTTCACAAATTATTTGAGTTGGATACTATATAAATTTTGATGAATTATATTTTGTCCACATTTAAATTAAAATATAATTTAATTTACAAATGAAATCAATAATCTTTCTGTAATTTTTTGTTTGATATATTTTTTAAAATTTAAAAGTAAAATATATCTTTATATGCTTGTGTATATCAAAATGGTATTGTAATGTTTCAAGTTTTATTCGATATCATTTTTCTATCTTATCTCATACAATAAGCTTTAAATACAATGGACATCAAATTCTTTTGATTACCTACAAAAGATTTAAAGAATAAAACCGTTAAATGCTTTAATAATAAGCAAACTTCACCATTAAATTTTGGAAATGATTTAGGATCTGTTTGATATAATCTTTTAAATAAAATTTTTTGGAATATACTTTTTACTTGTAAAATTTTTGTAAGTAGAGTTTTTAATAAAAATTTATTAATCATTTAGTTGTTATAAATAACTTTTGAGAAAATTTAAATAATTATTTTAATAAAAAATTAATGTTATATTTTAAAGAAATAATACAAATTTTTTAAAATAAAAAAAGAGTGTTTTAGATAATTTTATTTTTTAAAAAAATTGAAAAAAATTTATTGTCAAAAACTCAAAATTTGGACTTATTTTAGTAGAAAGAAAATAACTTTTTAATTTCAAAAACTATTTTTTGGTAGCAATTATATAAAAATTTGAAAAGAATTTTTATTATTAAAAAAATTCTTTTACCAAATAAAAAACTTAAAGTAAACAAGCACTTACAATAATTTAGAAAAGTCATTTAAGTATAATTTTAAGTAGTTTATGATATAGTTTGTACTAATGGTCATAGTAGAGGATTAATATGTGGAAGATGAGATTCTCACCAAATTCATTTTTTGAAAAAATAAATAAAGAGATTACTTAAAAAATAATAATGAAGATTTAATTGACGATAATTGAGTTTCAATAATAATAAAATAAAGACTTTTAACTAAAAGAATTTTATTTATTGTATGTATTCTAAATTAATTTAAGCCATATATTTAGAATTGACTTATAGATCTATGTGTATATATTTCTAATAAATTTAAGAGTTACGGTAATATTTGGAATTAACTTATATTAATTTGTTACAGTATTTGTCAAAAAATTTCAAAAATTTCAAATATCGACACAATAAAAGGTTAAATAAAAACTTTATATTGAAAATAAGTAAATAAATATTGTGGAAATCTTTTATTCGGCCTCCCCATGACGCGACGCTTGTGTGTGCAAACGGACGCCAATGCGCAGTGGCGATGCATTGCATCCATCCACATTAAACACGTGCGTGCACGGTAAAAGTAGTGATCAGCTAAAACGCTGCGTTCAATCAATTATTGAGAAGTAATTAGTGGGCCATGCGTTGGTCATCATATGATCATGTATATATATTTGAAGCAATCTGGTTCGACGTTATTTCGCGCACGTTTTTTTATATAACATATATTTGACAATTTTTATTTAATACCAAAAAAAATTGATTTCTATTTAATTTGCATGTTTTACAAATTACTCGGCTGTCATAAAAGTAGGTATAAATATTTAAAATATTATGTTGTGATGATATCTTGAATTCGATCCAATTTTGGATTTGAATATCTCTTCTTCTTTTATTTCGACAAAATTGAAAATTTCCTTCCGTGTCATTCAACATGCATTCTGAATGTACAGTTATTCTGCACTGGATATTGTTTTAAAATTGTTGGGTAAACAAATTTCGATATCAGGCGTCTCATTTCATTCCCTAGCTTGAAATTACGCGAACATCTTTGTCAATGTTCAATCATTGGACTGGCCAGATTTGATCGGCCCATATTCTAAGGCGGCCTCATCAAATTGAACTCGTTTTCTGATGGGCCGACTAGATTAATCCAACGAGGCCACAGGCTGCCATAGTTAATTTATTTGCATCGTATTGTTAAAAGTCAGATTTTTACAAATCCAACCAACAACCTAAAAATCGTCGAGTTTGTTGATTCCTAAAATAAAACAGCAAAAAGAAAAATTAAATTAATAGTATATAACGCGGATGTACGTACGTACGTACGTACGTACAATTACAAATCAAGAAGAGATGCAAAAATAAAATAAACTTAGAAATGAAAGGATAATGTTGGGCACGGATATGTCAAAAGAAAGAAATTTGTTTTTGTTTATTATTAAAGAAAAGTTGGATAACGTTTTGTTTGGTCTTTAAGAGATCAAAGGCTGTGTTTGGTCCATCGCTCTCAACAACAATCAACTTTTGTCATCTCCAATACAAATTTATAAAAGTGAAAGTGAAAGCGAAAGCGAAACAAAAACACTTTCTCCAGTTTGAAAACACCTTTTGACGAATATGATGTAACACATTTTTAACCCAACTCCATGATTGATTCCCAACCAAACCAATACCATAATCTCCAAAATTTTAACATTTATTTTCCTATCATATCATACTCCTTTTTTATACCTAAAAGAAAAGAAGTTGTTAATAGAAGATAAAAGATTTTCGACCCCACATATAACATGATTGAGGGAAGCGTATGCCTATTTTCTCTATTGTATAAATCAAACTAAAAGATTAAATTTTACAATTTGTTTTGTATTCATCCCCTTTTTATCATTGAATCATCATGTAAACTAATTTAATTTAAGAGTAAAAATATATTTAAAAGTTGAGGACAATTTCTTTCTTTCTTTTTTTGGTTAAAAAAGAAAATAATAAAAAAGGATGCTTCTTCAAATAGTAATTCATACCTAACACCATTTAAGTATCCACTTTAATAAAATATTATAAAGTAAAAATTTACAAAATAAATAAATAAATAATAATAAAAAAACGTGTTAAACTATTTTATAAAAGTGTTCGACATGCTAAAATTCCTTTTGAATATTCAATGTATGATAAATGAAAACGTGTTAAAACTATATATATATATATATATATATATATATATATATATATATAGAAACGCTTATCATGCTAAAAGAAATACGCAAACATAATACATTGAATATTCGAAATATCGCTATCAAAATGAGTATTAGGAAAATTTGAAACAATTAATTAGTTCTCCGAACCCGAAATATCGGTCAAAAGTAAGTAACACGAATATTTATATACGACTGACTGTACGGACTGATTCTGCGGTTGGTTGGTCGTGTGGGATTATTTGGGCCCCCACAAAAGTAAGTAGTATTTCATTAGCCCAAGGACTTTTGGTGTCCGGGGTGTGGGGCCCAAATAAAGACACCTAAAGGACAAACTCTGTGGTTTTCTTTTTTTCCTCTTTTTATTAATTTTTAAATTATTATTACTATTATCGTAATATTATTTGGATGGACAGAAAAGCCCCTCCGTGCTTTTTCACGGAAAAGTATATTAAGGAGTGAGAAATGATTTGAAGAGAGGGATGTGAAAGTACTTCACTTGCGGGTGGGTTTTGGCTTCAGACCCTTTTTTGCTTTTGCTTTGAATGATTAAAGGGTATGGTCTATGGACTATGGTGATGCATACATATATATGTATATATGTATATATGGTAGCAGAGATTGCGTCGAAACGACAAATGATGCCGGCCTCGTAACGATGAAAACGACAAATTCTCTAGGCCTTTTTCCTGAATCTTCAGGGCAAAGATCACATTCAGTATCATAGCAAAGATTGCATATCCAGGAGTAATCATCAAACTTTTGATTTTTTTTTTTTTATCTTTTATTATGTATGCATGCATGTCTGTTGAAATATCCTTCATATTGTTTATAATATCCTAGTGATTTTTTTCTTTGTTGACTGAAAAAAAAACCAACCTGGTTTCCAAAAATGTTCTTTAAAAAAATAGTAACAATAGTCAATACAATAGTACTTATAATTCGTTAATAAATGCGACATTAATCATAAAAAATATTAAAATTATGAAAATTATTATACCATTTACAATTTTACATTCATATAAAAAAAAATTCAACCCTCCACATTATGCATCTAGACCAAACGATTTCATTTCTCATTAATATAAAAAAAGAAATTTATTCTAAAATTTAAATGTTCTAAAAAATGTTTAGTTGGGACTCATTTAAATTATGCAAAAAAAAATTCTAAAACTCGGCCAACCGTTGGGAGCCATCTGTCATTGTAATCCGAGCAACGCGTTGCAAGTGCCAGCCAATTTGGTGGTGGTGGTGGTGCTGCTGCTGTGGCCCGAACCTGAGCGTATTTACGTTGGGCCTGAGCTGGATCCTCTACGTAGATGCCCACCATAATAAAGTGCACACTGCTGTTGTGACTTTACAGTGTCTGCCACTTAATGCTGTAACAGCAAAACCATCTGCAATCTCACCTTTGATTGGACCCACGGGTTAAGACCGCGTTTGGGATTTCGAAATGTATACACCCATGTTTTGGCAATGAAATGGGAGTTTTGGACTGTTTTGTGGCAGCTATGCCTATGCATGCATATTTTGTTTGAGTGAAAATAGAGAACACATATTTTCGTCTTTTCCGAATTTTACCAGTTTCGGCTCTTCTTTTAAACCCAAGGAATGGAAAAGTTGGTAAAGCTGCCGTTGTTAAAAGAGCAAAGTTAAGGATTTACCCTATTCAATATAACCTATTGGAATCAGATGCTCTTAGTTTTACCTAAATAATTTACGTTTTTCAAAATTATTTAATGTATTTAGTTTCCTGTCCTTCAGAATTGTTTACTCATAAAGACAAAATGTCATTTACCCCATAAAACAACTCTTGCAAAAAAGTGTAAATGGAAGATGGGAGCTTTATGTCAAATAAATTAATGAATAATAAATCTAAAATTTACTAATATAGCTGCGTTAAAAAGGTTGATATTGACATTTTCTATCCTTCATTTTGAAGGAGAAGTCACTTGTTATAGAAATTAACATACAAAGACTTCTAACTAAAAGACGTGTATAGATAGATGAGAAACATCGTTCCTCGTAACATTAATACGAGCAATGTTGTTCTGATCATATATATATATGCATTGTGAGTGAATATCGATGTTACCCTAACCAAAGAAGACGTAGAAAACTTTGGTTTTAGCGTGAAGTGTATAAATTAAGCTCCATAAAAATACACACCCAAAAAGTAAATATTAAGTAAATTAAGATGGAAAAGGCTGTCGATGGCATATTACTTTAGTCTTTATATACCACGAGCATCTTAGATGGGAATGGAAGGCACATGGTATATGCATATATATACATATACATATAATGGATGCCACGCATGCGTATGCATATGGGTAAGTGGTACGAGTAGTATTCATTACTTTTTACATTAATTTTATCATATCATATCATAAAGATAATGAATCTATACAAATCCCTTTTTTGACAACTCATGTACTTCATTATTTATGGTGACCATCATTCACCATATGATCTATTTTTGTTTGGTCACATCATTCTTTTCAATCATGAGGTCCACATTGTGATATTTGTGTACTGATTTTGACATCCATTATGCAATGCAATTCGGATATTTGGATTTATGGCTTGTGTTAAACTTACTTTGCAAAGAGAATGAAATGATTAATTTTATATACAAACATATATAATATAATATATGATGCAACTCTTTTAATTGTAGCCATACAAGGGAATCATTTCAAACTAGAACCTAAACTTCTATTATTTTTATTACATAATTGAGAGTATGATTACATTTTTGTATTTTATTTTTTAAATATTTATTTTTATTTTAGTATTAAAATCCATCGACTACCTAGTCACTCATATTTAATAATTAATGATTCAATTATATAACTATGAACAAAAGTCACCGTACCTTAATTTCACACACACACTCGAACTAATCGTGAATACAAATAATTCTACTCAGAATAAGGATTATATTATAACAATTATATTTTTACATATTTATAAATTAACACATCGTGTGTTGTCACAATTGAATGTTAATTTGTATATAATAAAATAGGAGTGGCAATATTTTATGATACAAAGAAGGTGTTTAGCATTAAAAAAAACAGACAACAGTAAAACGATCACATTCAGTAATAAAAATGAATACACCCTGGGGAACATGACACTAAAAATAAAATAATGGGCGATGAAAATAGAGACACACACGCGTGCATTGGCAAATCATTTCGAAATGTATAAAAAAAGTAAGATAATCTAAACAGGATCGAAAACACATATATGCTGCTAAACATATATATATGTATATGTCATTGTTATGATGCCTACTTTGTTTCATCATGGGGAGAATATCATATTACTTACTACTTACTACACTCTTGACTCCACTCTTATTATTTAATTACTTTATCCATAACCCTAAGTCTAACCCCACCGCCAGTTCAGTTGCGAGGATGTATGTACGACCATTCCACTCGTACAATTGACCCAACTTCAACCATTTTTTTTTTTGTGTATAGGAATTATAAAATAACATTTACATGGCTTAATTGTAAACACAGGATGACGATGAAGCAGGAACAAGTACCGTTGATGAATCATGATTAGCGGGGAGAGGTTGCAAACGCACTTAATAAATAAATGGGCGCTTGGGGGTCGGGGGCAAATGGAAGTTGTGGTTTTCAATTTGGTAATACTTGAAGCACAAAGTTAAGCGTTCCCCAACAAACATTGAGATGGGTGGAATAATAATAGCAGCGGCAATGGAGCAGTACAAAAATAGGCAGCTAGCAGCAGCAGCAGCAGCAACAGCAACATGCAGGTTGGGATGTGTGTAATGTGGAGAATAGACCCCACCACACGCACACTCCCTTTTTATTTTTTATTTATTTATTTTCTCAGCGAGGCAAAACATCGAACACTTACTTGGGAAACTCCCTCTCGACCTCAAATATCCCTCATTTTTGTCCGCCTAACTATTTTATTTTATTTTATTTTTAATTTGGTGACAAAACTAATCCCCAAGCAAAGCTCAAAAGAAAACAAACACTGCCCATCTATCATAGTATATCACTTGTCCCTAAACTATTAATTATATCGCTATTGATTTGAATCGGAAACATCCAAAATTTCCGTCAAAAACAAAACAAGCCCATTCCCCACAAAGCCACAACTCATCTCAGCCTCTCTCCCTTTGGCCTTGTGGGAGTAATTATTTGCAGCATTTATAGTGTAATGGAACTTTGTGTTCATGCCACCATAACCGTCCAACAAAAGGGTACATTCTTATTTACTCACATCACAAGATCTTGTGATGCCAGACTGATCTATTATTCTTTCTACATAATTAATTTACAGACTCTCTCTGTTTTCTGTACAGAGTCCGAGACTCTGCCTATGTGGTCCTGACCTGTGCCTTTCTTTATTATGTTTATTGACCTTATGTATGTAGGAGTAGGACTGAATTGGTTTTTATTGCTTCTTACGTGTGTCAAATTTCATGGTGTTTATAGCTTGTGCAAAACAGGCTTTAGGCATGCTTAGCCGAAAAACATACAACAGCTTTTTTAGGGGTAGCATTCGTCGCAGTTTGTCTTGTTTTGTTTAGATATGTTATGTCACCAGTTTAACGACAACATTACGAGTTAGGTAGGTTTGCCTCCTTTCCCCTCCTCCTCCGCTGCATCTGCATCTACTATTAAGATTTTGGCCATTGCTGATTATTAGAAGCCAATCGACCACTGATTCGTAAATTGCCCAGTTACTTCTAGTACTCCTGAAATGATAATCACAACTTGGTTAGATTTCTTTCAACGAAATAAAACATTAACTTATAAAGTGATACGGTAATATTATATTATATTTATATTTTTTAATTTAGTAAAAATGCAAAACGCATACATAAAAGTAACATAGTTCAAATACTATTGTTTGTTTAGTAGCATTAATACGTGTTATAAAGTGAGACATAATTTTACCATGGGGTGTGATTTATTAAAATTATTATTATAGTTGTGATGATGTTCGGGCCAATAACGAACTATGACCCTGAAAAACCCAACGAATTCTTGTTGAGGCACACACTTGCTTGAATATGGGTCATCACAGACAAGCATATCTGACCATCTTCAAACTTTGGTCAACAAAGTAATCATCCCATCACAACCATCCAAATTATAATGAGTAGGATTTCATGAAACCAAGTTTGATTTTCGGCAAAGAAGATTGTCCTAAATGGGACCCAATATCTCTCCCAAGTCCAGAATGTCATAATAGGCAATCACTACTCCCCACAGTCACACCTCTCTGGCACCCTTAAAATAATAAATAACAGAATGTAATCATCTGCTACTTCCCTGCTCACCATCCCATCCTGATGACCATTTCCCACCGTCTCATACTTGGACCCATTTCGCATTTGACGCAAAGCAAACAGTGTAAGACAAGTGTGTTTAAATTGTGATTGCCAAGATCCACCCGAGATGGGAGACTATTGTTATCAAGTGACTCAAATCAACACAAAGTATTATTATGCATGATAAGGGTTAATATACTAAACGTATGGAACGTGGTGATAGGATAGGCATGAATGCAGGGGATAAACGAAGGAGGGCAGTGGGGCCCACAATAACTAAAGAAAGTGGACCCCAAATGCTCTAATCTCTAAATTGAATCGACCGTTACAGGATTAGCAACTAAACCAAGCTTCTAAAATATGGGTGGTGGAGTTCTAATAGTTGAGTGGAAGCATTAAAAAGGAGTTTGGTTTTGAGATATCATATAATTTTATTTTACATGGGGACTAGAGAGTAAAGAGATAGAGATTGAAAAACGAAAAAAAGAAAAAAAGAAAAAAAGAAAAGAGAACTGAGCACAAATGGAGAAGTCTGCAGGAGAGATGACTGCAAGTTCGAATTATTCTTCTTCTGTGTATGATTGCTTTTATATTTCCCAGTAGTTCTTTTGGACTATTCCCACCTACTTTCTCTCTACATCTCTCTGTATGTTATACGGGGCAATTCAAAGACAGCATTTTTATTTTTCTCAATAATATATAGTCTTATAGTACCTCCCGAGGCTGCGCGATCAGTCCAGAACCAAAACGGATGTGTTATAGAGAGAAAAACAACGCAAAGCAGCTCAAGGGGGGAGAGAGTTTGCAAAAGCAAGAGAGGGAGGGAAGGGGAGGCTAACAATGCCTTTTACACGTGATAAAGAAAACACCAAAAGCACTTGCATGCGTGTATAAAGAGATTCATCATCATCATCTCTCTTTCTTTCTTTTTTCCCTCATTGTGAATTCTGAATCTCTCACACAAACCAATCTTTTATTATTATTTTTAACGTTAAGCCAAAAACCCATCTTTTTATCTCTACTTTTTGGTTCTCCTTTAATAGCATCGCATTCTTTAGCAAGTCCGTCTTTTTATAGCCTTCCCCTCTCTCCTTTCTGTTGCTGTGTTTTCTTCATTCAAGGTGATTGCTTTGAGAAGTACATAGCTCGACTGAGTTGGTTGGTGGGTGAGTCTTCCATATATATATATATTCTCTTTGGTGTTTTGAAGTTTACTTCTCAAGATATTTAGTGGGTCATTAGCATTTTTTCTATGGGAATCAATTTTCAAGGTATCCTTGAGACAGTGATTTCACTGCCCTTTTCAATGTTTATTCCTTCTCTTTGTATATATGTTCTTGTTTTTTGTTTTTTTCTAGGTGTTGTTATTCTCTTTCTATAGCAGTCTTACGGGTTTTAAATCTACATACGCAAAAAAAAAAAAAAAAAATTAATTATTTATGCCCTTGTTATGTTCTCATCTTCTTCGGTTTATTCATCGATCTTTTATCAGGATTTTCTAATAGAGTTTCAGTTTTGGATAGGGACAAGCCTATGTAAATGGTTCTTACTTCCGGGTATTTCCATTTCTCGGGTTTCTATCTGATTATTTTATTGTTTTCGGTAAGCTATTTCTCTTTTCAAACTTCTGCTCATTGTTGGGTTCTTAATATGAGTGTGTGAAGAAGAAGAAGAAGAATAAGTTTTCTGGCTTTGGGTTTTGAGTGATGGTTAGTTTTGTCTTTGCATTCATCTCAAGAGCTGAGAAAATGTTGTGGGATTTCGTGTTCTTATTTTCTCCTTTGTCGGTCTGCCGTTATGAGCAAAATTTTATGGAAAGAAATTATCTTAAAAAGAATTAAGATCACTATATGAATGTAAATACAGTATATTAATTTTATAATTTTTGTATCTATAGTTACGCTTACCTTCCCCATTCAGTACTCTGCAATCACCAGTGAGACAGAAACTGCAACTCTTGGTTTTGGATTTTTCATATAAATAACATTTTTTGGAGTTTATTTGTGAAACAAAGGTGAAGCGATGGTTTTTCAATTTTGCAAAGGAATAGTAATACTTGTAATGTGCAACAAAGGCCGAACTGCTACCCATGCCGTTTTACCTTGTGTGTTCAACTTTGATGCTGCTCTATCATCATCATTATTTCCATTTTTTTACCGTTTATGCAATTTCGGCAATGTTACTGACATACATTTTCCCTTATTTGCTTTTAGTATTTTCCAGCAGGAAAACTCCTCTTATCTTTGAAGTAAAGGCTTAAGAGTAGAAGAGAAGACACTGAGGATTTGTGGGACATTTGGTGAAAACTGAGAACTAGTCTTTATTGAGCAAGTACCTTTGTTGTGCGTTTGCGTTTCCAGTTTCAGTAAAGCATGCCTATAAGGCAAATGAAAGAAAGCGCTGAACAACACTTGGTGATCAAAACCCACTTGCAAAATACCATGAGTCAAGCGCAGAAACAACACAAAACTGCTCAAAATGGCAAAGGCCCTCCTCCGCATCAAGAACCCCAAAACACAAAACCTCATAGCCAAGTTTCACCGCCAACAAAAAATAGAGGAAGAAGAAGAGGAAGAGGTGGTAGAAAATCCGATCAAAGTGATGTCTGTATGAGACCAAGTTCGAGGCCTTGCACTGTGGCTCATAAGCCAGTGAACCAGGCTTGTGCTCTTGTCACTAGTAATGCAAATGGGTCTGTTGGAAATGGTCATAGTTTGTCTCAAATGGAGATGGGCTTCCCTTCTTCTAGCAAGTCTTTGAGTTTCGCTCCTAGGCCTGGTTATGGTCAAGTTGGGACAAAATGTATTGTCAAGGCCAACCATTTCTTTGCAGAGTTACCAGACAAGGACTTGAACCAGTATGATGTAAGCTCCATTTTCTTTGATGTTCTGTCCGTTGTTTTTTTTGCTTTTTCATTTTTCTTGTTTCACATAATGTACTAAAGCAAAATGAATAAATTCATTCTTCCTTTTTTTTTTTTTTAAATTTTTGTATTTGAATGTGTCATAGAAATTGGGCCCCTTAATCTGACAATAAACACGGTGAAGTTGTTGTTGTATCTATTTTCTCTTACATTGCAGATGAAATTGAGTAGGTTTCTGTTTTTGACCCCGTCCTTTTCTTATGGCATTTATGAGATTTAAATCTTGGCCTGTAACTTTGTTCTTATTGTTTGCCTGCCTTTTGCCAATCTGTATTCTGTTCTTGCAGGTTACCATAACTCCTGAGGTGGCATCAAGAACTGTGAACAGAGCTATTATGGCAGAGCTTGTGAGGCTGTACAAAGAATCTGACTTAGGAATGAGACTGCCTGCTTATGATGGCAGAAAGAGCCTGTACACAGCTGGTGAGCTTCCTTTTGTTTGGAAGGAGTTCAAAATTAAGCTTGTAGATGAAGAGGATGGAATCAATGGTCCCAAGTAAGGTTTTATTGCTTTTACCTTTTCTCTTTAAAGTCCTCTTTTATAACTTCTTTTCTTTTTTACCATCTGAGTTTTCGCTTTTGATCATTACAAATTACAGAACTGGAAACCAACCACTGTAGCTAATTTTACATGCCAAATATCTCTCATTTTATTATATTTAGCATATGATGGGCTTTGCTTTGACTTCTTATGTGTATACTTCTTTGGACATAAATTTAGTTTATCTATATGCTACTTTTCAGAAGAGAGAGGGAATACAAAGTGGTGATTAAGTTTGTGGCAAGAGCAAACATGCATCATTTAGGCCAGTTTCTAGCTGGTAAGCGGGCCGATGCTCCACAAGAAGCTCTTCAAATTCTTGACATTGTCTTAAGGGAGCTGTCAACAAAGAGGTATAATTTCCTGGCGTCTTTATGATATTGTTAAAATCTGTTAAATTGAATGAACAATGCCTTAAATCCACTTCTTATTAATTTGGCTCATCTCTTGATTTGTGAAGGTACTGCCCAATTGGGAGATCCTTCTTCTCACCTGATATTAGAACACCACAACGGCTTGGTGAAGGCCTAGAGTCATGGTATGGATTTTACCAGAGTATTAGGCCTACACAGATGGGCCTGTCCTTGAATATCGGTATGTGATTACTGTAAGACTAATATCTGACTAATATTCACTGCTTGTTCCTTAGAATGATCTATCTCATCTTTCCTTTCCTATCTTTTGTCTTTATTATAGACATGGCTTCAGCTGCATTCATTGAGCCTCTTCCTGTAATAGAGTTCGTTGCCCAGCTTCTAGGCAAAGATGTGTTGTCTAGGACATTATCCGATTCTGATCGTGTGAAGGTATTTTTATTTATATTGATAAAGTTGTCTGGTTTAATTTCTTGTCATTTTCACTTAGAACATTGCTTTCAAATGTTTATCAGATTAAAAAGGCCCTGAGAGGAGTGAAAGTTGAAGTAACTCACCGAGGTAATGTACGAAGGAAGTATCGTGTTTCAGGATTGACGACTCAACCTACAAGAGAACTAGTGTAAGTTCTGATTTCCTCTTGTTGGTTAATCGTTGTACTCTTTCACCACTTGTATGTTTCATGTGGAACACATACCAAATTTTACTATGCATTCGAGGCCTTTTATTTTATATCCACAATATTTCATCTATGTTCTTTTTCAAAGAATATTGAATATTGATATGTTTGGAACAAGTACTCTGATCATTGAAGTTGTTCTTCAGGTTTCCTGTTGATGACAATTCAACAATGAAGTCGGTGGTTGAGTACTTCCAAGAGATGTATGGCTTTACCATTCAACATACACATCTACCCTGCCTTCAAGTAGGAAACCAAAAAAAGGCAAACTATTTACCTATGGAGGTGGGGAAAATTTTGAAGCTTCCTTTCCCATATCGATAAATTTCTTTTCATTTACTTAATTCTCACATGGTATCTGCATACTTTTGATTTTGCCAGGCTTGCAAAATTGTTGAGGGACAAAGGTATACGAAAAGGTTGAACGAGAGGCAAATTACTGCTCTCTTAAAAGTTACATGCCAAAGACCTAGGGATCGAGAAAATGACATTTTACAGGTGTGTTTTCTTTTTTATTCTTTTTCCTCTGTTTAGTTAGTAATGTTCACAAAAACCTTATGAGATAAGATTTCTGAACTTAACATGGACTGGATTGTTCAGAAACAAGGAAATGAGATAAGCTCTGAAATCTGAGCTAACATTCCATCTAGAAGTAGTTGTTGAGACTTCTTTACATTTTTTATGGTCATTTTGCCAACCAGACTAGATATTGTTGAGTTCTATAGGTTTCAGGATTTTCTGATGAATTCAGTAGTTCCCGTTTCTCCTATATATCTCAAATCTTATTTTGGATAATGGCCAAGGAAATTGAGGAGTTGAGCTCTCATAAGATTTGAAACTGGAGTCATAGGAATATCAACAAATGCGGTATGAGGTTGAGTTATGAATCATAACAGCATTGTTTTGAATTTCGCAATCTTAAGACAATACAAGCCATTAACAAGAGAAGTAATATTCTGGATATGGCATGGAATTGCTTGGTTGTTTTGGATCTAAAATAGCAATTAATTCTTGCATGTTTGTAACCAAGCAGACTGTTCAACATAATGCGTATGATCAAGACCCTTATGCAAAGGAGTTCGGAATCAAAATCAGTGAAAAGCTAGCTTCGGTTGAGGCTCGAATCCTTCCTGCACCTTGGGTAATGAAGCTGTTATTTAATCTTTTTTGAATAATTTAGAAAAAGCAAATGGTAATATTCATTGTTTTTCATCCCATGGTGCTTCTTCCTGCAGCTAAAATATCATGAAACCGGAAAGGAAAAGGATTGCTTGCCTCAAGTTGGTCAGTGGAATATGATGAACAAGGTACCCAACTTACTGCTCTGCGATTTTTTCTATATTTTTTTACTCCAAAATACTATTAAATAATAAGAATAATCAGAATTCTGTAATTTTCATGAGAATAATCAATAAATAGGTCTTTTATCTATTGGCTATAGAAAATTTTTCCTGCAAAACCAGTCCCATATTTAAAATGGTAAAAGAACCTTGGATATTCTTAATTTCTTGTACCATTAACTTTTTCTGCCCAAGCACTCTCTGCAGAGTTTCTTGAGTGTTGGTTTCAAATTTTTAGAATTTTCTTACTGTGGACTAATCAATACTTACCTTGGAGATGGACTTTAAGGGGCATTATCATTCTATTCACTACACAGCTCTACCACTGATTTGGTTTGCTACTTATCTTTTGATGCAGAAAATGATTAATGGGATGACTGTCAACCGTTGGGCATGCATTAACTTTTCACGCAGTGTGCAAGAGAGTGTTGCTCGTGGGTTTTGCAATGAACTTGCCCAAATGTGCCAAGTATCTGGCATGGTAGATTTCTCTTTGTATCAATTCATCCTATTAAGAACAAGTGCTCTACTTTCTCTTTTTCCTACTTCCTCTTGGAGTTTTTAATCTGTTTTTCTTCAGGAATTCAATCCAGAGCCTGTCATCCCAATCTACAATGCCAGACCTGACCAAGTAGAGAAAGCTTTGAAGCATGTTTATCATTCATCCATGAACAAAACCAAAGGAAAAGAATTGGAGCTTTTGTTAGCCATTTTGCCTGACAACAATGGTTCCTTATATGGTATGCCATATGTGATGGCAAAAGAACTGGACTTTATATATATGATCTTGAACTGACGTTGTTCTAATATATTTTTGTTTTCCAGGTGATCTCAAGCGAATATGTGAAACTGATCTGGGTTTAATATCCCAATGCTGTCTCACAAAACATGTTTTCAAGATCACCAAACAATACTTGGCTAATGTGTCCCTTAAGATCAATGTCAAGGTTGGTAACTCTGTTAGAGCATAAATAGTATTTTCAAAACCTTGCCTAATTGATTTAGCTTTTAGTTCAGGTGTAATAACTCATAAACCAAAGTTCATGTTACTGTGTATCATTTTGCATTTATTAATGACACCGACAAAATTGTGTTATGGCCTGGAATTGGAGGGCTTTTTCTTCTATCATGGATGACCTGATTTAATTCCATGAACTACTTTAGTAATATTATGAGAATAGCAAGACATGCATTGTATTTATTTTTCCTGACATATATACCAACATTTTGGCACTATTTTTGTCCTAATAAAATTACCGATCTTTATTATTCCTCTTATCCTTGACAGATGGGTGGTAGGAACACTGTTCTCTTGGATGCTATCAGTTGCCGAATACCATTAGTCAGTGACATACCAACCATTATATTTGGAGCAGATGTCACTCACCCCGAGAATGGAGAAGACTCCAGCCCCTCAATTGCTGCTGTACCATTCTTCACATAATTTTATTTAGCCTAGACCTTTTCATTTCTGCATGATTGGCTTACACTGGGTGCTGATATATGTTCTTTCTGATTGTAGGTGGTTGCTTCCCAGGATTGGCCTGAAGTGACAAAATATGCTGGATTAGTTTGTGCACAAGCCCATAGACAGGAGCTCATACAGGACTTGTACAAAACATGGCATGATCCTGTTCGTGGGACAGTTAGTGGTGGCATGATCAGGTATGGGAAATTAACTTACTATTCAAATTTCCTTTCCCATCTAGGTTACCTGGCTCTCCCTCTCTGCATCCAACAAATCCCATCAGGCCCACCACACTTATAAGTTCTCAATTTTTATATTTGCGTACTCTTTCTGCAGGGATCTTCTGATATCCTTCAGAAAGGCAACTGGGCAGAAGCCATTGCGGATTATATTTTACAGGTTCCTATTCCTTATCTCTACTGAGAGTTCATAGGAAATCATTTCTAATGTTGTTTGAACATTCTTTGGTCTGCGCAGGGATGGAGTGAGTGAAGGGCAATTTTATCAAGTTCTACTTTATGAGTTGGATGCAATTCGGAAGGTGAGAAATTGTACAGTTTCTCATCATGCTCTTTGATGCAACTACAAATTGTCAGAGGCTCTTATATAAATCTCTATACAGGCTTGTGCTTCTCTAGAGCCAAACTATCAACCACCCGTGACTTTCATTGTTGTACAAAAGCGACACCACACTCGGTTATTTGCTAATAACCATCGGGATAGGAGCAGCACAGACAAGAGTGGAAACATTTTGCCTGGTAATTTAAAGTTTCTTAGGGTATAAATACTAGTGCAGTACGTGTGTGCACCTTTTTGCTTGTCTGCCACTTATCTAATGGCATGGAATGTGGGTTTCAGGCACTGTGGTTGATTCTAAAATATGTCATCCAACAGAATTTGATTTTTATCTGTGCAGTCATGCTGGTATTCAGGTATACTTTCTCATAATGTGATTTTGTCTATATATAGAAGATCATTCCTCTTGCATACCTAATGTGATCTGAGTAGTTTCTCTGCATGTTTACTTAAACTTTAATTTGTTTCTAATCTGGCAGGGGACAAGTCGGCCAGCTCACTACCATGTTTTATGGGATGAGAACAATTTTACAGCTGATGGAATCCAGTCTCTGACAAACAATCTCTGTTATACATATGCAAGATGCACACGTTCTGTCTCTGTTGGTAAGAAATACTTTTCTTGGTTTATTTTTCAGTTGAATTAATCCATCAAGCTTTTCTTATTCCCTAGGGAACTAGAAATCTCTGATGCAGTGACTGTTGATGAATTCAGTTTAGCTAAAATAAATGTTCACAACCTTTCTAAGAGTGCCAGAAATAATATGGATATCAACATACCGTTCTCACAGAAACTGTCGTAGGCTGAAGCATATAAAAAAGGATCATGCAGTTTCTGTGAGAACGTAAACATATACCCTTGCCAGGCTTTTGCTTAAATACAATTTTAGGGTGTAATTTTAAATTCTATGATGAAACATACGTGGAGTCAACCCCAATTTAAATTAAATTCCTCAGAAGCATAGTTTCAGTTTATTGTTTAACAACGTATGCTGACATGGCTATACCTTTTATTGTTGTGCAGTTCCTCCAGCATATTATGCTCATCTAGCTGCTTTTCGCGCACGTTTTTACATGGAACCCGACATGCAGGATAATGGCTCAACAGATGGCAGTGGTCATTCCACAAAGAGCACTCGTGCAGTAGGGGAGTCTGGTGTTCGGCCATTGCCAGCCTTGAAGGAGAATGTGAAGAGAGTGATGTTTTATTGTTAAAATGGGAAGAGTAGTTGATAGTAGCAGAGAACAGTAGCCAGGAGATCGAAGCAGCAATCACAAAGTGACTTCCATTTCTAAAACTTCTTCTCTGTAAATGTATGATGGATAATTGTGCATTGTTGCTCCGATTTAGATCAGTGATTATAATTAAATTAAAATAGTTTTAGGCCATAGATGATGTTGACTCTTCCTCCGGAATGTCCATGGTCCAATCATGTGTAGAATCTGGAACTAGCCTATGTAAAGTAAGTTATTTCTATCTATGAATCAATTCCGTGTGTAGGAAGTTTTGCCTGAGATATGCATTATACCTATTCTTCTTATTGTGAAAAAATTTTGGTGTATTTATTTATTGGCCGTAGTTTGTTTGATGGACTCGAGTCATTTTAAAAAGGTTTAATATTTTATGATTCTGAAGCGAATATTGACGGTAAGGATTAATATGGTTTAGTGTTTCGTGAGATTTTGAGCAGTGAAATAGATCATTTTTAAAAACTACGGAAAAATAGATATATAGTAACATTTTGTATGGTAAAACGGACAACAGGATGTGCCTTATTTTTTAAGATGACATGGTGTCTTTACCTTCATTTTGCAGATGGGATGCTGGTTTTTATTTTGTGCCCGAAGCAATCATATTCATGTGTTCTCTCAGTTGAGCTTTGTATATTATATATAGATAAAGAGGCGCTAATCACAAAGATAATTCTTGGTCATATATCGACTCTAATTTAAGATTCTTGACCCTTACCTGCGATTTAACCACCAAAAGAAAGCAAAGCAGGAGGCCGATAAAGTGCCATCTTTATTTTATTTGATTGAAGCTGGTTGTGAACTAGCTTAAAGCCTGGGTGGTAATCAATCAAATCTTTACCCTTTACTCGAAGAGAGAACAGGGACTGTCTCATTTTGTCGAGAATGCACTTTCTTTAATCTCGTCAGTTCTCTCTATGTCACGTGAGTGTCTTATGAAGATAGAAATCCAACCCATTTGTACAAGTAGAATTTTAGAGTGTACGTTTATCAACAGTTTTAAAAAATCCCAATTTCTTTTATTCAAAATTGTAAAGATTGGGGTGGGCCTTTTTGCTATGCGTAAGTTTTAAGAAATTCAGCTTGTCATTCTCGAACTCTCTCTCGTACAGCAACATGGTATATAAATTGGCGAGAATTCTTCCCCAGCAACGATATGAGATTTATCAGTTACTCACATTATTAATCTAACAACGTCGAAGATAAATAATCATTGGCAAGATGGACCACATGAACAGCTATGTAACGTGACATCATCAATAGAAAGCTGCCCAGCAGAACACCTAAAAAGTAGTAGAATGCAAACAAAATGACCGAAGCCAGAGATCATGTACTGATAATAATATACAGTGATCAAGTTGATTGATGGTGAGGTGAGCCAAAATTACTGTTCACAACTTAATTTGTCATTTCTTGGAGATCGTTCCTTATGTCTATGCCTGCAGAGAAACTCTTCAATATTGATTCTAAAAACTGTTTTCTAGGCGTCCCAAATAATTACCTTAGTTTTTAAATTTTTTTAAATCACTCTCTCCATGTACAAATATATCCAGGATTTTAACGATACTCGTGCTCGGATTAAACGCCCTTTTTTTACAACTCAATTTTCTTATAACGAAAAACAACTTACAATTTAGCTTTTAATGTTTGACTAACTAAACTGATTAGTTTCAATGATTATAAAATTGTCTATTAAAATTCTTATTTATTACAACATGACAATTATACTTCTATTTATTAATAGTTAATCAAAAAAATTATTTTTAAACTCTTAATTAAAATTGAATATAATAATAATAATGATAAATATTTATTTTATATTATCAATGTGCGCACTATAAAATAATAATATTTTTTATTTTATTAATGTATTTTAAATAAATTGCATTATATTTGATTAAATTTTAAAAGATTTGTGGGTTAATTTTGCTAAATAATTATTATTAGATACAAGTCTATTCGTTATTTGCTAATAAATAAGAACTTCAATGAGTATTTTTTAAAATTATTGAAGTTAATTAGTTTAATAGACTAAATTTTAAAGATTTATAAGTCGTTCTTCCCTTTTTAGAACGTAAGTGACGTGTTATCCACATTAACACTAAAAAGAGATTTTATTATGATTAGAGATCCTCTTTCAATCTCAAAGTTGAAATCCTATTTTATTGAAATTCAAGAAAATCAAATTAAAACGTTTAGTAATGATAAAAATGTATATGAAAATTTAAATCACTTCTTTTACAAAGTTTATTCAAAATTATGTGTTGATCAATGAAGATTATTTTAATTAATTTGTTTTCCATATTGATTTCTTAAGCTGTAACTCTTTGAATTTTATAAATTGTTGTTTGGGATTGAAATACTTACTGTGACTTTTAAGTTCTAAATGGTCTCCACTAAAATTTGGTATTATCAAACATTAATTTAAGTATAGTGCTTTTAAAGATAACTAAAAGCTTAAATGGTTCCAAATGTAGCCTAATTTGCTTCATCAAAAGTTACATAAATAAGCTTCTTTAGATGGGCATAGCTATGAGCATTAGTTGAATGAACACATT
Source organism: Melia azedarach (assembly GCA_028052125.1). Lineage (NCBI taxonomy): Eukaryota > Viridiplantae > Streptophyta > Magnoliopsida > Sapindales > Meliaceae > Melia > Melia azedarach. Next base: position 3,442,028 of record CM051396.1, on the reverse strand, counting down.
TTGCGTTATATATATATATATATATATATATATATATATATATATATATATATATATATATACAAAAAGAGGAATTACAGAACGTTCTTTCTTAACGATGATGGAAATTAATCATCATTCATGGGATATCGAGACCTGACAGGTTTAATTTTCTGACATGATTTTCACCGTTAAAACCCTAGTTCTATAGTTCAGAAACATATTTAGGCTGCAAAATCTTCATACTTATAAGGTTAAGTTCATTATTAATTAATTCAATTTAGTACATTTTACAAATGCAATGCAGTGCAGTTGCAGTTTTGCTGTTCCAAGTTTATACTTTTGAATATTAATTGGTGTTTTAACTTTGATATATATATCGCTAAAATTTTCTTACATCGAATTCAAAATTTGATCTAGTCTAACAAAGAAGATATATAAAGGCAGACCTATCTCATATTTTGATTTAGAATTATAAGTACTAGCAAGTAGATAAATGACAAATTTCACGTGAAAACATTTCAATTAGATTTAATTTCCCAGAGCTCCATAATCAGACGTTGAAACGTTTCAAACTAAGCCCCTTGGATATTTGTAGGATGATTATTGTTATTGATAAGGTTAATGTATAGCTGGAGGGTAGAACACTAACAAGACTCGAAACTTCTGCTGCAAATGGAATAATAATATGCTCAAAGATGATAATGAACAATATTAGGAGCTCCTTGCACAAGATGATGTATTTCACATCCTTGCGTTTTCCTTTGCATAAATGGATTTAACTTGAATTTTGGGTTTCACTCCCACTAACTAGATCATGTATAACTACTAAATGAAATCAGAGACAAGTAATAAAGAATTAAAATGTGAGTAAGTTCACATGGAAGCACAAAGAGAAAGCAAATTAAGCTATGATTTAACCGGGTATTATGCATCAGTAATTATACAACTTAATAAGCAATAGCACATAGCAGACATGATATTACAATCCCGGAATCTGAAAGAAATTTATTTACACCGGCTCACTTTAATACACACCCAAAACTGCACTGCTTTTGTAATTGATATCTCACTTTCAACATTGAACCAGCTTCCCTCCAAAGGCAACAATATGGTGAAAATGCCAATACCTAAAATCATCGTTCTTCCCAAGAACATCCTTAAATGGCATGTAACGAGCACTACTCATCCAGGAATCCTCCACAAGGTCCTTCATGAATGATTGTAGTACTGACAGATCCAAACCCTGGAAAGAGTTTGGGGAATCAAAGTGATGACGTTCTTTATTATTTGGGTACTCAGGGAAAAATGATAGCTACATGGAATCTTTGCCCACATGGAGCTTCGAACTAAAGGCCAAAGGCTAGAGGAGAAACTCAGAAAGCAGAATTCTCAAAACAAAGACAAATTGAAGAACTCACGCTATTGTTCACAGTTTTCAGAAAATATAAATCGGTGCTCCTGAATCAAAGAATCAAAGAAATGAAGTCAAGCCAAGACTGTTCTGCAGTCTGTTTAATTAACTGTGAACTAAACAAAATATATATATGCAGAGTTTCGCTCAGAAGGCACTAGGGTTACATCAAGTCACTTGAAATATAAATATGTTTGTTCATTTTACTTCTTTGTTGGGCATATAATCAAGTAGATTTCGAAATCATTTCCATGTTTCAGGAAATAAAAGCTAGTGTCCTGAAATAAGGACACCAAAGGTATCTCCAAAGTGTAGTACTGTACTACACTCATGGTATCACATAAACCTAAGCCAAAAAAGAAAGCGAGTCCATTGATGATTGAGTGTAGTACAGTATTCACCATTTCAGATTCCCTACAACTCAAGCAGTTCCTCCATGTTGCTACTTTCATGAAATTATGCATCACTGAGAAGAAAGAAAATGTCCAGAGATCTATACTTTTGACCACGTCTACAATATTGATGACGCCTGACAGTTTCATTTACTTTTAAGGAAGCATAATCCCTCTCTCTCTCTCTCACACACACACACACATACACAGAAAACTCACACATTTATGAGATTTGAATAAGCATTGAACCACCATGTGTTAAATTACCTGTGAATTGATCGATCCGACAACGAAATGAGAGAAGACAATGCAAGTCTAAAAGTCTTAAGGGGCAAATGTGCCAAAAGTTAATCTTTTTTCTTCTGATTTATCAAATCTTCAAGTTGAATCAGCTGGATTCAGGGAAATAAGTAATGAAAACTACTTAATTCCAGCAAAAAAGGAAAAAGAAAACTCAGTTCTCAAGCTTTAAAGGCAATATTGTGCAGAACTTCAAGATCTGTCCATCTTTCTTTCTCATATGGCAATTCTATTGCAGTTGAATTAGAATGAAAACTCAACATGAAATCCTCGCTTGTAAAAGCTAGGGTTTAGTCCCCAATTAACAAAAGTTAAGAATATGCCGTTGGAATATGCATAAAAAATTAACACTGTAAAAGAACAGACAACGATGTTATAAAAACCCTAGACAAACAGATATGATATTGTTAGTATATCATATACAGAAAATAAGAGATTTATACCTGATTTAACCAACAAAAACCGTACACAGCAGGTTTAAGAATGTCAAAAGCTCAATCACCAAAGCACTAGGAGGGATCTTGAACTCATCGAAGTGCACCGAGACACAAAAATCCTTTCACTAAAAAGTCAAAACCCTAACAAACCTAATGACTTATAATTTCACATATTAAAAAAAAAACACAAGAATCAATACATGACTATACAGAAACGAAGCAAATATTTGTCCATATGTGTATACAAAAGCTAGTCTCAGAAACCCAGATGAGCCAAAATCATGTACAAGGAGGCAAGTTACCTTTTCTAGGAATTGAACAAGGGAAACCTAGTAGCCATGTAAGCATATATACAAGCGAATAATTTTAGGAATTCAAGTAGATATTAGGGTTTTTCATGATACCAACAGCGGGTGAAGCTGCCACATGATCTGATCTTTCCTCAGCAAAGGAGGAAGGTTAAGATCATGCTGGCAGCTTCATCTGATAGTGGTTCACGATAAGAGAATGTGCAGCCTCTCATAGGGTACACAGCATTTAGTAACTACACAAACACACAACTACAACTACTGCTACTTGCTTCTAAAGTTGATGGTTAAGTGAAGAGAAGATAAAGGGTGTATAAATAGATGGATGAGGAGAGGATTGAAAGGTAATTATGAATTTGATGTAATATTTGATTTGATAGAATATAGAGGGGACTGAAAAAGCTAATATATATATACATATATAATTAAAAGAGAACAAAATAAAAGATGTAAGCGTGGTCCCAAGTGATGCAAATTGAATATTGTCACGCCAACACTAGCACCATGCAGTTTGCAGACAGGTTAGTGAGTGTTTCTATATATATTGTAAGAGCATTAATAACTTTTAGGTTGGGCCTGAGAGAGTGGGGGACCCTTAGCCCTTTCTCTTTCTCTTTCTCTTACAAAGAAGAAAGTTATCAACCATGAGCCAAAAGAGTAGCGTGAGTGTGTAAACATTACTAGCTAGTTTTACGAGGGGACCATATTAATTTAATTTGTTTTCATGGTTTCATAGGTATTGCATATGGTTCACACATAAAGAAGAAGAAAAGATCAGAAAGCATCGATCTTCTCATCAACCCAAGAAATTATTTATGTGAAATCTCTCTAGTAGTACTCTTTCTTTGTTTTTAGTTGTATGTGATATGCAATTTATCCTATTCCTTAAAAGCATCTTTTCTTTCCTCGTTGAACATAGCCTTTTCTTTGCAAATTTTGCCATATGTTGGATAGTTGCTGCTTCTGCATCTTATTGGTGCCAGCTGAGCATTACTTGTTATATATTTCAAACAATCTGATTTCGACAATTAGGAAAATGACTTGTTTTATTATTTTCTTTAAAGTTGATCATCTTCTTATATCTTATATATATAGAAATTTCCTTGGCTTTCATTTCATTTGTTCCCTAGCATTAGGTGTGATGATGGAACCCACACATGGGCAAGATATATATAATGATATTATACTTGTAAAATTTATGATATTACAATGAATATTATAAATAATGTAACACTTATTAATATATGTGCTATTCGTTAATAATAAAATAATAAAGTCAACAACCATCTAACACATAATATATTTATTGATAGGAGAAATTTGATTTATTATCGATACATATTTTCTATTAAATCGTTTTATTATATTTTTAAACCAATAATAAAAATACTAACTCATAAAACCAAAATCAATGTATAATGAATATTAAATAATACATGCTCAAAAATTTTTAGTTATTAATAAAATTTCAGTGAATTAAAATACAAATTTTATGTTCTAACTTTATAAATATAATATTATTTAATATAAAATAAAAATAAGATGTATGATCATCCTTTAGTATTCTAAAATCCGGTTAGATTTGCTTATCTTTTTTAGATTTTGATTGTTGATTTCCCAGAAAAAAAAAAGAGTATGGAATACTTAACTTTAATTAATTTTAAAACAAACTATTCTCATCTTATTTATATTTGATATGTATATAAATATAAAATTCTCCATCGGAACATATTCTTTTGGTGGTTGGTTGTATGCTTCAAACTACCCTAGGAAAATTCTTTGAATCCGAATGGCAGTGAGCGAATAAATATTTGACATTTGAAGATATATATATATATATATATATATCTCAAATTACAGAATCAAGCTATAGGCTATATATTCTAATCTCGCCTAGGGTTTATGGCTTATTCTCTCCGCATATATACCTTCGTCGATTAACATAATATACCTTGGGCAAGAGAGCATATTGTTTAATTTCATTTCACTTAATTAACATAATCCAATAATATCTCATGGTAAGTTTTAAATTAATCACTGTGATTGATATGTGAATAAAAGATGAATTAAGCAACGAAAAAGATGAACAAATTAATAACTTTTACAGCCATTTCTATTATTTCTACTCTTATAGTCTGAACATGTTTTAATTGATAAAATCTCTTAAAGGTTCAAACTTCACTGATAATTAAAATTATTATAGATTTATTTTACTTTAGCCAAACATAATTTTGAAAATAGTTGATATGATAAATTCTCCTGAGAGTCTTATTATAAGCTAAATGTTTTGACTTAGAAATAATTAATTGGTCAGTCGCCGCAAATTGTAATGTGGGAAAAGATATGGATGTTATTCCAGATTTACCGAATATATATGTAATTAATTAATTAGGTACTTCTACTATTGGTTCATCCAAAATCACAAATCGTACTGCTGATGGTGGAGGATCGTGTTTTCATTATCATATCCAATATATATATATATATATATATATATATATATATATATATATATATAATAGATGGAATGTCATCAGCCCAGGGAGGAATTGATTAAAGAATGAAGAAATAAATTAATTCGATATTATATTATATTAATTTAAGTAAATAAGACCACGTCGCGTTTATTCCAAGTAATTAAACGGTTGCCACACGAAACCATAAGTTTCTTCCTGTTGATTTGATGTTATTATCCCCACATTTGATCTTACATATGTTCTTCACTAGTATGGTATATATTGCTGTCACATAATCTCCATGCATAATCTGCTTAGTTAATTGAGATTTCATATATTTTTCTCTAGAATTTATGATAAAGAAAGCTATCAATCACATTTGTTCTTAAGTCTATTCGAGAATATGTTTGTTATTATACTCGGATCAATAAATTTTTATACCTAGCAATTAATATGTATGAATCATGCTTAATTTATTCGTTTATACTTAATAATTAATGATATATGTGGTTGAATAATTTTGTACCTTTAATTAGTTTAGTTTCTCTTGATTTGTTATTGTTTTTTCACGTTATAAATTCAACAATTCTAATTAAAACTATGTTATTGTGAACATGTTTAGCATTGATATACTTCTATTTAACTTTAAAAAGTATAAGAATATAATAATTAAAATATTTGATAAATACAAAATTTTTAATAAAAACTACTCAACTTTTGTCATCCATGTGATATATAAAGCATTTCATTAAAAACATTTTAATCCCAAATGTGCATTGCTGTTAAAGTTGTGTAATTTCGGCTTTCCTTCCTCTTAATAAACATCGAAGTGGGCTTGAATTGAATCTCTTTATCATTAAGCCCCTAATTAGCGTAGGCTTAAGTGTAAAGCAGTTTATATATATATATAGAGCAAATTTATCGGTAGACTGCAAGGTACTGTTTTCTCTTTTCCTCAAAGACACCGCCATGCAACCTTAAAAGGCAAAGTTGTTATTCTTTTCTTGAAGGAAAAGAAAAACACACGGATTTTTTTTTTTTTGTTTTGGTGATTTTATTAACATGTAAGTCTGACTAATAAAATAAAGAAAACACTTATTACAGAAACATTAATTTGATATCTTGAAATTAGAAAGACAAACTATCATTTCCATGATTTTAAATATTGTTCCTTATAACATGCAAGATACATATACATATAAGATGACATTCCTTGTGTTTCACTCCATTTAAATTAAAGCTGAATGTTGATGCGTGCGTATAATAAATACATTATGTTTAGTGGGTCTGCAAATTAATCTGCTTGCTCTAAACATAAGAGAACGGAAAGCAGAGGGGCTGGACCACGGCCGTGAGGAGCTAGCGATTCAGATATATTGATGATATATATGACATGCACTCATCAGCTTATTAACTTGCTAGCTACAATGGGATTTTGCCCTTTTCACGAACTAGAAGTGGTCCAATTGCTGCGCAGAGGCCTGCTTTGTCAGAGGCAGGGTCTCTAGTTATATCACTATTATGGAAGCCTTCTCAAAAGTTCCCAAACCATCTCCTCTTATGGCTTTAGAAACCAGCAGCCTTATACTGTCCTTGATTTATAGCTGTTAACTCTTTTAAGAGCATGCAAATGTTGGTACAACTCGAATAACAACAAAACACGTCTTGCCTAGACCATTAATTAGTTATAGTAATAGTACCCACGACCTTCTAATCTCATGCAACAATTAACTGTAGAGTGGCAGGCTTCAGGTTTGGTTTCTCTGTAATTTGTTGAGATAAAAATTCAACATGTTTTCCATTTAATGATCCTACCATACGAGTTTGGTCAATCCAGCTCATGATAATTATGTAAATATTGCTTTCTCATTGTGTCCGAGTCCTTCCAATCGGATAACGTTTAAAGAAATATAGCAATATGGTTGCAACAATATAGCGAACGTGTTATTTTTCAAGTATATATCAAATAACATTTTTCAAATTCCAAGTTAGATATATCCTACAAGTTACGTGTTGCATTTTGATTCTTCAAACTATACGTAATTACGATTATTATATCATAAAAGAAGAGAAGATGGGAGAAGAAATTTGGTAGCAAACTGCAAACAAAAACTATACATGATGATGAAGTGGTCATGGAGGATGATGCCAAGAGATGAGTTAAAAGACGCGGGTAAGCACCCCGGCATCAATCCTGAGGAGGTTTGAAAAGGGAAACTGAGGCTTGCAGTTGCCACCCCGCAGTGCCCTGCCCTGCCTTATAAAACCAAATATTTTCTCCAGTTGATCGCATTCGGTCCTGGTTTGCCTGTCTAGCAGTGATGTATTTCTCTTGGTGTTTGTGTGGTGAGAGAGAGAGAGAGAGAGAGGCATCTTTGATCTGTGTACCCTATTTGCTATATGTTATAGCCTGGATAATTAAGAACTCTGGCCTGGTTTTGGTTCTTCTTTGAAGAAAATGGCAATGCAGTTGGAGTAGGGTGGTCCCTAATCATACTGCGTACAATTAAGGGAACATTTACTCTCTGGCAAAACCACACTTCTCATTGCACATTAGAGATTATATTATTATATCGTCAAAAGGATAGGTAACAGTGGTAACACCAAAACCAAAACATAACGCTGGGGGAGGATAAAGCAAGCTGCAGCTGCAGCTGCTACTCAATTAATTGGGTGCATTTATGGAAGGGTATCTTATCATGACGCGCGCGCACAGTCCCACCCACAGATGCTTACGAATTTTGATACGAGTTGAGTTGGCTTCTGCTGATCAAAATCTCACTTGTGACTTTGTTTATTGTTTTTTGTTCTCAAGACACGAGGAAAGAAAGGCATCTCATCTCTCTCTCTCTCTCTCTTATGTATTATTTAACGCTCATTATAATAAACAAATAAATATATAATGGTAAAGGTAGAGAAAAGACTGAAACCTTTTTCTTTCCTTCCGGCGTGGGCTGAGGGGGCAATCATTGAGACCTCTTGAGTTGAAGGCAACTATTCGTTGCTTCTGATTCTTAAAACAAAATGATTAGAAGACCCAAATTACCTGGTATCACAATATCTGTATATCATAGTGTACTACGATTGCCAGTAAAAATGGCCGGCTGTACTTAACATGCAAGAGATGGGCTTTCATCGTGATTCGGAAGTTCAATCCCAGTCCATGAGTTTATCACGCGATAACTTTAACAAATAGTAGTATCTGTTTCCTACTTGCAACTAAACCAGAGCAGCAAATATTGGCAAACACGTACGACCCAAAGATAATAATAAAGATTTGGGTGCCTTGGTGATAAATCAATCCATTCGCAACTTACAGTTTGCACAAAACAGTGATCGACTGACAACCTACGGATTGTACAGCTTCCTTCTCAAGGATTCTGCAGCTTGAAAAACAAAAGTAAAAATTACCTACAAAAATTTACAGATGTCAATCGTATTAGATACATCACTGTATGTATCTAATTCCTTCCCATTAGTCGTACAGAAAATGTGAGGCTGAAGCTGCTAAACCTAATCAATGTGACTACAATGAGGGTAAATTTATAACTCAGTAAACCCCAACAATTGATCCCAAAAAGAATTATTAAAATAAATAGCGGAACATCCTAGGGCTACAAAATTTTGGAAATGGGGGGGCTATTATCCATATGAGAAGCCTATAATTTATCCTTAAGTCCTTGAATTGATTGAATTGCTTGTATGCAAAAGCAGCATTTCATAGACGTCTCCTGCAGTAGGACGATCAGCTGGATTTTCCTCCGTACAACGGCGGAACAAATGAACAAGGAAACTCAGTGTTTCTAATTCTGGTTCTGGTTTCTCAAACCCTGAGCCTGATTCACTTGCTACAAGCTCACTGCATGATCCAAGTGCCTCCAGCTCATCAGGTAGCTGCGGGCACTTGCCCGTCTGCAAAGATCACAAGCAATAAATAGATTGGTCCAAATGAAATATAATGAAAATAGGTTTAACATACTTATAGGCATACAATAACAGTATAGAAATAGTCCAAGCAACTATCGCAATTTCATTTTAATACGAATATAATTTCCTAGCAAGATTCATAAGTCCTACCCGACCTGACTCAAGGATCAGGATAGCTAATTCCAAAATTAGCTTGACTCCAACATATAACATATTTGTAATATTAAAATCACATACATTCCAAAAAGAAAAGCTCCTCAAAATCAAAAAAGATTTTATCATATCAAAATACATGACTGCATATTAAGAGGCCTAAGTTCACCGTATCTTCTATCATACAAGACTTGACAGTATCTTCAATAATTTATACAAGATTCACTTTTTTCTGAGCATCTGTTTTTGTTTGTGTGTACTAGAGAGAGAGAGAGAGAGAGAGACCTGAATAAGATCATGAATCTCTAAGTCAGATAACCCCGTGTAAGGGACTTGCAGAGTCAGCAACTCGAAAAGCAAGCATCCATATGACCATATGTCAACTTCCTGCAACCAGATTAGAAAAGACTTTGAAAATCCTAAAATCCAAAAATTAATTTAAGAGAAATACAGATGATTTGTCAATGATGACGACAGAAGTTGAATACTACAATATTGGATTAACAATTGGTGAATGCTTGAATTTCCATAAGATTACAGTGGACTGTTGTGGCAAAATTTGCAAATTCATGTGCAATAAGTCCCTCAAAAATCAAGCCACATGGCTAATTCTTCTCGCAAAGCCACCAGTGCATACAGAGATGCAACAACCAATGCAAATTTGTAACAGATGATTTATTCAATGGCTACAGTGTTACTCGTCATTTAGATAACTGATACAGGGAAATGTAAATTTATGTTCAATTTCCATAAAATTGCCCAAAAAGCCCCAAATGACTATGATTCAACATTATAATTAAAACTTGGTATATTACCAAAGAGAATTTACACAACTCCAAAATATAGCAGAAAACAGAAAGGGGTGGCAGGACAGGACAAAAGAGCCAATGCAAGGGGGAAGTACAACTCGCACTATTACATGCATAACGGAATCTACCAATATGTGGTCTGTAGAGATCTACAACAAGCAACCATGTTTCATACCTATCTTGATTAAAATGTATTCCTAGATATGTTGTAGACAGATTAAAATTTCTAGCCAGATGCTCCAGAAATAAGAGGTATCAAATCTTTTAAACCAGACATATGACCTACTACATTACTCAACATATTCAAAGAGAGATTAAATTCTAGTTTCTCACCAGAAATATGAAAACCCACACTAGCATGAAAACGTACACAAATATGAAAACATATGACCACACGACAGCACAAACCCACTTCCTGTTAATTTCAAATACCATAAATCCATTTGACCTCAAGGCCAAATTTCTCTTCATTTGCAAAAGCTTATCTAGTTTTCTTCAGTACGTCTGTAGAATTGGAAGTGGTATATTTCAGCCGTTCACCACTATGACCATATATATTTATCATTTCCAGTATATATGCTTAAAATCCTCTTCTCTATCCTACTTCATCTTTCATCTTAAATTACATAACCAATAAAAAAAAAAAATTCTCCCAATGAACTAATTAAACAGAGGACATGCCAAAGTATCATATGTTAGACAATGCTAGAACATGGAGTTGCAAATCATTAAACTGAGAAAAAAAATATAGCCAAACTGATTATAGACATAAAAGCTCCACATTAAACTGAAAGAAGAGAAGGGACTTACTAGTCCATATAGATTGCGTTTATGCATTGCCCGAAGAACCTCCGGAGCCATCCAGCGTGGGGTTCCAACACAAACATCAGGAGGAGGTATACCTATATGAGCAATACAGCATTTATGCAAAAAAGACCGGAGAGGCACAGCTCTATCAAAATCGCAGAGCTTTACAACAGGCTTTCCATCAGCATTCTTCCTATCCAAATCAATCAATATGTTTTCACTCTTTATGTCCCGATGCATAATGTGCCTTGTATGCAGCTCTGCCAATGCCGCTGCAATATCTCGAGCAATAAACATCGCCAACTCCACCGGCACATGCTTCTCACCAGCTTTTGAGAGCTTTTCTAAATAATTCTATTACATAACAAGCAGGACAGACACTTAGGCATCTATCAAGAGTAGCTGAACCGAACTATATTAGTAACACAAAGCAAATAAAATGGATGTTACCTTCAATGGTCCGCCCTTTACATACTCCATGAAAATAGCAGACTGTAATACACGGCGCTCTGGATTTCCATCCACTGAAGGGACCCATTTACAAGATATCTTATGCCCATACATTTCTACTATGCAAGAATGTCTCACAGCTCCCAATATTCTCACTTCTCCTAAACAGGTATATTCAAAATTCTTCATTTCATCAGCTGAACTCCCACATACCTCTAAGGTACGCACCTGAAACCATCAACAAAGTATAATTGCTAACCTTCTTAAAAGAAATAATTAGGTTTTATATTGACATATCAAATCAACTAAGAGAAACAAGATGTCATGGGAAGTTATCCTGAATTGATGAGACAAAATTTGACCTGCACCTAGGTCAAAATATGAAAAGAGAAATAAGATTCTTCAAACCTAGTGGCCTGCATTCTGCATACATAATTTCCAGGATAATGGTGCTCATAATAACTTATATGCCAATAGTCACACTATAAAGCTTATAATCAATAACTATCTGAATTCACACAATAAGTGCCAACAATAATTATGAAGAAAAGGCAAAAGAAGGATGAGCTCTAAATTTTCTACTTCATGATAACATAAGCCTGATAAGTATTTTAAGGGAGAAACCTTCGCTGCAGCATCACTTGACCCAAATTTGCACCGAATAAGAGAACTTGAAACTGATTTTCCAACTTCATCGCATGCACTCAAGGAAGGAAAAGAACCAGCACCAGGAACAGAACATGAACAGGTGTCATTTTCAGTTGAAAGAGGAACTATTGACCTACTGAGAGGAATATACCTGTAACAAGAAGCAAATCCATTAAAGACAACAGCAAAATAATGCAGTTCAAAGCAACCTCTGTTAGTTTCATAACGTGTACTCAATTCAAATTCATATATCATACAATGACTACATAATAATAGCCATCGGATCATGAAATAACATATACACTTGGAAGCTTTTTGCATATTTTGGTTCTCTTCTTACTTTTTCTTGATACACAGACATTGCCATTCTTATTTTAAAGGTTTTAGACCTAGAGCAAAGTTTATTTTCATTCGCAGATCTGCAGGAGAAGCTTTTTAACATTATGCCTATGGAAATGAATAGCTTTTGCTGTACATACTCTTAAGGCAACATGAATGATCTAAGTCATTTCAAACACAAAACAAGCTAGTTACAGCACCCACAGATAGAAGTAAATAATCACAATATAACCAAACATACATATAACCAGTTTGGGAGAATATCCTCTTAAATCAGCAGTTATCAACTAAAACACACCAAAGAATATGATATTTAATTTAAAACAGGAGAATCATCCACGAAGGCAAAACCTTGGGAGAAACTGCATCTAAACTCAAATTCAGAATATCATGACGGCATGTAAATTCTTTGTAAGAGAAAAACAAATGCGCGAAAACAGACGCACAACACGAACAAACTGCAGTGACATTTCAATAACACAGAACATCTTTAGCAATGAAGTGAATTACTATGACCATATATAACAAACAGAAGAAACTAACCTACTAAAATATTCAGGATCCGTCTCCTCTCTTATATCATATGGACGACAAGCATCGACTACCATGCGAATCCATGAATTACCCTTTTTCACAAGAATGGCATTCCAAGCATGTGGTTGGAAATCCAAGTAACCCCTAACAAGCTCACAAGGAACAGGAGGCTCAACCCTGTCACAGAGATACTAGAGAAATTGAATTTGTATCAGATCATGAGGACTACAAGCTGAAGGCAATGACATGCAGATCAAAAATAGAAGTATGAAAACATGAATACAGTTGAACAATCACCTTCATAAGCACTGCTCGATGTCTACAGACACCAAATTGGACACTCCCAATAGGAACTATGACAGAATTTCGCCTTGTCTTAATAGATCGCAGAGATTTCTCACAGAGATCAGATAAAACAATCTCTTCTGCATTGTCCAAAATCTGTTTTGAGGAATTGCTTGTACTGTTGCTGTGCCCAGTAGAACAAGTGCAAACAAAAGGCTTTCGATAGTTTGAACCAGATACAGATTTTCGTGTCCTTTCTATGATTGCACTTCTATCACTGCCTCCAAAATGATCTGATACAAAAAGAGCAAGCAGCGAAGCAATCTGCAGATTATCAACGGGTTCTACAACCCCACCTTTTGCTAAACCATTCAACTGCTTTAAATGAAGTACTAAAGCTTGAGCAGAGAGAGCAATTGCATCCAATTCTTCATCACTTTCTCTGAAAAAAGGAATCAATAGACATACTCATTTACAGATGGACGTGTTATGATATGTCCACAAGCTGGAGAATAGTTAAAAAAAAACATGAGACACACATCAACACAAAGTAGAAGTATCTAAAGTTAACCTGTCCACAAGAATGACTTCACGAGAGTCGAGATGCAAAGTTTGTTCATAACTCCCTAATGGCATGAAGGGCCGGTCACGTCCTGCATCATAAAAACCATCCAGTAGACGATCCTCAATGCCACAAAATGAGACACTATTATACTTCTGTGATATATTCAAGCTGTCTCCCGTTGATTTCCGAGACTTGCATGGCTTGGGATTATCGAGATCCCTGTCAGAATGCCTCTTCGTCTTTGAAGCAGATTTGGATATCTCAGAAGATGAACCTTCATCCTGCTCCCCAGTTCCATTTTGTATTGAGGTTGAAGCTGCATCATGCTTGGAACATTCATCATTTCCCTCTTTACCAATAGACTTGAGACCAGTACATGAGCAATTCTCTATGGATAACCCTATTCTGCATCCAGTTTTATCATTTTCAACAATTGTAAGCAAATTTCCACTTTCAGCTTCCGCTGAAAGCAATTGCTTATCTTCATCATCCAGGCCTATGACATCTGATGCTCCATCCACATGAGTTTCAGAGTCAAAGGCTTCTATATTGTCTGATTTTCCATTTTGGCCTGCCTTCACAGTCGATGCTTGAGCATGTCCTTCACCTTTCCACTTCCTGCTGTTGTTTAATCGTTCTTGTCGAGCTCTCTGTTGCAAGTGATGTCGCTTCCACTGCTTTCTTGTCCTCCGAGCTGTCAAAGATCTACTGTTTGTGGAGGACACTGTTAATATGCTTGATGGGGATTGATGAGAATCTGGATCAATTATGCTAATATATTCAGTTTCACATATAAGTAATAATCACACACAGAACAAAGTTGAAAAGGCAGTATTTGAATTAGAATAGCTTTAAAGGAAAATATTAAAGGAAATTCAAGGGACTCACCATTGTAAGAAACATTTCGTTCATTCTCCTGCATAGTGGTTTCATACACATCCATTTCTACCGACGAACTGATAAAATCATCATTGGATGAGTCTTTTCCATTTCCTTCCAAGTTGCAGCATATCCATGAAGGTACTTGACAATAACTTAGAAGCTTATTGTACTTTGAACAAAATTGAAGTAAACAGAAGTAGGATAAACGTATTAGACATAGAAACCAATAATGCATATGCAAAAAGTATCCAGGTAAACAGAAAAAATCCACAGAAGCACTGCTTTCCATGACAAATTTTAAGAACAGAGCATATAAACGTATTAAGTACAGTACAAAGAGAACCAAAGCCATCATAATGGCAACTGTCATCATCATTTTTTTCATATTATGTGCAAACCACATGCAGTCGTCACTTTATATAACAGAGGCAAGAGGTTATCAGGCATACAGATTAAATTGTGACCATACACCTACTCAACTAAACTGGTCAAGCTTGCTAGGACAATAGACCATTGTTTTCCAAATAAAAATGTATCAAGAGCAAGAACAAATCATAGCACATAAACAATGTGACATAACAGTAAGGCAATCAAAATTTATGCATAACAGACAATTCAATGAAAGGTATCCAACATTTAAGACTCTACTTGTGTTGACTAAACTAAAAATAGGAAGAGGATTCGCAAAGATCAAGGAGAATGGTATGGAGACAAGGAGAGAGAATAAACCATAAAAGAGAGAAAAACAAATAAAGTTAAGGGCAGAGCCCAATTTCCTTCCTAACAACAATCAATAGAAGTCTGTAAATCTAAACCAAACACAGTGCCCATTTCTTGTGGCCAAAACTAAAACAAAACAAAAAGAATCCAAATCTTCTTCAAATAGTAATGGTAAATATGCATCAAATAGGTAAAATAAAAACTTATTCCAATGTATTAAGGAAAAATAAACCAGAACCCAAATAAATTATGTGATGCATCCATACATAATTGTGTAGATCTTTATGATAACAACCAGACAATGTTGCAAGAAAGTCATCAACAATAAACCTCTGTGACTGGAGACTTAGTGGTAACTACAACTTGGTACAATGGTTCCCCAGCCAAAATGAAAATTATGTATAAGTCCTCATAAAGTAGAGGAGAAATAGCATATGGATTTGCATATACTAAAATATTCAGGGAACAAAAAAAAGCATGTGACAACCAAAACATGGATAAGCACTTTCCCAATCCCGACAAATAATAGAAAGGATTGATTTTAATTTAAAGTTATAGATTAGTACCTGAAGGTTCAAAGTTTGAAGGTTATGCATTAAGCTAAGTTCAAAAGATCCCAGTGACGTCAACCTATTATTTGAAAGGTCCAAGTTCTCCAGCCTTTGCAATGAGGATAAACCGGGAGGTAATTCTACCAATTTATTATTAGCAACCTTCAAAGATATCAAGGCCTTCAAATAACCTATTTCAATTGGCAAATACTTCATCTTATTGAAAGAAAGATCTAAGTGTTCCAAATTCTTTAAGCAGCCAATCTCTGGAGGAAGGTATCTGCAACAAAAAGAAAATATGTTCATATCACACATGCCACGACACCAATACATCAACATATATAGCTCATTAAAGCTATTGATTAGAACTAAACTACACTTTTCAAAAATAGATACCGCCCTAAATTTGTCTATTCTACAATATTTCAATCTTCATAAGCTCAAAAAATACACCAAAGTATAATAACTAACTATCAATTTAGTTCTAATAATTTCCACTTTCCAGCATTTCAAAATTCCAAACTTTCTTTATTCCTACCTCTTCCACAACAAAGCAATTCAAAATTATGCACCCAAAAGTATAAAGTTTAAGAAATCTAACCTAATAGAGAAATGACAGACGGAGAGTTTGGTCAAGCATTTAAGTCCAGCAATCTCACTCAACAACGTCAAAACTGAGGGCCGCGGTGGAAGCTTACTCAATTCGAGCTCCTTCAGCCCCTTCAATTTATTCAGTGCGATTCCATGAACACCTGGGGAAGATATCTTTATCTGCAAGCATTCCAAACCCACCAAATTCCCAATCTCAGATGGAAACAAATTAATCTCGTTCCCGAAAAATTTCAAAATTTTCAACTTCTTGAAGCCGCCAACCGCTTTTGGAATCAAATTTAACACATTCTTGTATAAATACAAGCCTTCCACCGAACTATCGGCGGTTCTATTGCCGTTACTTTCAATTAACGGAAACTCCACGGTTTTACCCGAGACGTCAATAACTGTGTCATCGTCGTCATCACTGCCGCTACTCTCATTTTTTCTGTTGGCTTCCAGCAGAAGTTTCTGTTTAACGGGACTTTCAGGAGATTTCTGAGTGGTTTCAACGGAATTTAATAGCTGCATTTGGCTTGCTGATGAAATAAAGATACGAAAGTTTCAATCTTGGGGCCTTTTTCTGCTAGCAAAACGGGGGTTTCGGGTAAGTTATGAGAGAATTGAAATTAAGATCTGTTTGTAAGGAGGGAAAATTAAGTGGAAGGAGCATATGAAGGGGAAAAAAAAAAGATAAAAGTGAGGGAAAATTGAGGAGCGGCCCCGCTTCTGTATGGAAAATTTGAGAGAGAGAAAGAAACCCTAGAATCTAGAGGAACCGTACTGCAGTTAATTTGAAGGCAGGAACTGTGTTTATACGAAGAAGAAAAAAATTGAATTGATTTGGATTAGTGAAGGATTTATTTGGGCACCTCGTTACTTTTTACTAAACGGGGCACTCCTCAAGGGAAGTGGTGAAATGTCGTAAGTAGCCTTACGTTAGGTTGTGATTTGAAAGTATACTTTAGTCAAAGTTAGTGGCCGCTTAAAAGTAAATTCCGAGGTGGAGTGTACCAAAAGGATTACCGTTATTCACGTGTCCAACACGTGTAATAATGTGGCTTCTTTTTTCCCCTGCAGAAAAAGCTTTGATTTTAGAAATACGTAATAAACCCTTTATTTTCAAAATCCATCCAAAACCTGTCCTTAAATTTCGAAAATGATATATAAATAATCTGTAATTTCAAGAAAATAAATAATACTTACAAAAAAAATTATCTATAAACTGTAACTTCAATTATGAGGAGAAAAATCCATAATACTACTCATAAATGTCTCCTAAATTTTTTTAAGATCTTAATATTTAATTTTTAAAAATAAGTATTTATTTTGTAATTATATTATATTTGAAGAAAAGTAAATAATGCTTTAATTAATCATCTATAAACTGTGACTTGAATTATAAGACCATATATATATATATATTTATATGGTACGACGTTTAGATGGCATCACATCTTGTGCATGTTATTTATGAATTATGAGAACCACCAAAATTGTGTATGTTTATAACTGTATTGATACAATAATTTAAATTATTTGATAGCATCACATTATACCGTTGGCAACTGTCAAATATACTGGTAGTTTAAAACATATAAAACATATAAATTTAAATTTTGCAGGTGCCACTGTATAATGGGCAAATTCCCTTTTTCCCTTAAGATATTTAGAAATATTCATTTATCTCTACGAAGTTTGAAAATTTACCTGTCAACTATCGATGCTTAACTCTCATGGTCAGAACACACTCTTTTTTTTAAAAGGGAGTTTATTCGATTCCTATCACTTATAAAATAATAAAAATTTTCTCGTAATATATAAAATCTTTCCCACGATCTTTAGAGTAATATTTCTGTTATATTACAAATAGTCTCTTAAATGCTGAAGGTATTATAATTACAAATTATAAATTTCTAATTATATACTAATTTGTAATATATAATTTTAAAAAAAAAATACCTGTTCCATCCATCCATAAGGACAACGGTGAAATCAATTTTTTGGACTGTATTTATCATAATGTCCCTAAATTGTTGTTTAAGAATAAAAATGGGTCCTACTCATGGGCCTAAATCATATAATAATAATAATAATCTCAATATCTTTATTTTTTTTTATCAGTGATCTGAAAGATAGATTATATTAATTAAAACACAAAATACATTATTGTGCAAATGAAACAGAGAATTAGAATTGCATCCTGTGTCTGTTGTTACCTGGGTCTTGTGTTGATTAAAACTCATTATCATTCATCAATTGCCTCAGATCCCAGCCTTTTTAACATGCCATAAAATCAATTAATTAAATATGCATCCAAGCAATTTAGCATTCCAAAATCTAGCATGCCAACCAAACAGAACTAATCATCCGTAGTCATAGCAGCAAACTAGCAAAGCCAAGAACGTAGAACCCAACATCAGCGGTAAACCAACAGCCGAAACACAACTAGCAGCTTACCAAACACAGCAGCTCCAGCATTCTACACACAGCAACAAACCAAATAAGTAGCAACCCAAAAAGCCTTCAACGATTCGACTGGGTTTGATTCTTCAACCACTCGTTCTTCCCCATTATTTGATTCCTCGACAAATCCTAAAAGGCAAACTCCACAAAAAATCCCCAATTTGATAATTAAACTAAAAAAATTCTGGATTGATAATTAAACCTAAAAGAAAAAGCTCCCAATTCGATGTGGGGCAAGGAGGAAGCTTGGTTATGGTTGATGCTAATGGGGTGTTGGTAAAATCGAAGAAGATGGCCGCATGGGGGAGCTTGGTTATGGTTGATGCTAGTGGAGTGTTGCTAAAGCCGAAGAAGAGATGGCCAAGGTCGGCGGTTGGTGAAGTTGCAAGAGGCGGCGGCGGGTGGTGGCAAAGTTGCAAGAGACGGCGGCTGTGGACGCTATAATAAATTGGGGTAGGGTTTTGTGTTTACATTTTATATTTATATATACATATTTATTTTTTATTTTTTAAAATATAGGATAAATATTATATTTATATATTTTTATTTTAATTATTAAATATTAATTAAAATAAATAAATTTATTTGTATTGTATACTTTTTTATTTATTACGTTAAAATATAATTTTATCTTTAAGAAGTAAAATTTACCGTTATCCTTCTTCATAAATAGATGTGAAGGATAAATTTTCAAATCTCAGAGAAACCTCAAGGGGTCAAAAGGGTATTTTAAAAAAATTTAAGGAAAAAAAGGGAATTTGCCGATGTGTAAATTAATGATCTTAAATGCAAGCCGACACCATAAATCCACGACAATATGAATTTGATATTCTTTTATTTTTTTTTTTTTTGAAAAAGGGTGCAGCACGATAATTTTCAAAGAGCTCGCTCTTTTGAATGCTGCCTTAAGAGGCGGTCTATTTTAGTACTGCTTTCATCTAAATATGTTTAATTGCAGAGTTTTGATAAAATTTGGTGTATTAATATTAGTATGGTCGCACTCGATATTCTTCATTTTAAACTCAAAATCACTTGTGTTTGATTTGAAAAATATATAAATTAAATTAAGAACTTAGGAAAAAAAAAAGTGCTTCCTCATTTTTAAAAATAAAGAGTTTGCATATCAAAATTTGAATAAAAAAATTTACTCTTTAATTTGTATATAAGTATTATACTTCTACTTTTATATAAGGATTCACTAATTAATACTATTCTTTTTCTAATAATTTATAAAACTTTTTTTTCTGATATTTTTTTAACAATTTATAAATTTATTTATCGTGATGTATTGAATATTATTTAGCAATGGAAAAAATACATTTATGAAAAAGAAAAATCTGAATATTGACTCTTGTTCTATTAAATTATACATACATAAACATAGAGACAACTATAATTAAATAAATTAATCTCTCTTTTATATCATCGAAAACAGTGCTTAATTATGGTATTTTGTGGAGCCTATGTATTATAGTTTTGTTAACACTAGGTGTGATAAACAATAAAAATATGTATACACGTTTGTTGGCTAAATTATTGTACAAAAATCGAGGAGATATAGAAATGTTAAAGTAGTTAAAGCATAAAAATAAGTGAAAGATTTCAAAAGTGATATGATTTGTACAAAATAATCTGTATGTTAAACAAAGATATATGTTTTTTATTTTAAACAAACATAACATAAACCTCCGTTCCATAGAAATAAATATTACAATACATAAATTTATACTCAGAACAACATATATAATAAAGAGATTAATTACAATAATCAACCAGTTAAATATGAAGTCTACTAAAAATTAAAGAGATTGTAATGTCACTTGATATTTTTTGATAACATAAATAAAACGATAAAATGTAAACCATAAATAAAATATTTTAAACGAGAGTTTTTTTAAAGATTTTTTGCTAACTTTATTTTGCTGCTCTCCTTTCTTTGAATTAATCTTCTGATTAGTATTACAAAAAATCTCCTGTAATACAGTTGTAATAATAAAAAAATTTTCATATTTGAAATATAAACTTATTAAATCTGTTTATAAAGCTCTTTAATTTTGCAAATCTAAAGGAGAATACTAAAACCATACAAACAAATAAAAATTATAAAACCACCACAAATTTAGATTTAAGTGGAAATAAATTATCAATAAATGGATATAATATACTAAATGAAAATATACTACCATAAATATAAATTTAAGTGGAAATGTGCCTTTAGTACTAAAATTAAAACAAAAAACAAAGAAAAAAAAAAGAAAATCTCCGACAAGGAGGAGGAGAAGAGAGGAAAAGAAATCGTAGAAAAGACAAGGCAGAGAAAAGAAAATAGAATAGTCTAGAAAAGCCGAGACATTTTAAGATATATGGGGTTCATTTTCATAACTTCTATATAATCATAAAAAAGTAGTAACAGCTAAATATTTTCAAAAGCATTTCGAGCATATGCTTAAAATCAATTTGAAATTAAAATTAATTAAGATCTTTCTTAATCTTAACGTACAATTATATCATAATTTCTAAAATTTTTTATTTTTTTAAAAGGGATAATTCTCAATTTTTTAAATAATAAACTATGCCCACTCATTTTATATGCATTAAAAAAACTCTTTTTCAGCAAAGCAAACAAAAACAAAATCAATAGTCCATGTAAATTATCTTAAAAAAGGACATGAATATGAAAAAGAAATTAATCCTTTAAAAAATGAGAATTGAGGATGTATGCCGAGTTGATAGTGTAACTATATACATAATCCTTTGAGAAAATAACTATTTCTCATAATTAAAAATGACTGAGCTGAGGTGAATATCATATCAAGTCCTGTATACTTGATTGAAGACTTTATAAGAGCTTTAATCTTGTTAGCAAGTGAAATTAGATTATGTATATATAATGCATTTTTATTCTAGCAGATCTAGTAAAAAATTATTTAAATTTAAATATATCAGTTGAAATAGATATCATATTGAGACTTTAAATGAGAATTAAGTAGAGTATTTCTACATTACTTCTAATGTCTTAGGCAAGAAATGTATACTAGAAAAGTTTTAAGCTTGCTTATATGGATTGTATTATACAATCATATATGCAATTAAAAATTACGCAGTAATGAACCAGAAGATTAGTGATCCTAAAATTTATATTATAACATAATTGTCTTGGTCACTCAGGATCTATAATGATGCGTAAAATTATTGAGAATTCTTATAAGTATTCATTAAAAAACCAGAAGATTCTATTGTCTAATAAGAATATTTTTGTCGCATAGTCTCAAGATAAACTAGTGACTTGATCATTCACTTCTAGAATTGGATTTGAGTCTCCACTATTTTTACAAAGAATTCAAAAAGACATTTGTGAGTCAATTCACTCAATGGTCACAAATGTGCTTATTATCTACATGTAATACTGCATTTGTTAGATTGCTTGCACAAATATAAAGTTGAGGACACATTTTTCTTGATCACTAAATCAAGATTATATATCTGGATAATGTTAATGAGTTTACTTCTAAAGTGTTTGATGACTATCAAACATTAGTGAGGATTGATGTAAAGTATCTAGTTCCATATGTTTATACTCAAAAAATGAATTAGCCGAATAACTCATTCAGAGACTTCAAGTAATTACTAGAATTTTATTATTTTATATTTAATTACCAATCTTTATATAGGGACATGTCATATTACATTCTACAATATTAATTCACTTTAGGCCTATTGCTTATCAGTAATATTCCTTACTATAACTTTGTATTTGGTTGTTCATTTGATATATCTTATCTATGCATTTTTTATTGTGCTGTATATATTTATATAGTACTTTTACAACGTACTAAGATGAGATCACAATATCGATTGAGGATTTATGTTGATTTTTAACTCGCCATCTATTATTAAAAATATTAAATCTTTGACAAGTGATTTATTTATTGCATGATTTGCGAATTATCATTTTAATGACAGTTTTTCCACCATTAGAGAAAAATAAAATGCCTCACGAAGTAAGACATGCACTTTCTTGAAAATATTTGTTACGTCTTATCTTAATACTCGCATTATTTAATGTAAAAATAAAGTGTGAAGGATAGTACAACTTTTGCAAATTACAAATCAGTTACCAGATGTATTTACTAATATTGTAAGAATGGCCAATTTATATATACCAGCTGCTAATGCATTAGCCTGGGTAATTATTCTTAAAAAATAATTTGATTAAAAGACAGCTATTGAATCATCTATTACACGCCAGATGCGTGATAGACCAATTAGTTAAAAAATATTATTTCGCAAAAAAGATAATTTAGAAATCAGGATCTTGTTAAAAATAATTCTTGAGCAATAAGTACACTTATATTTTCTGAGACTTCAGAAGAACTGATAATCGTGAAGTGACACGTGTCCCTAAAGTGATACAAGCTTCTAAAAAAGTATTAACCCTTAAAGAAGGACAAGTCCCTGAAGTGACAAAATTCTAAAGAAGCATTAATCCCTTAAAGTGGCACAAAAATTTTGAAATAAAAAAAAGTTTATAAATTATGCATATATACATATATGAAATTGTAATGAAATAGTTGTCTATTTTTATCTACAATAACTACTAAAATTATGAGAGATAATTATGATCCACAAACTTTAAATTAATGTAGACAAATGCATGATTGACCTTAATAGAAATAAGTAATTTAAGTAGTATTTGTTTTTTTTGCCAAATGTAGAGTATTTGGGCCTATAGTTTAGACACCTGAAGATGTCAAACCCGTTGGATATAAATGAGTATTTGTAAGGAAACGTAATTAATATAATGAGATCATTAGATATAATGCACAACTCATCACTTAAGGTTTTTCTCAAAGACCTGAAATTGATTTTGATGAAACATATTCATATGTGAGGATGCTATTACGTTTCAGTTTTTGATAAGTTTGGTGGTCTCAGGGAGACTTGATATGTGTCTTATATATACAATGACAAA
This sequence comes from Melia azedarach, assembly GCA_028052125.1. Classification (NCBI taxonomy): domain Eukaryota; kingdom Viridiplantae; phylum Streptophyta; class Magnoliopsida; order Sapindales; family Meliaceae; genus Melia; species Melia azedarach. The sequence continues at coordinate 3,418,043 of CM051396.1, read as the reverse complement.
TTCTTTATATAAGTCACTTGGCACTAATATTTATATAAAAATCACTAAAGGATTTAAAATGGTTGAAATATATAAATCAACAAATCATAATTTGTATTTAATCAAGTTACAAAGATCCTTATATGGATTAAAGCGATTCGGGCACATATAATATAATCGTTTAAGTGAATATTTAATAAAAAAAATATATGTTAATAATCATATATGCCCATGTGTATTCATAAAGAATTTAGAATTTGGATTTGCTATTATAGCAGTATTTGATGATGACATAAATTTAATTAGAATTCCTAAAAAGCTTCTAAAAACTGTTGAATACTTGAAAAAAAAATTTGAAATGAAAGATCTGAGAAAAGTCAAATATTGACTTGGCATACAAATTGAGCATAAGTTTAACGGAATTTTTGTCCATCAATATATTTATGTTGAAAAGATTTAGTATGGATAAAGCTTAGCCGTTAAATATTCCTATGGTTGTTCAGTCATTTAATCTTAAAAAAATCATTTTTGACTTAAAAAAGAGGAGAAAGAGATGCTTGGTCCAGAAGTATCATATCTTAATGTCATTGGTACTTTATTATATTTAACATAATGTACTAAATCAGACATAGTATTATATGTGAACTTTTTAATCAGATTAAGTTCTAAACCTAGTCGGTGTCATTAGACTAACATCAAACATATTTCTGGTACCTTTGTGAAAAGGTAGATTTGAAATTATTTTATTCCAATAAACCAACTCAAAATTTAAGATTTCTTAGTTTTACAGATATTGGTTATCTCTCTAATCCTCCCTTATAAAGCTTGTTCATAAGCTGAATATGTTTTCACTTATAACTTATTTCATGGTGGTCTATGGAGAAAACTCTTATTGCCACCTCTTCTAATCATTTTAAGATTCTAGTTATGCATGAAGTAAGTCGTGAATGTATATAATTGCAATCTATTATTTATCACATTCAGAGTACACACAAGCTATTTGTTACAATAAATATTTTAACTGTAATGTTGCTTGTATTGCTCAACTTAGAAGATGATACATTAAAGGCGAAAGAACAAAACATATTTTACCAAAGTTCTTCTACACTCATGAGTTTTAATAAAGTAATCAGATTGATGTTAAACAAACACGCTTTACTGAAAATTTTGTTGATCTCTTCATTAACTCATTCCCATCAACTTTTGAGAAGTTGGTATATAATATTGGTATGCGTCGGTTTTATAAATTATTAATTGATTTATGTCATCTTGAGGGAGATAATTTTTTTTTCAGAGAGAGCATAACTTTTGAAGAGTTATGAGAAATATATTGGCAAATGGTGCTTTATACTTTTTTTTCTTTCGACCAGTTTTATCTCATTAGATTTTACTAATAAAGTTTTTAATGAGAAAACAATATGCACGTTCAATATCTAATGATGATATTTTCTCAAGTATAAAATTTATTCTAATGAAAATAGTATAATCCAAGGAGTGTTATAAATGAAATGGATTTAACCATATTTTCATTTATAACAATAATTAAATAATTAGATATATCATGATTTGATAATAAATAAAATATTATTTAACAAAATTTAATAAATATTATGTAAATGCACCATTAATTAATTTATTTAAAAATGTTAATAAATTTTAAAAAAATATATTTGTATATATATAAATTTTTTAATTATATAATACAAAATAATAAAATTTATGAACGTATAATTTTAAATTTTATTATATAATTAAAAAATTTATATAATTATTAATTTAATTTTAAAAAATATAAATATTAATACAATATAATACATTATTACATCAAATATAAGTAATTTATAATTAATTCAATGTAGTGTTATACCAAACATAGCACACGTTTGCATTTAATTTATTTCAATACAGTATTATATCAAATACAACACATATTTTGTTTAATTCATTTAAGTACAATCCATTTCAATCGAATCTAGTCCACCTAAAATACAAACATATACCCTTAAGTTACAAATACCTTGCATACCATACCCTCTAAAAATTGGGCCTATTAAGTCGCACAAACACAGTATGAGACTTCGTTGTGCTGCTGTGCTGTCTAAATCACTTGCCCACTTCGCTCCACCTATTGCTTGGTGTGGGTTGGCCCAAAGATGCTTTATGTTGCTGCTTCAAGAGATGCTGTAGTCAACACATCCATTTGTTGCCATCGTAGGAACCTGGAGACGCTTTCGACATGCCCTCTCGCCATCGCGCTCATTCCGTCCGGCGTGCATTCGGCTCGCAACCTACCGTTCATGCGCTAGTTTGTGTCCTTACATGCTCCGACATTCGAGTGAGAAGCTTGCGCGCTCATCCGCTGCGATTATTATTGTGCCTTTGCGCTTTCGGAAGTTCCGCACAGGCTTTGGCGGTTGGTGACAATATACTCTAAAAGTCAAAAAAGAAGTACGGAGACTTACGGAGGCCGGAGGATAAGGTTTTGTTAAGAAGGACAGAGCCAATAAATAAAATAAAACAACAGGCGAGCTTCTCTCTTGTAATTAGGAATTCGGCCCAATAATCAAACCGCATTTTTTTTTTTGGAATATCTAATCAGATTTGTTTGTCCTTGTGCTCCCATCAATGGTTAATGTTGAGTGTTGACATGGCAAAATCATAGCCATCACCTTTCATAACTGCAGAGATTGTAACCGGAGATGCAAACACTAGCGTAACAAACTCAATTCAAAAATCCAAACGCGGATCTCAACCACATTTTGAACCAATTTAATTAGCTTTTCAATTCCGATTCCCGCCATACAGACGCCCTTCACACAACTAAAATAACAACTCATAAAACAGTTCTCTCGCTCTCGCTCTCGCTCTCGCTCTCGCTTGCGCGCATAAACTCATCGAAAAGAAAACTAAGATCAAATTCACTAGAAATTTTCCCCACTGAAAAACGAAGATGATTGCTACTCTCAAGTAAGTTAACAAATCCGAGTAACTCGTTTCCTTCTCTTCAATTCAAATGAAATATCATTGTATCACATAGAAGACGTGACGTCGTTTGATCGTTTTCTGTGCTTGATGTTGCTCAGAGCCGAAGAACAAAGCCAGTTACAGCTCGTGGAGCGAGAAGATATTGATGACGAAGAAGATTTGTTTGAAGCGATTGATAAGCGTGCGTGCTTTGTTTCTATGTTAACACGATGATTCTCAGTTTCTGTGGTGGTGATTGTTTCACTGAAATTCATTTTTTTTTTTTTAAGTTTTGAGCGAGTTTAGTTGTTTGATAGCAAAGGATCTACGGGTGTTAGCTACGGAGATCTCAGTTTCCAGTTTGTTTTCGTTTATTCTTTCCGGTTCTCGATTTGATGCGTTTTTTTTCGTGAAATTCAGTTTGTCTGCAACAGTTTTGAGTAATTCTTTTTGTACTTTTACGCTGAATTATGAGTTCGAAAACGAGTTCAATTGTTATTTGTGTGTGTGATTTATGCGCTATTTATTATTGTTCTTTATGTTTGCTCTTTTGCATCTTTAGCGAAATTCGACGTATGTGCAACAATTTTGAGTGCTTCTTTTGCGGTTTTGGTGGCATATATATGATGAGTTCGAATTCATTTTCTTTTTTTTAAGGATGTTATATGTACACGATCTCGTTTCGTTGTTGTTTGTTTTTTATACTTAATTTTATAGTTACGAGTTTAATGAATCTTTTGTTTTTTTTAGCTTATTATATATTTTCCAACTGAAATGATTTTGCTTGCGCTTGTCTAATTGCAATCTCAACTGAACCTAATGTATATTTTCAGTTATTTCAGTCAAATATACAGGTAAAACCATATGCGAAATTAATTTCTAGAAATTGGATATAGTTCTCTGATTCGACATCAGCTCTTAATTTCCAGCGAATTTTAGTAGTTTTATTGAAGTTGCGAGCATCATTAAACATCAACATATACTGAATTTGATTGCCGCTTTCTGCCTTGACACTCATGTCTTTTTCTAGTTGATATTCACTTAAGCATAAGGGTTATTAATTTGTCAATTATTTAGTTGATCATGTCGCAATTTTGTGCAGTGATCTCTCAAGGAATCAATGCTGGAGATGTCAAGAAGCTTCAAGATGCAGGGATTTACACCTGCAATGGCTTGATGATGCATACCAAGAAGGTTTAATATATTCTCTATTTCTAATCTGTCAATCCGAGGAACTGATTTTTGATACGATTCAATGCCATCTTTGCAGCATTTGACTGGAATCAAAGGTCTATCTGAGGCAAAAGTCGATAAGATCTGTGAAGCTGCTGAGAAGATAGTGGTTTGTGCTCGGAATTTTCACTTAAATATGTTTTGGTTTGCTATATCGTTAAACAATTATTATTTTCTTCCTCATATTTTTTTTAATTTACAGAATTTTGGCTATATTACTGGGAGTGATGCTCTGCTCAGGGTAAGCTCCTATTTCTTGTTACTTCTAAACCTAAGTCTCTGGACAGATATGATCTGTCTCGCTTATAGATTTTTAGTGCTCTATGTTATAAAAAAAAAGATTGTGTTAGCAACTATTTAGTAATTTGAGGGTGAATCCTAAAGCTCGTAATCACTTGGCCTTACAGAGAAAGTCAGTGATTAATATCACAACTGGAAGCCAAGCCCTTGATGAACTATTAGGCGGTAATTTTTCTCTCTTTTCAGGTTTCATTGGTGTTTATGTTATCATTTATGCATTTTTAATCAATAATTTGATCTCATATATTTATGTGCAAATTTTGAAAAGGTGGGATAGAGACGGGGGCTATTACGGAAGCTTTTGGAGAGTTCCGGTGAGAACAAATCCTTCCATTTCTTGTGAATAATTAATTGACCGAAAATCATGCAAGCTTTCTTCATGTCCATACGTTCATGTACAGTATAATTTATCTACTGAAAATTCATTCAGGTCTGGCAAGACACAGCTTGCACATACCCTATGCGTTTCCACTCAGGTTTTTCTTTGCCCTGATGATATATTCCACATGGATATTAGTCTGTGCACTAGTGCAACCATTGATTACTATTTATGAAGTGAGCATGCCTGTGCTGAATTTTGTCATTCTAGTTGGTTTCTGGGTGTTATGAATTTGAAATGTTGTAACTCGTTATTAAATTATAAATATATCATAGGTGGCGTTGACCTTAGTTAAAGCCTAGAGGACATCTTATATGAAAATTATGATATGTATATTAGTCCCTGATGATTTGAGCATTCTGGTTATATCTGCAGCTTCCTACAAATCTGCGGGGTGGGAATGGGAAGGTTGCTTACATTGACACTGAAGGAACTTTGTATGTTTCATTTCCCTCGTAATCTAAAGTGGCATGTTAATTTTATTCTTATCTGCTCATTGAAAAAGTCAGTCAGAGTTATATTCACGGAAATCTTCTTTTTCACCGTGTTTTCTTTACTATATGCCCTTGCAGCCGCCCTGATCGGATTGTACCCATAGCTGAAAGATTTGGCATGGACCCAGGAGCTGTCCTTGACAATGTAAGCATCATCTTTCCAGTCATCATTGATTTTAGTAAGGAAACACAATCTAGTTACATGTCTTTTCTGTGAACGTGAAAGATCATTTATGCTCGTGCATACACATATGAGCATCAGTACAACCTACTTCTTGGTCTGGCAGCAAAAATGTCTGAAGAACCATTCAGACTTCTGGTGAGTTTTTGACAGTGGAACCATCCTACGATACCAAAATCAAAATGCATCATGTGTTTACGTTTGTATGGGAAATTGCTTTCAGATTGTGGATTCAGTTATTGCTCTCTTTCGAGTGGATTTCACGGGAAGAGGAGAACTTGCAGATCGGCAGGTATATCACGATTCCTTGACATCCCTACATTGTCTTAGAATATGATATTTCTCTTCAAGTCAACTCTCTGCCCTAAAATGAACCACTTGATATTGCAGCAAAAACTGGGACAAATGCTGTCTCGATTGACAAAGATAGCTGAGGAATTCAATATTGCAGTCTACATGACCAACCAAGGTAACTGTTAGTAGCTTATCAGCCCTGCTGACCACTCTGTGCGCTCATTTATCCTGAAAACCTTTTGTACGGTTTGAAATTACATAATGAACAGTTTCATCGTCTAAATTTGGGATCTCTCCTGGTTTGGCTTGGCACATTCCAATTGTTGAAAAAACTCATGATCTGCAGCACTAGAATTGAACTATTTATTAGTACATTAACCAGAAAGCTCATCATGAAATCTTAACTATTTTATTCGAATATTGGCTGCAGTTATAGCTGATCCAGGTGGGGGAGTGTTCATCTCAGATCCAAAGAAACCAGCAGGAGGGCATGTGCTCGCTCATGCGGTCACAATAAGATTAATGTTCAGGAAAGGAAAAGGGGAACAGCGTGTCTGCAAGGTGTTTGATGCTCCAAATCTGCCCGAGGCTGAAGCAATATCCTTTTTTTGTCATGTTATACTATTTTAGGGTTCTGATCGCAATTAAGAAAAGCTTTGTCTTGCTAGAATAATCCTATAGCTCCCACACAGAATGAAGAAATCTTCTCAAGGACATAAACTTAATATCTACAAGTTGTTCTTGACAGTAACACGTATTTCAGATAACAGCAGGGGGCATTGCGGATGCCAAGGACTAGCCAAAATGTCAGCTCCGGGTCCAACAATATCAGTAGAGGTGGCTAAATTACTCTGTTTCATTAATGTCGTCTAGTAAATCATTGTGTAAAGTGATCTGTTGCTTCTAGACTTTAGCTCCAGAAAAAGGATTAGCCTAGCTGCCCTTTCACTTATGCTCTTGGTAGATATATCCAAATCCAGAACTTCTAGCTTCTTTGCAGAAAGTCATTCTATAGTAGCTTTTCTTTTAAAATTCACATTGCGACACCATCATCATTATTCTTAGAGAAGAAAAATCCAGCACACGCTATATGATTTTGGGGGTGAAAGACACCCTCAACCAAAAAGAGGCAAAAATATAGGACAGTTTAACATACATTCAATTTACAAGATGTCAGCAACATTTGTGCAAAACAATATTATTCTGTATCATAAGCCACAATGACTGGGCTTAGTTTCGATAGTAAGCAACATGTATAGCTGCATAATATCTGTCTTAGAATTACTAACAACAATATAAAGCTCGGTAACGACTAAAGCATAAAAGTTATAAGATGGCAACGGGCATAAAGATGAAATAAACTCCTTGGAAGCCACTAATAACAAAAGCCTCATCAGGAAGGAGAAGTTATGAACTTAGTAGTCTGTGGACCAGTTGGCAGCACTTCCAACTCTTGGCATGCCAGTTGCTTCTTTCTTAGTCTCTGCATCCACCTTGAAAGTTGCACCGCAAACCTGACCTGAACTGTCCACTCTTGGCACTGGCTTCAGCTCATTCAAGGGGTGCTCAAAGCTCCTTAATCCTCCAGAAGATGTAAAGAAGCAGCCTTAGAGAGAACAACAGAAGCAGAAAAAATCAGCAATCTTGTCCTCACACAGTCAAGTAACTTTTGAAATAAAAACTTCTGACATAGAACCATTATGACCAAAGAGAACTGATAGATATCCACAAGAAACAAATTTACATGCAGTAACTTTCAATGTAGAAACAGGGGAGGATGATCATAAGGAGAACCTCAAGAAATGGGCCGTAAACAGATTTGCCGAGATACATGATGCTAGACAACATCAACGAACCAAGTTTCTCAAGTTTCTAGGTTTTGGTGGTGAATTTATAACTAATGTACACTCACTACAAACTAGGGACTCGGATAATGTAAATTCTTCACATATACCTTTAGGGAATGGTGCAAAAGACTTCCCACAGCCCTTCTTCACAATCTCTACATCATCCGAAAGAACAAGATGGCCTTCATAATCAGTGCCCCAAAAGAAGGGAACACTTCCGTCAGCATCCTGCAACAAAATAAAAAATGATAATAAACCTGATCTAGCAATGCTTTCATGCTGATGATCAGAGTATGTATGAACAACTGAATAGGAGATGAAACGAGATGAAGAAATTTAAGGGGAATAGAGAACTTTGGAGTAACTCACAGAAGCTAAGAATGTGGTTTTTGCAGAGCTGTCATAGAGAATAAAGGCAAATTTCCCTTGGATGTCTCTGACAACCTGATCAGCAGGATAAGGACCCCGATCTCTGAGAGTTCTGTAAGATTCAATAACAATGATGACCTCATTTGCAGTTTTGTTGAGTCCATATTGCTGCTTAAGGAGAGCAACATTGTCAATGTGGCCTTGAAACAAGCAGAAGATGTCATCCACAACTGCAAATAATCTGGCAAGATAAAATTAAATATATCAATACACATGAATGTGTAACAGAAAAGAGATACTTAAAATTCAAAAGGAAAAGCTGTTGTAAATTGCCACTGACTGCTGAAATATAAATGCAAATGGATCATCTTAGTGGAAGAAAAATCATATCCAAATCCAGCAGCAAGACATGGCTATTAGAAACAAGATAGAGAAAAGCAAAATTTTGGGTCAGTTTTGTACTCCAGCCTAAATATAACCCTAATCGCTGCTCTTAAAATCGAAATCTTATAGAATTATTTAAAAAAAAAACAAATTGTAGTAAATAAGATACAGATACGGCCATTAAAAATAAGATACAGAAAAGCAAAAAAATTTGTCAGCTCCATCCTCCAGCCAAAATATAACCCTACATCATTGCTTGTAAAACCGAAATCTTATCACATTATCAAAGAAAGATGTAGTAGATTTATTTGAAAAGCGTAGCAAAAACTAAAAGAATATTGATGTTTCATAAAACATATCCAGACAACCAATAGAATGCCAAAATATTCAAAATAATATGAAGTATAGCAGCCAATGAACTTGGCGTATCCTTTGTCTTTCTAGTAAAACAACATATTAAATAGGTAAGAAAAAGAAACTACAAACAGAAATCCCGATTCTCTAAATATGGAATTATATGGCATAGTGACACCATACCACCTAGAATAAAAACAGATCAAGCCTCAGCCAATTTAAGCAGAACAACAGGAACAAAACAGGAAAAACAAAAATTAATGTCAAGCAAATTCCTATTTGTGTTAGAGAATCACCAATTGCAAAATTAACAATATTACACACAAATATCAATTAAAAATTTCTTCTTAAAAATTTCACCAAGATCTATAACAAAATCAATATCAACTTGGAATTCTCTCTAGCATCAAAATCCTTAAACAGTAACCTAAATATGGGTCATCGGGCATCAACATATCTCAACAAGATATCCCAGAAGTAAAAACAAAAACGACGCGAGAGTGATCAAGATCGGATCAACCCAAAAAGCAAAAAGCAAAAAAAAAAAAAAAGAAAAGAAAAATCCAGGGTATCATTTTATCATAAAATGCTGTCGTATTGTCATGTACCTTGGTAAAAGAGGGTTCTGCCGGTCAAGAGAGTAGGCCATGAAACCAGCAGAGCCAAGCTTGACAGTGACGGAGCCAGAGTGGACCGAGCCGAAATGGTCAGCCAATAACCCATCTTTCAACGCACAGACCGACTCCGGCTGTGGGCTCTTCAGCGCCTCCGGCCCCTTGGCCGCCGATTTGTTAAACACAGCCAGCATTTTCTCTCGATCGTTCTCTGATGAAAGAAACTAGACAGACAAAAAGCAAATTTTGATTCTTGCTCGAGAAAATGTAAAGCTGTTAAAAAGGAATCCTGACGAGGGTGGTTAAAATCACAATTTGAGGTAGTTATATAATACATGGCTAGGGATTTATTTTCATGAATTTTCAACTTTGCCCTTAATGATTGTGAGAAATGGCAACTCGTTGACTGGTGTACTTTTGGTAATATCTGATCTTCAACATACCTTTTTGGTTTTTTAATATTACACGTTATATTTATAAGTAATTAATATTATATTAAAAATTAAACAAAAATTTTAATATAATCACATATAATACTATTTAAAAATCTTTGTTTAAATAAAATTATTCTCAATTTTAATTAAATTACATATAATATCATTCGAGTATCTTTATTTAAATAAGATAATATTTTATTTTTACCTATGAAAGAAAATTTATTTACATTCAAATATGATAGACTAGCCTAAGTATTCTCCAAAAATTATTTTATTTAGAGTCCAGCCTCCAGAGTGGTAACATAACTTTATGTTATTTGCACACTTTATCGAATATTTTTATTACCTTGATATTTATGTCCGTTGTCAATATGCTTTGTCACGCTTGCTTGCTTGCTTGGGCCTTGGATTTTATAGGAATTTATTGGATTAATTTTTGTTTTTTGAAAGTAATAAATGGATAAAGTTGCGACAAAAAAGAAATTCGGGTTTTTGGTATAGTCCAGTTTGGACTACTAGATTTTATTTTTATTATTAGGTATGATTTAAGGATGTTTATCATTAATATTATATTTGTTTTATAATGTAAATAACGCAGTGTTCATCCGAATAATCGTGCGAGGGATTTATTAAAATAAAAATAAAATTCACCTGTTAATACATAATTTAAAATTGTAGATTGAAATTAAGTCAAATAAAGAAGAGAATTGAGACCCACAAATTTGGGGGAAGTAAGAGAATCCTTACAAGGAAAGCGGAAGGAAAACATACCAGTTAATTTAGGGGTGTGGATGACTAACAATAACATAACATCAAAGGATTCTCCTTCTGGCATAAATCATGCAATAATATGATATCACCCCCCGACTAATCCGCTTAATTTTCGCATATACAAATAAAAAGTTAAGTTAGTGCTTATCTGTAAACGGTGATGGCGTGTCAACGAGTGGGCGGTGGGTTGCCAATTCAGAAGCACGTGCATTTTCAATTAAAAGCTAATTACTGAAACTATTCAGCTTTCAAGGTCAAGTCTACTGTTATGTTATCGGCAGAAAAATGTCAAAGACCGCTGCACTTCACCGTCACGCGTTTGCATACTATTTTAGTCTTCAACTTCAAGCCGCCTTCATTATTTTTTTTTTATTTTTTTATTTTTAAAGAATTAAAAAGAGAGAGAGAGAAAGAAAGAAATTCTTTAATATTATCCTGTTTAGTTTACGATTAAATAAACCAGAAGGGATCCAACCTCTCCCTTTTACTAATATCTTATAAATTTAAAGAGTATTCTGTCTCCTCAGGATCCTGAAATGTTAGGACTACTTGGCGCTTGAAGATAGTGTCCCATCACCCATGCCATGACCACAAAATTAAAAGACCTCCCTTACAATGATACACTAACTACCTTACTTGAAGTGAGAAACGGACAAATGGCAAGGGCAGAGTAGCACAATTTGTCAAAATTCCCTTGCCAAATTTCTGTTCCCTTGGGCTAAAGCTCAAGTCTAGGATCAGATGGATGGACAAATAAAATCACGAATCAAGATTTCAGTTTTCTTTTTAACAATTAAAAACATAAAATCAGCTTAATGGGCATGAGTCCCAAAACCAAATAGAAATACGATTGACCTTAGGTTGCGTTGCTTCTGGTATTACGGGGGCTCGATGTCAGCGATGTTGCACACATCACATTTATGCGATTACATCTTAAGCCAGCCAACCGTCAGGTTTATTTACCAAAATCCTAAAGCATGTTTTTACTCTCCACCACCTCAACATACCATGAATTGAATACAATACGAGGGAAAAATAAAATATGTCAATCCAAGTCTTTCTCTGTGTTCAAAAATTCATTCTATTGAAATACTAGAAATAAATAAGTATAAACCAATACATGCTGGAGTCCCACAGAAGGAACATGTTTTCCTACATTTATCCTCTTGTTAATGAAACAGACAATTATATGGCAACTCAAACCCGGTTGTATGCAACCGACTTGCTAAACAGCCGCCGGATGTATAACACTTGAAGAGCACTAGCAGCAGCCAGTAGAACGTATTCTCCAATTGTGTACACTAAAAGACGCTTCCTTGTGCTCTCATTTGCTGCAGTCGGAAACATACAACAAGGTCAATACATGGGCAACAATTGGAGGTTACACTGTGCATGCAAACTTTAAAGGCATTATAAAATCGGGTAATATTCTTTCTACAGATGCACATATATCTTTAAACAAAAATGTAGAGTACACTAACTAAATTTCCCTGTCATTGAACAAGAAACAGACAACTACCTTATCAAAATATAAACAAATAAAATTATCCCGTATCGGCAATAGATACTCCCTAGCACAACACACCACCTGAGTTTTTGGGTCACAAAGTGAATTTCTTTTATTTATTTAGGCAGTCACACTTCAATGAAAATGAGAAATTTTTTATCCACACCAGCTAAAAGCTTTAAGTGGAATGCAATGTTAACTAAAAATGTGTGTATGATTCATTTTTCCAAAATGCCCAGAACAAAGGCAAGGAGACCATTCAGGTCTAATTTCAAAGTATGCTTGGAAAAGGTGCAATAGTATCTATCCCCTTTCATATGTCTACTGCATTTCTTCAATCAAACAAGAACAAGATAAAAAGAAAACCAGATAAAAAGAGAAATTATCATCTAAAGGTTTAACCTTCAGTTGAGATCTACAACAGTAACAAAAACAGCGGCACTTAGTACTGGATAATTGTCAAAAAGAATGAAAAGAACCAAATATGGAGCTCCTTGGGACTGGTAAATGTTCCAAGGACCACAGGAATTACCAGATCCTTTGAACCATAAGGCAAAATGAGGGTAAGAACAAACATAATTTGAGAGGAGATCATCCTGCAGATAATTAGCACATCAGATCCCATGGCAAGTGGGCTCACCCGTGATGCCAAAATCCTGTATGATTGCAGAGTTGTTTTCAAATACCCTTAAATTTCACTTTGCAATTTCTTGGACATTCATAATTTGTTCTCTAGTCCTTTAGTTGCCATATAACTTAGGTAGTTAAGGAAAAAAGTTGTCAATGTGCCACTCATGAAGGTTCAACTCAAGAGTTTCCATTTTTTGACATTGAATCCGTTATAGGTTCACTGGTCATATGGTCTACAAACTTGGAGGTGTCTTTGTCATTCTCTTTACTGTCAATTGAATTCAATCCTAGTTCTTTTGTAGGAAAAGCAAAGACATTACCAGCTAAGCCAACTTAAAACAACAATAGCTGATCTACTTGACATGTATTCACACAAAACCATAGATCGAATGTGCCAGTCTTTAATTTAGAATTGAGGAAGCTCACATCTCTAATGGAAAAAATTCATTTGGCATTTCAATATAAGCTAGAAAGATGAGACTTTCTGTGTATCGTACTGAAGATTCACATTGACTATCCAACGAAACTCCATGATTTTAACTCCAATGCATCAGAAATGCACAAACATATTAGTAAACAGGAAGCAATATACGACAATCCAATGAAAGAGGATAAAAAAAAAAGAATGAGAAGCAACATCTTACTGTGACGATGCCGAGCATCGCGTGCTTTTAGGTACTTCTGCTCTGCCGTAACAGACTCCAACGCCTCCCTCAACTCAGCAATTTTCACATTAATAGGGTCTAGATGTTCTACAAAACATAAACATGTAACATGTCAACAACAAAAAAAAAATAGAGAATAATATATAATAACTACCAACATCAAACATTTTGCTTGGGTTAATACAGATAGATATGAAACGACTATGCCTGGTAGTAATTTGCAGACTGAATTTATACAAACATGGATGGATATGGAGTATCATAATACATTAAAAAAGATATTAACGCAGGAATCAGAACCAACCATCTTTAGCAAGGTTATGCTCATTGGGAATATGGCCCACGTGAATATAGAAAGAAACTGTCTCTGGTGTAGAATAGGGATTGTGAAAACAGAACTTGTACATTCCACTTCGTGGGGCCTTAAATTCAAACTTGTCTCCAGATGTCCCCTTAAGAGTGTGTACTACATTTCCAGCAGGAGATGTCACCTGCATGAAAACCCAGGAAACATTAAATATATGAATAACAAGTGTCCATCTAACAACTCCTCTCACAGATAATATGTGAATAACAAGCAATAGTGTCAAGTTAATGACTCCTCTCACAGATAATCTCACAATCTGGTAAATTGATAAATATGTTTAAATGATATACAAGAACAATTGCAGCTCATAAACCAAATACATTTCAGTCAAGTTTTCTCAACAGTGTACATTTACAATTGCCATCCACATATAGAGTACATCATCCATGATCAAAAGAAGCAAATCATGCTTCTCAATGCAGCACCATATATAAACCATGCAATCAACTAAAAACATAGCTAGAAAGACTTCAATTATTTCCTATCAATGTACTGAATATGCTTACTCATGCATTGATAACCCTTAATTTCCAAAAACAACCCCACCACCGACTTCTTAATTTCCAAAAACAATCTCACCACCGAATTCTTAATTTCCAAGGTTTGAGGCACATATTATCATTCCATGATTGCTCAAAGCCAAATGTATAGTATAGATAACTATTCCATCTCAAGTTTGTATCATTAGGGGTGCTTCAACAAAGGCGCATCTCCAATATTTTGTCTCATCATCTAGTACCTTCAGTTCAACATATAAATCTATCCCAATAACATTTTGAATAAAAATTGAAGTTTATGGACCATATATAGATGAAACTTTAAAATTATTTTTCGAACTAGTGTGAACATTTTAAATCAAGTTATATATTAAAACCTTCAAAACCAAAAGCCTAAAAGAAAACAGCACTTAAACATGGAATTCTGGCATAGAAACAAAAGAAAATTCATATTTTTGTTCAATATTGACTTATTTAACCCTAATCAAAATAAATCAACACATACTCATCAAATAAATTGATGCAGTGAAATTAATACGCGCGAATCTGGATACTTACAGTCAAATCAATGCCGGGGTGATCGCTGCTCCAGAAGATGTCGTGGTCAACGACCACGAAATTTCCAGAAACGGTATCGCCTTCGTAGATAACGTATTCGTAAACGCATTCAACGTCGTTTACCGTCACCGAGAGAGACGAAATATGGCCGATCAAGCTCATAAGAAGAGCTATGATCATGTATGACGCTACAAATCTGTGCTTCTGTCTTCTCTCCATCTTTGATTTTGAGCTTGTCCGTGATATGACCTGAGGAAGAAGGTAACTTACACGGTTTTATTTAACTTGCGATCGATTTTAGGCTCCATTAATATTTTTTTGCTGATAGTATGAGCTCGTCAATAAAACGACAGCGTTTTAAGTGAATAGAGAAACGACATCATTTCTAACTTTAAACCTGAGTGGACTGAGGGCCCATGGGCCGAGGCCGCAGCAAGAGAACTTCACATCTTTGACGAGAATTCTCTTCAAAGTCGAGAAAAAGAGAACCTCGACTTGCTTAGGAGCGTGCTCGTCAGCATCTCTTTCATCAGCTTACCGGCGTCTTCTCAACCCTTTATCATTTTACAGACTTTCCCCTCCGTTTCACGACTAAAAGTTGGTAGCAACAGACGTTTTCTCTACGATTCTCGGTTAGATAGTGCAAAGCGAAATGTGTTTGCCTCTTTCCCTTTGATTCCAGAATTTTTTTCACTGCCAAACGTCTCTTTCCTTTGATATAAATGTTTTTACTATATATCACAAAACACAAGCAAATCGTATTATTTTTTCAAATTATCCCAGTTCGTTTTCTGACGTCTGAGTGGATAAATTAGTGTAATAGTTAGTCAACCATTTTACAACTGGTCCCTACCAAAATGTTAAAGTTGGTGAAGAATCTACTTCATCCAAGTTTTGGAAGAAGTATGCTACCTTATCACCATATCATTGAAGCACTTCCAAATAAGCTCTGCTCGTTTTGAACACCAAAATGGAAGAGATGTCCCGAATTAGTGTACCTAGAGTGAGACTGGGCAGCCAGGGATTGGAGGTAACAAGCCTTCTGTTTATTGTCATCTCACTCGTTTAAGTTCTGCGCATGTAAAGTGATGGGGAGTGCCAGTACTTTTGATCAATATCTTCTGGTTACCAATCAGACTAACAATGACCAATATATTACCCATACGGGTTTTCGGTCTGTGGTTGTATACATATTATGTGCTTTAATTTTCTCTGTTTATGGTTTTTTTTTTTTCTTGTATTAACTTTCCCGTGAAATTCCCGTTCTAACTATGCAAGGCTTCCACGGTTTCATTGAGCATATATTTTATAGGTAATTAGTGAATAGTAGGTTATGTTAATATAGTGCTTCATATTTTAGCATATCAGAATAAGATCAGGGTGGAAATATCAAATAAATTTAAAATCCCCATTCCTAGTTTTGAAAACCAGCTTTATATCAGCAATTTTAAATTTCAGAACCAGGTATATGACCAGTAGGGTAAGCCTTAAAGACTGTAGAGACCCTACTGTTAGGCTTGGTAACTTGAGAAGGCTTGGTTTATTGGATAAAGGTCACAATTCTTTTCCCATGTTATCATTTTTTGGCTTTGTTATTTGCTTTGATGTCTGTTGTTTGATATACATAATTTCCTAGTAGGAGAGATCAAAGTTGATGTTAAAGAACTTTCTACCAGTTAATAGGATGAGTTTGGTAGTTGTACTGCTTTATTAGAATTGGATCTTAAGTATTTGAAATCTGAAAGAAGGAAAAAAGAATTATAAGCCTTTTCCTTATGGTGTGCATCTTGACATGAAGGTTTCCAGATTGGGTTTTGGATGTGGAGGACTCTCTGGAATATACAATGCACCTCTTCCCCATGAAGCCGGATGTTCAATCATAAAGGAAGCTTTTTATAAAGGAATCACTCATTTTGATACATCAGATCTTTATGGAGTTGATCATGACAATGAGATCATGGTTGGGAAGGTACCATTTTCAGTTTCAACTTCACAGATAAATTGGTACCAAAAAAAAAAAATGGCAGACCACTCAATTGATTTCAAAGGACACTAGGATTAGAATGGGTAACATCACACAGTTAAAAGAGCAGTCATTCACCAGAATAAAAGTTTTAATCAATGTGGTCTTTAGTTTTTGCTGTATTCAGGTGGTTATAATTTGAATCTGGTTGTGCAATAGTTGCAATATTATAGCTTTCACAGGTTTGCTTCATTGTGGGTTTCTGCGGCATTATGTACATTCTCATACACTGATTAAAGAGCACATATTTTCAGGCTCTAAAGCAGCTTCCTCGGGATAAGGTTCAGTTAGCAACAAAATTTGGCTGTATCATGTTAGATGGGGGTCATTTTGGGGTTAAAGGAACACCTGAATATGTACGGAAGTGCTGTGAAGCCAGTCTAAAGCAGCTGGATGTGGACTACATTGATCTCTACTATCAGCATCGCGTGGACACTTCAGTGGCAATAGAGGATACAGTAAGAGTTTCAGTGTTATATCCATTTCCTCTCTTGATCGTAATACCTGCTGCCCCTTTTTCCTTCTACTGTGATTATTAAACTTAAGTCTGGAAATCTGATGAAAGTTTGAATTTGATGTTGTGAGTTAGATGGGGGAGCTCAAGAAGTTAGTAGAGGAGGGAAAAATAAAATATATTGGGTTATCTGAATCTAGTGTAGACACAATAAGAAGGGCCCATGCTGTTCATCCTATAACAGCTGTGCAAATGGAATACTCACTCTGGACTCGTGAAATCGAAGAGGATATAATTCCCTTCTGCAGGTATCTTCACATTTTTGGCCATAAAATTGAGTTTTTCATCTGAAGTAAACTTTTGTTCCTGGCACTTGGTCTCCTTCTACAGATGTTTGATATTTTTTAAACTTGTTCCTCAGAGAGCTTGGCATTGGGATAGTGGCATATAGCCCTCTTGGTCGTGGTTTTTTTGGTGGGAAGGCAGTTGTGGAGAGCTTGCCCGTTGAGAGTATGCTGGTATGTGCCCACTAGGAGAAGATAATACTCTTGAAATTTTATCCATTAGACTATTCTGTAATATTTTTCTTTCATTTTGTATATCTGCATTAGTTGTTTCACTTGCTATTCCTGTCACAGACTATGCATCCTAGGTTCAATGGGGAGAACTTAGAAAGGAACAAACTTTTATACACTCATTTTGCTGACCTGGCTGCAAAGCATGCCTGCACTCCTCCTCAATTAGCTTTGGCATGGCTTCTCCATCAGGGAGACGACATAATCCCAATCCCTGGTATGCTAGGATCTTACATTCTTCTAAATTACTATCTCAATATGTTTGGATTCCCTTTTCTTTGTTCTGTTAAGCAAGACAAAAGTAAAATGCCTTGTCCAGTTTATCTATATCGTAAAAGGAATATGATATTTTGTTGTCATCTTTGCCTTAAATATACTCTCTTTTGATGAATATGATTTTCAGCATGGTGTGGGAGATTAGTGCTTGCATGACTTGTTGGTTTTCATTTCATATTCTACAGGGACAACTAAGATAAAAAACCTTGATAACAACATTGGTTCTCTGGCGCTGAAGCTTGGAGAAGAGGATTTGAAAGAAATCCGTGATGCTGTGCCCATTGACGAAGTTGGTGGCCATAGAGATTACAGTGTTTTGTCTAATTACGGGTACAAATTTGCAAATAGTCCTAGAAAATAATTGCAAGTGGATCATCAATGAAGTGTGAAACTCTAGGAGCAGAACATCTCTTCTTTGTATCCTTCAATATGTTGTTTATTATGGAGAAATAAGCAAGAATTGTTGACCCTGAGTGCTTTGATTTCTGTAGCATGTTCACAATACTTCTGGAAACAATTGTTATGGTTTGACACATTGGTTGTTATTGGATATCAATGCTGATAAGTCTCTTAATGAACATGAAACAAAAAGATCGGATCACTATGGTAGTAGACCTACACATCAACAGAAAGATGCAACTGAAGAAGGCAGGGATGGCAAATCAAGATAGTATGGTAAGATAGAACAATGAGGAGGTAAAAAGAGACACCTGAAGCCGAAGGCATAAGAATTAAGTTGAGGCTTACTTGCGGCTTGGAATACAAATACCAAGAATATGCTTAGAAAGAGAAAATATAAAAATCACATAATGGTGAAGTATAATAAGAAAATAAATAGGAACATAAGGGTCGCAAACATAATACTCTTAAAATCAAAGATTGTGATTTGTGAAATTAGTGCGGGGCAAAGTGCGAGTAGAGCAACAGTGTGAAAGTTCAGAAGATGAAAATAATGGGCTGGGCCATTCTGATGTCTAAATTTACCATTGATATAATGGTACAAGCCAGAAAATGTTGGTGAAATTCATCAACTTGGAAAGGAACAACGGTTGGAATTCAATGTGATGGTATTGGTACGCATAGTACTACTGGTACTAATAGACTTCACTACACACGGCTAGAAAAAAAGCAGGTAGGCCGTTTGCCAGTTGTTGAATAGAAACGAATAATATGTCGATACTAATTTCTTGTTTTTATGTAGAAATCAAGAACGTGTCGTATGAGAAGTCTCACTACGCACGCACTTACTAGAATGCGCAAGCCATTGTCCGAACTCAAACCTACACCAGCAGTGGCCTCAAATTCGTAAGTCCCACATTCTGGTGAATAAGAAGGCCGCGTCACCTAACTCCATTATGTGTGGACAAGCGAACCCACGTGAACCAATTAACTTTAGACGAAAGATCTAGACGACGTGGAACCTAAATATCCACCGCTCTCTTTCACCTCCTTTCTATATATATCATGCAACCTACTTGTACTCCCTACGGTAGTTGAAGTGAAGTTGCAGATAAGAAACCCTGCCGAGAGTATCGAGTTCGTGATCAGTTCTTCTTCCTAGAATTTCTGTTTATCTCGTTGAGTACATTGTTTTATCTTTTCTTGTTGATTGTTAAGAAATGGCTGCATCATTTGCCGCTCAATCTCTTCTGGCAAACCCAGTGACAGCTCGTGTCACTAGGAGCAAAGTGAATGGCCAGTTTTTCCCTGTTAAGTACGTCCCTCGTCTGCAAAGGAATGGTAATCTTCCAGTGCGTTGCATGGCAGCTGAGGTAAGTGATTGGTTATATTGATAGGTATTTTCTATAAATTTCTCTTTCAGATTGCACGGCCGTTGTAATCTGAGATTTAGATCTTGTGTTGCTTGGGAGATGATTCTAACTTCTGGGATTTGGCGTACCTTTCCAGGAAGAGCAGAAGGAGCAATCATCAACACCTATCACGACTCCTCCGCCAAAAGCACAGCCGAGCCCTGCTGCATCAAAGCCAAAGGTATTCCTAACTTAACAGCCAATCTGTATTAAGATATTAACACGCTATGTTTTGCGTTTTCAATACATCCTAAACTTGTCTGTAATATTATGTATCATCTGTGGCAGGTGAGCACAAAATTCTCGGACGTCTTGGCATTCAGCGGGCCAGCTCCGGAGAGGATCAACGGTAGGCTAGCTATGATTGGCTTCGTGGCTGCAATGGCAGTGGAGCTAGCCAAGGGTCAGGATGTGTTTGAACAGATCTCAAGCGGCGGGCTTACATGGTTCGTGGGAACAAGCGTTGTTCTCTCACTTGCATCTCTGATTCCTTTGTTCAAAGGTGTCAGCGTCGAGTCTAAATCAGAAGGGTTGATGACTTCGGACGCTGAGCTCTGGAATGGTAGGTTCGCTATGTTGGGTCTGGTTGCCTTGGCTTTTACTGAGTATGTCAAGGGCAGTGCACTTATTTAAAGCCCAATTTTGTATGACCATGTAGATGTATGGTTTAAGTGTATTCCATGTTCGTATATGTGGAAGTCTGCAATGAAAAATTAGGTTTTCGACTTCTAGCGTACATCTTTTCCTTTTTCTGTGGCTAAATGATCTATCTGTACGATAAGTCGTTGCACAGAAATGTGTTCATCGTTGCCTCAACTATAAAATTTGAACACTATATTAATACGAGTTACCTTCAGAATTCCTCCTTTTGAAGAGCTGAGGAGTTAACTGAATTTTTAAAAGCCTTGAGATTCTTTAAATAATTACTTTAAAACAAACTACTGGTAAAGAAGAAGGGAACTAATTTAGTTGAAATATTTTAAGGAAACAATCTTCTAATTCCATTATTTATCAAGCTATCAACCTTTAGTAATTAGAAATAATATCGTATCAATATACTGTCTATGTTCTGGACGGAAAGGATTAAAAAAAATTTAACTATATAGCGATAAAAGCCACTGACCAAACACCATACGTCATTTATATTTGCAAGGGTTCGTTAAACAAAAAGGACAAAGCTGAGCAATGAACAAGGTGCCATTGTAGATGCCGAGCTGGTGGTCCTGGCTACGCTTCCCTCCAACAGTATCGAAACAAAATAAGATGCGGACAATCTTGCCCCGTAAGAAGGATTGATCTCTTTCCTCAATTCATTCGCTGTCTATTCTGTTGCAAACAAGTTTGCCTTGTTCTCTAACGGGAAGCCGGTTGACCTTGTAGTTCATTTACTCCGGAGATCTACAGAACATAATTCTCTTTTTTCTTTTCTTAGAGAATATTTAAAAAGAAAACAACCCCTCTAATCCCCATGACCAGGTAAAAGATTTCCAGTTCAAAGCACTTGGTCACCCACGGTTCATGGAGGGGGAGGCACAAAGCACTCTTACAACAAGTTTACGAGCAGAGAAATCATTTTCTGACTTAAATTATTTAGGATAGAAATGAGCGTTCTCTTTTATTCATTACACTGTATATCTCAATTTTATCTACGGCAAAATGGCCTCTACAGTGTCTCAAACATATTAACAGAAAAGAATGAGAAGAATACATTTTTCTTTTCTTTTTTTTTTTTACTTCATCTATTTACATATTCACCGATAATCATGAACTTCCAGAATCACGCCACTGACTCTTCTTGAACTCTATGCTCATTCAACTCCCCGTTTTGATGCTTGTTCAGCTCCTCGTCATCGTTATTCTGCTGCTGTAGCATAGTGAATAATGATGTTATTGCAAATAAAAAACAAACAAAATCAGAATGTTTAAGGGAAACTGTAATTTTAGATCAAACTGTTAATTTTCTCCTACACCTTTAGAGGAGATCCAAACACTTACTTTTACGGGCAGATCGACTGGAAACAAATTTATGGCATTGGGATTGAAACTGAATCCACTGAATTAAGGTAAAAATGCAGAATGTGACTATTAGTGAAATATACAGAATAGCATGCCAAAAGAAAAAGGGTAAAGCAAGGACTAAAAGTAACTAAAATAGTTGGATCACAGTTTACAAGCATGTGAATTATAAAGAAAATCCAACTAGAACTAATCACACCCAATATCTGAACTTGATCACTCTTTCCGGTGGACAACATTTTTATATGGTTTTCCTTTTAACACAAAATGGATGGAGTAGGAAAAATACCAGCGTGATAGAACCAGTTGCCACACATAAGGAATAAAGAACTCCTCTGGATGACTCTCTTGTTCATACGAGAAATGTAATTGAGTAAACATCTGTCAAGAAAAGATTGATACTTTCGTAAAATGAAAAGAGAAAAAACGCACCATCTGGATGAAAGTCCCAAAATTAAATTACATTATTATGCTGTTTCGCTCTTACCTTTAAACCATCACCTCGCCACGATCGACAATTGATAATTATGAAATGGAGAACCTTTTCCACCGACCACTCACCATCCATTCTTTGTGCATCAAGCCGACTATTGAAAAAATCTAAGACCTGTAAAAGACAAAGCAGTCATCCAATTGATTGCACTAAGTGAAGAGCAAAAAATAACATTTAGACACTTAGAAAGCTTGTAGCCAGACACTAAAACCACCACAAACTCCCGTGCTTGGTAAAATCCCAAGATTTACTATAAGAGAGTTGTCACAAAACCCATCAGCATAAAAACCATCAGCATACCGTGTATATATTCTCTAGCAGCTCATTAAATCGAGGATGACTCTTGAAAGGCTGAAAAACCTCCTGCCTGTGTAATATTGCATATACAACCTGTGAAATGGAACATATAGTTTAAGTACTGAAAACATGGAATGTGCCAAGAGACTTAAAACTGTAAGAAAGAATAACAGATGCAACATTATCCTGTGAATTTACAGAAGCAAATAAAGAAATGATACCTCTGGATTCCGAGGCAGGGCATAAGTCAAGATTGCATTTAATATTTCAAGGACAATTCTCAGGAAATCTGTGTAAATATGCAACTCTGCTGACTGCAGCAAAAACAATCTAGTTTAACAAAACGAAAAGAAATGACAAGATATGATAATATTGTCAGCATAAAATTCATAAGTTAATTAATGCCATGTCTGTAAGATGAAAGATCAGAATAACTACCGTATCTTCTGCAAAGCCGTCTTGTTCTATTAAGTTGCCTTTCTTGTCATCTCTTAGATCTGCTAGTTTGTTGTACCTGAATCCAAAATTGTTACATTTGATAAAACAATAAATAGATCATGCCACTATTCCAGAAAACAAGAGTCAACATCAAGATGGTCAAATTAACAAAGCAGAATATTAACATCAGAGAAAACGAGAGAACAGTTTTAACATACTTGCGTGAGAGCATATAAAAAAGGCTGACCAATCTCTGTGAGGCATATGCACTCAAACGGTGGACATGAGGCGCCATGTTTGCCAAAGTTGCTAGACAAGTTGTATGGAGGTATACATCCTGTTATAATTTAACATGTAGAAAGTGTTAGTTGGATGAAATTTGCATAAGAAACAACATATAAACATCTGCCACATGCCAAAACCCATTGATCCAAAAACTGTCAAACATGTCAAAATGGTGATTGACACGTGCATTATATTAAGGGAAATGTTGTAAAGGTCATGTATATTGTCAATGTAATACCAATATAACAAGTTGCTATAATCATAACAAGATAGAAGTCAGCATTACTATGCAATAATGCATTATAGGTATGAAAAAAAGATTCTTAATGGGATGTTTTAGGTGAGTTAGAGGAATGCAATTCATTTATTCTGACATATGAACCACATTGAGAATGAGAGCACTAATTCTTCATAAGAAATTACAATCTACCCGTGCATTGCATAATAGACGGGAAGCACACTTTTTAGCCATAGATTAAAATACTAGTTCGCATAACCGTAGAAATCTCACCTCCCTTGCTCATTTTCCACACATCAAGAGGATGTCTTTGAAACCTTCACGTTCTAGTCATTCCATAGACTAAAAGTTTCCACAGTAAAGTTTTGCTTTCATCATGGGATGAAACGTGTCTATTAGCTCTAGTGTTTACAAAAGTTAGAATTCCCTTCATAGTATCATATTTCTATCACCTAGTTTCAGTCTTGCTATAGTTCTATGACAGGAATCCAAGATACTACTTTCAAGGAGCATGAAGATTGACATATACAGATTGATTCATATATAGCAATATATCCTGATTTGTGTAAAAGGAAGGCACTTGAACAATCATAAAATCTTACCAAAAGGATTAAACGGTAAAATTTTATGCAAGAACATTTGACATAAACGATATTAGGATCAAGCAATCAGCTGTAACAACGTCACTAACATTTCCAAGAAAACTTAACAAGTAGGATACTCGAAGTCATACCCGCAGCTTGGATAGGTTATACTTCACAGTCCTTATCAAGATAATGACCATCAGGGATCCAAGAGATGTCTGATGAAGGAGGTGTTCTTTGTACCATGGAACACTAGGAAGTATCTATCCAAATACAAAATATGTCAACACAATCCTCAAGAAATTCAGTCAAAGGTTAGCCATCAGTGCAGATCCTTACCATTTTGTGAATGCTTGCATTGAAAGAAGAATCTTGACTAAGTATGAGAAGGATAATCAGCAACATGTAAATTTGATTAGGTGTCCTCTTTGAAGCATTGTATAAGGTTTCCAAAATGGGCATCAGCTGTTGCATTGTAAAACAGACTGGCATTAGGATGTGCAGCAGCTATGACACACTAAGCAAAAAGAATACAAAAATTGTTGCCAGCTCATATAACTAGGACACAATCTAGAACCCATTTGAGCTCAAACAATACACATAAAAGAAAATAAGCATGAAAAAGATCACATATAACTAGTTTGTACTAAAAAGAAGCATAATTTTGAAAGAAGGCCTTTGTGCTGGCAACATAAGGCCCATGCTACCCAATGAGATATACAACTCATCTGCCTCCTGCTTTTTTCTCTTCATGTGTGTGTGGGGGGCTAAAAAACAAAGAATGATCATATTTAAATAGAAGATTTGTGGAACAAGGACAGACTATGTGGTGTAGCTTCATACCAATGTATCCAAATCAGTTCGCACCAAAACATACTCCAAGAAGTCAGAGTTCCCTTGCACCAATGAGTAAAGCAATAGAACAGCAGTCTCATCAGCCAAACACCTGCAGTGCAAACGTTTCATGAGAGAGAGAATTGATGAAGGGGATAGCAGCATCCTGTTACTTTCAGTTTCAATCCGGAATCATAGATCAGGAAAGGATGTGGGGTCCAAACCATTAAAAAATACTAGTCAAGTTCCAAAAATGCTGGAAATATTTCCAAAACTCTGAATCCATTACTATTGAACTTTAAAGCATTTAAGAAGAGGAATATCCAGTAAAATTATTGGGATTTTATGAATGCCGAACCAAATGGCGAATTGCTTAACAGAGGAGATAGCGGATGGAATAGCTTGGTTCTCAAAACCATTTTCCTCTATAACTATGGGACTTCTAAAGAAGATTGAATTATTCAGGAGAGCGAAAATACTCTAAACTAGACTTGATAAAACATATTTGAATGGCAGTCAATGTTGAGCAATTACATGTATTTTAAAACTATATTGAAATGCAACATAAACGATTTTCAAACTTCACAGAATAAGTATATCCAATGCAATTGATCCTATTACAACAATAGAACACACTTAATATATGGAAGCAGAAAGGCAAACCACATAAACTCAAAACAAAGCCAATATTAAACCGGGGACGATGGAAGAGAATGGGCACTCACATTCCAAGTGTATCAAACAGAGAAGCAAAAGGTAACCTCACAACTGGACCATTGTGTGCATTCCCCTCAATATCCATATGGCCAACTGCAAGCAAGTATTAATTACCAAAACACATATGGCTTCTCAACAGGACAATGGTTAAAAAAATGAACAAATAAAACAGAAACTGCAAGTTAATAAATAATTATTTATCAAAACAACCTAAAATATTACTTTTTATTTTGTAATATTTTACAGCCCAGAAAGCCCTGAACCTGATTGGGAACTCTAGTTTAAAATTTGAACCCCCTTAGAATATCATTGTCATCAGAGGAACAAACACAAAAAAAGCAAATCTTACATTCAATGTCCCTTGCATTTTCTAATGCCTTGCAGTAAGGATTGTCTGAAAAAAGCATATTCTGTTTGGAAAGAGAATCTGAGGTGGCACTGTCATCGCTTCTATCTGTTATGGACTCATCATTCTCAACACATTTACGATAATGAATGAGAACAAGTAGCACAAGGAGGCTACAGTCAGCCAATTGATTTCTTGAGCCTTCACCACTTGAACTGACCAAATAATTAAATGGCAATAACACAAAAGTTGCTGCAACATCAAATACATAATGTCAGCCAAATAGTAGAAAAAATATATTCATACTCTATCGCATACAAACAAAATTTCCATCCGGTAAGCTCCAAAGATAGCACCATACCAGCCACAGAACCGACTCTCTGTAGAACACCAGGTTGGTTCACCTCCGAAAATATAGAGTAAGATGCATTGTTTAAGGGGATACGAGGTCGTGTTATGTAATTGAGTAGCAATTTGCGAACCAATGAACTTACTAAAGAATTTTCCTGCAAATTTAAGTTGCAATGTAAGCAATGTCAATAAGTTTGGATCTGGAGATAACTGGAAAAAAAAAGTATTAAAATTCCATCTTGTAACCTCGGCCATTGCTGCATCAATGAATGGGTGCACATCTTTTGGTCCTGGAGATGGCCCAGAAAGAAGCTGGGTTGACATTGCAACGAGCATGAAGTTAAGAAGCTCCTGATGTAGGCGATATGTATGGGGACTTGCAAAAAAAAATAATTCATAATTATGAGAATAATGGACATATATCTCAACAATTACAACTTGCAGGGATTCTTTGATGTACCTTACATCTACCAAGGCAATAAAGCTCAGCACATTATGCGTGACAAGATTTTCAATGTTTTGATCTGCACAAGAAAACCAAGCTTGAGGTTGATGATACTTCTTATAAGGCAGGAAATAAGCACCTTTTATACCCCAAATAGAATTTCTGATCAGCGGAAAACAGGAAGTGCATAAAACAGATCCCTTCCGAGCAACAAGTTCTAAACTGAATATATGACCATTGCCTAGGCATTGCTTACATAAAGTAATAGTTACAATTAATTTAAGTCTCAAGAGCAGCCACTTCATCACCCCGCTTAGCCACTCAAGACAACCAGCTCTCATGATCATTTCTTTTTGTTTCATTGCTAGGACAAACTAAGAATGAACAGTTAAAAGGGTAGGTTGAATAGCGAGTTACAAAATAATTACCTAGCATAAATTCCTTTGGAATTGGTTCACTTCCATCAAGGGACAGATGTAATTCATCAAAGTTGTCGCTTTGGGCATTTTCTATTAGGTACTTGAGAAAAACTGATGAAAGGTACACTGCATTAATAGCCTTCATACAAGCTGTTTCTGGAGTGCCAGAAGATGAAATACACTCTTGCAAACACCACGTTAGGTGAATCAAAATTTTCACAAGATGCTTGGTATAACAGTTGTTTTGTGCTGCAAAAGATTAGAACAAAGAAACAACATCTATCAATGCTAAAATACATAAAACATATATATTAAAAGGCAAAGGGAATGACTGCACATTTGCAACAATGGACTAAAAGAGACGAATTTCAAAATATTTTACACATGCTGTTCCCCAAGTAACCTGCATCATTAAAAGGAATGATGAAGCAGAAACAAGAATGATGCTTTTGTCCATTTTTTTGGAATTCTCTCGAAAGCTCAACTTTAAGAGCATGAATCAAATATTGTTGAGGAAGCATCATTTTACTATGATTTATTTACTCTTAATACACATAGAAGCTACCATCATGTTTCCTTTATACATTCTGAAAAATTAATATTAGACATATATATTAAAAGGCGAAGGGAATGACTGCACATTTGCATCAAAGGACTAAAAGAGACGAATTTCTTTCAAATTTTTGCTTTATACCAGCGTATATTAAAGACTTTGAGGATATTTTAAATCAGCTCAAAGACTATTCATTCATTAAGCCACTAAAGCAGCTGTGGAGAAAAGTGGTCCAAGGACTCTTGCACACAACATAAGCAACACATGCTTAGGTGAGACTTAAAATTCAGTTACTGTAATCAACGAGTCTTCTATAGGAATTTTATTTTACAAAACGAATTAGTTTAGACGTGTTGCTTGGGGATATTGTAGGGCAAGATAATAAGAAACAAGTTTCGTCCCCATTGACTTGCTGTTTTTAACTCCATACAGTAGTTTTAATTGCTTTCATATTATAGTGCAACCTGAAAAGCAAGTGCCGCTCTGTTAACATTCAAAACAAAACATAATTTTACTCATTTAGCCGGTACAAAAAATTTAACTAAAAGGACACAAAAAGTCACCACTTTGCACATTCTAAATGCTGAGATACAACATCTACAACAGAGTAATTGTACAAATTAAGCCACAACATAGTTGAGAAAAGACAAGTCTCAATACAATTGATGTATTATTCTTACTAGGTTCTTGTTTTTTTTTTTTCTTCACTGCAATTTTAGAATTTTCTAGGCTTTAGGCCTTAGTTTCTTCTCTTTTCCTTTTCAGTATTTTAGGAAGGACAATTCAGAATTAAGGAAAAAACAGAGAAGAAGCGTTTTAATTCATCAACCATAATAATTAAAACACTAAACAACCCCACTTCACGTTGATCCAGACAATTCTCCAATCAAACACTAAATTGATCAAATCATCAAATAGCCAAACTCAATGCAGAATAAACATAACAATAGCTCACTACAGACAATAACAGTTAAGTGACTCACCGAAATGCTGGCAAGCTTGGTGGACTCTGTGAGAT
The DNA here is from genome assembly GCA_028052125.1 of Melia azedarach. Lineage (NCBI taxonomy): Eukaryota > Viridiplantae > Streptophyta > Magnoliopsida > Sapindales > Meliaceae > Melia > Melia azedarach. Next base: position 3,389,046 of record CM051396.1, on the reverse strand, counting down.
GGCCAGCGAAGGCTGAGTGGGAGTTCCAGAAGCTTCTGCCAGAAATCAGAGGTCAAAGGAAAGGACTTCTCACCGACAAAAGTGGCGATTAAATACTCGGCTGTGTCCTGCGGCCGGGCTTCGCCAAAACGCGGCGTTGAAGGCACCGCACCCATTTGTCAAGCTTTTAATGCTAAATGCTCCGAGTCGCGAGTGATAAGTCACTGAGTCAACTCTGATCGGTGACCGAGCTACGAGATCAACGGCATTACGCGAAGAGAATGAGATAGGCGGATCTGTTTGGCTCTATTGGAATTGAAATTGAAAAAGAAAATAGAATTGGAGCTTCGTTTTGTTTGAGAGAGAGGGAGGAGGCTAAAAAGGAGGAGGGGGGAGGGAGCTTGCGACCGAAGGTTTTGAAGAGTTTTGGAAAGAGAGGGACAAATCGAGGACTTTTCTTTTTTTTTTTTTCTTTTTCTCTTTTTTGTTGAGAGAGAGAGAGAGAGGGAGACGATTTGTTTAGGATGACGATGCGTCATTAACTTCGTTATTTCCTCCATTTGGACGAAAGTATCCTCCTGATTATCATTTAATTCCGGGCGTGTGCTTCGATTTTTTTTTAAAAGAAAATTCCAATTTGCTCATGTCAAATAAAAATATTCTTATAATTACGTAAATTCTTTAAAGGTTTTATTTCAAATAAAAAAATGCCTGATTTTGAATCATTTAAAGAATAGATAATTTTATTATCATATTACAATTGGTTTACTTCAAATTATTTAATTAATTAATAAAAATCAATTACACTAATTATATTACTATGAATACCTCAAAATATATATAAATATTATATATTTGATTTTCAGTAATTGATGTCGACAAAAAAAAACCTGTAATTTTTAGACTAGAAAAATGTATTTTTCTGGGATAAAAAGAGTATGGGCATTTTAGTCAATGCAAGGAACGGAGGGTGGAGTTTCTCTATTAATTGCAGCTCTGTTGTCATTTGCAACTGTATTTTGCTTCGTCGGCAAGAGGCAAGAGACCATCTGTACTGTAAATGCTTATTGTATATAAATAATACCTTTATATAGTCCTCCTTTGTGCCAAAAATCAACAACACTTTTCTCCATCAATCTTGACATAAATGAAAGACACGCGCCTTTCTTAATACGACGTACTGTCAGTTACTGTCACGCAATTTTCAGCCTCACTAACAACGTTCACCTTCCAATCACAACTCTGTTGCTGCACGCGTTTCATGTTCATTGGTTGTCGGGCGTGTTTAACTTCGCCAATAAGCTTGTTTTTAATTACGGTTCCAATACCAAAAAAAACTCGATCTCGTGTTGGACGTGCTACCAAATAAATGTGCACCATGGTTTTCATCACCGTTGACCTGGCTGATTTTGAGTAATATTTGGTTCGTTGTATGACACGTCGACAAGTTCAACATGCTAATATAAAAATAGGTTGTATGGATGACTTGGAAACGAATCATCATCGTCTATTATCATTTTGTTTGATGGTAGTTAAATCTAATTCGCTGGAATTACAGTTGAGAACAGTATTGTAATAAGATTAATAATTAGACGGTTCTCCACTATTTATTTACTGATTCGGCAGTAAAATCATATTTAAGATTAAAAAAATTAAATAATATTTAAGTTGCGTGATATTACTCGACATTTAATTCAATAAAATTAATGTAAATGTATTTGTTAAATAAATGTGAATATCTTTAAAATATTTGAAAGATGGAATAATACTTTACACTTAAAAAAGACTTGTAAGTACGAACAACCTTTGCTAAATTTTAGAATTCCACAAATCGAATGATACAACAATACAGGCGTCTAAAATCAATTAATTAATGCATAAATATCATTTCAAACAATATTAAAGAAAAATAGAGCAAGAGGCAATAAATATTTTTTTTGCAGAACAAATTATTTTACCTTTAAATATTAACAATAGCACCCCCAATCCTAAATCATTTCTTCTAAAGAGTGAAGCATATTTTTATAATACAACCATCATACATTTAAATATAAATCTGATTTGAAAGTCGGTGTATTTTTAGAATTAATACAGCCATTATTCATATATAAACATAACTTTCAAATCATAGTCTGTGTAAGAATTTAACTAAAAGCACTTCCACACCACATACACTTGATTTTTTAGAATTTGTTTTATTTGCAGTGTTTGTATTTATACGTTTGTGACATAAAATGATTGTATGATCTAGAAAATTCAACGGGTTCATACGTACAGACATACATACATACATACGGTTGACCATTCATGTTATGTATAATAATAACTAATTAAGCATGTCTGGAAGGTAGTGTTAGATTGAAGAAAAATGGAAGGGATTATTATTACATCACATAGAAAAGGAGGTGGTTAGGTTTGTTTGATGAGAATAAATCAACGGCGAGAAACAAAAGACACACAAAAAAAAAAAATGGTGGGTTCTTGTCGTTTACGTGTTTTGTTGTGAGTCGATTGGGATGGAAGTTGTGGCTGTGGCTGTGTCGGTGCGTACGCATACTCGTATATATGGGCCGTTCCTTCATTTTGACGATTCGTGGAAGTGAATGAAAGCTTTTAATTCTGATATATTATGCGAATTTTGAATGTGTTTTGTGAAAATAAAATAAATCTTTAATTATTTGTTCATTTTTTAAGGGAATGTTTTCAATAACTTGATGATTATTAGCACAAACACACGAAGAAACAAGTTGTAGATTATATTTTGTTAAAAAGAACTTTCAAATATTACAATAATTTTTTTATTAATATGTGTAGTCAATCAACTCGTAATTACCACAAGCATTTGAAAAGAGTTGCGTCATATAAAACAACAACAAAAATATGTAATGTGAAATTAAGTTTAATTTTTAGTCAATTGACATATATAATTCTCGACCGAAATAATTACGACTTGTTATTCTAACTTTGAACCTTTTTTTTTATAGATTTAGAATTTGAATACTGCTCTCATCGACATTGAGAATAGGTTTGAATACTTTGTAACAAAAAAATCAATTTTTTAATGACGACAAATTACTGTAAGTTAGAATAAATGGATTATAATTATAAATAGAATTGATATTTATGTAACTTAAAAAAGATGTATATATACATATATCATTTTTGAAATTTTAATTATAACTTATCAATAAACAATTGATTTTATTTGAACCCTTTAGCACTAGCTAGCTTTCTAGTCGTTTTGTTTTGATCATTAATACTTTTACTTTTGAAAAGGGACAAAAAATAAGAATTCAAGCAAACATATTATCTAAGAAGCAGAAAAAAGGGTATATTATATAAATTATTAATTATTGATTATAAATGGCGTTTGGTGTAATTAGGCACTTATTGATGACAAAAACAAAATTAACCCACCCCCGAGAGTGACCCTGACCACGCTCCTTGTCAATTTTACTTGCAACCACTTTTCTGATAACACCCCCTCAGCTCAGCCGCCTCATCTCCTGCTATTAAAACTGTTTTTATTTATTTTCGCTTTGGACGTTATATATAGTATAACAAATGTTTTCAAATAATAACTTACTTAAAAGCACATAATGGTATTAGTTAAGTTTGAGAAATGGTTTTTAATAATACTTTTTGAATTTGACAAGAGCGGGTTTAAGCCATATTTTTTACAGTCGAAGGGCACTTGGAAGTGTCTTCTAGAGATAGGACCTAAAACAAATACTGCAAAGCACTTTTAGAAAAATAATGCTTCTTGTAGGAGCACTCTTTGATGCACCCCTTGAGCTTGCTTTGGATGGTGGAGTTAAGAGTACTTCAATTCTGGCCCGGCACCTCAAGCAATGAGATTGAGCTTGGTGTTGGTGAAGCCTTCCTCTTAATACCCAAATAAACGGGCTGAAACTGACAGTACGTGTCACAGCGTATCCATCCATACATAACAAATTCATTCCCGTTACGTTTAGAAAGATGTGAGCACATGAATATATAACTTTGAGAAAAGCGTAAAGAAAAAGAAAAAGCAGAAAATGTTTACATGACATAAATCCATGAGAGCAAACAGTGATAGACAACAAGTTTTAAGTAGTCGGTTAAACATTAGCATTGTTATTTTGTCTGATCAAATGTTATTCTCATCAAATGCATACATAAGAATAAATAGTTAATATGGGTTCAGATTGATTCAGTTGAGTTCGATTTAATCTTTCATAAATTTGTGAATCCATCCCACCCAATTGAATGACAGACGTCAAACGAAGTGTGCAAAAGAAATAAATAAACAAATAAATTAAGCTAATTATTTCAGTATAAACAGTAATGGTTAATGAGAAAACTATTGATGGATTTCACAGAGTACCCATACTTCGGTTGCTGGCTCTTTGAAAAAGGGTCACGCACAGCATGTGCAATTCTATCTCTTGATCGAGCAGACAAGGGCAAACGTTTAAAGTGATCCAACTCAATTCTGCTTGCTGCTACTACCATCAAAATTTCCGACTTGGGAAAGTTCCTGATCATCCACCTTTCTCTTTTCTTTTGTGCCCATAACAAGCTAGTTAGTTCAAAAAAAAAAAAAACTCCTTTCAATTAAGAGCCGGGATCGCATGTGCTCCCCAAGATTTGATGCCCAACTCTCAAGCCCTAACCATCATTACTTTACTTCCAAGTTTTTAAACTGCCCATCTTTGCATTGAAATTTACCAATAACAAACCACCCTAAGCCATGAGAAATCCAAAACCTAAATGCCCAGATATCTTGGTGGGGTGAAAGGATTTTACCGATAAAGACATTTTGATTGGGTAAATGGGATTTTACCTATTCATGTGGGAGTCGGACATTTGACTTCAACTAGCGTATAATTTTGAATTTTTTTAGGTTACATATATACTGGAAGGTGCGAGATTGTAAAGAGACAAAATTATGCCTCAATAATAATAAATAATTATTGAATATCTTCACAAGAACAAATAATTTTATAATATTTGAAAAGCTCACATCGAACATGACGCCTTTCTCCAATGTTCTTCAGAATGCTAGGCTAGTAAGACTTCAAAGCTTTTAATCATTTTTGGTGGTGCCACCAGCAACCAGCAGCATCCAGGACTTTCATGAACTGACTGAAAATTATTTATTTAAAATGTACAGTTGCTAACTAAAGAGTTCTATATATTACCTACAATGCAGTCAGATATCAAGAGCAGCACAGCACAGCACAGCACTGCACGATCCTGAATGTTCCCTCCACCAATAGTTTTGCATGTTTGAAGCTCACTCCCCTTTTCAAGTCTAGTCGCGTACGAAGACATTTATAATTCATAGTTACAGCACAAAGGATTACTGCAATACATATAAGCAATTAATACAAGAAATAGGAACTCTTCTTATCATAAGACCTATCTCAATTTAATTGTCAATCATCTCTATTTACTGCATTTGTGTATTATAGTTATTATACCGCATTTTTACACTACGATCTAATCTATGCAGATAAATACTGAAAGAAATAATAATGTATATGCTCAGCGTAATTGGGTTTTACTGAGAACAATAGCGGTGTCAAGATCAATTGGGCACGGAAATGTTAAAGGGTAATGAACAAAAACAAAATTCTGAATTGTTTTTGCAACGTAAAATTACTTCTGTTACTCACCATGGAATACATTCTTTCATAGTCAAAGCATTGGCAATTTGGGATTCTCTAGTCAATACCAATAAAAGTCGTCTGAAAATTTACTAGGCTTTTGGCATCAAAGAGATCCAAATCAAAATTAGGAAGAAAAGAAATTAGAGAGTTAGATAACTAGCGAAGTATTGTACCCCGTTCAACTGAAGAAAACAAGGGCAAAAGAAGAACAAGCTCAGCTTCTCTACTTTGGACTAGAGGCCAAGAAACCCAGTTGCTCCACAAGCACATTTACATTTTCCTCTTCCTGATCACCACCTAGTATTTGTTCCTCAATATCTTCATTAAAGAAATCTTCCCAAAATCCCTCATCAGCTGTGTACTTTTCCTTGCTTCCATGCTCCTCTCCTTTCTCTATAAATTCCTCATCGGGGTTCTTCTGACTTTCACTTAGTCCTTGCATGTCCATAGCAAGTTTGTCCAGCTCCGACACTTCAAAATCGGCAACATTACCATATTCCTCAGGTTCAATCTTAACAAAAGATAGTTCATCCCCACCTTGCCCTAATTCACCAACTTCAATATTACTAGTCCCTTGATCAATATGCCGCCTTCTCTTTCTGGTGATCATTTCTTCAAATTCTTTCCTTCTATCTTTTTGTTGGACTAACTGTTGGACAAAGTTTGGATTTTGCATTGCTCTTGCCATGAAATTCATCATCTGTTGTTGTTTCGATTCGGTCTTCTTTAGCCTTTGTTCCATTAGTTGAAGATATTCTCTAGTATTCTGCTGTTGCTGTCTAAGCTTCACCAATTCCACCATTAGAACTTGCTTGTCACGTCTTAGTCTATCAAGCTCACCATCTAGCCCAAAACTTCCTACTTCGACACAAGCGTCTAGACCTTGTTGTGAAGCCGGAGACTGTGTTGTCTTTCTCCTCCTAATGGTCTTTAAAAGATGCCTTTGTCCTCTAAGAAACCCTTCATTTGCAAACTCCCATCTATCAGGATCAACCTTCCTAAATCCCTACATGAACAGACATTCTTGTTCATGGTCAACATTCAAATCTGAGCTCGCTTTAACGTCGAATTAACAGTCATAGATAAAACAACTCTTAAGAACATTCAAGAGCTACACAGATAATTAACGACTATAGAAGCATGGGCAAGTTTCAAGGTTATATAGTATACCAATGTGCCAGCAGCATACCAATGCAAGCGACCAAACCAAAGAATCGTTGTATATTTTATGTTATGATCTGAGCACTTTCCGTTTTCAAATTATTAAACTAATAAGATCTCCACATTAAGTAACCCAATAAATAAATGCACGCAAAAGAACCAATCAAATCTTCTTCTTCTTTTTTAATTTTTTTAATAAACAAATACCTAAAAGAGAAGATAGATGAACATTCTAGCCATGATTATGAATAACAAAAACTAAATATTTTCTGACTTTCTATGATCCTTGATCTATTTCTCCTTTTCATAGAAATTTTCAAGATCACAAGGAACATAAGATGAAGTACAAATGAATACTCACATACGTATTGAGTTGTCTCACAAAGCTTGAGAAATTGTTATGCTTGAAATATTTAGGGAGAAGTCTAATGGAAAAGGACTGGGGATCCCATACAACAAAACTGTTGTTGCCTCTGCTCCAAGAAATTATATGATTTGTGCTGCCGTCTTCAACTATATCGTAAGTCTTTGTGAGAAATGGAGGAGGACCAGAATCATGAAGCCCCTCCATTGGTCGAGGAGCAGTAGATGCCATGCCACCTGAATAAGATGAAGAGCTCGCTTCCGGAAACTCCACCTTAACTCTACCTTGCGGATTCATGACTAGAAAGTGAACGGAAAATACAATTAGATAAATGAAAAAAATAAAAAATATATATAAAATCTTGGAGCGTCATCTGTTGATGCCCAGAAGATACCTCTTTTAGAAAGAGAGAAAAAATCTGTTCTTTTATTTACACAAGAATGAGATTCAGGCGCTGGGAAGATATGACCAGTTGGATAATCAGACCTACTGAAAGAATAAAATGTAGACGAAAATGAATGCCTTTTGAAGGATTTTCAGCTTTTACTGAGAAGAGAAAATGGTTTTGATGGATTCCCGAATGCAAGTAAAAAACAAGAAAAGTTAGCAGATTTAAGCTGCGGAAGAGTTTAAAGCCGAAGAGAGAAAAGGGTTAGTGATGGAAAATGCTCAGTGCTTGATTTGAGACCAAGGAGGAGGAAAAAAATAAAATAAAAGAGGTAAAAAGTGGTAAACAAGAGGCAGATGTGAACTGGGTATAGTATACTTATAGTTGGTAGAGTTTTATTTTTTTCTTTTATAATGACAAATATTGAGTGAGCATGACTGAGGAGCAGGCAAATGATGGAAAATAACCTAAATGGTGATGAGATATTTTTCTCACTCATCAATTCTTTCTCGTTTGGGGAAGTCTCTAGTCATTGGCCAATTCTTCTGTCTTTCTTTTGTCACTTTCAAGGACAAATCTGTGAAATCAGTTGTAATAAAATAAAATGGTATTTTTTTTTTCCTCTAACCAAATCATTTTAATTTCCTATATAGTTATATTATCAATTACAAAGATTTAGGGCAGCTAAAAATTAGAATATCTGTTTTTTTTTTTTTTTTTGTATTTCTGAAATGAAAAGAATAGAACCCACGGTTCAAGAAGAACTTTAAAACTAAAATAAAGCCAAAGGGTTTGGCATTCACGAATTCTCAAACTCAAAAATAGAAATTGAAACATGAAGACTCCTTCCTTTCTTAGACAGAAATAAATAAATGATTGATAATTAGTCCTCCCTTACAAAATATCAAAATTTGCAATGGCACAGATCACTTAGTTTGTGTTGGTATTATCATTATAAGAGACGTGGCGATGGTCAGAAGAGAAGATGGAAAGTGTGAACTAATTGAATTTTTGCTTTAATCATTCTTGGTTGTAGTTGTAGGTGAAGGTGAATCTGAAATGCGATTGTGATATTAAAAGGGTTAATGGGCATTGATTCTAATCGGCTTTTCGGTTCATTGTCGGTAAGTTGAACCTGTTAATGTGTCGGGCATTCATTGGTTCTTTGTTTTGGCAGTTTCTGTTTAGTTGGCGGACACCTCAAGTTAAAATGACATCAAAGATGCAACCGCTTGCAATTTAATTTTAGGCCATTGATATTATAATAGTACGACTTCTAAAAAGAGCTTCGATAATTAAATTTGTGAAAAAACACATTTGTCCCAAAATATCTTCTCTAAATGAATTATTTTTAAACCCACCCAAATCTCCCCAACCAACATGACATGAGGGGACCAAATCCGACACACGAAATTACAGAAAGGCCAACGAGCATTGGGCATAACCACCAGGTATTCCATTTTAAATTCTCAATTTTTTAATTATTATTGTATTGGTCTGAAACAGGCCACCTCGACAAAGCTATGGTGCGCCGTGTAAGCCGCAAAGCAGTTTCTTCTTTTTTTTTTTTAAGAATTTTAAATTTAAATAGGGTTTTTATTATTATACAAGATATTATTTATTATTATTATAATTATTGTTGTAATGTACTTTTGGACCCTAAAGCAGAAAAGAGTCATCCAAAGGTGTAGGGTACGCGGCCCTTTGGCGTCAGAAAAAAGCCGATCTATTGCAGACAGACAAGTGTCGACATTTTCACAAGCCTCGAAGGGTACCTATGTATACGTGTTGAGATTACAACAGGGACATGTCACGACAGCACAGCCTGGGATTACTCATCAAATACAGAATGAAAAACGTAAATCCACTGTGAGTAATAATTCTTTTTGAGGGTGGGCTGGTTAGAATAGGCGATGAATGTAGAAACGCACCGAATATTTTACCCGACAAAGCTCAATTCAAGGTGGACAAATTCAATTAAATAAAAAGCAAAGTGTGTATTGCGCTTTGACTGTTGAATATGTGTAGTTTTGTCTAATATTATAAAAACTTTTTGAAGCTTAATTATTGCTATAAAGATAAGCAAAAGCAACAAAACATAAGGAGATGAGATTTCATCTTGTCAACTAAATAGGCCGGGGGAAGCAGCTTCTACAAAAAGAGGAGGAATTATCAGGAAGCATTGCCCGCGGTCACGGGTACGACAAGTACCCAGAACTACAGCTAATATAATAATGAGCCTACACACTTCTAGCTACATATCATTATTCATAATCCACTGTGTCAGTCAAATAGATTGGGAACTGCTAACAAGATAACACTAGCTACTACTAATAATGTAATCTTCATATAATATAATGAGCGTGACGATTAGAAAGTACATGCACTCACGACTGTGACACACCCAGTAATGTACATATATTAATATTACAATACATTTATACTCGGTATACAGCAAACGACAAATAGAGAGATTTATTCAACCAAGCAGAGATGCTACACAAGCATCAAACAGCATGACAGACCGTACAAGCATATTTTTCTTTATTTATTAAAGCCAGAAGCAAATGCAAAAGTTATGCTGCAGCATTGATTGTGCGGTCGCTCATTTCCTTCTGCAAGACCTTTTCAACATACTCCTTCCTGCAATATAACACCCTTTGTAAGACTCTTAAGAAATCCTGGAGCATTCTAACGGCGATTTGTGTATATATCAGATTTTCTTTTTTCCTTTTAGAAAAAAGAATTGTCCATAATGCACAGTGAAGGGAGACCATACCTTGCAGGTAGATGGTCTTGGGGACGGTTGTATGGAGTCCAAACAGGATCACCCACAAACAGACGCATAGCCTGCAAATAAAATTACAACAAAAAAAATATATTTGAAACAGGTAACAAAAGGTGAAACTCTGGTATAATGATAACGCAAATCTTCATATACAAAATATAAAGTAATTCCTACCTAAGATACTATGACTTGGATGTTCTGATAAATTTAAGTGGCACATCCAGGTAATGCAGCATCACCATATAATTTATTTATTTGGAGAAAAAGATAACTAAAAAGTAAAGGCAGTGGTTTCAGATTAGGTGAAGAATTGCAATCATTGAAAGAACTAAAGGTGAATATAGTAATGATGATGGCATTGCGTGAATCATCATCGTTGTAGAATCCTTCCCACTACCATTATGCAAGCATCAAAGACATATCTAGAGAAGTACAAATTTTCCACAAAAACTAATAGAGGCAAACTCCAATCCCAAGGGAACAGGAGGAGGATGTTTGTTAGGATAAAATAATGCTGAGAGTCAACAGGCACACAAGCTGTAAATTAATTTCCATATGAATGTATAATGGCAATACCTTAATATAGTTGTCTGTATCCAATGTAAAGCGATGATAACTACCAGCAGGTAAAACAATCATTCCTCCTTTCTTTACCCATATGCGAATCCATTTGTCATTACGGTCTCTGATATCAAAGTAACCTTCACCAGAAAAAAAACCCTTAAAACTTGAATTGTTAGGTGCGTGGTGACTGCAAACCAAATATCAAAAGTAATCTTACCACTTCCTTCGACAGCATAGCGGATCTCCTCATCAGTGTGAAGATGTTCTTCAAAAAAATTTTTGATCTTCTCCTCGTAATTTGGTAGCTTTTCTGGACAAACATCGCAAATGTCCTGAATAAAGGTTTATCTAGTTAGAACTTAATGGTCAAGAGTAGATTCATCGTCACGTTGCACATATGGTTGAGGCCTACCCATTTAAGTCCTAATAATGTGATATTTTCCATCAATTGAGGGGTTTATCACAGGAAAACTGGATGAAAAACTTATTTTGGAATGAGAGAAATATTAAGGTAAGGAAAGCGCAGAATGTTTCCCCAACGAACAGTCAAGAACAAACACATAATCACTGAGTTCTAGGACCAACCATGTAAGAATATCCGCGAGTTTCACGAATCTTCTTCAGTTCCTCATCCGTTTCATAGTTATCAGCATCTAATCGCCAGCTGAGTACCCCAAGTTCTGCACGGCCACAAGATGTTACCAACTAAAAGTTTGACCATCTCATCCAATCCATATGCATGTTTGCAAAAATGCTTACCAGAAAGCTGGTCAAGAGACACAAACTCCTCGGGATCCTTGTGATGAGGGAGTCTTTGGTCTTCATCACTATCATCCATGTACCATGCCTGAATAACTTCCTCTCTAGGATCCTGCATATATTTGTACATTTTTACAAAAAACATTACCATATACTAATTTTTTCTGACACAATAAACTCGACTGAGAAGAACCCAAGAGAATATCATCTACAATAGCATGTTTGAGCAGGTAGGTTTTGATTCCCAATGGACAAGAAATTAAATGAATGAAAATTAAATTTTCAGAAACTATTCTCATATCTGCATATAACCATGGAAGGGCAAACTTCTACAACCACCCTTCATTTGAAAAAATCAATTCTGTTTGAACCATCTTTGTAAAGCAAATCAAACAAGTGGTTACAAAACATAACCTAATACACTTTGACATAAAAAATTGATTTTCTTCTTTCATTAACAGGAAAAAAAAAATCCACAGATATCAATGTCAGCACGCCTGGAGAGTAGAACATGAGTCAATATCAAAAGGCTAGATGACCATCTGGCCCCATAATCATTGATTAGGCGCATTATAACAAAACTGGTGCCCTTCTTACTAATCTAAAGAGGCAACTTTAGTAGTTCAATCATGAGCTTGATCCATACGCAAGAAAGGATGAGTAATATGTAATTTTGACAGCTGATCTCTGTATACTTATGCAAAGCTCTTACAATATGAGCCAACTGAACATTAAGAATCCCAAGAAAAGCAAGGTAACATACGCCGTAATGTACCAGGAACAGTATACTATAAATAAATATTTGACAATGAGCCTGAAAATTAACATGATTACAAAGTCTACAAGTGTTGAAGCCACCTTAAACTTCTACACATGTTAATAATATCTATACATGTTAACATGATATTTACTGCCAAACATATCACATGATTAATAACTAACACATAAAAGGAGATGCAAAGTGCAAACTACACACAATACACATGCAAAAAATAAGAGTACAAGCAAGATTGCCTGAATAACACATAAATATCCTTCATGACATAAATCCTTCTTATAAACTTATCCAAACATATTTGTGACAAAAACATGTTTATTTGGGCACAATGGGCTTCTCTTCTTAGTTAGATAACTTAGCCTTAGTTTACAGAGAAGATGTGAATGCAAATGCATATTGACCATCTTAACGCCATTGATATATCACAATACTAACCAATTTCTGTCGCCATATGAATGCCACATACATATTAATTATGAGCCTTTAAAAAATTATAACAATATTAAAAGAGACAAATATATTTTCCGTTTCACACTCACAGAATCACAATGGCATAAGCTTCTCAAAGAACTTCCAAACTCTAAAATACAGCAAGCATGTTGAAGCCTTTTTCCTTGTAAGACTCTTAAAACAAAGTAGTGATAAAATTTATAACCAAAATGATAAACGAAGAATACTAAAGAGCTGGAGCTCTCAAGCACTTGTTACGTATTTAATAATTTTTTCGACAGATTAGAGAAATCAATTTCACCATTGCCACTCCCTTCTGATGTCCAGTTCCCTAAACTAAACGCAATAACATTAACCTGAGCTAATATTATAAACGAAAAATTAATAGACAAATGGAAACGCAATGAACAAGAGAAATAAATTAAATTTACGATTTGATTGATGAAATACTACAAATCATGAATCAATTTTGTGTGAGTACCTTAGCAAAAACTAACAATCACAAAATAATCATGATTGAAACTAACAAGTAATCAGACTTGATCTTTCAAAAATAGATAGAAGTATTGTTCATTAACAGGCGAATAGAGACGGATAATCATAAATTAAAATAGAAAAAAGGTAGAGCGAAATTGAAATACCTTCTCAGGGGCAACCATGGTTCTGAAATTCCTCAAACGCTTTGTGGTCACGCTTCGCAAGGGAAGTGAGACCGGGGAAGAGCAAGGCGACCGGTTATAAAGGTGAGTGATTAGAATTTGAAACGACCAAAATGCCCTTCCCCTTATTCACACACTGGTTTGGCTGCGAAAGTTACAATATCCGTCTACATTAAACGAATGGGCGCATGGGCTTCTGTGATTGTGGGGGTATTACCGTCTTTCCGTACGGGCGGAATTTTTGTCCGGGCAATAAAAGGAAGAAATACCATAAAAAATGATTAAAATAAGGAAAAAGTCCACATGCCTCCACGAAATTTATAAAATTTGCAATTTAATAAAACGTTTGTAAAACAAAATACAAATCTCCTTAATAAATAATAAATTTACTAAAATACCTCAAATTCATCTTAAAATTATAAAATAAAATTAGTTTGATTAACTACTACACTCTAATATCTTAATTACTATACTAAAATAAATTTTAATAATATATTTTTTAATTTATAATATATAACTCTTTTGAAAATACATATATAATAAAATCTATAATAATTACAATTATTTTACTACTATAAAAAATTTATAATTCAAAAATAATTTTACAATCATTAAAATTTTATATTATAACTTAAATTTAAATTTATTATTATCATTAAATTATAAATTTTCAAAATAATTATCATTATTTAGATTTTTAATTAAAATAATTTATTTTATTTAACAATTCTTAAGAAATAATTTTTTAAAAAGTATTAATTTTAGAATAATTTTTTTTATAACCATTTAAATTTATTTATTTTAATAATTATTTAAGAATAATTTTAAACTAGAGTTATTATATAGATTTTTTTAATTATAAGTTTTATAGTAATAAAATAATTTTAATTATTATAAAAATTATTAAATATACATTCTTGAAAAAATTATTTATTAAAAATTGAAAAATATATATTTAAAATGTGTTTAGTACAATAATTAAAGTATTACTTTTTTTTATTAAAGTTTAATAATTTTATTTTGTAATTTTAAAAAAATAGATTTAAGGTATTTTGATAAGTTTATTATTTGTAAGAAAAGTTTGTATTTGTTTCATAAATATTTTATAAGATTGGAATTTTTATAAATTTCAAGGGAGGTATGTGAACGTTTCCCTTTAAAATAAATATCATAACCTTTTCCGGTTTGGTATTTAATTTGTGTTTTGTTTAGAGGGCATGAAAATGGGCGTTGTTGAATCAATCCAATATGTCATCGATTACATCAATTATGGTGTTAGGATTTCGTAACAGTTGTATCGTAAAGGAAGGGAGTTTGATTCTCTCCAACGAGAAACATACAATATTGGTCAAATGAGGAAATTCTGCTATATCATTGGTCAAAACATTGACTTTTACTAAACATGTGTATATGAAAATTGGGTATTCATGTCTAAATCCTCGTGGAAATTTCCGAAAATCACACATTTTACATTTAAAATTAAGTTTTGACTACGAAATAATAGTGTATTTATTTTTTTGTCACTCTCACAAATTTCGGATGAAATAAAAGTAACACAATTTTATATTTTATTATAATAACTTTTAACTTAATTGTACTACAATACACTTGAAAGTTACTGTAGTGCTTAAAAGTTACTATAACATGTTTTTGTTAAGTTAGTTATAAAAATATTTTCTTTTAAATTTATTGAGAGGTAAAAAATGATCATATTATTATTTTAATTTTTCATAATAAAATGTGATCAGTTTAAAAAAAATTTAATTTTTATTTTTGAAAGTATTGTGAATTTTAAGAATAATTTTGTATATTTGGTAAAATTTATTATTACAATATTGTAGTAATTATAATTATCAAAATATATATAATAAATAATAAAGAATGAAATTTAATTTTAGGCAAGTGTATATATATACAATACATACTACCTTAAAATAATTAATAGCAACAAATATAAATTTTTTAATTAAATAAATAATAAAAAACAAAAATTGAAATTTAATAATTATTTTAAAGTTAATTTTACATTTTTATAATTTTAAAAAGGTATATTTGATATTATATTTATAACTAAAACTAATTTTTATAATTTTTTTTTCTATTTTGTAAAATCTGTTATAAAATGAGATGATATTGTCAAAAGTGACTATAAAATTTTTTTACCAATCACCCACTCAAAATTACTGGTATATCTTCCAACAACAATTTCAAACCAGCCCTAAAAAGTTAAGAACTAAGGGGAAAAAAGTATTTATAATTCAGCAAAATTATATTATTTTAAAATCTAATCGCAATCTGACGTTGGGCCGTGGACCGGAGATTTGCCGAATGCAGAGAAATTTGACTTGGAGTTGGCGATCACTGTTTGACAAGTTCATGTCAACTAGGCCTTACGGTGGCGGCTGTGATGTCTGAACAAATCTTTTTGTCAGCTTGATTTATCTCCAAACACATGTACGATGTTCAATTCTTTGTTGCTTCCAGATAATTTTCACGTTTATGTTTGAACAAACTAATAATATCTCTTTGTTGAGAGATTGTAGCCTCACATTCCATTTACACTTGGGTCATTTATGTTTTAACATTTACGATCTTTTCTTTCTAGATTTTTATATAATAGATTATCTTCAACACCGTCGCTATATCTAATAAAATCAATATACGAACACGAAAATAAACATCCGCACTAAAACAATATTTGTGAAAAATATTTCAGTTTCAATCATACTTTCATTCTGTTTCTTGCACTGTCTAATTTTTCCAGCATTTTGCTAAAAGTGTATCGGGAAAGTTAAACTAAACACCATAAGCGCAAGCACTTTCCAGGGTACACCTGGCTACACTTCCTCCAACAAGTAGGACAAATGCTATCCATGCTCAAATGGGCTTCAGAATTTCTGGGTTACACAAAGGACCAGAGTATTGTGTCAGATGGGTCATTTCCAGTATTCTTGTGTAGCCCACAAGAAGCCAACCAACCCAATTTCAATCAGCAAAATGCACGAGATGACCAAATTATTTGGAGCAAAAACCTTTGGAAAGAAAAAAAGATGCAGAGGGAGAGTAAGCACCATACCAAATCCTCCCACATGCCATTGTTTGGGAGTTCATACACATTTTTATTTGGGAGAGCTAATGTTTACCACTCATTCTATCACTTAATATCTAACAATTCTATCTTACAACAACCATACTGAATATACCCTAAATCTTCAGTGGATAATGATCTAGGAATAGATATAAGACCTTTATGATAATGAAATCTTCATTGGGATAACCCTTTCAATTTCAATTACCCAATTACAGAATTGGCATTACAAGTGCCTGTAACGTTCGGAAACATTTTAGACAATACAACTATAATGATATCATCAGAAAAATAGTATTATAAAGATTAAGCTGCTATATTATTAATTGAAAATCCATCAAGGACGCACAGTACCAAACTCATATACATAAGGTTTAGCTAAATTTGGTATCTAGAAGATAGATACCTTCAAGTGTAATATATGGGTATATTAACACACATAAACGGGTACATAGCATAGGTACATACTAAAGTACTCGCAAGCTTCAATGAGCTTCAAGTGCCATTCCCACCTTCCCGGTCAAACCTTTGATGTACTCCTTTCTTGCAGGATGATCCTCCTGTGGCCGATTATATGCAGTCCAGACTGGTTCTCCCACAAATAACCTCATCAACTGCACAATCATTTATGTGCATCAATCAACCAAGAGCACTCATTAACTAATGGCATTCATCAATCACTTAAATCTTCACACACCATATTTTAAATTTTCCTTCACCTTAATGTAGTTACTTATGTCAAGAGTAAAGCGATGGTAGATTCCAGCAGGCAGAACAATGAGATCACCGGGTTTCATCCAGATTCGAATCCATTGATCATCCTTGTCTCTAACATCAAAATACCCACTTCCTTCTAAGCAGTAGCGTATTTCTTCATCAGCATGTATGTGCTCCATGTAAAAATTCCTTAGCTTCTCATCATAGTTAGCAACTTTCTCTGGGCATAAATCAAGCAAATCCTGCAAGAGTGACATCAGGGTTTCCCAGTCAATGAAAGTTTAGAGGCAGAAATGAAAGCTTTCTAGTTTCTAGTTCATCTCAGCCAAGAGTACAAAAGCATTCAAACAAGAACTTTATAGGTGCCGCCAAGTCCCAAAACTTCAAAACCAATCAAAAGTAGCTTTTTCCACACAAGAATCCTTTATTATCTCATGAGTTTTCTATTTCATCTTTCAGCAAAGAAACTCACACAACCAAAGAACATTTCACTTGCTCATAAATCACACTGAAAATTCCCTCACTCTTTAACTCTTAGTTAACTTCACACTGAAATAAGGTTCCAAACAAACCAAACTTTAATCAAATTACTAAGCTCAATTTAAACAAATTTGTTTATCACTAGATTGACCTAGATCTTAAATTCAAGGCTCATTTGTTTATCAAGTTTAAATCAAAACATCATAATAAGGTTAATTCATAAATTACACTTCACTATATATTACCTCAATTTAAAACTAGAGCTCCTGTCTGAAGAACGAAATTATTGTCATCATAATTCATAACGGCCATATTTCTTACATATTACTATTTTACTATGATGCCAGTACAAATTTCTCAGCTTTATTTTTCTAAGATGCAATTAATTATGCACATATTAATCAAAATTAGGAAACAATAAAATATAAATGAAATTCTTTTTTAAAAAATTGAGTACCATGTAACTGTAGCCTCTGGCTTCTCTAATCTTCCGCAATTCCTCATCGTTCTCGTAATCTTTCGGGTTGAAACGCCAGTACAGCACTCCCAATTCTGCAAGTTCCTAACATTTGTTAACAAAATAAACAAAATTAATTAATTAATAAGACAGCAACAAAGAATAGAAACCTGCCAAGTGGTCCAAAGAGACGAATTCCTTCGGGTTGCGGTGGTGAGGAAGCCGTTGATCTTCGGTACTTTCATCCATAAACCATGCCTGATTAAACTCAAAGTTAAAAATTTTAGATTAGAAATGCAACTTCGAGCTCAGTCAGTTTAAGGATGACTCAGTAGAAGAAACTCACCTCGAGAGCCATCGGTTCACTCTTTTTTCAATCGGAGTGGCGAGGAGTCCTGTGATTTAAGGCATTTGGTTTATAGCTACTGTTTGCCACGTGTACGGTTAGATATCCTCTCTTTTATTTGTGGTGTTTTAAATCTGGGGCAAAGTAAATATCATTTTTGGCGCTAAACGATCATCTTTTGTTCTGTACTTCATTTTGTCAGTTTTTCTTGTTATTAATTTTTTTCTTAGTGGCTTATAAAGCGACTGTTTGCCACGTGTACGTTCAGATCTCCTCTCGTTTATTTGTGGTGCTTTAAATCTGGGTCAAAGTAAATATCATTTTTGGCGCCTAACGATCATCTTCTGTTCTGAACTTCATTTTCTCAATTTTTCTTGTTATTAATTTTTTTCTTGTGGCTTATAAAGCGATCGAGAAACTCCAGATTGACAAGAAAAAGAAGGATTATGGGAGTAATTGTTAGTTAATTGACCAAATTTTCGGAGAAAGGTATAAAAAATATTTTAAACACATAATAATTAGAAAGGGAGAAAAATGTGGGGCCGAGCAGCAGCACTGATTATCATAAGAAATTTTTTGCTTTAAACTCTAATTTGTAAGAAGTAGGCCCACATTTAATCCAAAGCTAACAATTGAGGATTCTAAACAGCTTCACTCAAAGTCTGGAAAGTTAGGATTCTGCATACTTGATCAGTTGAAGGACAACTGGGAGTTCGGAACTCGCACAGAGAGCTATTGCCCTGGCAAAAGATAGCCACCATTTACATTCACCATTATCCATATAATATGACTGCATCTAGCTCCACATTTCATTTCAAGCCGAGAAACTTGAACCTCAGAAACAAGATATTCCTGAGGATGGCACTAAAATCTTTATAATTACAAAATTGATCAGAGTTGCGCTAAAACTCAGCACCATCAGAACACAACTCTCGGAAGGATCTACATTAACTACTAAAAACAAAAAACTGCGGCAGAGCAGCCCAAGTCATTGTAAAAGGAAGGCATGTTGATGGATGTTAATATATTGTTACTTCCCCTTCTTCTCAAACTAGGAAGGATGGTTATCCATGAAGAAGGGATATCTACTCAACTTCCAGCACCATATGACTATTTTAAAGTGCCATTCTTAAACATCTGTAGAGCAGCCAACAAAAAAAGTATAAGAAATTTTTCATACATGCGTATTCCAAAATCAGCATGCTGGAATTAAGTTAATAAACAAGCAGGGTTAGGCGAATTAGCTTATTGATACTGTGGCTTGTAGGAGAACCAAAAACACATACTTAGAAATCCTCAACAATATAATTTTTCTAGAAAAAAAATCACCACTTTCAAATGGTACACAGCAAGTAAAAGAAACCATACATCCATTTATCCAGTGTCATTATCTGTTGACCAATAAACATAAAAATTTGTGGATTACATAAAAGTTGTGGATATTTTATGTCATCAAACATTCCAGAAAATAACCTTTCAGATTACCTTCATTGTTGAGATCAACAGGAAGAATGACAGTCTTTGCCTGGTTGTCAGCAGAGCTACCCAATGTGTAGGGCAATTCAGGCTGGGTTGGAGAGCTTGTGCTGCTCTGGCTTCGCTGTCCATTTGAAGCCTGCGGCTTTACCTGGTGGTTTAGATACATCTCTAAACTAGAAGAAGTTGGTTCTGTATTTTTCTTTCCCTTGAAAAATCTTCCCCTGATAGTGATCCGAGCGAAAAGTTAGGAAGAAATATGAAACTGGGAACATGAAACACTAGATTATCAGTGCTATCAAATGAATAATATATTACTTAAGGCACCTGTCTTTTCGCTTTTCACGATACCTCTGCAATGACACTTTTCTGTTAACCTGACCATCTACATCTTAAGAAAGTGAAAGTGTCACAAGGACATAGTAACAATGACTAACAATTCTCATATATATTATAGAAGGAAAATTATTGAGCTGTCTGGCTCACTAATGTATGATAGTTTTCATCCCATGGCCCAGGCTGAGGTTCTGTTATGTCACTGATTTTGGATATGCTTCTCAAATAGGTATGTACAATACATAAATCATCATCTCTAGGCATGCTATGTTTTGAAACTGTAGTGCTAAAAGATTCATTTCAGCCAAAAGCTGGAAAGATGCATCTGAAGGGTAAGGTGTTGAAAAGTGCAAATATTGCTAATGGTGGTTGGACAAAAGCAGTTAGTTTTGAAGATGATGTCCACAAGGCTGAAGTTGGCAGTCCTCATTTCAGGAGTATGGGGTATTTAGTAGTGTGTGACAATTCCAGTGGTGGGGATTCTTGATACAGTTATAGTGTGATAATATTTGGCATACAATAGTACTTATCTTCTGCAGGGGGGCTCCTTCATTTTGTTTATTTATTTATTTTGCATATGAACCATAAAACAACTTACCAAAAATGATAATTTGCTTTATCTTGCTTTATCTTGCTTCATTGCTATCAAAGCAAAGGAAGCATCTTTGAAACGCTCTCTACAAGTGGATAGTCTGACAGGCAACAAGGTGCAGTTTCCTATCCCTTATGGGAAGCAAATAGTCACTCCATTGGCATGCTGGACTGCTGCCAATGAGGAGCTCATGCAAGGGAGTACTAGCACAAGGTTCAAATATTTTTATACGTGGAGAAATCAGTCTAGGCAAGCAGCAAGCACAGAGCTCATCCGATTGGCAAAGCATGGAGTATAACACCCATGTGTTTAATATCACCAAAGATTTGCACGCATTTTCGGAAAGTACATAGCCAAAAAGCCCATTTATTCGCTTTGTTAAGGCATAGAAAGTTTCTATTACTTGGCTGCAGATGTAGATTATTGAAATTTGATTTGTTGACCATCTCAAGATCACTAGAATAATTATATTTTCCCTATTAATTATCACTCTGCCGAAGCCAGCTGTGAAAGAATTCTGTATGTTGCAAAATTTAGTAAAATAGTTAGCAAACACAATCCTTACCAGAATCACGAGTAATACTCCCTTTCTCTCTAGACTCCTGAGGATACTCTGCTATCTTGCCTGTGGAATCAATCATAATTACCACAAAGTTAACTCTGTAAACTGAGACTATATTATGGTAATTTAGCAATAACATTGAAACCATCATGATCTAAGAAGCTGAAAAAATATCCTGTTATGCATTCCAGCAAAAATGGCAAATACCCATGGCGGTAGAGTATAAAGGATGTTAAACTGTGTGCAACACTTAAAAAGGAGGATTCGGGAAAGTGATCCAAATAACTATTGGAGCGTCTATTCTGTTTTGTATTTGGCATCAAAATGGGCATAATATAAAGCAAAGCATAAGCAGTACATAACAAGACTTTGTCACAGAAAATGACAACCAGAAAAATATTAAGGATGTCTTTTCTTTCAATTCAGAAAACAAAATGGCTGTCAAAATAAAAGTTCCTGCCCCAGGTATGCGAAGAGGAAAAACCTCGAGCTCTTTCCCTGATCAACTTTTACTTTGATAAAAGTGAAGCTTCGGTATGGTGGTAAGAACAGCTTTCGCTGTTATAAACAACAAAATCTACAGCACAGATTTTTGGAATTTAAAAATAGTCAGGCAGTCAATCTGCTATCCTAAACTCTACCTGTTTGCATGAACTGAGAGATCATTGCCGTAGGAGGAAGAAGGCCAGTTCTGTTACTTGCCGACTGCAAATGGAATGGAATGGGCCTAATCGCCTTAATTCCACCAAAAGAAGCATTCTGAGAAAAATCAATTGGAGTTGCCGCAAAGTGCATGATCGCTCGTGCCTGCAAATCCATATTTGGATACATTGGAGTTCCAACACGCTATCATTGTTATCTCCACCTATCCACGCAAAGACCAAGCTGCATTACCTTATCAGTTGGCACTCCATCATACACATTCACCTTCCCACAGTAGAAAATCGTCATTTGCCCAAGTGACCCATTTGCTTCACCTGGATTTCTGTGGTCACATTTTAAAATATATAAGGATCTAGCAAAGTTTTCAACTTTGGGCAGACCCAGTCATGTCCAAAGCCAAATTCAGTAATCAAACTCATCAACGAGAATCAAATGGAGGTCCATTTTACTTTGTTGTAATTCAATTCATAGAATTAGGTTTCTTAATATTTGAATCTCTCAGTCAAAATAAGCACGGAGCAACATTAATCTGGCTGCTAGTCAAATTACCACAGCTGACTAAATGATCACGAAATAATTACCTCATAAAATTTTTTAAACACAAATTGTCAAAAACAAAAATACTACTGAAATACACCTGATAGAGATTGTCTTGTCATCTGTATCAACAGCACATTTAGAAGGATACTTCCGCCTGTAGGCGCCATTTTGGTCTCCAAAAACAGAGACGTTGTGTTCCTTTACTGAATCAGCTGAATTTGAAGTCACCTACATGTATAAAATTATTATTCGAACAAATAACCACATAATTCATGCCAAATAAATTATAAGAAGAAAAAACACAGGTTAGGGCGTGTACTCACGCGCGGCGCATTTTCCGGAGGAGAGACGAGGACTTTTCGTAAAACACCTGCGCCGGAATCGTCGCTAGTTTCGAGCAAAGCTTTGAGAGAGATCACTTGCTGGATCGCCTGCGATTTGTTCCATGATGGTCTGCGCATTCCTGTTTCGCCACGTGCGCATACATTTAAACAAAATCTATTTTATTTAAAGGGCCTTTTAAAGTTTCAGGGTTCAGGTACCGGAAAATATGGAGAAAATGAAAGGGCAAAAATGGAAAGAAAAAAAGGGGAAGAGAGAGAGAAGGATTTCACCTTTTTCCTTGAGATATTTGCGGCAATCTTCGCGGGTGAGCTGAGAAATGTCTTCTTCGGTGAGTTGACTGAGGGGTTTGTCAAGTATTGACCGGCATGACGTGACGCCGCCGTCCATAGCAGTCAGATTGCGTCGAAAATTTCCACGTAACCGGAGCGCTCAGTGGCAGTGATTTCCACGGTATAGTAATTATTGCAGGAAGCAAGGGTTTAAAAAAGAAAAAAGAAGAAGAAGAAGAAGAAGAGAGAGAAAGGTGAGTGAGGAAGTGAGTGTGTGTGGGCGAGAGAGAATGAATGTGGCCGCGGCGTCTGCCCTTTGCTTTGTTTGGGGGGCTTTTTAGGTGCTACGGTGCACCCTAGAGTGCCACGTAGTGAGCTGTCTGTGTTGTTTTAGACAAGTAATTATTATTATCGGACCATAGTGGACTTAATTATTCTGTTAAATTGCTTTCGTGCCATTTAAGAACGTTGAAGTTGGGTTTAAAAATATCTTGACCTTGCTGGTTAGCCGTGACCCGTGAGATTAAAAAAATCGTCTCGTGTCGTTTAGCAGAAATTTAGGTTACACGCACGAGGAGAGAGATGCAACTTTATGATTTTAGCTTACGACTCAATTTTCTCTCCTTTTTTTTTTTTTTCTTTTTCGGGCATATAATTATCTTTCTTTAATTGTGTATTTATGTATAAATGATTAATGGTGCGTACTTGATTTAAAATATATGATCTATGACACCCATTATTTTGTAGAGATACAAATTCTGGTAAAATTTGCTACATCTCAGTATGTGTTCAACTTTGTTTTTTATTTATTGAAATCATATTTTTATTCCCATAATAAATCTATAAGGTGATAATATCAGAGTTAAAAGTTTTGATCGAATATAATCTTTACTCCTCCATTGAAAAGAAAAATAAATATTTACTATTAAACTCTAATTTTTTATTTTATTTTACAAAACAAGACCAAGCTCTCCTCTCAACCTTTCAGCGTCTGCCTACCATTCTACAAGACATTTCAAGACCCATATCAAAGTTATCAACCGCTCTTCGTGCAGCAGCAGAAGTTAAAATTAGTAATTAGCAATTTCTTTTAAAAAAAAAAAGTTTATGATGGGCTTGCCACATCTACTAAGCCCAAATGATAGAGAAAAACAAGACATTTGAAAACTCAATAGAGAAAAAAAAAAAAGGAGCTGTAGACGGTGAAGTGTCACTTTCGAGTTTCTAAACCCGATGTATGTAATGTAATGCATCGCAAAACCTAAAGGCAATGGTTGCTTGCTGAAGCTGCCCTAGTTGTCCCTCAAGTAGGGGCCACTGTTCAAATCAACGGCCTAGCCAAGTCAGTTTTACAGGCTCTGGGTTTTCCTCCAGTCCATGATAAGGCCCACTTACAGTTTACAGTTGGCCTATGCCTTGCCGAGGCCTATAATTATTTTTGATTCTCTGTGCATATACAACACCTATGCACCTGCTGCCTGTGATAAAAACACAATAAAAGAACTCGTATAAACTTCTGCATATGATATAGTTGATTATACATCTCTTTAAAATGAACATAAATGATATAATGGTGTTGGCATGTTATATTACCATACATGCATCGTACATTCTCCAATTTTCTTTTAACTATTTCATTGCAATATCTAACTTTTTCATTTTATTTATACAATACATGTATGATAGCCCTGCCCACGCATACACACACACACACACACACACATATATATATATATATATATGTATGTATAAACTTTTTATGCCACAAAGCCCCGCATAAAAATCATAGAATGAAACTAAATTTGATCATTTATCTGGACATTATCTTCACTTTTTTAATGTTTGGTCGATTGCTGATGTGGTACCGAAGCCTTGTTGGTTTACTATATCGGACTCAGATGAGCCAGCCAGTCACCCATTTATAAGCCCTGAACCCCTGCGCATAGTCCTTTCGCCTTAAATGCAAACACACCCCACCGGTAAAATTTACAGATTAAAATAAAATATCATTGGATTGGACGATCCTTCTGTCCGTCTACTTTTACCGCACCAATAGCGTCGTAAAAAACTAATTATTTAAATGGAAGAAAAATAACATTTTGTTGTTGTTGTTGATGGATTGGTGCGGCCCCACTTTCTGTTTCTCTTTGGGTCCCACATTAATATTGAATATTATAGCCCATCGTATTCATGTTAGAGAGAGGGGGGGTATTCAATAATGGTATGGGTTTAGCTAGGGTTAGGATTAGGGTTAGGGTTAGGCCTTGACTCAGATGTTCGTCCCGTACGAGACAGCACTACCATTCTGCCACCCGCACGCTACCACACGGGTGCTGTTGCCGTCTACCTCAACACCCTTCTCCTTTCTTCATTTTACATGTTTGCCACTCAAATTCTTCACAAGGCGTACTTGCATAATTTTTCATTTCCAAAATTACTAAACTAATCCCTATATGTTACAAAAATAACAAATAATTCATAAATTTATAATCTGTCTTAACTCCCAAATTTATTTTGATCTTCTAACTCTATTAGCCAAAGCAATAAAATCTAAAAAGTTATCAAATTTAGATTGCTTGAAATCAAAATTTGCTGGAAGTTAAACATACTATAAAATATCACTAAGTATTAAACATAAATGAGGGTGTCCATTCCCAAGAAAAATTGATGGTAGTAAATATTTTAATAATTATATTTTTAAAATTAAATATAAGTGTGATGATTTCAAATATGTTATTATATTATTAGTTTAATGTACAAAAGAATTTAATAATTTCTTATAAGGGATATTTTTACATATTTCTTTTGAAATTTGTAAAAATCTTAATTTGATATAAAATTTATGAAAAAATATACAAATCTCTCTTATAACGTTTATTTCTCTAAAGAATGAATAACAAATTTTATCAAAATACCCCTATTTTGATGAGATTCGAACCTGTGATCTTAGTATAAGAGACTAATACCTTAATCACTGTAACAAATATATACATTTTAATGATATATATTTCAATCATTAATAAATAATCTTTTTAAAATATATATATAATAATTTTTATAGTAATTAAAATTATTTTGTTATAATAAATAAATTATATTCAAAAATAAATTTATAATCATTAAAATTCTATATAATAACTTAAATTTAAAATTGTTACCAAATAATAATAATAAAATTATTTTTAAATAATTATTAAAAATAAATTTAAATTATTATAAAATAAAATTATCTTAAAAGAAGAAATTTTTTATATTTTGTTAAATTCACTGTTTATTCGTTAGAGATGAATGTTACAAAGGAGGTTTGTATTTTTTTTCACAAAGTTTTTATCAAATTGAAATTTTTATAAACTTTAAAAGAGATATGTGAAAATATTTTTTTTTAAAATTTGCTACTATAATGAAATAAGCTCTTAACTACTTTAATTATTGTTTAAAACAATTACTGGAGATGCTGACTAAATATTAGTGTTGTCTTGAGATATATGTACTGTTTATTTCTTTCTATAATTTATTCAAATTATGTAGGAGAAGATGACTCGTGGATCTATTTGTTTCGTTTAGAAACTACAGAGACCATTTTGTAATTATTGTTCTGAGATTTGTGCCCACAGTGTCATATCGTAAATAAACTGCTGTATGAAGGAACAAAGTTAACTCAATCACAATCATTCAACCCCGCTGGTAGGTCCCACCCCAATCCTTTTCCCAAACAATAAAACAAAAAACGCACCTCTCTCTCTCTCTCTCTCTCTCTCTCTCTCTCTCTCTCTCTAATCTCTGTAAATGTTTCTTTGACTTAGAAGACTCTCTACACTGGGACGCTCACACGCAAGACTTGCAATAATAGCATTACAATTCACATACAGAGCCCTCTCTCTCAATCCTCCTCTTCTGTGTAAACTTACACATACACCTTTCTCATTAAAAATCCTCTGCTTTCAACGCAGTACACTTGTTTGTTTCACCGCTAACTTACGCACCTCCTAACTCCACCTCAGGCGATGCGGCGCCACCATCACCACCACAACCACCACCGCCGCCTTTTATCTTCCTTTACTGCCTTCACATTTCTATTCTTCGTTCTAACCCAACTCGGTAAGTTAACTGAATAATGATTCGTAATTCGGCTGTACTTCTTGTCTACGACTGGTTGTTGACTCAGTGGGTTACCTTTTTTGTGCAGGAAACGGGTCGGAAGAAAGAGAAGGGAGGGAAAAGGGAAGTGGGTCGTCGTCATTGGAACGAGTTCTGACTCAGAAGAGACTGAATGGGCCGGGTTCTTCACCACCCACGTGTAGATCCAAGTGCGGGAAGTGCTCACCTTGTAAACCGGTTCACGTGCCGATTCAACCCGGTTTGAGTATGCCATTAGAGTACTACCCTGAAGCTTGGCGGTGCAAGTGTGGCAACAAACTGTTCATGCCCTAGAGAAAAAACAAGAGATAATAAACACAGTTCTAAAAGGAAAAAGAGAGAAAAAAATATAAATATTAAAAGTATTTGGCTATGTTTATATTATTAGAGTACTAATGATTATTATTATGATAATTTTGCTTTCCCTGTGAGAGGGGACAGACGGGGAAACGTTGGAAATGTAAGTCACTTGTTAGTGAGATTACCAAGAGAGATCTCTCTCCTTTTTCTGTTTCTTCTTTTTCTTTTTCTCTTTTTACTTGCATTAATGCAAGTTCGCTATTATGGGACAGATTGGAAGTAAAGTCTGTAATTAAAGATGATGATCCTTTCTTACAAAAGCACAAGCTGTAATATTTTACTCTGCTGGTTTTATTCTGATGTATATGTTCTTTCTTTTTTATTGGGTTGAATTGTACTGACAGTTTTAACTAATAAATTTAAGCTTCATTGATGCCCATGTTTTTAAGCAAAAAGGAAGAACGAGTTAATAATGTTTCAGGTTTTACTTTTACCAGTGATGATAAATATATGGCACGCGCACGAACTCAACTCAACTATTTCTCACGGGCATTGTATTCTTAACATTTCTGGGTTTGGTTTTCTGTACTTGTACAAGCATTGATGGCTTTTTTTCTTCATTCTACAGTAGCAAGTAATATTGAGCAATTTTTGCATCAAGTGAAATGGCATACAATGTTACAATATGAAGCTAGCCAGCTACAAGCAAGAAGAATATATATATATATATGTGTGTGTGTGTGTGTGTGAATTATTAATATGTTCCATTTTTATTCTAAAACAGCAGATAGGAGAAATTAATAAAAAGCTAGAGAAGGACACTTGTGTTTAATTAACTGCATCAATGGAGGAACGATGAGTACTGTAATAGGAATTGTTTCTTTTCTTTCTTTGTTCTATATACCTCCCTCCGTGAATGTGATCTTGTTGCTTTCGCTGTTGGAGGATACGACAGCAAGCTAGTTGCTAGCATTCATTTCTCTACGGACAGTATCAGTAGCTTTAATTAAAAATTTCTCCGTATTGTACCCTGGAAAGTTTTCTCCATTTCTAGTTTCCAACGACACCCTTCTGATAACATGAAATTGCTTTAACTTTGGGACGATGTGATATGTTGGGATTAAGGAATCAATAATTGTTTGTGAGGATTAAGTTAATTGATAAACTAATGTCTCTTTTACGACACTAATTATGTGGAGACTCCGTGATTTAATAATCATTTAATCAAAATTATTATGTACTCATTTATAATATGAGACATCATTTTCAGAGATAATATTTAATGTTGGATAACTATAATATGTAGTGTTAAATATCGTAAACATATGATACTTTACCTTAATTATATATATTCAAATTGAAAAAGTGGAGGGATGGTATCCCATCTGCATGGGGAAGAAAGAATCTTTGTTTTACAGTTGTTTCTTCTTCAGTCTTTATTGGCATGTGGAATGTTGGTTTACGAGGACACAATTTTATTTTTTTCAAACTTCATCTGAAAATCAATTTATTTATATATATTCATTTGAATTGTTATTATAAAATATCTGAATTGTGAACATTTGGCTTTGTTTGTTCTTAATGGGTAGTAGTAGTAAATATTTGAATCCATGTGGAATGGTATAGTAAAAAGACCCCACACCCACGCCCACTCTTACATTATTGTTTTGTTCTGGAGCACGAGAAGGACTAGAGTTCTTATTGCATTGTTGCTTCTTTATTATAGAGATTCGATTTTCCCATAACATACAAGTATGTAGACACTAATCCTTGTCGCCCCTAACACTTTTCCATTATTTCTTGAAAAAAAAAAGGGTTGATTTAGTATGGTATATGACGTGCTCTGCTATATATGACTTTAACTGTATATATCTTGAACTATATATGTTAAAATTGGATGTATTAGGTATCATTTGAAAGGAGTTTTCTTAAATTCATTCATTCGCTCATATTATTAATCAAATTTTCATTTGAAAAAGAACTTTTTTTTTTTCTGTGTTTTCAGTAGTTTTCCATCGTAAAAGACCAAAACCCAAGGATGTGATAGTAACATATATATGTATGTATGTATGTCTACGTGTGAATGTGTTCATTTATTGATGATACTTTATCGGTAGTAGTAGAAGAATAGAAGTAGAGCGTGGGGTGAAGTAAAATATCGGTAGCAGTACGCACGCACGCACGCACGCACGAGGGGATGAAGACTGAAGAGAAGAGAAAAGAAATAGCTGCCTTGAAGTCCTGAATTACGGAAAATACAAATGAGGTTGAACCCTGTTTCTGTCGCACGAACGTGGAAATGTTGTTTATATTAAAAAAGGTAATAAATAAATGAAAAAGGCACTGTAAAAATGAAAAATACGAAAGAAAGTCCCCACACGCTCTTCTTCCTTTTAAAAGTTGGGGACCACTGCATTCTTCTAAAATCTAAATCAATCAGACCAGATGAAAGAAAATAAAAAATAATTAAAAAATTATTTATTAAGTTGCTCGGAGAATTCCCAACCCCTTCCCCATTTTTCCATTTGACGTCTCGTTCAACTGCCTCTTCACGAGAGACCTGACATTTTCCTTTTTTTATTTTATTATATTTTTGAAAAATAATGGAGTAATTATTTTTCTGGATTAGGTGAGATAGGTTGACAAGAAGATGAGAAGGGTTGGGCCTGGTGGCTCCTAATTGTATTCAAATTCCATACGGGTGTGCGTGTTGTCACGGGCCGCCGAGGCGCAAGCGGGGATGCTGCAACGCAGAGGCACATCAGCGTACAAACTTTAGCACGCGGGCATGGATGTTATGCCTTCCGACGCTCAAGCGCGCAAGCAGAATGGTTCGCGGGTGAACAGTGCTGCAGGTGAACAGTATGCCGTGAGCTAAATGGCTTGCAAGGGAGAGTTGGATGTGTTGGGGGCTTAATGGTTGAGTTGAGGCAGTCCATTATCATGTGAGGCAGCTTGGTCCAGCAACCATATGGGGAGCTTTGCTTGGATTGGTTCCAAAACTTGTATAGGCTTTGGTTAGGCCCAAAATGGCCTAATCTATGTAATTAGCTTTTTGGTTGTACATTTCCTATTGGCGCAAATGTGTGAAGAGGTGGGAGATGAGATATTTCCTCCTAGCCAATTATCTTCACCCATGTATGTATTGTGGCCAATTGAATTCAATCATGTGTACATATATAATTGTAAAGTTTGTAAATGAAAGAGGAGGACCCATTTCCTTCTCCAAAATTCTGCATCTACATTATCTCCATTTCTCCTCCATTTGTGTCTCAATTTGAGCACCAAATTGACATATCTCACGGCATAATTGACTCACCCACTCACACACAAGTGTATCTTAGGATAAAAGGCTTACTTGGATAGTGATAGCAAGCTAATTCAAGTGCCGCACGGGGCTGATTTCATTCCGCAGAATCAGCACGTGACAGTGTGCGTGTGTGTGTGTGAGAGTGGTGTGGTCTAGTCAGGTTGCCCATTTCTCTAATCACCGTCGCTCATTCATGATTCATTCACTAACTTTGGCTATCAGAAAAGAAAGAAAGATTGGGTTTTTGAAGTGATATTTGATTTGACATTGCTGGCGGAGTTGGTGATGATGTCGGACCTAGGTGATGAGACGGTGTTAGTAGAATACAGGCTTTGTAAGACCTCTACCTTCTCCCTTCTATGACACTTTTGCTAGTGCTCAGATGTCAAATCTTTCTGCCTAAAAGAGGAACAACGAAATAAGAAATGCCCATTTAGTCTTGTTATTGATAGATGGCTGGTCATGATAGAAGAATGAATTTGCATTATTGATGAGAAGTTATGACTCATTAGGTTAAAATTTAATCAGGTAAAGTCATTTCATTGTCCCATTTCCTTTGGGGAGAAAATGCCATGAATTTAAGAGCAACTACCTGAGGCAAAATTTGAAAAACCAAAAAGAAAGTGACTTGAAACCACTAATCAGCTTGGTGGTAAGCCATCTTTCTTCCTTATTGTCAAGGAAGGATTAATTCCCATTGGTTGCTTGTCAGTAAATTTTTTCCAAATATAATCAGCGTAAATATAATCTGATGGATCAAGAAATTTCGACTGCAACACGGATTCCAGTAGAGATATCTAATTATAGAAATGTCAATAACAAGAAAAATAAAAGACAAAAAGTGGCTCTCCATTTCTTTACTTCAAATTAAGCCTAGTAGTTAGAAAAGAATCTAAAGCCCACAAGTTTACCGAGTTCATGATGCTAGAAGACCAACAGTTCTGTCCACTTAATATTCACAAAATCTTGATGTTGATTAGTTTTAGTTGAACTGCATGGCATATATGGCCTCAACTTTCATTCATTGGTTCACCATCTGCTGTTTCTTGGTCACCGATATTAGTTTCTCCACCATCTGCTTTTTCTGCCCGCGCCTGTTCTGTAGTTCCTTCTACATCCTCATTTAACTCCTCTTCTGCATTTGGTTGGTTTAGAGGAGGTGGCAGCACTTCGCTAACCAAGTCTATTAACTCTTGAAGTTGTTCTTCTTCAAATCGTGTGTCAGATTGCTCTATAATCTGAAATGTAAAACAAATAAACATAATGTATTATCAGATAATACGTCTTTGACAAAACAAAAAGGCTATGAATGCCAAAAAAGAGATAAGCTATCTTCATGAAGTTAGATAAAGATTACATATCATGCGAATTTATAGCTTATTAAAGACACAATCTTCTTTGCATACTGCAAAAATATACATTTAAAATTGGTATCTTATAAGAGAAATACAATTTTTGTTCTTTCTTATACAAACTAAACAGTTCATTGTTCTCAAAAATTAAAATATGAAAATAAAACTAATCACTACTCACTACTAACTAACTGATCAAGATCTGGAAAAAGAGCACAACAAATTAAGTTTTGCAAAGTTTTCAATATCATGAAGTTGGTAATAGTCCACATGAAACATAGATTATTACATTCTGATGTGTTCAGCATTCCAATTATTTGGTAGAAGTCATGTCGCAAAAGCCATAGATTCAGGCAAGTAATTGCCACTCTGGCAACTAAAAAGACTACTGATGCACGGATTCACAATAATCTTACTTGATATGTGGCATAGAAAATATATATCAAATAACATGCAGGGCATACTAAGGCATCTATATATAGAAAAACTTTCATGTATGGGAATCCGGATTTTTGTTAAAATACGGACGTCTGCACCAGAGAAGGACTCTCTTTCTCTTCTTTGTCTCTCTCTATCTATTTATATAAACACAGACATATATTCTATATCCAAAAGCTATAACATGAAAATATTTTGAATTAGAGAAACCAATATTGCAAAATGAGAAACACATAGCAGAGAAAGATAATGAATTTACCGAGTCTATTTCAACTAAAGAGGCTGGCCGAATGTTGATGATATTGAGAATCTCAGCTTTCGCAAGTTTGAATTTTTTACTCTTTTCTAGAAACTCGTTGACTTTCTCTCTTGTTTGATTGCAAGCAGCACTCTCCGCCAAATAATCATAAACCTTCAGCACAAGCATGAAAATTAGCCACACATGGATGTCCAACACTATAATTTGATAACAACATAACAACTTGCAAAATCACAAGAACAAATTCAACCTTGAACTCAGATGGTGCTACTGGAACAAGCACTCGTGTAGGGTCCTTGGAAGCCCCTCTAGAACGTAGAAAATCAAGCACTTCAAAATTGGTAAGTGGCCCAGCATTGGCTTCCAGTCTGAAAAGCATTAAAACTGTTGAATTACATGACAGAAAAAGAACAAAAAGAGATTTTGAGAAAAGGAAAAAATAGGTTATTGTAGAAGGCTCAATTCATTTTCAAAATGAAGCACAGTTACGCAGACTAAAAGCAATATAACTAAGGAACGAATCAATAAGATTGCAAGTGCATACATCTTCATCCCCGCGGAAACTACTTCGTTTGATTAACACTAAATGTTGTACTCCTTTAGTATATACAAGCAGGTGTCCACAAAAATCTGCTTTCAGCAACCTCACTGCAATGAACCCAAAAATATTTCCAAATTTGAGTCTCGATTCATTTTAAGTGGGCTCAAATTTCAGAGAAAAGTAATTTAAACAAAAGTAATTTAAACAATGTCATTTATGTCAAAAGCAACAATTCTATGAGGAATTTCGTCGAACACATAGCATGACAGCCAGAGTAAATCAAGATATCTGGTTCATATTGATGTTTTGATGGTTTCTTTCATTACATTCATGTCTTGAGCGCTCACTATACTCGAATTACTTGGTGATGAAAGGGTAGCAAACTCTATAATCATGCAAGACTTATAAATATTAACTACAATTAAGCAAGTTAAACATACCCGTACATATAAAAAAACATAAGCAAAACACAACATAAAAGAGTTTAGTTTGAGCGAAAATGTACCTTCAATATCATCGTCGTAGTCTGCAGTTAGGAGGGTACTGAATAGAGGCAGTTCTATTTTATTAAGAACGAAGAGGAGAGAAGGCTATTCCTTAGTTTGTTTCAATGCAGATTTAAAACGATTCGTCGTTTGTTAAAATGCATTAAAAAACGACTTGTCGTTTTGTTTATTATTTATCTTTCGGGGTCGATGCTGAGAACATACTAGAATCGAACGGTCCGGATTACACAACAATTCCACCGGAGGCTTGAATACAAACGATACTTCCTCAATTAGACCGAACCAGGTCAAGCCAATGTTTCGACTGAGCCGCAGCCCCAACGAGCAGGAACCCAGTTAGTACAAACTTCGAACCCCAAAAAGAACCGAAAACGAAGATCTCCCATAAACCCTAGCGACCGAAAAACCATAAAATACAGTGCCTGAAATCTTTTTCGTTTGAAAGCTTATAACTTTGTCAAACCATGGCTGCTGAGGCAGGATCAGGTACGGCAGAGGAGATGTCATTGAAAGATAAAGGCAATGAGTTCTTCAAAGCTGGGAACTATCTCAAAGCAGCTGCTCTTTACACTCAGGCCATCAAACAAGACCCTTCTAATCCAACTCTTTACAGGTATAATGGATGCTCTATTAATCAAAATGCAATCTTTATTTGGTATTTGAATAATTCACTTCAATGTTCTAAGTGGGTTTTTGATTTATTTGCAGTTGACATTGTACTCATCTTAATTTTTTGTTGATGTTTATTTTGTACTTCATCGTTATGTAGCTTTTTACTTCATACTTCATTTACTTTAGTGAAGCTTAAAAGCCATTGGGGTATCCTGTTAAATTCTTTGTGGGGGAAAAACCACAGTTTCTTGTTTGTTTGCGTAATGGTAATTGTCGTGTTTAATGTAATATCTCTCTTGAATCCGTTTATGACCGGACCTACATTCAGCCGTTTATTTTTTTTTAATTAAGCTATAATTAAAATAATAATAGTAATTAAAAGTATTTAGTTTGCAAACTAATTGTAAAATGTGATATATGTGATTGAGCTTAAGCGATTTTATTTTTTTTGCAGTTCATCACATGTTGAATTTATTACTCAATGCTTTGGATTACTTTGGTTATAGGGATAGAATCAATTCCTATTATGTGCTTGGCATTTATTTTCTTCCCCATGAGCTTGCACTTGTCGTATGCGTATGCCTGCATGTCTATGCAGGGTTATATTGATCGTGTTCTAATGCATCTTCTCCATTGCACTATTTATCATTGGCCAGCAACCGTGCTGCAGCATTTCTACAGCTGGTTAAACTTAACAAAGCGCTTGCTGATGCGGAAACAACAATCAAATTAAACCCCAACTGGGAAAAGGTTTGTTTTTCTTTCAATTAATATTCATCCTACTTGCTATACTAAGCTCTTCCATAACAATTGTAATTTTGATGCACCTGCAGGGATATTTCAGGAAAGGATGCATATTGGAGGCTATGGAACGATATGATGATGTATGTTGGTTAATTTTCTCTTTTTCCTTTTCATTGAGTCTTTTGGACAAGAGCACATGGCTTTGCTTTCAGCTGCTCTTATCTTTTCTCTTTGCATCTTGTAGGCCTTAAGTGCCTTCCAGACAGCTTTGCAATACAATCCACAGAGTGCAGAAGTATCACGAAAAATAAAGAGGGTTTCCCAGTTGGAAAAAGACAAAAAGCGTGCTGAAGAAGTTCAGAACATGAGATCCAATGTTGATATGGTTAGGCACTTGGATGCGTTGAAATCTGAAATGGTGAGTGCAATATCTGAACCCAAAAGATTCTGTTGTACCCTGCATATACATACAGTTCAGTCTCCTTTCACGTGTGTATAATAGATTTCATGAGGGATTTATCATAAAAGTTTGTGTTTCCATAGTCTCTTAATATCATATTTTGTGGTCTTTTCATTTTCATCTGTCATAAGCAGAAGGTCTGTTGATTCTCTGAACTGTATAATGCAGTTTTACTCTCAGAGAATTGTTTTCAGCATTTCCCAATAAGGAGGATTAAGTTGGTCTTCCTCTTTGCAGTCTGAGAAGTATGGAGCTGAAGAATATTGGAAGGACATCTTTTCTTTTCTTGTTGAGACAATGGAGACAGCTGTGAAGACATGGCATGAAACTTGTAAAGTGGATGCTAGAGTATATTTTCTTCTTGATAAAGAGAGGACAGATGCTGAGAAATATGCTCCTATTGTCAATATTGATAAGGTACTTAATCTTCTGTCAGCATTCATGTCTCATACCCTTCTTCTCTTATATTGTTTATTATATGACATTTTTTAGTTTATGTGGTTTTATGTCCTCTCTTTGTTATTGGGTTTAAATTTATAACTACAACCTTTGGCAAATTATTAGTTTCTACCGAGCATGTAATTTGAAGATATATATATATATATATATATATATATATATATATATATATATATATATATATATATATATAGGACGGATTAGTGGCCTCATATTTGTACACATATGTTTACATCATTTGTAGATCATTAAATTTAACCACCACCAACAGTTAAAATTAACTCTGACCATATAATTAATGTATAATTAATGCGTATGTCATATTTAATCTCAACCGTTAGAAGTACATAGATCCAAAGGTCTACAAATGAGTGTAAATATGTGTGTGAAAATATGGAGCTGTCGATCCTTCCCTATATATATAGGAAAATGATCGATAGCTCCCTAAAATTACACATATTTTTACATCATTTATAAACCGTTGGATTTATACACTGTTGACAGTTGAGATTGAATCTAACATGTACATTAATTATGATATATTAATTATGTGTCACATTTAATCTAAAGCCATCAAAAGTGCATAGATCCAATGGTCTATAAATGATGTAAGAAGATGTGTAATCTTAGAGGGTTGCTGATCCGTCCTCATATACAGACACATTTATTTTAATGTTGAATTTGAATAAAAAGGTATGTTCTTGACTTACAGTGACTACTCTGTTGTTTCAGGCCTTTGAATCACCCCATACACATAGCAATTGTTTTTCATTTCTAAGGCAGTATGCTGAGGATTCATTCTCAAGTGCAGCTTGCCTAGTGGTGCCAAAAAGTATCATATCTTACCCTCAGGTAACATTTACTGTCTTCATATATGCGTTAGATTGGGTTAGGGTCTCCTTGATAAGAAGGATTTATGATCTTTATGTATTATTCTCGCTATCCTTTCCATGCATAAGTAGTGTAAAAATACCCATTGATGCGAATGCTTATTAAGATGCATTAAGTTTAAGTATGCCAAAGTGTTTTGATGTCAATTATTTATATCTAACGGCTAAGCTTGCTTAGGAAAGAAAAATAAAAGGGGAAAACAAAAAATTGTTCCAGTGTGATGGATGGCATTTTGGCATCATAATTATTCCAATTCTGCATGAAAGCCTAATCAAGGATTAGATCAGTGGTATCTATGTGCAACCAACATGCTTTCAACTTGATATTCTTATGTGATATGATTCTAACCACCCCTATCAATTTGAGTGTTTTCAACTATGCTGCTTTATTCGTTCATCTATTACTAGTAGCTGCTTTGCGCAGTCTTTGTATCTAACTTGTAGTACATGATTTCATTCTCTTTGTTGTCTTGAAATGTTGTTTACTCCTTAAGCAGGTCTTATAGATTATGTTCTGACTTTGCAGGTTTGGAAAGGCCAGGGATCAAGAAAGTGGAGACATGGGCAACATGATGGTTTCTTTGTTCAATTTGAGTCACCTGTCCTGCGAAAACTATGGTTTATACCTAGTTCCAATGAGAAAGGGCAAACACTGTGCAGGTCTGTCTGTCTCTCTCTCTCTTCCCCTGTCTCTGATAAGCTAATTATCTTATTCCTCAAGAAACTTTTCCCATGATTACCCATAAATTCAAGGCTTTTGTATAGCTGAAAGTAATTTTAAGGTAAACATCTGAAAGGTAGTACCATAAATATGCCTTGTGTGGTTGCAATATATTCATTGTACTTTCAACAATTTCTTTTAAAAACCATGACAATTGAGTAGTTCCCTTTATTACTGCTGTAAGTGATTGAATTTGGCGGTATGATTGTCTAGCGTATTGATAGTCGAGTGCTTTTATTGTTTGCGGTATTTCAAATTTAATCCTTCTTGTGGAGCTTTTATGTCCCAAACGCACTAAGAGATGGCTCCTTTGGCTCAATGCTAGAAACACATAGTATGCTGCTGCAAAAGATTCAGTGTATTGATGTTACTTTTTGTTATGATAAAGATTAGCTTCTTTGTTTTTACATATGTTCAAAACCTTGGTCTCCCAGCTTGCTTGTGACAAAGCACACTCATTATGCTTATTCCATTTCTTTTACCCTACCTTGTTAGTTTATCAAACAGAACTTGACAATTACAATGGTTGTCTTATCACACAACAGTGATAGTACCGCAGTGCAATTTAAGTTTGTATTGAACCAGTGAAAGCTAAATAGCTTGTCATTTTCCAGGGACCCTGAAGCTCTGGACATCGGTGCCCATGAAGTACTTCCACGCATATTCAAAGAAAAGCTGCCTGATCCTTAAGTCATTTTCTGTTAGCTTGGCTTTTACCAGAGACAATGGTCAGGCGAACTGCAGCGGTTATGTAAACAAAATCAACATACAACAGCAATGGAAATGCGAGCTCTTGGTGAGATATGATGATGGAATGAAAGGTGCTATCCTGACCATATTTTTCATGCACTCAATCGTGAACTCTTGAGAGTTTTTCTGGGCTTGTGGAGTGGTAGTTTTGTGATATTCTCTATTGTAAAATTGCTTCCTGTATTTTGTTGGGCTTTGACCCTTTGATTAATTGAAATTACTTGCTACTCGGTCTGTAATTGCTCATACTCTTTGGAATCAGTTTGCATATTACTCCTGATTTCCGTCTTGAAATTTCTAGTAGAGAATGTTTAAGATAGGACTAGAGTAGTATGTTTTCCTCATTGTCCAGATTTTAACAAAATGCAGTTGTGGAAGAAAGGACTCTAGGAAAAGTATATAGACAACAAATTCAATAATTGTTCATAGAAACCAGAGCACACAGTTTTTCTAGTGCTTCATCAGGAGCAGCTATTCAGTTATTCTTAAGGCTTCGATGCAGAAGGTGATGTAGGTGCTTGCCTGGATATGTCTTTCTCTACCATGAGGTTCTGCTATAGCTTCCATCCTGATAAACCTGCGAGTACTTTTCACCAGGAGGAGCTAATCAGTTATTCTTAAGGCTTTGACGCAGAAGGTGATGGAGGTGCTTGCCTGGGTATATCTCTGTCTCTTCCATGGGGTTCTGCTATAGTTTCCATCCCGGTAAACCTGCAAGTACTTCTTATATGAGTTTTGCAGTATTGATCAGTTTCGGGCATCGTTCAAACAAATGAAAATTACGCAATGAATTTTTTTCTGTTGAAGCGTACCTGCCCTGAATACTCTGAGACAAGACAAGGACTAGGAAGATTAGTCGGAGCAGTAGACAAAGTATCTTCATCCGATTTAACTATTTCAGGCCTAACTGCGTTCTGATTGTGCCAAAAGCCTCGATTTCATCGTGCTTTTGTGGGAAAATTTGGTTATAACCATTTAATTATTTGAGCCTTGGTCAAAATTGCATACCAATAATTGAATAATAAAAATTCATATGAAACCAGCTTTTCTAAGGAAAACTACACCTTGTTCTGTCGTTTTTGATTTGTCCGTAATCGTCAAATCCACAATAGTTTTACTAGGCAAATAATTAAATATAAATAATCTATCGACTTGATATACAGTGATTTTATATTCATTCTATTCTATAATAGCAATGTTTTGAAGGACTCAATTTCAAACATATCATGTCTTCTGCGGCTTTGATTATAAGTAACACCTAGAAGATTCCTTATACATTTATGTCTTGCGTTGGATATTATTTTGCAGCATTTTAGAATGTTATGGGTCAAGATATAGATTTGAAATTCGTTGTTCAAGTGGCTCCACCGGCTGCTCTGATGTTTTTTCTGGATGAAGTTATCTAGATTTTATTTATTTGTTTATCCCATTCCAGCCCATCCTCTGGAATTTTATTGAACGTAATGTAAAATAATATAACAGATCGATTGTAGCCCTTTAGTCTCCGCTTAGAGCACCAATATCTAAGGCACGTCCTGTATCTTTGCTAACTTTTCATGAATGGTTGATTATCCATTACACATTACATCGTATCAATGTATCATAATACACCACCAGAGATGCAAACAAGCATACATTTAACAAAAAAATGATAAGTTTGTCTAGGATATATTTCACAAATTCTCCTGCAGTGAATGAGTTTTAGTTGTATACCTGGCTCCTTTGGTAACCTGAGACAAAATAAGAACTAGGAAGAGGAGCTTGATTGAAACCGCAAACAACTTCATTTTGTCTGCTTACTACTTGGGATTTTGGCCGGCCTGAGGTTATACTTATAGACTGAAAGACCATTTCCTGTTCTTCTTTCGGTGTAGAACATTTGGTCATGCATGTATCTAGAAAACTAGATACCATTTGGTAGGAAAAAGTCTTTGTTGCTTCTTTACCAAGTAATAATTAAATTGTAATGGAATTAATAATTCAAGGTGAACAGAAGTCTAACAGAGCTTTTTAAATTTGAGTCAATTAGTGGATCCAACAAGAACTTTCTAGGAAAGTAACTTGAAGTAGAAAATATACAAAATATATAAGCTTGGAAACATGGGTTTACACTGATTGATTTCTCCTGTTTACACGACTTTGCTGCTATATATTCTCAAAATTTTATTGGGAAGCGTACATATCTTATTGCCTGATGTAGTATTATATAATTATTAGTTTAAAGCTTACAAGCACCATCAAAATAATCTTAGCTTCCAGTGCTGGATGAATCAGATTAATCATGCCACTTCTGCAATGAGTACATGATTCCTAGCTAAATCCACAGTGATCAGATCCATTAAGCGCAAAAAATTTGAGCCAAATCTTAGGTTAGACGTTATCATCTTGTGAGTTGTATTCGACTCCAAGATTTGATTTGCTTGTGTGTAGCATGAAATTGCATGCTGCTACAGCATCTCCCACTGTAAGATAAATCCATTCCTGACCAATGTTTTCGATGAACTTGGCATTTTCTAGCTTCTTGATCACCTCGCTTCGTGGGTTTACTAGCACAAGCTGAAACATAATGATTTAGTATATCAATATCAATAAGCTTAGTAACCAAGCTGTTCATAAATAATAAATAAATAATTAAAAAATTGAAATTATTAGGAAGGTTAAGACAATAAAAATACCTTGAGACCTCTTCTATCAACGATCTTCTTGACTTCTTCAAGCAAGCTGATTCCACTGGTGTCAATGCTTCCAACATCTGTAATATTTTCAGAATGATCAGGATGAAACTTATGATATATAGTAGACTTGCTCTAATCTTTGTGCTTATTTTGAATAATTGCTTACTGCTCATATCCAAAATGACATAGTGCAAGCTGGTTTCTCCCGAAACTTTCAATCTGTCTTCCTCCTCGAATATCCATCTAGAGATCCTGAGAATGAAATTAGCAGCCAAGGTTCTTGTTAGTCTTGTTTACAATTCAATACAAGTTCGTTTAACATGTAAACTGATGGTTTATGTACCTTTCTCTTAAGTAGCTTGCATTGGCAAAGTAAATTGGTGCATCAATCTGAAGAATAAGAACTCCAGGAACACTGTTAGCAATTGGGTATTGATCAATACTTCTGTAGACCACAGAGTTCGGAATGTTTCCTAAAACGAACGTTCTAGGCCTTGCAACAAATAGCAGCACTCTTAGCAAGGAAATTGCAACCTGCGTGCATTTACAAGCATAGCTCACATCAATAACGTTAAGCTATTTACACAAAAAAACCTAATACAGTGGAAATTTTAAGAATTACTTACTGCAATAACTAAACCAATTTCAACACTGCCGAAGACCACACCAACATAAGCACTCATGCATACAATGAAGTCGAATTTGTCAAGTTTCCAAAGGTGAATGGCTGCTTCGTAGTCAATTAGGCCAAGCATGGCAGCAGTAATAATAGAAGAGAGCACCACAAGGGGAGTGTAATGGAATAACGGCGTTAGAAATAACAGTGTCAGCATCACAGCCGTGGCCATTACTATATTCGACACTGCTGTCTTGCACCCTGCATTGAAATTCACTGCCGTTCGCGAAAATGGCCCTGCAATCGTCATAATTATTCAAAATATCAGTAAAATTTCCACGATCTTTGTGTAGTTGGGCCTCAGGTAAACGCCAGCTCAATTTTCGTGGTCTATGAAAATGGGCTGGGTTTTCTGCAGACAGTTGTTGTCTTGTCCTAACAAATCAGAGCCGCAAATTAATACCTGTTGTTAAGTAGCAAGAGGTGCAAGAGCCAGCGATATTCATCATCCCAAAAGCAATCATCTCTTTGTTGCCATCTATGTGGTAGTTCTTGAACATAGCAAAGCTTCTCCCAACCGCTATGCCTTCCTGTACACCCATTGCTCTTTTAAATTTATTTGACGAAGTTTAATTTTTTTTTTTAAATGTCACATTAATTTGAAATGTGCAGTTGCAGCATATTATTCATAAGATAAATTTAATTGGATAATACAATATAGTACCATCAATTAACATTAATAAATTCGGTTATGTTAGTAGCTTGTGCTTGATTGTATGTGAGTCTAAATTCCAAACAAACAGACGCAGTTGGTGGAGAAATAGACATATGGGACCCAGTCCACCATTCTGACGTGGCAATAGAGTAGTATCAGTATGACTTATGTCAACTCTGGCTTGAGGCTCAGGAATTCTAGAGCCAAGCTAGAAATGGGGAGCATGTGATGTGATGAGGGAACTGAGTGGAAAATGATGCGAGAAACTGATGAACAAGACTTACTGCAAGAGCAATGACGCCAGTTATGACTCCAGTTTTAATGGCTGTCATGAGATATGGAGACCCAAAAGCCAACTCTGATAAAGATGGAGGATTCAACCCTTTTTTCAGGTGTCCAATCTGCATCAAAATACATACAAGACAGTCACGTATTTTGGACAGTAACATATAGTGAAGATGTATGTTTGGTTTGTAGCTCTTACTCACCACTTGTACGCCATGTTTCTCGGCATGAGTCAAGTAAACGAGGACGCTTCCCAAAATAACAGACGTCAGCGGGGCCATTGCGTTTATCCAAAAGAAAGCTGGCTTTCTCTTGCTCTGCATGCATGCCATATATCATATAATCATTTTTTTTTTTTTTCTGGTCAGTTTCAATTTAATTGGTTTACGGCTTGTAGTTTCAACTTTTTGATTGATTTATTCTTTTAGCCCATAATTAAATGGAGTCTGGTGAAAGCATACTCTTTATAGTTACCTTACGGGCAACGATACAAGGTGTAATTTGGATATCGACTGTGAAAATCCTAGTTTCTGGTTGAAGATAAATAAATGGTAACGAATCTAACGATAGCCTTGAGGTTAAAGAAAACCCACTTTAGTAGTCCTATGATTATTGTTATAGGTGATGGTCTTAATGTTTCATAAATTATGACAGCGACCAGTGGGTAAATGAACATGAAAGTTTAACAAATAATTAATTCTCCCTTTTTTATTTTACTTTCGAACATTTCGTCGAAGTAGTTCAAGTTATTAAATAATTAATTAATTAGCTTGAAAATTAACTGAGAATATGAAAAGTTACGTATTGGATCTACTTACAAAGTATCTAGTGAGGAGGAGGAAGAAAAGGAAACAACAGCCTAGCATTCCACTTTCCCATCTCCACTGCATCACCGACACCATTATTAATTACATTAAAAAAGGAGCTCAACTTTTATCTAGGAAAGTTATTCGGACAAAAGCTATAGTGCTGTAGGAAAAAGCAAACCTGGTGTGTTTGGCTAAAAACAGAGCGCATAACCGATACTAAATCGGTGGCATG
This sequence comes from Melia azedarach, assembly GCA_028052125.1. NCBI lineage: Eukaryota > Viridiplantae > Streptophyta > Magnoliopsida > Sapindales > Meliaceae > Melia > Melia azedarach. The sequence goes on along the minus strand of CM051396.1, from coordinate 3,344,820 downwards.
AGTGAAACGAACCAGCCCCAGAATCCCTTTTAGTTGTTGAAGACAAACAACTGTTGCTGCTCCACCCATAAAACCCACTATGGTTGCATGCGACAGAAAGTCCACTATAAAACCAAGCCTGCAATTAAGTTCCCAAGTAATTAATTAGTTAAGGATCTTTATGGAACATCTTATCGTCGTTTTTACTTTTTATTATGTTTTTCTGTTATTATGCAACAAGACAAAGCCCATTGCGATGTTTGAATTGATTTAGACTTACATAAAATAAAAAGACAAATGAGGCAAAGATACTGACCTCAAGAAGCCAAGAGTAGCTTGGAAAACTCCAGCAAAGAAAGTAGCGGTAAGAGCCAACTGAACATAAAGCTTAGGGTTTTCATTAGGGTTAACCTCTTTCCCTAACATGGAAGATATCAAAAGTGAAGCAACAGCTACCGTGCCCACTGCCAAATCTTTTGAGCTGCCCATCATGGCGTATATCAATGGTGGAACAAAGCTGGAATCTGCCTTTCTCAACAAAGAAAGCAGCATAATTACTAATATTGTTCCTGTCAAAGCTCAAGAAAACTGTATAGTTATTCAAAAACAAAAAAGAAATAACATTGCGATACTTACACAATCCAATGATCGGCGGCAAGTTGGCCAAATTTGCATAACTTATCCCTTGAGGAACTGCAAGACTAGCAATAGTAATCCCTGCAATAAGATCAGCTTTGAAAAACTCGAAAGTGTAGCGAGGAGCCCATTCAAGAATTGGCACAAAGTACTGCAAGCCTAACAAAAACTTCCGAGAAGCCGGTCGGTTCTTGAATTGTCTAAAAGGGTCATCGGGGAAAAGAGTTTCCTTCAGACCAGACTTTAGTGACTTGAAAAACGGTTTTGATGGAGGAACTGAAACTCGATGTGGGCATTCATAGTCAATGTTACCCATTTGCAGTTTAGAATAATAGATTTTCCTACAAAGACAGAAATTATAAACTATAAACGTATTATATTATGGTTTTTGCTACGCGAAGTAGTATATAAGAATTTATGTCGGTTGTCTAATTAAGGATTAATGCTAATGTTTTGGCCAGGTTTGGTGACATATGTTTTTCTGGCTGGTGAAGAAAATGATTATGCGAGAGAGAGAGAGAGAGAGAGAGAGAGAGAGGCAGAGCTTGGAAACTAATGGTGCTGAAGAGTTGGCTAGTTCATGAGAATAAGGGCGGTTGGCTCTATATATAAGGTGGTGAGTAGCGAGTGTGCCGTGTGCGTGACAAATGAATGTAAGATATCATACCCAACTGTTGCAAGTGACCACTCAAAAAGAAAAGAAAAAAAGGACTGAGAACACGTCATAAGTTGTCAACTTCTTTTGACCTCTGACCATTCACCTTCTAGCTTGCTTCGCTAACTCTTAACATTAACATTCGCAAGAGGCAAATTGACACAAAATCTTACCTAAGCTTGGTGGCATTTAGTAGAAATAGGGTTATTTTTATTGGATGGATGTATCGAGCGCTACACGTGGTAGTTCACTGCTTGCACAACACAGCTAGCTGAAGTCGGGGGATTTTGGGAAGATATACTATATATATTTGTTTATTAGCTCTTTTTGGGAGTAAATTAATGGATTTTACTCGATATTATTGAGGATCATATGGTCCCAACTTCACATACAAGTGGGAAAACTAGCTGTTTGCTACTTCTATTTACTTTTAGTTCTAGTTAATTACCCTTTGTGTTATGCGTTAATTTATAATTAATTAGCTAGATTTGCACCAAACAACACTTACGAATGTTAGTGATTGATGGAATAATTGATATCTTTGGAAATGGGAAATCGCCAATGAGAGGGAAGAGTCAGGAAATTTTGATTGGTTCACACGAGATTTATACAATCCATTAGATCGATTGATACATATTCTGTTTAAATTAACGGAAAAAAAAAATTGGAAAGGTCTTTTGATGGAGCGACACTTTTAGAGTAGTGTTTAATTTTTTCTTTAAAAGAAAGAAGATTCTTCGACCTAAATTTGATAATTTGACAGGTATAGTTAGCATGGCATGAAATTCAATATTTGCTTTAGAGTAATATGCAACTTGGGTATCTACAAGCTTTTGTATGCGGATATGAAAAATTGGAAAGATTTGAGTTATTAAAATTCGTACACTTGGTTATTTTTAAAAGCTTAAACCAATTATAATTTATAAGCCACTTTTAAATCTTTTTTTTTTGTTTACATTCAATTTGCACACATATAATGGGTACTCTTATGTATTACCAACCTACTTATATATATCTCAATCATTCATTGATAAAATTAATTAATGTTCACATGATGATAAGAATTTATAATAAAATTCAAACTCTTGATTTAAATGACTTTGAAATTGGCTGGTGACAAGTCATAGATTAGATGGAGAATCAACTATCATGATTCATTAAATCAAATTGAATTGAAAGCTTGTTAATTAATTTTACAGTAAAAAAAGAAGAAGAAGCTGCCCTCCCGGGTATAATTTTTAAGATCAAAGAAATGGAATTTATGTGGAGAATTGTCACTGCGAAGCAATCTTTTGGGAATCTCCCCACATATAGCTTGGTGAAAACTCTGAAGTTGTGGGGGTCTATTGTGTTTAATAATTCACGTGCGAATTGCACCGACGGTCGATGGAAAGAAAGAGCTAAAAGTTGGCAGAATTTTCTTGACTTTCAAAAAGGTGGGAGAGAAATTAATTAACTTTCGCTCTTTTTTTTTCTTCTTGCTTTCTCTCTACAATCATTACTGGAAAACTGTTGTAGCCAATTAACACTTCCTTATGTAAATTATTCCTTCTAGAATCAGATAATATATAAGCTCTGATAATATGAGTAATTAAATATTACTAACATAGATATATTTACTAGCTATATGAAGAGTCTTTATCGCACAACACTTCTGTCTGTGCTTCAGACACTTTGGCAATATTAGCAGTGATCCCTCACTAAAAGAAGAAAGTAACAATATTATACACGTGTTAATGTAACAGACAACAAAACAAGTCATCACTCGGTTTCAGTGAGTTGTATATGTGTACTCTCTTCATTTGCGCAGGAACATATAGTGGATTCGCTATCTGGTTCTGATAGAAGAATCTCATTATTTTTTCTCTTTTGAAGATTGTGTATATAGTCAATAATTCATCGTGCTTGATTGTGAAACCTACTTACAATTATGCTTGGCGAGAAAATGTTACTTCATCCATGTGTAAAAAATGCTTATAGATATTGGCGATGACACCATGGATGGTGACAAAGATTCATGAACTCAATTCTCGCTATCACATTACAATAATACTCATTTCTTTTTTATTTAATTTCATGCTATTGAAAAAAACTTTTCATCGCATTATTGAAAAATACACTAATTAATTAAAGTAATATGGAAAGAAAAGGCAAAGCAGTGCTGCTTTTTCTTAAATCTCTCATTGAAAAAGTTTTGAAATTCGCTCAAGACAATGATGAAGCAAGTTAAAAACGTCCCCAGATGCGCCTTCGATTTTCTTTATCTTCTTCTTATTACGTTCTACTAGCTATCACTGGAAGGATCATGTTAAATCACAAGGTCAATATCAATAGATACCGTGAAGTCAAGATTGTTCTTAACTAAATGCGATAACTAATGGATATATAATATATTCTTCTGCTGTTGGATTTATATATATATACACACATTTTATAGTATTATTTGGTATAAATACCAATTTTTAGTCATTTTCACCGTTATTGGATATTTTATGATATTCCAAATATACGCACTAATTTCTGTGACGAACCGATGTATTTATGGAACTGTTTAAAACCCTAAGGGACGTGGAACAGATTAAATAATAAAAGAGAGAAGAGAAGCATATGTCAACAACATTGGAACAGACCATGTGGAACTGCTTCCTGTTTAGTTGTGGGAGGGACTGTAGTGAGTATCACCATATATATATATATATATATATATATGTATATATATATACGTATGTATATATATATGCGTATGTATATGTATATACGTTAGATTATTATTTGATTAACAAAGATATGACAATAATTGAGGGCCCGATTACATTATGAATGTTTGAATTAAACTAACAATGATCAAAGTGTAATTTGGCCTATATAGTTTGTGGCAGAGAGTCGAGAAGAAATAAATGGGAATCTTAATTTGTTGAGGAGGATATTTATATTTTCATGGAGATTAAGTAAAAATGAACAACTGGCTCATATTAAAGGAAGTTTCGGGTACGGCATCACAAATGTTTGTGGCTTCAGTAAATTTGCTGCAGATACTGCAGGAATATCATCAATGGAGATAACTATGCCTTTTCAAAATGTTGGTCTTTTGTTCAGAGAGAGAGAGGTCAAAGAATAATAGGGCAATGAATGATCTGGTTGTAATAAACCAGATCAACTCCCCTCACATTAATCCTAAAAGGAGAATTACCTTATTTTCTTACTGCACTTTCACTGTAGTACATAATAAACCAGCAGTACTACTGTATAGCTTCTAGGGCCCCACTTAAATTCAAGTATTTTTAAAATCCTGCATTTGGTAGCTTTTTCTTCTTCCGCACCTATTTTATTCTGTTCTTTGCATAATGATTGAGAATGTAAACACATGAAAATTACATGCATGTATCCCACATACACTTTAGCAGTATGTATGCAGAATCTTCCACATTTCACTTTTAGACATTAAAAATTAATCCTATTAGTTATTATATTGTGGTGTTGGTATGAATGCTGCATAGATATTGTCCCAAAACACAATTCTAAAAAGTAATATGTGGGCATATCAGTTTTCGGAGAGGTGGCCAAGAAGAGTATTAATTATGTGAAACAGACTGCTTCTTTGCTAAAGGGGAAGGCATAATAAGAAAGTGATCGGGACAAAGGAAGAGATGATGACAAATTCACATGCTACTGCAGTATTCCCTTTCTCTCATATGCATTATTGTCATCCACACTAAATTCTGTCTAATATTTTTTTTAAATTAAAGGAAGTTTCACAAAGTCAGAAAACCCGATCTGATCACTTATTGGATTCTGTCGATTCCAAAATGTCTTAGCAATATTTCAAGTGCCATTTCTGCTATATGCTTTGAAATGAGGACTTGGATATATATGATTATTCCGGACCACCCATACTGCATTTGGTTCAAATTTTCGAGATATTGATCCGCTTTGCTTTCTGCCAAGAATTTTCAAACTATGAAACAAAATTCATAACGAGTTGTCTAAAAGAAAATGATTAAATACCCAAGGAATTCTGTCAATGGTAGAAAATTAAGAAAACATCCAAACATCTGATAGTTGACCTCATTCAATAATTGAAGAGGAAGTGGGAATTTGAAATGGACTAGTATCTGACAGTATTAAGTGCTCTTTCGTTCTCTATTGTTTGGTTGGTTAAGTAAGAAAAAGGAAACCCATTCGGGAAAAGAAAAGTTCGAATGTTTCTGGGGTGGGCAGAAAGGTGGAAATTTCTGCCCTCTTGGACCCATGAATAGCCGCTAGCTATATTCTCATTCAAAGGTTTTGCTTTTTGGGCGGGCTGATATGAAAAGATTATGTATATTTTTCCTGCTAATTTTTGTGGCCACAGGATTATGCAGGGCTAGGCTGTTCATTCACATTGGGTGGGTGGAAATGACGGGCCTTATGTCACGGCCTCACTTTCTTCACTTGCTTCGACCGTGCGGCGCTTAGCAACCCCGCTTTCTTCACTTGCTTCGACCGTGCGGCGCTTAGCAACCCCGCTCACTAAACAAGCCTTAAACACCCGTAGTGCGCAATACGAAAGCTTAAAAAGAGAAAGAGAGAGAGCAAGAGAGTTTGAGTGAAGAATACTCAAGTTTATTGCTTGAATTCTTGAATAAATTCTTACATTAATTCTTGGATGATCTCTTGGATGATTACAAATGATCCTAACACCTTATATATATACACATCTCCACCTCCTCAATGGTTCTAGAGAATTCCCACTTTCTTAGAGTTTCTAAGATGTTCCATGCCCTAGAGTTACACATTTACAATTAAAGAGTTCTAGAGTAATCAACCCTAGACCATTCTAGAAAATGCTAGGCAATGAAATGTCCTAAGATATTTTAGAATGTTCTATATATGTACATGGTTAAGGAAGGATTTTGGGCTCAAAAGCTTGTGTGCATCCAAGCCCGATTCTTCATATGCAACCCAAATGTTGATTACTTAAGCATACGTGATTCCGTTAGTCCGATTTTCCCTCGTACGCGTTTTGCCTAATGGTTTCCGCTCTCGGGTACTGTTCACGCGGACTGTTCACGCGGTGCGTGACACTTAGCTGATGATTGACGATGATAAGATTAGGGAAAGGATTTTTCAATAAAAATGGGAAACTTTAGTAATTAGTGGCTTGGTTTTTACAGCGATAAGGCAACTAAAATAAGTAATATTGTTGACTAGCTGCGATAAGATGTTTATACCCAAAAAGTCAGCCGTGGGACAAAAATGATGATAGACCTGTTTGAAATTGATCGTGGAATACTTTGGAGAAAACTGAAGTTACGGATCAGTTCTTGAACAAAGGTTAAGAAAGACTAATTACATCACAAAACAATATGTGTTAATTTATTTTTCTCTCAAAAACGATGCGTGGATCTACGACAACATGAAAATCTAGCTTAAACAAATCAAGAATGTGGGCACCCGGAAACATTTCTTAAAAGTCCAAGGCAAAGCCCAAAGCAAAGGTCCGGTTTCAGTCTCACTTTCGGACCTACAAGTTTGCATCAACGAACCAGGCCTAATCCAGAAGTCTGCCTCGCTACAAAATAAGCCTTACCTTGTGTGTAACCCCAAAATTTATTGCGGGGATAAACATACACTTCCTTTCACAATACCTTGGACTGAACAGAGCAGGGGAAATATTTTGGATGTTAGAGCAATCTCTGCGCGTCGACTTAGGTGAGTTAGGTCACATACAAATTAAAGTGATAACTAAAATCATTAGTTAGATTATGTCCACAAAGGAACCCAATTCAACAGTAATGTTTATCCCTTGAGTCAGCCAATAGTGATGACTACACGCTGCCCCTCTGGTTATTTCACACTGCACCCTGAATTTCAGTGCAGAGATTGCAAAGATTTTTTGGTTTCACGCCATTGATCACATAATCTAGCTTACAGGATGGATTCTATGCTCCAATGTTGTACTGTGATTTAATATTTACTTGAATGCACATTATTTAGTATTCTTAAAGCTGTTTTATTGAAACTGTACAAGTAGTTGGCTACGTAAAGTGAGTAGTTACTAGTATTTTAGTCCTCTCATAGTATCGTGTTCACCTTCAAAGGGTCAGTGACCAGAAAGTGTATGATTCATGCATTAGAATTTTTTTATGCTATGAGGCCTCTTTCCTGTGGGTTAGGAAGTCTGGAATCATGAGCTGCAATTGGATGCCTATTTCACAATTTGGAAAGGGAGAAGAAAAGAATCTACAAAAGGAGCCGCTGGTTTGATTCGTAAATTGCGCAGCAAGAAAGCATAAGCAAAAAAAGAATGTTTTATCATTGTGAATGATGTGGAACAATTTTTTCTTTTAATTTTCCAGGAAAAAGAAAATGGCGGTGCTAAATTATCACCATTTTGGGATTTAGAAATGTTATAAAAAAACCTATCTGTAGGTTCTTAAAAAAAAAATCAAAAATTGTTACTTCTACGACTATTGCTGTGTTAAGATGTGGACATCGTGGAAAGAAGCATGGATCTATTTGGACACATATAGCAAAGAAATTGACATCTGATCAGATATCCACAGAATTTCATGATGATCTCGAAAAATCACACTGGATAAATTTCTATTAACAGATAACAAATAAATGTGTTCCTACATTTGTTCCCATAATGCTTGCAGGTCATTTTCCTTAAGCGTAGTCTAAGGAACAGATTCAACCATATCATGCAGAAACATAAAAAACAAAAAGACACGTAAGGATCTCTACATAGGAGTTACTTCAATACAATACTTCCTCCATAGCGGCAGAGGAATTCAGAATCAGAAAACGTTAGAAAATTATAAAACTTCTCTATCGAGCACTTCACTTTCTTCTGATCTTCCATTATTTATTTGATGTTTGCGTACCGGCCACACATAGTTTCCCGTTGCAATTGAGGAGAGATGCTTTTTTAGCACTTATTTCCATGATGCTGCAATCACAAAAAAACAATATTACATTGTGGTTTGATGTTGAGTGATTACCATTAACCTTCGTACTATGCACTAGGAGCCATATAATTTCTTCCTCTCTAACATTATCTTTTATCTGCAATTTATAATAGTGCATTGGGGTCTTAGATTATTTATACTCACATCATATGCAACAAGGGATCTGCAGTAGTTGGTGCTTGTGAGCACTGTACTGGTGGTGGATCCGCACTCACTCTCTTTAAGTGAGACTGTTGATCGATCAAGCTTAATTGACCATGGATATTGGATATTTTGAGCTGTAGCTCCCAAATGTGAAGAGGACCTCTGCATCCGCACAGCCCTTGGGATGTTTCTTCCCTCCATGGACACCCTCCGCCGGCTTGGTTGCCTCTCAAATGAATCTGGCCTTGACTTGGGTGCACTTTGTGACCGGACTTTGGCTCTTGAAGACTCTGTATTGGCCATGTAATTGGGAAATAATGGGTAGTCATAAGACAAAGATTCTGCATAGTCTGTCCTAGGGAAAGCAAAAGGAACTCTTGATGGGTCTGGTTTTGACACAGCAGAATAGTATTGTGGACTGCTCTGTGCTGTGCTATAGGAATAGTCCTCAAAATGACCACTGCACGCTCTAGGACTCATGTCAGTGAGAGCTGATGGAGCTGGAGAGAGCTCATAATTATCTTGATTTGTGTATGCATGATGTGATGCATAATGTGTGGAGAATCTGTGATCTGCTCTTTCTGTTAGTGGATGGCTTGAGTAACTATTTCTGCTCTTTGAACTTCCCTTCGTTTCACCACGATCCATCTCTTCTATCTTAATGCTCTCTTCCATGCCTCTATCAATCTCCTGTAAGTACAAGAACCGGGTTGCAGGCTGCAGTCAATACAGGATTAGCAACAAAAGGGAAAGACATGCTTCTGCAGGTAGTTAAGGACAACAGTGGAGTGTTTGAATTAGTACTGAATATTACTGTTTAATCAAATGAAATTCCTGACAAGTTTGACTAGTATGATAAAGATATAGTATGTGTTCGGTTTCTAATTTCTGTTCCATTTGACTTGGAGATTTTGAGGGAAGACTATTTTATGAGTAGGAATTTTTGGCATGAGGATATAAACTTACAGGATATGCATGCCTAAGCCGATTTTCCTGTGTTGATTTTCTGTGGACTGACTGCCTATGACTAACTGGTGGCTTTGGTTCTTCAGTCAGCTTGATTCTCTGAGCTCGGGCTCTAGCCTGTACCGTCACCAATGCCTGCATGCACCGCAGTGTAGCCGAGGCCTGTTTTCTCACCAGGTGACCTCTTATTAATGCTTGCAACTTTACTAATCCTTTTAACGCACACAATGCCTTTCTTGCCTGAAACAACACCAAAATTACTATTGAAAATTTTCATCATAGAAACATTTGGATCTTTAAAATTGATAAAGGAATTTAAGAGTTACAAACCAAATAAGCACGGAAAACAGATTGAATTTTTATGACAGCAGCCTCTTCAATGGCGCTGGCTCTCCCAGTGGCAGCAGCAGTTAGCCGGATCACAGCAGCCGCAGCCTGTGCAGCCGCCACAGCTGCATCAGCAGCTGCAGCTGTAGCTGCTGCAACGGCCAGGGCATGCTTCTTCTGCTCGTCCTCATTATCTACTGTAGAAGCCTGTATAGTTGGCTGTGTTGTGGCAACTGGTTCTGTAGAATTCAAGTCTTTGGGAGCTGCTGCTGGTGTAGCCGAAGATCTTCGAAAACTCCATCTTCTTTTTTCCTTGGGAGTTGTCGGTAAGATCACAGGTGGAGTTGTTGGATTCTCGGTGACATTTGAAGAATTCTGATTACTTGCACATTTTTCCTTCTCTCTGTCTTTCTTCCCTGTCAAGAAACTTTTAAGCCATTTGCCTGTCTTCCCCATCCCTGTCAAATCCTTCTAAGGTGCCGTTCAATCACACAGGAGAAAATATAGAGAGAAGATAGTAACAACTGATGAGTTAGATCTCTCCTGGTGTATCTTGGATAAGTAGCTTTCAAACATAATTGTCTGTCTTATTAGATCAGAAATAAATTTTTCTTGTTTGACAGCCTAATCTTACTGTTATATTATCTCCCATTTTGTGACCACCACTTTCAGAAGATGGTTTGTTATTTTTGTATTATTCCTATTAAGTAAATCGAGCATCAGAGAAAAGAAACAAAGATGAAGCTCCCAGTTAAGTCACCTGCCACTCTTCTGGAAGATAAATTACATAGATTCCTTGCGTTTGATGTAAATCGTTTAGGGCCCATTTTAACCTTGCAATTCAATGTCATTATGTTGTTGTCATTAAGGATTCTAAGGTAATTATATGGTAGCTTTTTCCTTTTTATTTATTCTTCTTATGGGTAAGATTTTATTAGTTAACTTGGGTTGGAGAGGTTCAGAAACCATGTGAAAATAGGTAGAGAACATGCAGAATCCTTGTAAAATACTCTATTTTCAGGATAGAAGAGCTGTCAATTAGGGGTCAGGAATTTAGAACTTGTAAATATTATGTGGGCTCCACACAGAAATGTCTGAGTAGGGGCCTCTGCGAGTGCACGTGCCCTTTTTATCCTAGCTCGGTGGAGCCTTCCTTGTCTTCTCAGGTAAGTTCTTCCAAGGTCCCAACTCCCCAGTGAACCTCACCTTTGATACTAACCTTGTACATGTCAAGTATTTACTTCCCGCAAAAAAAGGAATCTGATTTTATCAAATATATTTAAAATTGTAAGAATGCATCATATAACAGGGCCTGTTACAAAATCATCTCCTCTTTCTAAGTTATGATGTTCTGGAATCTGAAAAGAGTATGGGTCCAATTGCTTTGATATCCTCTACTGGATACACTGGTATGTGATGAAGAGAATATGAGGGCAGTTGTTGGGGGGACAGGTTAATTAATGTAAATAAATTACCCTCTGGCTTTGCTTAGAATGAGAAGTCTATTGAGCGAGGACCATTGGTAGCTACACTGATATAAGTTAGGTAAATAAGTTAGATCTCATGAATCAAAATTATAAAAAGAGATTGATTTCAAATAAGCGGAATGATAGTAACTGTGCCTATGTTTAAAAGACATTTATTATGATTTAGATTTTAAACCAATCAGTTTTTCAAGTTCAGAAAGGTATCTTAGCTTCAACATTGCAAGATTCCAAATATAGAGGCAAAGATTAGAACTGCATAACCGAATGAATTTAGCTCTGCTTCTGCAGGTTTTATTTATAGTTGCTGTAATCATTAGTAAATGTCTTCCTATGAGTATATATCTAATTTTTACCCAATTTATGAGAGATCTAATCCATGCTAGAACACAAAGGGAATGTATTGAAAATGATGACATGTAACCAGGAAATACAGTGGTTGTTTACACAGCCATAGAGATGTATGGGAAACCTGCAATTTTCATGCATTATATATGTTTTTCCAGATCATTAGATTAGTATCAAAGGCAAGAAGAGTGGTATTTTATAATTGAATGAAATGATCAACTTCAAGATCCTCTAGGCCTGTTGAAATACTCTGGTTGTCAGTGCATGAATACTGAAATAATGGGATTTGGCAGCATAACATCTTAACCATCAAAGATGAGATGATTAATTCTTGTCATTGTTGTGACATCTTATTTTAATTAAAAAAGGATTAGCTGGCATTCACATGGTGTGTTTATATGCTTCCCCTTTGACCAATTGTGTGCTTTGTTAAGGGAAACAACATACAACTTGGGTTTGTCTGTTTTTTTTTTTTTTCACTAATCCCTAAATCTTAATTAGCTGGTATATTATCAGTATCAATGTACTGTATCCTTCGGAAACTTATTCAGGGGTCGATCTTCTGTTCCCCTCAGCAAGTGTAGATCAGTTTGTATACAAAAATTCTGGCTACATTAATGCATCAGAAGGTGAAGAGTCCACTCAATCCATATCTTTTTCTGTAATATTAATCTTACAAGATTAAAATATTAGTAGCAGTCAGATGGGTTGCCATTTTTTTTATACTCAAATTGTTCCAATATATGTTAAAAAAACACCATTTCCGGGTCCTGGAAACACAAAATTAGTATATGAAGGTAATGTTTTGCTATCTTCAGCTAACACAATCCAATCATCAAATTTATTTTCGGAAAGCTTAGATCATCCCAGAGAATTGAGATTGGATGCATGCCCGCATTCGTGCAAATTTCTTTTGATTCAGGGATCATCAGATAACTAACAGTTAGAACTCAGCCAAGATATCTATATTCTCCCAAAATATAATATTAATTAATTAATTAATTGTCTAAAATAGTCAATATCCCTTCAAAAACATTCTGTTATGCAGTAATAACAAAATTATCATATTTTTCCTTCAATTATTTATAAACTGATTAATCTGTTGGCTGTGGGATTAAATACTCAGAAAGTTAGGAGTTGTATGAAAAAGAGTCTGATATTTAAAATGAAAATTTTATTATTATTTAAGTACTTACCACATGGACAAGAAAAGATTTGTGCATGCATGTGAATGATTTGGATTGCTCATTAGATTGAAGATCCTTTTGCTCTTTTTGTTTGCATATATAACTTTTCTTTTAAAAAAAATAATAATAATCTTTAAGAGTCTTTCATGTATGATTTGGATGGTTGGCCAATTTCCCTTTATTGGTGGTCCTTTCATTTGCTATTTGACAAAAAAGGGTGGTGGATTCTTGTATTTTCGTTGCCATTTTAGTGCTTAATTTCAATTCAATTCAATCCAATGCTTCTTCAATTGCATGGACCGCAGTCAGTCAGACTTTTGAATAGATTAGATATGAAATAAAAATGGTCATGGTATCTTATTTTAGAAAATGGTATAGTTTTACCTTAAAAGAGATATTGAATGAATTATTTAGTATGTAAAATGTGAATTTTAACGAATAGCACTATTTGTAGTAAAACAATAATATCATTACATCATACTGATACATCTCGTGTGATTTTGACAACTTTCAAAATAATTTACTTGTAATTTACTGTGAATGAATGACAGATAGGATGGGATGAAAAATTTAGGATAATTATTTAGAATGTTTAGAGAAAATAGAGAAATAATTTAACCCAAATCAAATGTGGAACGGGGACAAATGACTTGGTCTTCTCTTGCATATCAAAAGCTGAAAAATATATACAGTTATTAGGTAGGTCCAAGTGGAACATCTCCCATCCTTGAGAGTACCGATGTTCTTGGATCTTGCCCGCTGGCTTCTTTCTATCATTTTATAACTCAAATATTGCGGGTGAATCTTCTGTTATTGTTCCCAAAAACCTGGTACTCTTTTAATTTTATAGTTTTATTTAGTAGATTAATCACATACATAATCTTCTCTCTCAATCTTTTATAATAATTCTCCTTTGGTATATTTCTATCAAAAATTGAGGCAAACCCACCTCAGAAATTTGCATATATCCAAGTGAATGTAAGTAAGAAGGAGCTTCTCTCTCTCTCTTTTAATTTGCTAGCCAGGTTTGTGAATTGAGCATCTTCTCAATGAACGTACGAAGAAGATGCATGGACCTCATTTAAAGGGAGCAATAACAGGACGGAAGGTAAGAACACAAATGCTTCTGTCAATACTTAAAAAGCATTGATTTAATTTGTGAATGCTGCTCTGCAATTATCGCGTAGAACTAGAAACAAGTAGAATGATTTAAATTTTCATGGTCCCAAGTCTTAATGTTGTTTGGGTTTCATGGTTCCATTGGAAACTGAAAACCATTTCAATCCCAACCCTTGTTGCTTTCACACCAAGTAGCATTTCTATCTCTGTTGTGTTGCGGGGCTAAAAAATAATTAGTCTGATTAAAGCCTCGTTAATGGCCTTCTTGCGTCTATCAACATCATTTGACAAATGGGCCAAACACATTGGGCCAATCCTTCTGGGCCAACAAGCCCATATTCTTTAAAAGATAATGCACATGGACATGCATCATCTCATTGTCCTGAAGATGTCGTGTCATAATTGTCTAACGCATTGCATAGTAAATTTCTATGCAGCTTCGTCTGAGAATCTTAGTCATACCAACTATACTGACGAAACAACTGGGAAAATACCATACAACACGAATCCAACCCAAGCATAAAAATAAAATATTCGGCATTTGAAGACCTTCACTCGCAGCCCATTACAATTATTTAATCGGAACTGCGAGTGCCTGTTGATTCAGAGAAAGATTATATTTTATTATGGCTGGAATGTTGCCTGGAGTGGGGGTTCCCCAAAGGAGGAAGATGCATAAACACCGTCAGGACTCTCCGTCCAGCCGCGGGGAGATCCCTATAACCGAACGCCGGGACCCATTGATCACACCCTTTAGCAACTTGGATGAGACTGCATTAAGAGCTCGCCAACGCCTCGAGCAGAAGCTTGGCTACTTGCATCCTTCTCCGAGGTTTGTTCTCATATTCTTAGTTTTCATTTGCTTTGCCTTGTGTTTACATGAATTTTGGGATGCAGTTGTGCTTAACAAACGGATTATTTATTACAGGAGGGTTGCATTCTTGTTATCTTTGCCCAAATTCAAAAACTTATTAATGCTATTTCATTGGCAATCATACTCTGTTTGCTGCCTATCATGTTTCTTACAGATCAATGCGTTTTCTTGACATGTATTAGGCCCTAACATAAGAGTCACTTGCAGGTCAGGTGAACTGCCACCAAGTAGAAGTAATGACCGCAACCATAGATTGGCTATGAAGGAGAGTCGGTTAGCCTCAAAATTGTTGGGGAGTCAGTGGCACTTAAAACTCAAAAGATGTAAATCATATAAGAACATTTGTTCTGTTTGCTTGGAAGATTTTCAGGCAGAGCAACAGGTTACGAAACTCTCATGCTCTCACAAGTACCATTCAGAATGTGTTCTTCCTTGGCTTGCGGCCCATCCTCATTGCCCTTACTGTCGAAGGCCTGCCTTGCATTCATGACATCACTCTTATTCTTTATGGAGAAATGCCAACTCAATCTAGTAGCATCACTCCGAGACCTCTTGGTCTCCATATTACAAGATAAATGGAGAACACTAAAACTATAAAGTAGCCCAATCTAGAATTACTGTACCATGTAGATTGTTTTCTCTGTCACTATGGATATTAAAGAATTTTCCCTTATAGAAATTACTTGAATAGCTAGAATTTAAGTTGCAATCTAATAGGTGTGGCAAGGAAGGCAAAACCAAAAGCTTTTGTATTGTAGATTCTCTAAGCCTCACCAGCCTTTATAGCCTCTTTATGAGTATGCTTTGCTTTGTGTGCTAGCCAAATGAAATGAATACAAAAGATTCTTTTGGAGAAGACATTTGACAAGGAAGTTCAGTTATCAGAGATATGATTCTCTGAAAGGTTTGAGAATGTGGTCTGCAGCAATGAGAATTATGAAATTGCAGGTGAAGATGATATATTTTTTTGGTTATCATGCTTTGTTCTTGTTGCTTCTGGATGCTGGGTAAAAAATGGATGCGAAATAGATCTCTCATCAAGTATATACAAATCTCTGAAGAAGAAGAATTGATCTCCAACTGCAGTTAACAGAATGATGGTTCTTTGGAGGATTCAGTTATGGAGTCTCTGGTGGTGACTAGCATAACGAATGAAAGTTGAAAAGTGAATAACGGCGAGAGCTATTAGCTTATTTTCGTGGTTGTTCCAAGTTTCAATTTTCAAATACTACTTCATAAACAAGTTAAACAACTACATATATATATATATATATATAACATATATTTGTTATCTAAGGTGTCATTTGTTTTCACATTTTTTCTTTTGCCTAAAGTCATAAGGATTTTATTCTCTACTTATATCTATAACCTTTGTATACCTGTTACATATCACTGCTCGTGCAAGACACTCACTGATATGGCTGATTAGGATCAAACATAGCATAAGGCAAAGAGATTTAGCAACAATTCATTTCGATCACGTTTGCTCAATATATTTCTTGCCAAGCATACAAAAAATGACTTAATTCACTATGATGGTTTGTGTCAATTTGCAGTCCTGTATAGATAGCTTTAGCTTATTCATTAGATTGAACGCATCTTCCACAGCAGAAGCAGAAGCACAAAAATTGCTATGTTAATGTGTTAACAGAGTGGAAGCATAAGCAGCCACTTCCAGTTTCAGCCCTCCAATTACTGTCAATCTTTTCCCTCTAACACACCAGTTTCAGTTTCAATTCTGAGAATTGTCTGCCTAGCATGATCTTCTCCGAAAGCCATAGAAACTTGTTGTACTTGGAAGTCATGTTCAGATGTCTGGTTCTGGTAGCTAGCTATGATTTTAGTTAGGTAATGACTTCTGTTCTGTCGGCACGTGGACAGCGATCTTTCAAAGAGCTGCCGAGAATTATGCCAGAAAGTCCTCGTTTCTTTCTTGAATGAGGCTGCACATTGTTGCAGTATCCCAGAATGTCTTCGTTCTTGAACCCAACACCCACATTTAGCCGGCACCTCTCCTCTAACCAAAATCTAACCTTATTGATATATTATTTTATTATTCTAATAATAATTGCATTATTTCCTTTTCTTTCTTTGAATTATTGGCATGGTGAAAACAATTGAATTGATTGCGTAGAAAAATTTCGGAAATATAATAGATTTTTATGCTTGAAATAATAAGTCGTTGATGAAAATATTTTAGCATAGCCTAGCTTCCAACTTTTGAATAATGACAGAAGATTAATATAAATAAGTTTCGGATTTAACGCGAACAACCTTATCAAAATATTCGGAGCTCTTTTTGGTAATATATGACCCGGGAAAATTGAATCAAGCCTTCTGCAACCCAGTCTTCACGTTTCCTTTTCTTATTATTATTATTGTTGTTGTTATTTTTCCAAACGAGCATGTTTCATTCCATAAAATATTGTATTGATTTCCACACTCTGTTGCTTCGTAATTTCATATATCATAATATATAATAAATCGGATTATGATCTGAAAATCATCAATTTGTTTCATTATTTAAAATTTGAACAGAAGGAGTACAACCGTCTGACCGATTAGAACGCCGAATAGACCAACTGGGCGGCCCCGTCTTAAACTCGCCATCTAGATTGAGAGTAGGCAGGCTCTGGCTCAGAATACCCAATATGCTATACTAGTCAAACTTTTTGAAACTTTCCAAGTTTCACTAAATTAATGAATTGATAATTGAAAACTATATGATAATTAACTTGTCCTTGTTATATATAAAAAACAATTTAATTTTTAATTAATAATATTTATTTATGTATTTATTTTGTATATTTAAAAAAAAAAGATTGAATTTGAAACTAACATGACTAATGAATATCATCGCGTTTTCTAGTTATCTAATCACAACATCGATTATCGATATGAAAATACCGAGTTAAAAATTTTAGTATTACTCAATTTTAAAATAATTATCAACGTTGAATCAAATTTCTCACTCAATTAATAATTCTTTTTTTGCGATCTTGACGGAAATTAAATTTTTATTTTTGTGGTGAGATGGCGTAACGTGATTGGTCAGTGAACTTGCCAACTTCCGACGGCCACTTGTTTAACTAGTCCATGTATGTATGTTGGGGTCAGCCACGTTAACCCTTAAATTCCAAGCCTCAACTGTTAAAGCTCCCACTTTTATTGTTATGAAAGATCTTCTATTTTCAAACTCTACCAAAACCTCATTAAAATAACTTCCTTCCTTCTTACCAGTCCACTCCACGGCTCTCTCTCTCTCTCTCTCTCTCTCTAATCATGGCTTCTGTTAATGTAGTTGTTTTTCTTGCAATCCTCCTCGTGCTGCAACCTATGACTGCCACGAGCAATTTCTTGTCTGAGTTGTCTCCTCTTCTCCCGCCTGCCCTTGGTTTGTTTCTAGCTTACTTTCTTCATATATTGCTGCATGGTGATCTTTTGAAGTTATTGATGTGCTTTATTTCTTTGATGGGTTTGAGATTTTGTGCCTTTTTATCAACTGGGTCAATCTTTATTTTCTGTTTTGTATGATTATGGATTGAGATTTTGAAGAATGATATCACAATGATCTTATCTTGCTTTTCGGGTGCAGAGGATGCGTGCGAAAAAGTAAACTGTGGGAGGGGAAAATGCAAGTCTTCTTCAAATAGCAGTCTCCTTTATCACTGCGAATGTGATCCTGGCTGGACACAGACTACTATGGATGCTCTAAATGATACTCTCAAGTTTCTCCCTTGCATAGTTCCCAACTGTGAGCTCTCTCTCTTCTTCATGTAGCTTATAAATTTATCATATAAATATACTAATATAATCTTGCTTAATCTTGCTTCGTATTTGCTTTGGTAGCATATGTAATTCTCATTATCCATAAACATATTCCCATCTTGTGTTCCATGTGTTTGCATAATTTTTTTGGTAATCCTTATGAGGTGAAGTTCAGTTCATTGTTAGTTTGGGAGTTTCTGTGGGTTCCAATTTAGATGGGATGAAATCTTGGAATAATCCCAGCTGATCTAGGTATCCTGTTTTAGTTGACTTTAGAGAGTAACATGCGATAGTTTGGGAGCACATTTTTGCTCAGGGATGCAAAAAATGGGCATATTTAGCTTTAGAGGTAAAATGGAGTCAAAGCGTTTACCCAGAAATACAATGTTTGCATCTACAAGAAATATCCAGGTACGACTAATCTTTTTTTTTTCCCATTTTTAATTCAAGTTGGTGGTACTTGTTAATCACAGCCTAATTTAATTTGTTAAGGAATCATCTTTCCTGTTTGGTGAGATTTGATCCTGCTTCTTTAGTGATATGTATAAACACTTGTATACACGCTATACTAGTATCGTACTAAAGCTAACGATTGAGACTCCAATTCTTTTCTTAATGTCATATTCTTAGTGTTAAATAAAGTCAATTTCAATTTTATAATAGAGAACCAATTTTGTGGTTTATTATTTTGCTGATTGTTTGGCTTTTTTAGGTACACTCAATCATGCTTGCGCGCAAGCACCTGCCCCTGTTCAACAGAAGGCAACCAAGGACAATGAGTCAATCTTTGATCGTAAGCTCCACAACAAATTTATGCTATTAATCATTATTTGGTACTATTGTGCTAATGCATTGGGTTTTATTATCTAGTCTGCCACTGGATAGATTGCGGAGGCGGCTCATGCAAGAAGACATCCATGTTCACATACAGTTGTGAATGTGCCGTGGATTATTTTAATCTTCTCAATGTCTCTACTTTCCCATGTTACAAAGAATGTAAGTGCTCGTAGTGAGTTATTGGTTAAAAGGGAGGCCAGTTTCAAATATGAGATTTGTTAGGTCATGAGGGAAAACAGTTTGCAAAAGATGATAATTTAGATGAACAGATTTGAGTGAGTTCATTAGATTTACGATGAAATAGTTTTGTCCCTTTTGGAGCAGAATTTGTTGATTTGAATTTGATGTGATTTTAAGGTGCAATTGGAATGGACTGTAAAAACCTTGGGCTTTTCATGCCGATGTCTCCACCTCCAGCACCTTCATTGGCTGACAACAGTGAGAATCAAGGTGAGATTACCAGTGTATAGACTTGCATAAGGAACTTCTTTCGTTCAGTTCCTTAACACAACCATACAGAAAATTTATGATCCTGTTTTAGGTTTTATAAAGGATGTGCTTCCAAAGAAACTCATGTTCTGATTTTAAAACTATCCTTGATTGTGAATATGATCAGCATGGCTAATTTACTTTGACACAAAGTAACTAAAGAAATAGTTTGCTGCTTTTTTCCCGTTTTCAATTGAAAAGACAATCCAACTCTTTTCACTTCCATTGTTAAGAATATTTTACCACGCTTACAAAGCTGTATTGATACATAAGCTGATCTCTGTTCTGCCTATTTTCTCTTGTGCAGCTGCTTCAAATTTGCTAGGAAATATTCATTGGTTGATACTCCTCGTCATGTCCCTGGCTTTGGTTTTTTGAAAATAGGATAAGTGAGCATATGCTCAAGATTTGGTCTCTGGATTACATGAATTTTTTGTGATTAGCTGTTTGTTCTTTTAGCTGTTTGCTTGTGTATTTAAATTTCCAGGTGATACATAAATAAGTTAGTTACTTATCACACATACATTTGGATAGGATATCATTCTTGTACCAGATTGTCATGTATCGATGATGACCATTATTAAATAATTTATTTTTCAGATCTCTCTTTTTATGTCCATACACATCTTTTTCCTAATGAGGCATTACATAAATGTAAACCGAACACCTACTTAACCTTAAATATGAACAGAATTTTCATGATCTTAAAACTCATTCTGAGAATCAAGTAAGTTGGTCATTATCAATCTCCTGATATTAATAGGGAAGATTTGTTTGGTTATAAAAGTTACTCTTTTGGTGCATGTATAATTACCTTAGAAGTCATAAAATGGGGATGAATTGCTCTATTAGCTTGACTCGCTGAGCTAAACATGCCATTCCATTAGCTCGAGTCTACACACTACAGACTACAGAATGACTATGAGAACGTCCACATGACAGAAACACATCATTTTAACGTGTAATCCCAGTTAAAGATTGAATCTTAGATACATGTGTTTTGTAATTAGGCCCCATAAAGTGGACTGAGATTTCAGCCCCATATATTTCCAGATTACTAATTTTGTGGCCCAGTTACATCATTGGGCTGGGACTGAACGCACTATCTAATAGCAATATCTATCAATTTCAACTTTAAATATTGTGCAAGTAATAGCAACACCACTAGATATTTGTGATTGATTGATCGATTGATGAGTAAGCAGATCTCGTCCAGCTGACAAAATCTCTCTCTGGTGAGTATGCCAACTACCCGTAGTTCATCAATCATCTTGAAAATTTTTCAGCCTGAGCTACAAATGGGCCTGAGCTCAGCTAAACCCTAACCTAAACCATCCCATCTAATTAATATAAAATCTTTTTCAGATTTCTTAAGCAAACCCCTCAACTCTAAACGGCAGCGTACCTACTGAGCTTTATAAAAACATCGATATTTATAGACCACTAATAAAATAGTCACTCATTTTGTTGTTTTATTTTTTATTTTCTTAAAATTTTTCGAATTGCGCGTGTGAATTATTGCTGCCCCTTTGCCTGAACATAGCCATTGCTTTACCAATATCTTGGTTTTCGCTTCCCACAAAAGCCTTCTTTTTTTGTTTCAAGTTTCCATTGAGACCATACTTTGCTTTTTCCTTATTCACAAAAGTGTCAATTGGGTAGTCTATTTCCATTTCCATTTTCCACCCCCACTCTCTTTTTCTTTTTTACCCTCCCTTAATTTCCTCCCTTTCTTTCTTTTCTTAATCTTTTTTTTTTTTTTTTTGGCTTGATCTGCCCTTTTGTGAATCACTAGGGTGACCTATGCCTAAAACTAGAATATGAATATTACTGTTGCTCCTTGTAGTAAATCCATGCTCATTGGAACTTGAAGCTACAACCCATGTTTCTTGCTCATCTCATCTCATCTCATCTCATCTATGTGACATTGCTTTGCATTACATTATTCCTGGTGGAAACCAAAGCACACGTCTTTAAACCAAATTAGTATATCGAAGATGCTCTCCTCGTATGTACCTAATTTCGTGTTAATTTCTCTCTCTATCTCTTTTTTTTTGTTATCGTGATTATCAAAAATTTTAACACAGATTACACTAATCATTGTACCTTGGATAAGGCCAAGAACTCTCTTTTTTCGCCAAAATTGTGTGTTTCTTTATGAAAGGTAGGATTTTAAAAAAGTAATAATATACACACAAAAATAAAAGCATCATAATTTAATTTATTTTTCTTTAAACAGTTTATGAAAAGCATCGTTTTTGCTTTTTATATATTTCAGAAGGACAAATAAGATTTCTGCAATTTCTTTTAAAAATAAGAAGGAAGATTTACATGGGGAAGACTTTCAAGAAATGAATTATTAGATGGGGAAATACATATTTAATTGGACGTCTATTCAAATATTTTGATGGGATATTTGGGAAATATGATAAGAGA
This sequence comes from Melia azedarach, assembly GCA_028052125.1. Lineage (NCBI taxonomy): Eukaryota > Viridiplantae > Streptophyta > Magnoliopsida > Sapindales > Meliaceae > Melia > Melia azedarach. The sequence continues at coordinate 3,322,618 of CM051396.1, read as the reverse complement.
CACAATGCTCGATAATTCAATGGATTCATTAATGGGCCTAAGTTGCAGTAATCACAAAAAAGACAATAGGTGTGTAGTGGGTTCAGTTTGGGATTTTGGATAAGTTTGTGAATTGATTTGTCGTTCCATATTCGTTCACAAACTTGTATTACTAATTAATAGTGTGAATCGAGCATGCTTGTTGTTTCTACCCACCATTTTAAGTGTAGTGGATTGGTGCCTAAAATCAGAGATTCCACTAATATTTGCTTTGAAATGGTGGACTAGTGTCCATATATACCATAATCCGAGATTCCTATCATATTTCCTTTGAAATTATAGAATTTAGTCGCCTTAATTAATGGAAAGAAATTCTAATCTCATTATCAAAATCAACAAGTTTAATAACTTTTATATAGTATTAACATAGAATTAATCACAATATGTGGTTTTTTAGTGACTTCTTTACTTATTTTGGATTAAGTTTTATTGTAGGATGGTTACTATAAAAATTCATTTTTTTCCATACTTTTTTAAAAGGTATAAGCTTGTTAATTTAAATATTGATCTTTATTTTTTTAATTTAGCATATATTTCTCTTATTAAGATCAATTTTCTTATTTTATTAGATTCTTAGAACAATATACGAGTGACATTACTAATTTAGCAGATATTATTGAACAAGTATAAGATAGTATGTATTGTGTAAGACTAGGAATCAATATTTTCCTCAAGTGGGTATTAGAAAAGAACAGGATGTTGTGTGGGTTTGGGTTTGGTTTGATTTCACAATCCAGAAACAGTAGTTAGGGACAACTACAGATACAATGGTTGTCATCCACACACAAAAAAAAAGGGGGTAATTGCTAAAAACATGGAATTCTGTGAAGCAAATTCAGTGGCTCAGTATCAGTATCAGCATCAGCTTATAGAGAAGTTGGACTTGGTTGGTGGTGGGTTTTAATCTTCATTTAATCATCTTTCTCTTGTTTACCCTGTTATGTGGTACTCCACTGTCCCATCTCATCATCATCATCATCTCCATTTTGATTACTTCTGTTAAACCTCTCCATACCCATCCATTTCATAAAACATTTATACCAACAATTACAAATCCCAACTAGGTAACGAGTTTCTGAAAATATGCTTGGAGTCTATGAAAAATTTACGGTGTTTTTCAATAGTATAAGATTCAATTTTCTCCATCGATATTCGACCATCTATGCTGTGTTCTGTTTTGTTTTCAACAGAGCAGCTGCCGGGAGCTGAGGATTGTGAATCTGCGATGGATATATAATGACAATGGTTTGATGATATATGATATATTGATATAAGGTATAGGCAATTGCTCTTGTGCTACTTGTTCACTTTTAGGGTCTCAAAAAGCACACGTAGTATCGAGTTTAATGATGATAATGAGATCCTTCTGTCCTACCAACCCGCTTTAATCTCTTCTTTATTATCATCTTCAATTTCCTCTCTCTCTCTCTCGCTCGCTCGATATTTAATTCCAAGAAAGCTACTCATTCCGCAACATTTTCTACTTTGGCTTTAAATTTTCTAGAAAAAAAAAATGGTTCTCTTTCAATCATAAAACCAATCATATTTCATATTGTTTTATTTTTATGAAAGGCTTAGTTAAAAGATAGAGAACAACTCTCTCTCTGTCTCTCGCTTTCTTTCCTTTGTATAACTGGGGACATGAATGAACGATTAAGGATGATCAGTAGAATAGAATAGTGTAGTTGCTTTGGAATGGCTACAAAACAATACAAGAGATACCGCTAATATTCCTCAGAATGCGTTCTTGCTTGCGCATCTCTTTGTGCTCTTCATATATCATGTAATGATAATGATTCCAATCCATTTTTCATTTCTTTTCTTCTAATTGTTTTATGTCGGTGGTACTGACCTTTTCCAAGCGTGTGTCGTGATTAAATAGTTATGTGGACTGTCACCTATAAACTATGGCAACAAGATACGGTGAATGTTTATTCGTTAGCATATATAAAAATAAAATAAGAAAAAAAAGAAAAGAGACAACATTCACTTGACATTTGAAACCCAATTAATTCTTGATCTAAACTATTAGGAATGTATTACATTAAAATATCATACAATTTAGGACGGTGTAATAAGAAAAACAAAATATAACATCAATTGTTATTGATATATTGATCAAATAACATGATTTGTTTCTCCTCTTAAATTTACACCATATATTACAATGTAAAATTTTGATAAATTATATGTTTAAAAATAACGGGTTATAATTTTTAATTTAGAGTAGTTAATGAAATAAAATAAATATATTAAAATTAAATAAAAGTAAAGATTTATGAAATATCTTGAATATTGTAAATTTATTATAAATCTTAAGCGAAGTGGTTGATTTGAAGCCAAGAAATCAACACAACTAGAATTAGAAATCCATCATTGCTCATAGAAATTATTTATTTCATAATCAAATAATAATTAAAATGCTATCTCTATCCCTCTCTGCCCTCCTAAAATTCCGTGTGTCCACATATTCTTGACAAAAAGAATTAAAATTGATTAAAAGTAGTTAATTTCCTATTTGAATTAAATAATAGCATCTAGATAAATATATGTAACAGTATTAATCCGGGACCAACTTCATTAAATTTAATATGAAGGACCAGACAGAGATAAAAAAAAAAAAAAGGAATATTAATTTGAATATCCAGTTGAATTGCAGCTGGACCAATTCAATTAGTGGGCAAAATGATATAAATCTATTAATAGCTATCAATTTCACGTGCCCTTTTAATGAAATTAAAAAAAGAAGAAGATAAAAATGGGAAAATTAACAAAAGAGTGGGCTCATTGAGTAATGAAAATTAAATTGTGACATAAATGAATAAGCACCTGAGTGACCCAAAGAAGAGTTTTTGAGATAGGCTTAGGCTCAAGAGTCCACTACTTTCAACATCAGAAATTAATGACTCTGAGAATGACAATCTCAATCTTTAGTCGGATCAACAGTCTCTTTTCTTTCTTTGTCAATAATCTGTTCTTCAAGTTGAAGACTTCCCCAAATTAAATTAATTAAACTCCATACAAATGAACCAATTAAAATTATTTTTAACATTCTGTCAAAAAGTGCGGCCAATATCCACAAACCCTAACCATCATCTCAATTTTGCTGTTCCTCGTGTTATTATAATTTTTAATTCATGCACAATCCATGCATGCCCTTAATTAATTAATTAAGAGCAATTAGTACACATGTAGTGAAAGACAACAAAACAAAACAACATTATCAAATTTCAAGAAATATTCCCCATCTAAAAGTAGAACAAATGGAAGAATGAGAAGTGAGTGTCTTCTTTCCCCACTTGCCTGAATTTGAGGTTAAGTGATCAAAACTCCCTGCCTTTTTTATTAGAGAAATAATCAATAATACCCTATTTTAATATTTATTTAACAAAAATAACTGCAGTCGATTTCGAATTGTTAAATGTAATTACAAGTCGAAAGTAATTATAATTACTTTGTTAAATGTGGGTATAAAGTAATTTTGTTTAAAGTGTAAAATATTGGACATATTTAAATGAGATTTTGTAAAGTGGGTATTTTTTATTTTTGAGTTTAAAAACTGGGTATTGTCGGTTAAAATCCTTTATACTATTTGCATATAATCCATGTCATTAGCTTCAAATTATTACATATTATAATAATAAATTATTACATATTATAATAATAAATTATTATAAGGTACGAGCACATAATATATATGTTTTTAAAATTTGTAAGTGAACAGTAGATCATATGATGGTTTTGGTTCAGTCAGTCGGTCACACATTTCAACAAACATGCATGTTTTAGTTCTACCAAAAAATTCTACAATTTTAATTTTAATATTGGTTTTTATTGGTAATAACCAACGGAGTGTTGGCAAACTACTAAGATTCTCCAGTTATTCGTTCTACAGATAGCCCCGCTTCTTTGACTATACTCACTCACTTTCTGTGCTTTGTCGACATCAAAATCTCGCTTTACCAAGATTAACATACTAATATTATTTTCAATTCATTGCTTCACATATTTTTCGTATTAATATGAAAATTACTTTTATTTTTCAGATAAAATAATATTATTACGTTTAATTACCTGATTTTAGCTAAAATTAATCATCTGTAAACTATATGATTAAAAATGCAACATTAATTTTCGCGTTCTATGTTGTGTTCTCACTATGTCTAAGCAGAAGAAGAAGAAGAAGAAGATAAAACCACGAGTCAAGAGGGTGAGATGATGGAGTCGCCAGTCACGCTTTTATACACTCCCATTTTTTATTTAATTAATTTTTAGAACAATTAAAAACAAAAATTAGTTATTACAATAACGAGAAACCAGAAGAGGAGGAGAGAACCAAACAAACAAAAAGGGGGAGTTCACTGAAATATTGTCAGTGGTGCTGCAACGTGTTTTGTCTGCCTCTGAGAAAGCCAATGCTCCTTCAGTATTTGCTACAGTTTATCTCTATTACGGGACATAATCACCTGGGTCACCTGCACCGCAACTTCCCCACTATTTTTCTAACCATTATTTTGGTCCACGTGGCATTCTGTTCGGCCTTTGGACTCACCCGATGTTCGTCCCGAATTGATCTCGGTTTGTGTAGGTTAAGCACTGTGAGGACGAAGAATCGCCTTTGTTTGGGTCCCTCTTTTTCAACTACTAGAAATAAACTAGAACGAGGGAGGTTCACCCGCGTGTCAAACTATCGACTCCGCCCACATCTTCGTCCTTTCTAATTTCTTAATTTGTCAATTATACTTTCCATGAAATTTCTTACATTTTTGCATCTGTTTTCCAATATTTGTCTCACCCATGTATATAACTTGTAAAATTTGACGTTGATACGGAGTATAGTTTACATGTTCGACACTAATAAAAAAATTATAGAGACTATACTACAATAATATAGTATTATTGCATTATTTTGTATAGATAAAATTTTGATAGATTGTACGAATACAGCGATGTAGCTAGAATGTCGATCGTAAAAAGGAATAAATGTTATTTTAAAAGAGGAGAAATCGAAATATTTATAGAGCGGCTATATTATAATTTTGTCATTTGTTGGCGTATACATGTATAGGGAATTAATTGAGTTGTGCTTATAAGTTAAAGCGAGATCTGTGTCTACATAGAGAAATGTCCGTGTCCAAGAACCCCATTTTAAATTTCGGCCACACACGGGAGAGACTGTAGTGTCTGCGTACAAGGCGTAGCTGGCAATTGGCCACCCTCACCTAATCCCTACTTTGTATTATAGCGATCAAGGTGAAATTTTGTTTTAGCCTATTTTAGTTGAATATTCTTCAATTGGACCACGATATGATCACCAACATTTCATTCTTTCTTGGCCTTGAATTGAAAAGATTGTGTTCAAATTAGATGTTTTCAAAATTAAATAAATGGTTACGTTTCACATTTCAAGATCTGAATCTTTTTCTTGAGATCTTTAACTTGCTTAACTTAACTATCAATTCTTTCGTAAATTATCTCTTTTATTGTCAATCTAGTTTTAACATAGCACTTTGAAATTGAGCTTCCATGTTGAGATATTTGTTATTCATTTTTATAAATTTTGTTTTGACCCTCTTATCGTTCTTATAATCAAATATATATATGTATTTTTCTTTTTGGGGCTAAGTTCTTATAACTAATTCTTAACCCATTGTATTTTGTTTATTATTTAAGGGTTTTCATAATAATTATAATTATTTGTTGAATCGACAGCAATGTATTGTAAAAGGTGCATAGTTTGTCTCACACAGTGTTTTAATCTTGAAATTACGTAACAAAGTATTCGATAATCATCCAATAAGTGTAAAATAGTTAATTACACACTTATAATCGATAATAATGTTGCAAAATGATGAGGATGACATTCTACAATTGTGAAATTTTACAACAAAATGCGCAATATATAATATTAAATAGCAAATGATTGGTGAGTAAGGAAGAAAAATATGGGATATAATTAATTATTTAATTAATTGAGAGGAGATGTAGGCATTGGCAAAAGAAGATGTGTACAAAACAAACAAGAGAACGTGATTGATTTTAATGCGGAGTTTTGTTTTTTGAATGATTGAGGAGGATTGGGTTCGCCATTCATTATTTGGCTTACTGGCTTTACCTCATTCGCAGGTTATTCGTGATCTATTTCTTTACAAGCCTAAGCCCCATCTGGCCATCTCATTTAATTATCCACATCCATACACATCACTCACTTATTTTCTCATTCGTAGGCTCCATTCCCCTTCCCCACCATTTTATTATTCATTCATGCATTTTTATTTTTTTATAAATATATATATATATACACACCCCATATTCTCTTCAATCATTTGGCATACAAATTTTAATATTCCAAATTTGAATTGCATTTTGTTTCTCAATCTTACAATAATTATACCGTCACTAAACAAATTTGAGGGGGTCTCATATGTATCTATAATTATGGATAGAATAGAGGGAATCATTTATCAAATAATAGCGCGAGCATTAATTAAAGCATCCCAATTTAATAAAAGTCAGTACACTATTTAACCACCAAAAAATTTTAACCATTAATCTGCTTTTTACATCAATTAATAATTTAATTACGAGTAGCACCTAGAGCCAGCCCCCACATCATCATGCTTTCACCGAGTGTCTGTATCCTCTGCCGATCATATCCCACCGTACGATTCAAATACCAGAATGTACAACACTCCGATGCAGTCAACCGTATCCCTGACCATCATTCTTTTTTTCAACTCTGCCCCTGGTTCCCTTCATATTTCCTTTCTAATAACTTAATATATTATTCTTTATTTACGTATTTATTTTTTAATCCGAATCCTAGTTACGCTCTACACTTTCTGCTGCTCCTCTATAAAGCGCCGATCCAACTTCACTCTGTTAAAACCTCCTCTCTTATCCTGCGAACCTCTTACAACACTCCCTCCCTTTTTACTTCTCCACTCCTCTCTCTTAACAACTAGCTTAAAATGGACAAACCCATACCCATGCCCGAACCCTGGAGACCCGATCCGATACTGTTCCGTCCACCGGAGACGCCACGCGAGCCCATGGAGTTCCTCTCGCGGTCGTGGAGCGTGTCGGCTTTAGAAGTGTCCAAAGCTCTAGCCCCGCCACACTCGCAAATGACGCTCTCAAAGACTTCAAGTAGTGTCATACAAGAAGATTTGTCTGGCGAACTGGAAGACCAAAATGGCGCCGTTTCGGGTAACCCATTTTCCTTCGCCTCCTCTGAAACATCCCAGATGATCATGGAGCGCATCATGTCGCAGTCGGTGAGTGTTCACGTCTAGACAAATTACGAGATTACTTTGTTTTGTTGTTGCATAACTCGCTCTTTTGTTTTTGTTTCTTTCTGTTTTTGTTTTCTATGTTTTTTTTTTTAAAATGCATTTAGTAACACATCAAAGTCTTGATTTTTAGCAGCAAGAAGTATCTCCACGCACATCGGGCAGGCTCTCACACAGCAGCGGCCCTTTGAACGGTGGTTCCTTAACTGACAGCCCACCTGTTTCTCCTTCCGAAATAGACGATATCAAGGTTTGTTATTTTATTTCTCTTTGATTCGCCGGAGATTCTGCCACTAACTTTTTGGATACGACGGAAGCCCACTTACCCTGATTCGGAATATAAACATGTCTCAGGCTTTCTCTGTAACCAACGCCGCTTTAATTACTAGACATGGCAGCATATGTCCGTTTCGCATTCTTCAATGATTAAAAAGTGATGACGACCCTCCTCCACTTTCCTTTAATCCCAAGGAAGCTAAACTATTATTTGTCTTTCCACCCCTTGTTTTTGCTGTTTTTACAAATTTGTATGAACCCCAACTGAAGTAGCAGTAGCAGTAGCAGTGGAGGAAGGAGCAAATATTATAGGAGATTTTACTTCTAGACAAGACTCAGATTTCGTTATATCTTCAGTTATGCCATTATACAACCAACTTCCGCTGTTTGATCGTTAAATATAAACAACATCCACGCGGCGTTCGGTTTTGATGCTCCAGTTTAATTAGTTAGAATATATTATTGATCCGGTTACGCTAGCTTTTCAATTGATGGATGATTACTCTCTTTGCATAAAATAGAAACTCAAAATTTAGAAATTTTATTTGTGGTGTATAAAACAAAATTCTGCAATTATAAAATCAGGAATGGCAACAAATTCACCAAATTTAAAACCAACTCTATGACCAACCGTTGGCGTTCTTCCTCTGCGCAGTTCTGTCGTAACAACAACAGCGGCAGCATCATCAACAACACCCACGCCCACAGCCACCATCACCATCATCTCAACGTCAGCTCCACATTTCGCACACCAGCCACAGTCTCCGCCACTCCTGCCGCCGCCACCGGCGGGAAGACTGTGGGGCGGTGGCTGAAGGACAGGAGGGAGAAGAAGAAGGAAGAAACCCGCGTCCATAACGCCCAGCTCCATGCTGCGATATCCGTGGCGGGTGTCGCGGCGGCCGTTGCCGCAATTGCTTCGGCCACGGCTGCCTCATCTGCGTCTAGCAAGGACGAACAGATGGCTAAGACTGACATGGCCGTAGCATCTGCGGCTACCCTTGTGGCCGCACAATGCGTTGAGGCTGCAGAAGCTATGGGAGCCGAGCGTGAGCATTTGGCTGCCGTCGTCAGCTCCGCTGTTAACGTTCGTTCTGCCGGCGATATCATGACTTTAACTGCCGGGGCAGCCACAGGTATGTTTTAGCAAATTTTGATGGTAAATTTTCCTTTTTTTCCTTTTTAGTTATTTGTGTTTTTGACAGTCATTGTTATGTGTGTAGCGTTGAGAGGTGCAGCCACATTGAAGGCTCGGGCATTGAAGGAGGTGTGGAATGTAGCGGCAGTTATCCCAGTGGATAAAGGGATAGGAGGAGGTAATAATGGTGGTGGTAGTAACCACGGTAGTTCAAACGGTAGTTTCAGCGGCGAGCTTGTTCCTGAAGAGAATTTCTTAGGTATCTGCAGCAGAGAATTGCTTGCCAGAGGTTGTGAGCTCCTCAAGCGCACCCGCAAAGGTAAATTTTTTAGTTTATTCTGTTAATTTTTATTTATTGTAGTTGATTTATTTTACATATTTATCTCTCTATCTTCTTTGTTTTGACATGAATCGAATTTTTAAGGAATATGACATTGTAATTCATCTAGTGAGTAATTTCTTGTGAAAGTGACGCCTTATGTTTTTTTTTTTTCTGAGTTCCTGTTGGAATAATTTTTCAGATCAAGAACCTCTTTCAATTCATGGTGAAATAGTAATCCAAGGACATTATTGGAGACTTGGTTGTCTCTAAGGAAAATAGAGGCATGCTTAAGTGGTCAATTTTATCACTAATGTGGTGGATTATGACATGCTTTACAACCATGTCCTGTAGAAGGAATTGTAGGGAATCAAAATCATGACTTGAATCAGGGACGTGATTTGAAATCTTGTCATTAGATTCATCTTAGTGATCAAATGTCACTATCGCGTAAAGAATCTGTTCTATAAGTTATTCAAGGCTAAGTAGCCATGATTATTTCTTGGGGATTGCTCATGTAATTCTTTTGATCATTGCAGGTGATCTTCATTGGAAAATAGTTTCTGTTTATATCAACAGATTGAACCAGGTACTGAATTTGAAACTATGTTCCTTGATTTTTTGTTTGAATGATCATACCGTGCAATTATTTGGTCATCAATAGAACTTTAATGTTATGAATGTGATTCCTGATGAGTTAAAAAGTCCTCGGTAAAAGCTAAAAATTCTGAGCATGATGAAATAAATGGTTCTGCTGTCTTTTCTTTTCTCTATCTCAGTGATCTTTAATTTGGCGACCCTTCCTTTTGTGTAGGTTATGTTGAAGATGAAGAGTAAGCATGTTGCTGGGACCATCACCAAAAAGAAAAAGAGTAAGTAATTACTTTTGTCTTTCTCTAATAATGTGAAACAGAATTGGAGGTGGGTCTTCTTCCATTTGGGGATTTGAGAAAGCAGATTGTCACTAAAGTAGAAAAATATCAAAAGGCTTTAGCTTTAGTTGCTCTTTATTGAATTACAGGATCGAAAGTGTTGTTGTTCATATTCTAATGTATGTCTTTTGAATTTTACAGATGTTGTGTTGGAGGTGATAACAGATATGCCCGCCTGGCCAGGCCGCCACTTGCTTGAGGGGGGCGAGGACCGGAGATACTTTGGGTTGAAGACGGTGATGCGTGGGGTTGTAGAATTTGAGTGCAGGAACCAGAGGGAGTACGACATATGGACTCAGGGGGTGTCAAGGCTCCTCAATATTGCAGCAGAGAAAAGCAATAGACATAGAATTTGAACTGTTGTTTACTACAAGAGTGGGGAAATTTGGCAAACGAGGATTATGATCGGGAATAGGATCAAAAGCACTTTTTAACAAAATATCAGATGTCTTAGTATAAAATCTATTGGGGCTGGGTTTTTTTTGGGTGTTTGTATTGTAAAAATGGTGTTTCAATACTGAAGATAAGTTATCCAAATGGGTCTTACTTTAGTTGTGGGGGATAATAGTATGTGCTTTTGTAAGTTATTTTTGAACTGGAAAGAGTAAAGTGAATTTGAATGAATGAAAGCTAGAAAACCATGTGATCCTTGGCCATTGTTGTTTCACTGTTGTGGAAAGAAAAGGAGTATCTTGGACTGAAATGGTCAAAAAGAGAAGAAAGGAATCCCATTTTGAGGAATGGAATAATATATTTCAAGACAGAGACATACTCTTCCTTCCCGATTCTCTGCTTTTTTATTTTAATTTATGTGTTGGTTGATGATGCTTTTGTCCTTTCCTTTATTTGATTTTGGCTCTTAGTTTTAGGTTTTCGATGTGGTGGAACCATGATTGTCTTGATTTGTAATCTTCCACTTTATATATTAGTTTTGTTTGGATCAAGTGATCAAGAAGAGCTGATTTGGAATATTTTATTTAAGTTATATAACAAAAAGAAGAATGAGATCCTCATTGTCAGAGGAATTGAATTTGTTAGTATCATATATTAATCTCCCTCTTTGTTATTGCAAAAATATTTAGTCAAAAAGTAACAGGGAAAATTTAGCCCTCCGATTTTAAAAGATTATCGTAATAGCTTATCTGACAACTATGCTTTTCGAATTTTCTGTAGCTTCTGTTTTGGCTTCATTATGCAAGTCTACAACTACAATTAGCTATTTTCTGATTCAGTTCTCTTAATTAATCGGATTTCTTAATGACACTCCTGCGATCGTAGTATGATGGTCGATGAACGTGTGCAGCAAAATTCAATTTGAGTGGTTAAGGCTTGGGACATCCAGCCAAACAACTTTTGGGATTATTTATACTACTTTAAGGAATATTGCTCCTAATAATAGGGGAGTACTAGAGTTAATATGTAACCCACTACAAGAAAATAGACCGTTGTTATGATCATTGTTGGTTTAAATATGTAATGGAGTGCACCATTTCTGTCACATAAATCCCGGAATAAGCTGAGACCAAAATTAAACATTTGCTAATTCTAATAATGTTTTTGCCATTCACGTAAAAAGCAGAAATGATTCCAACTAAAGAAAATACATTTTCTACAAGTAGAACATAGCTCAATTCCATGGGCTTATCCCTTTTGGGCTGCATTGTATTCGCTTTCGAAGATTGGGTAAAGGCTGTTATGGGCTAGAATAGAACTTCAGATATGAAAAATCTGAGTGAGAAAATTATCACATCCATTCAAAGGACGGCAATGTTATTTGATACTTCATAGCCCTACTATGTAACATCTGAGTATCCTATAATACTTTTGGCTATAATTCTATATGTGCTATTGCTATGGTAAATACGCTTTGACTATACATAAGTTCAACCGGGAAACAGAATTTAAGCTGTCTGTAAGCTGCTGTGTTAAGGCACATGGAGAATGGAGGGGTTCAACAATCAGCGGCAGAAAGTACATTGACGAGAAAAATGAAGTTGTAGATGTCCAAACAGAGATCGATTGCAGCCATGATATATTCATCATAGGTGTAACTCTTGATCAGCTTGTCTGTTTCGTATACGATATAGCCGCAGAATATGATTGCCCCCAAGAGACCATATATCATATGTGCTAGCTTTCCAAGAGGAAAGAAAATCTGTACATTAAATGTTAGTCCTTTGATCCAAACTTAAGAATGAGGAAAGCATAAGCAAGTGAAACAGAGAATAAAATGAGGAAGTAAGAAGGACCTTGATGATGCCAAAAACGATCAGCACGAGGATGGAAGCAAACAAAAAGGGTCCGAGAAAGCTGAAATCTTTGCCCTTTTTCACCGCCCAAAATGTGTACAGAGTGAGGCCAAGGACTGCAACAGCAGTCAAGAGTGCAGCTTCCAATATTATCCTCCCTGTTGGAATCCAAATAACAAAAATTTATGAATATAGTATCTGATTTCTTGCCTCGTGCATTACTCATCATCAAGCAACTTGAACAAGCATGTTATGTCCACGACCTTTAACCATAGAAAACAAACAAGTAGTTGAGCTCCACCAAAGAGAATGTGCATTATTATAAATTTGGACGACAAAGTTAATCATTCTCCACCTTAAAATGCAGTTCAACAAATTGATAAGACTTGATTGTGCTAATGATCTTTATCTTCTAAAAGAAAATTAAAATGAAATGAACCCCTTTTTTTACAAACACTCTGTAGGAAAACTAATGAAGCATCTTCCTTCCTGCAGTTCAGGAAAGTTCCAAGACTGAAGTACATGTCTTTACGTACCTAGATTAAGTAAATAGTGAGATTGCAATTTGCACAAACTGTGTGCTTCTGTGCTTAAATCTTGCAGCAACTGCTGTTGCAAATTTCAACTTTTGAAGGACACAAAATCAGCAAATTCCCGACTCTCAGCCATGAATAAAACTGGAGTTAAAAGAGATGTTAACAGGATGAATTTGGCAGCAGTTTCTTCATTATCACTATGTCCTAAATAATTTTGAATAATCTGGTATGTTTGGAGAATTGATTTTGGATAGTCTTCGTTATTTCATTGGCTAATATCTAACCCCAGAACTAGCATGGTACTCTAAGTTGTAGCGCACAGAGCCAAGACAATCAAACACGGAGATATTCTACTTCTATATTTGCTCCAGAGAGATATTTAAATTTTATATTCAGAACAAATAGCATTAATGTAATCTTCTCAAAAATAGTAATAGTCCCAAAGTATATAGCCGATAACTCGGTGACATATTCAGGGTTCACAAGCCTAACATTGGCAAATGAAGAAGTAAAGCAAACCAAACTTTCAATAAATGCACGTGCATAGAACTGATCAGATAATTCTCAATTAAGCCTATGTCATAATGTATCCAGATTGCTTAGGTTTTCATCTGATAAATAATAAGGTTCTGCTTTATTAGGAACGAAAAGATTGGAAAAAAGAGCAAAATTTACGCAAGAAAAGAAAGTTCAAGGGCTTTTCCTTCATGAAAAGATATCTTTATCATATACGGTGGCTCAGGTTTCTGATAAACAATTTTTTGATGAGAAGTATTTTTTACTTATCCTTTATTTCCTCCGCAGCAAACAAAGGAGCAGGATTCAGCCAAAAAATCCAATATATTAACTTAATATGATTTCAAATATATTCAGCAAACAAAGATTTCACAGAATAATCCAACCGAAACATACACAAGAAAAAATCAGTTCCAAGATATTTAGAAAGCGCGAAGCAGAATTGAGTTATAGTACCTTTAGTGAAGGCGCAAACAACTCCCAAGGTAAAGGAAATTGTTATTGTGAACAGCATGAGAAGGATAAAGTTGCAGGGATGATGCTTTCTATAAACAATCAATGGGCATAATACTGCACAAAAATCAATTTTACCCATTAAGATTATTTCACAACTCAAAAAGGATTCCAAGAAATTAATTTAAGCACCAAAACACTAGTAAAATGTTATATTAATCATAAGAGTTAAGACAAAAGGATAATTTACGGAAGTCTGCTCTTCCAACTTTCAGGCCATCAAATTTAATTAGATTAATCGAACATTACAATGTGCACAAAAACAACACGAAAGTCCGTCAAAGAAAAGGACTGACTTACTTACGAGGGGAAGGATGATGGCGACGATAAGAACGGCGAGACCGGAGGTGCCAGTAGTCAAGAAGCGGGGGATAGGTTTGGCAAAAACGACGACGGCTGCAACAGCGGCGGTTAACAGAAACTGCATGGCTATTATGGCGTAAACCTTCCTTATAAATGCCCAACGTAGCTGTGGCGGCTCCATCATTCCTGGATACAGTTGCGTATTGCCGCTCTCTATGTCACCTTTTGCCTTTCTTGACACACACCCACGAACAGAAACAAGACAAAGAAAACGAGGGAAAGAAAAGAGATGTGTTCGGAACTTCGGATGGATAGAAAACGAATGAAAGCAAAGGGAAGTGTTTCTTCTTCAAGATTTATGGGTTTGCTTATAGGATTAATGAGAGTTACATGTCTATATATATATATAGACGAAGTTACAAGATATATAATTTGCAAATTAAAAGGAAAGGAAAATAAAATCAAACAAAAAAAGAAATCTTTGAAGGGTAAATGAATCCTCAATCTAGTAAACGGTAAAGGGAAGTTTCGCGTTACTTAGTGAGAAAGAGAGTAAGAGGTTCTTAGTTTTTGGGTTGTTACAAAAAGAGCAAAGAAGTCATCCGTTTAGTAAATCAAATTTGCATGGCCTCCTTTTACTCTCAGCTTTAACAGGTTGGTGTTGCGACTTGCGATTGCAAGCTTACCCGCGGCATAAGTAATAACATTGCTGTTGAGAATTAGAAAAATTGCTTTTTGTTTTTTCAAAAGAAATTTAAAATTTAGGTTTTTGACCGTAAGAATTTTTAAAAAATTAGATAGTTTAAAATTCTCTTATTTTTTATTTAAATAATTAATAAATTTTTATCAAAATATTTATTTATAAAAAATTTATTAGTATAAAATCTACCCAAAAAATTATATTTGAAAAGTCACACTAATTGTATTTATTTTTTAAACTTAACAAAAAAATCTTAGACAATTATGTGTGTACAAAATTAAATTAAATTAAATTAACATTTCATTAAAAATTACTCAAATTTATATATTTTGAGACCAAACTTTAAATGTATTTAAATAAATTAAAAAAATTAATTATTTTTTCGTTATTTTGTGGATGAACGGAGGTTTTTTTTTTCTCCGTTATAATATAACTTAGAAAAGGTATACTGATCAGAATAAAAATAGTGAAACTTGTTACAGAAGAAAAGAAAATTCATGAAAACATAATACAATTATTGGTATGACTTTCTTTCCTTTGTGAGGAAGTATTTCTTTTGGTGACTCAGTTGGCATCAAATGAGACATTGTCATACTAGGATTCAATGGACTATGACTCATCTTCCAATTTCTTCTTAAAAGTATATATCACAATATTTGTATATTAATTTATTAAATTTTAAAAAATTTATTATATTATTATTACAAGTGTACTTTAATTAAGCTATACTATATTTTGTACATATTAATTTTAGGCTATTTTTTATTATTAGAGATTAAAAACTTCCCATTTATAATATGTAAATATATATACTTTGAGATTTTTAAAAATTTTGTTTGTTAATTTTAAAATAAATATACAAATTATATTATTTCATTCGACAATGACATTAAATAATAGAAAAATTAAAAATTCATTGCCCATAATTGCTAAATTTCTACAATAACACACAGAATAAAGGGAGACCCTCGCGGAAGTTTAGGGTATTAAGGAATCTTACGCATGAATGCATGCAATTAGCTACTTTAAATTTATTAAGCATCGAAGCAAAAATCTTAAATTGATTTTATATCATTCAAATATTTTTTAATGATTTCACAATAAAATAGTTTTATTGCACTTTATGATGTTGGACTTATTTTGGATTTATTATCAGCCAATACATTTTAGGCCTTACAGAAATTGTAGAAAGGCCTTGGGCCCAACATTTAATTATAATTAACATCTTATTCTTATAAAGAAAATAAACAGAAGACGGGTGAAATATCACGGCCGGACCCTACCAGAAAGAAAATGAAAACACATCCGACAAGTCGGACTTTCGTCCTCCTCTAGCTGAGGCTATAAAGGCCACACAAGAATAGAACAACTTATCGCGCATTACGTGCAGCGACTAGAATTATTTTTCAGTGTCAAGGAAAACTTAAGCAAGAAGGGAAGGTCATGTCTTCATCTTCCGCAATAATTTCTGCTACAAATGTTTTTGAGAATGGAAATTATGCAACCACTCTTCAAATGGTGGATCCTGCAGTGACGTGCAACACCAACTGTTCTTCACTTTCAGGAGCTGTTCCACCTCCGAAGCCGCTTTTGATTGCCTCCCCCTCTGAGGCTGGAGAATTCCCAGTGCTGATTTTCCTCCATGGTTATCTTCTCTTGAACTCTTTCTACTCTCAGCTTATCCTGCATGTTGCTTCTCATGGCTTCATTGTCATTGCTCCTCAGGCAAGCCTTCTTAACGTTTACATGCATGTGCAGTTTATCCACTCATGGGTTCTGATTTTGATCATACATATAATTGGTGTTAATAGCGCTAATTGCTAGTAGGTTGCAAGCTGGAGATGCTGAATCATGAATAAATTTCATTCATATTTATGAAGTAAACTATTAGGAGTTTTCTGATTGCTGCCAATGAATATTTGATTTACTAGAACATAATTTGGGCAATTGAGAATATGGTTTTATGCTTTGCATTATTGCATGTATGATTTTGATTCATACACATTTGTAAATGGCCCTTTTTATCTCTGATGCTGATAATTGATATGGAGATTCATTAAATTACCAAAAGCAAATTGCCAGTCTAGTGGGAAAATGAACTGGCTAGAAGGCTCCATTGTCTTTTTAAATTACTGTTTTGTTTTTATTCTTGGAGGTCCACACTAAGCATGATTGTCCTTGTCATTTTATACAATGAAAGAAGCAAATCAAATGGAAATTTTCAGCTGTTCACATTCAAATGTCATAAAAAAACATGATGATATATAAATGTGGTTTACACGGTATACCCCATTTTAGTTATGAAAGGGACTAATAGAACTTGTAATTATTGGTGGTAATACCCTATTCTAATATCATCTAATGGCTTATTTTAACTAATATATCGACCTGCATTGATTGTAGCATAGTGTTAAGCGCTCTGTCCATTACCAAAGAGATTGAACTCTGATAAATACTTGGGAAGAAATTAACGTGATATCCTCTTGTCTAATTCTCAAGCTAGGTTTTTTGAAAACCTTTGGATTGGACAAAATTAGAGAATTGGGCAAAAGGAGAGAGAGAGAGATTGAGATTGTAAATTAACAAAGTTTATGGTTTAGCTCATGGCAAATTTTCTTCTTTGCATAGAACAGTTATATAATGTGGCTGGACCAGATGCGAGTGATGAAATTAAGTCCACAGCTGCAACTACAAATTGGTTATCTGAAGGGCTTTCTGGTTTGCTTCCACCCCTTGTTCGACCAAACCTAAGCAAGCTAGTCCTCGCTGGTCATAGTCGTGGAGGCAAGACTGCCTTTGCACTAGCTCTTAAGAAAGCAGCCACCACTTTAAAATTTTCAGTACTTATAGGTGTAGACCCAGTTGATGGAATGGACAAAGGGAAACAAACTCCTCCACCAGTACTGACTTATGTTCCCCATTCGTTTGATCTGGATATGCCAGTGATGGTGATCGGTTCAGGCTTAGGTGAAATTAAAAGGCATCCTTTGTTCCCTCCTTGTGCTCCAAAGGGAGTTAACCACGAAGACTTCTTCCATGAATGTCAAAAACCAGCTTGTTATTTTGTGGTTAAGGATTATGGTCATCTTGATATGTTGGATGATGATACTAAGGGGATCAGAGGGAAAGCTTCATATTGTTTGTGTAAGAATGGAAAATCCAGGGAACCCATGAGGAAGTCAATTGGAGGAATTATTGTTGCTTTTATGAAAGCTTATCTGAATGGTGATGTCAGTGACTTAATGTCTATCAGAAATGGGCATGAAACTGCACCTGCAGAGTTCAAAACTATCCAATTTCTTGAGTGAAATTTGAATGGTCTGACGATCATGGGGTTTGAATAGAAGCTGGTTTGCTGCACTGTAAATATTATCTATGGAGAATGAAATAAACAGTTAATAGGAGATTAGGCACAAATAGTATTACAGCATCTACACGACTTCATGTCGTTCTAATATGATCTCATTCTAGCATACATATTGAAAACTTTTGATTATTCCAGAGTTTCTGGATGTCAATACAATCTATGTTAATATTCAGACTGTGTTACAAAACATTAATTTATTTGGATCGGCTATAATCACTTAATTGTTTGACTATAAAGTTGTAAGAACCCCATCTTCTCTTAGTGCCCACCAGAATTTTTAAGCTTTTCCACTAAAACCAAGGCAAGGAGAGCCATTATGGAGGGCTACCTCAGTTACAGAAACTTCCACCAAGCACCTTCCCACTGCCCTTCTGGCTGGGCTGGGAGAAGATGTAACTTGCTATAATAAGCAGCAGTGATTTCAATGATTTCTAAACTGGAGTAATATTTCAGGAAGTTGCATTTACCTCATAATGAGGAAATTTTCGTTGTCAATATGTTTGGTCTTCTATAAAGGATGCCTTGGTAGACTAATTATCATCCTGAAAATTGAAATGAATATGTAAAAAAATCGTGGATGGAAGCTGCCAAGTGTGAAAGGGTTTCAGATGATTTGACCTTGCAACCTGGCATGGTGGGCTTATAGTTACTGTAAAAGAAATTAGAATATTTATGTTTGTGCGCTAGGAGGAAAGCCAATGGTCTGTTTATATCCGTTGTGAGTTAACCTAACTTTGGAAGTATAACAAATGGAAGTCTTTAAACACTTGCAGATAATGATTTCATTCAATAACAGTTATAGATTAAAAGTCATAATAATTCAATCTCAAATGAGAATTTAAATTCATAATACTTCAATTTGAAACGAATTTTAAGTGCAGATTAATTTGCCATATTGCATAAACAAGAAACTAAGTTCTTTTCATTGACCTGGCCTTTGCCCTCCTGTTAAAACATAAAACCATAGGAAAGAAAATCCATTCCAAACAATTTTCCCATTATCTACCTGCTCTGTTTTTAAATTAACACAAAGTGGCTTTTAAAAACCATTATTAATTCTTGACTAAATCTTTTCTTGCTTCCAATATTTCAACCACTCTCAACTTTTGCAAGACGAGTTCAGCAACAATACACTTTAATTTGAAGTCGGCGTTTAGAACCAAAACCTGCGCGTTCTGGAAAAGTGATCATCCTAAGTACCCATTTTATATTTCACAACCTTGTTACTTTAGAAGTTTTCTCTGTTTTCTTTTTGTTATTTTAGATTTACATGATTTTTTAAAATAGTTGACTTTTGTCATTATTCAAGTGATGCAGTCAACTGAGGTTGGTATATTGACTTCAAGAGCACTTCATTCTAGAATCATATTTTACTAACTAATATTTTTTTTTGTTTTTCAAAATTATTATAAATTACAATATGGTATCATTATCTTGTAATTAATTTATATTTTTAATCAGCAAACTTACAGACATGAGAATATATGCAAATCATTTTCATGTGCTCATGTCTTCATTTTCTGCATTCTTGTAAGCTTATAATTGGTTTTGTTTCTGCTAATCAATTATTTGTCTTATAACATTATATTGTTTGGAATCTCATTTCATCAAAGTCTTCTCGAGTCCTCTAATATTTGATTTTAGGTTCACACACACACATATATAAACTTTCTTGTTAAAATTTTTATAGTTTTCTTTCTGTTGCAAGCATGGTTGCCTGCAGCCAAACTCTATAAAATTTGACTTTGATGAACTCTCTGTTTCCTCTCTCTGAAGTTAAGCCCTGCAACTAGGAGTAAACAAAAATAAAAGTCACGTCATATGAAAAACATAATCTCCACAAAATAATTTTTATTCCAGCATGCTTGAATGGACCAAGCAACTCTTGCCAACTCTGGAAACCCACCTTCTCTATAGCATAGTCTGACCGCCACATTTCCAATGCTTTCATTCTAGGGCTCTGGCTGTGGCATATTTCGTTCATTTGGGTTCAAAAATAGCTGTTCAGGATTCTGAGATAGTTATACAACAATGAGATATTAAAATTGAAATGACCTGTAGTTCTAGACTCTCTCCCTCACTCACTGATCAATCTTATCTTGCTTTCCTCTGCTTACACCACGCTGACAGAAAAATTTATGAAAGATTCGTTCAAGTTTAATTTAGCCCCCATTTCTCAAACATATCCATAACAATAATATAATTTAATGTTTCTTGACATATTTAGCAACCATTTACTTTGTAGATGCAGGCAAAATGTTCTGTCAATAATGATTATCAAATTAAATGTTGACCAGGCCAATATCTTATTTTTATTTTATCTTCTGCGGTTTCCAACCACCGAGATTTTATATACATTCATAATCTCAGTAAGACTTATGGATGACCAACCATTAACTAAATTACGGATTAACTTTGTTAAAGAACACGACTCCATCAATGGCAATTGCTTAACAGATTGATTAAACCATATGTCTGCAACTTGCAATGAACAGATATCTCAGAAATGGCAGACAAAGATTTAATTACTTCTCATAAAAGGTTGCCCTTTTTTATATACACAACCTTTCACATCAGGACATTGGTCCCATAGAAACTCCATAACTGCAAGAAATTAACCAAGTTTACAATGTCTGTGTCATTTGTTCTTAGCCTGATCTGCATTGCCTGCCAGCCAATATATTTGCTAAAATATTGCCCCATTAGCAAGCCTTAACTAATAACTTAATACTAAACTTACATCCAAAATTGTACATAAAACCCGTGTTTTTGTTGAAGTCAGGTACCAGTTTCCTTCCAAACATCCCCCAACAACTAGTTGAAACCATAACTTTACGTGGGTTACAACTTAACATCACATCTACCATGTTTGCCAGAACATTTTCATGCATTTCCAAAACTGACCTAAAACTGAGAACATTCTTGTTATGTTCTTAATCAAGGAAGTCAAATTGAAAGTTAAAACCCATCTGTACTCCACTATAATTACCTTAATTTCCTATAAATAACACATAAACAATGATTGAGTAATATGGTCAATGTTTTTTAATCTTTTTAAAATTGACAATACTTTAATTCTTCTAATCACCAATTACACTTCTAGCCTTCTTCAAAATTGTCAATACCCGTATATATATAACTTGATTGCCATCACCAATTCTACTTCATCAAATCATGAAGAACCCTATTCTTTGTCTAGCCCTTTGGGGCATCCTTTCCGCCATATTTCTCCTCTCTACACCTTCTCACCAACTTTTAGATATTGATATTGAATTGACCATTCCGAATCCTAGACTCTTGAAAGCTTACATCGCCCTCCAAGCTTGGAAACATGCCATCACTTCTGACCCTAATGGCTTCACCTCAAATTGGGATGGCCCCCATGTATGCAACTACACCGGGGTATACTGTGCACCGGTCCCGGATGATCCTGACACCACAACAGTCGCCGGAATAGACCTGAACCACGCCAACATAGCCGGTTCTTTACCTGAAAACCTTGGCCTCCTCGAAGACCTTGCTCTCTTCCACATAAACTCCAATCGTTTTTGTGGCAGAATACCTGATAGCTTCCGAAACATGCAACTTCTTTACGAGCTTGATGTTAGTAACAACCAATTCAGTGGACAGTTTCCTTCTGTTGTTCTTTGTTTGCCTTCACTCAAGTTTCTTGACATCAGATTCAATCAATTCGAAGGTGATATCCCCTCAGCTCTTTTCAATTTAAAACTTGATGCGTTGTTTATTAACAACAACAAGTTTTGCTCATCCTTACCAAAAAACATTGGTAACTCCCCCGTTTCTGTGCTTGTCCTGGCAAATAATAACTTCAACAGTTGCATACCTTCAAGTCTGATAAAAATGGCAGGAACCCTGCAGGAAATCATTCTCATGAATGCGGGATTAACGGGTTGTTTGCGGCAAGAATTAGGGTCGTTAACTCAAGTGACAGTCTTTGATGTCAGCTTTAACAATTTGGTTGGTTCGCTGCCGGATTCCATGGGAAACATGAAGAGATTGGAGCAGCTGAATGTTGCACATAATAAGCTATCTGGTGAAATTCCAAATAGTATATGCTCGTTGCCAAAACTGGAGAATTTCACATACTCGTATAATTTCTTCTGTGGTGCACCATCAACATGCCTTAAGTTGCAGGATGAAGATGATAAGCAGAATTGTATCCCTGGTAGACCATTTCAACGATCTCCTATGGAATGCAAGTCATTCTATGCTCATCCTGTCGACTGTGGTGCCTTTGGTTGCTCACCAAGAAGTCCTCCGCCACCGCCGCCGCCACCTCCTCCACCACCACCACCTCCTCCACCGCCCCCACAGCACCCAAAGCATTGGCCAACTTTACCACCAGCGTTCCCACCAGCTCATTTTCATCATCCATGACCAAACAATACAGACATAGGTGGAGGGAAGAACAAAAGTTTTTCTTTTGTGGCATTCATCCATTGATTTACTAGTTTGAATAGCAGGGCAGATACATAGTTTATTTTTTCTAATTATTATTATTATTATTTTTCTTTGCCAAGATTGAATGTCAAACACTGTACTGTATGTATTGTTCGAAAACGATGGAGAATAATGGTGCTGCAACGTTTTCTTCACTGTTCTGTGGTGATTTTTAAGTGGTTTCTAGTTGTGGTACGTCAAAATCAGCATGGAAAATGGATATAGAAATTTGTTTTGAATTGAATTGAGTTGTGATAATTATTTTAAGATTACATTAATGTTGAAAACAGCCATATATTTATTTTTCCTTTGTATAATTATTATTATAAAATGAACCTGGAAAACGTGAAGCCAAATACGTGATCATAGACTTCGATACAAGATTATCGGCATCCCTGTAATATCCCTTGTAGTATTTTTTTCTATGAAAATCGCTTCACCTGGACCGTGTTGGGCGGACGAGAAACGAAAAGTCCAATAAGTTGTTGTCTTTTGCGTGATGCTAAGAACACCCCTGTAGCCTCCCCTTAACAAAACTGCATTGACAAACAAGACACGGTGCATTTAAAATAGATCTTGTTTTTATCATTAAAATTCTTCTACAGGAAAAAATATATATATATTTTTAAGTATAAACACATATATTAATATTATATTATAATTCTATCGAGAGTCTAAATTTATTGTTATAACTCACTCAAGAGTTCTACACATATATTGTGCATAGTTAAACCCCTACAGATAATATAAAAAAGATATCTTATAAATTGTGAGAGAAATTATATCGTTAATATGATTCGAACACACACCCCGTATGTTTATTAATAATATTTAATTTTATATTGAAATTTATTGTCAATTTAAATTTTATTCAATTTTAGATAAAATATATATTTTACTTATCGACTAATTTATTTATCACTAATCTTTTAATTATTTACTTTTCAATACGATATCAAATACTATAAGATACATGCAACTTTTAATAAATTATATTTTGTGAAATAAATGAGTTTTAGTAGCTTGTACCTTTTTATTGGCAACAAAACTTGCTACTCTCTTTTTTTGTCATTTAATCATAATTGTATTAGATTTCACATAATATATAAAAAAACGTATAGAGAAAAGTTGAAATTTAGATTTTAAGAACAAGTTTTTTAATTTTTTTAAAAAATTTAATTTAATTAAAATATTTTTATTTTGTATTTTATAACATAATTTTACGCAGTGGAATCGAGAAATTTACTCACAAAGCAACGAGGTATACGACGTTACGTGGACACGATAAATGGACGGGTTCAGTGTGTGTTTTCATAAAAATTAAAATTAAGGTCCAATCAAATTGTGGGCTGGTCTATGAAACTTAGGGTTCTCTTGCACAAAAAAAACTTCCGCTAAACGCGTCGTTTCATTGAAACTTAGGGTTTTTTTTCTTCACATTGCGGCATATACTGTTAAGACCAAAATACCCTTCTTAAAGTACAACTCCATTACAAAACTGCAGATAAGAACTATATAAAGGCGCAGAGAAGTAGGGTTTTGAGTCTCCAAAAACACTTCGCCAGAGCCGTCTATCCAGCTGCAGCTGCTAGCAAGGCTAAAATACTAGCACAACCATGGCGGTCGGGTAAAATCTTATGCTCTCGCAGGCGCACTTGTCGTTGTTCTCTCTGTGTTATGGGTTATTGTTCGCTGATTTTTTTGGTTTTGTTTTGGTTTTCTGCAGCAAGAACAAGAGGATTTCCAAGGGGAAGAAAGGAGGAAAGAAGAAGGCGTAAGTGTTGTTTAATTATTTGTTATATAAGCTAGACTGAACCCATTTTGTGTTTCTATAGATCTGTTGTGTTTTGTTAATAAAGTTGTGTTTTTGGTGTGTCTTGCTTTGCAATAGTGCTGATCCGTTCGCTAAGAAGGACTGGTATGATATTAAGGCTCCCTCTGTTTTCAACAACAGAAATGTGGGGAAGACTCTTGTTACCCGTACTCAGGGTACCAAGGTATTTCTGCTATTTTTAATATTTTAATCTTGTTTCTTGCAGCGGATTTTGATTTGTTACTTGTCTTGAGCTTGTTAAAATTATTTGCACAGGAGATTATCAAAATGGAAGTCGTTGTAGGGTAATTGTATATAAGAACTAAAACCCTATTTTTGGATATATTGGATGTCGCCGATTTATTTTAGGCCTATATTGTGTGTGACTAAAACCGTATGTTAATGTGATTGGAAATTTATTTTTGGAAATTCTAATTTTGCTGTCAGACTTAAAATTCTTAATTTTCAAACTTTGTAAAATAAGAAGACACAATCATTTGGATATCTAATGGGATATTTGCTTAGTCAATTTGTTAATAGGATGGCCTACAAGTGCTTGATGATTATTATAGTAAGTTGTGTTAAGATTTTGGTTTATCATTCTCTTCTTAAGCCATCGAAGGGATAATGCTGGCAAGAATGTCTGGAAATGGCAAATAGTTTTGAGTTTACTTAACTGGATTTTGTATGAGTAGAGATTATTTAGCATGTATTGTGATAGGATTCTTTGTTTTCAATATATTTGCTTGTTCATTTGGCGCTGCTTTAGGTTTAAATCAGTTTGCATATTTAATTCCTGGAACGTGTTAACAGATTGCATCAGAAGGTCTCAAACATAGAGTGTTTGAGATATCACTAGGTGATCTTCAGGGAGATGAGGAGCATGCCTACAGAAAAATTAGATTGAGAGCTGAGGACGTTCAAGGGAAGAATGTGCTGACTAACTTCTGGGTATGTTTGACATGAAACATCTTGTTTGCTATTGCAGTTATTCATTCTGTGGTTTTTCCTAACTATTTTATGTTAATTTTCTACTGTTTCCATTGATATATTTAGGGAATGGACTTCACAACAGACAAGCTGAGGTCTTTGGTTAGGAAGTGGCAGACCTTGATTGAAGCTTACGTGGATGTCAAGACCACCGATAACTATACACTGAGGATGTTCTGTATTGGATTCACTAAGAGACGTCCAAACCAGGTCAAGAGGACTTGCTATGCTCAGTCCAGCCAGATCAGACAGGTAACAGACATAAGTTTATTGCATTCTACTACTGTGCTAATTGTTTCTATTTTACAATGCAAGTCCTTTAATGTTTGAGTTAATAGTCTAACTTTTATTGACACTAATGTTTCCTATATATTTTGTTTTGCCAGATTCGCCGCAAGATGAGGGAGATCATGGTTGCACAAGCAACATCTTGTGATTTGAAGGATTTGGTCCAAAAGTTCATTCCTGAAATGATTGGCAGAGAGATTGAGAAGGCAACTTCAAGCATATACCCCTTACAAAATGTGTTCATCCGCAAAGTGAAAATCCTGAAAGCTCCCAAGTTTGATCTTGGAAAGTTGATGGAGGTATGTCTCTCTGTGTCTTGTCCCCCTCTATCTTCCTAGATTTGCAGTCTTTTTCTATAATTTGACTTGTTTGTACCTGCTTGGAATTTATATTCAAAATTTTTGACTAATTTTTCTTTCAAGTGGAATAAAATCACTGAAATTAAGGTTCTACATTTTGATGTATTTGAGCTTTTACTTATCTGGAATAATTATTGAATTTTCTTTTAGGTGCTGGATAAGTATTTTGAACATTTCCAATTCATGTCATTTGTTTTTACCTGAGATTTCATGTTCTAGTAGCTGATCTGTCTTTGCTAAGATTATCTGTTTTGTTTTTAGTTTCAAAGAAGATTTTTGTTGTTTCAGCATATACTAGAATTGCCTTAGTGCCTTATTTTCTGATTATGGTGTTATCTGTAGGTTCACGGTGACTACTCGGAAGATGTTGGTGTCAAGCTGGACAGGCCTGCTGATGAACCCATGGCTGAAGCACCAACTGAAGTTATTGGAGCTTGAATGAAGATATTTTGATACCAGTCTATTTTCGTGTTTTCAGAAGTTTTGCAGTTTTGATGTTAAGAACCCAAAAATGTTTAATTTGCATATTTTATTCTAGCTGAGATGGTTACAGTGGTTTCTATGTTATGGACATGCCTGCTTTCATGCTTTAATCAAGTAGACGAGATTCATCATTATTTCAAATTTTGGTTTCGAATCCATTCTGAAGAAGCACAAAGTTTTATATGCTATTATTATTGTATTAGTTTTTCAGAGTTGTTTTGATTGATTTTGTTTTGAATCATTCTGATGCTTTATTGGCAGCATCTCTCAATTCCATCTGCGATCTTAATGACTGTTACTACTCGAAACTTTTAAGTTCATCAGATTTCTAATTTACGTTTTAAGTAAACGGATTAACCTAAGATGCCACGCTGCGAAATAAATGTAATTAATTGGTTTGAAAGTTTGGTGAATTTTGCAGTGGAGCGAGACAGGAAATTTTGCATCTTAATATACAGATAAACCCGAATGGGTGATGCTTTCGGTTATGATGTATTTGCTAACAGTATTAATTGTTGATGCTGATAGTTAAAAAAACTATGAGTTACTCACTTCGAAGCCTATTGACTTGCAATTTTGTTAAACTCCAGTAAAAGGTAAAAATTCTATAAAACTGGTTTCTAGATATATTGAACCTATAAAGTACCCTTAGTTTCATCTGAAAACCCTGCGACTGAACCTTAGTGGGCAGAGGCAGAATATGTAATAGCAATGTAGGTGCAGTATATATTGGAAACTTATACTGGATTGACAGTTTAAGTGAAATTACAACATATTCAAATAAAAAGAAGCTGAAGCAGCTTTATTCTGATTAGATCAGGACCTACGTCTTAGTAGTTTCTCTACGTTACATTCTACTATGTTTCATGTAAACATGCTGAGCTGCAAATTGCAATTCAAGGAACCCCTGTAGCCGGTAAAAACAATAGGCTCAGTCTCCATTAGTTGAAGGTCTCATACAGCCACACAAACAGGCCTTCTTCCTCCTTCCACCGCTGCTTCTCCCACCACTGGAAATGAAGTCCCTCAGCAGGGCACCTGTTCTACTTTCCGAAAATTTGTATTTCCCTTTGGCTTTACTTTCATCCTCCAGTTTCAGCAAAATGTAGTGGATGCTTTGCACTTCAAGCTGCAGTCGACCAATCTTTTCTGATCGTTTTCGTGCCTCTTCCGTCACCTTGTTCCTGCCAATATTTCCAGCCTCTTCCAACTCTGCAGGGGAGAGACACTCTTCAGTATCTCTTGTCAATTGATCATTCTTACCCGCCAGCTCAACAACAGACTCTTCAACTTCTTTTAACTGTCTTTTCACACTCTCATACTCGGGATCATTGGCCTTCTTGCTTCTCTTGTTCATCTTCTTTTTCAAATCTTGCACTGCTGTCTGAAGACTTGTCAATTTCTGAGCATCAGAAGCAAGTCTCTCCAAGATCTTTCTCTTGTTTCCTTCTTTATTTGGGTCTCTATTGCTTCTGGATACCTCTAGCTTGTCAACACCCAATTCCTTCTCTACTTCTAATTCTGAAGAGGGATTCTTCTGCCCCACAGCTTTGGACCGATGACATACAGGAATATTTGCAACTGGTGCTGCTGGCTGCTTTTGTCTGCCATTGACTACGGGATCAGAGTCACAGTCTTGCTCAGCACATTCCCATAATCCAAGCATCTGATCATTGGATCCACCATTCTCTCCTCTGCTTTTTCGATAGAAAGAGCAATCAGAAACTTGATCAAGTGGAATATCTTTCATTAATGTCCTACTCCTAACTTCGGAGGATTCAGGTGTACTCTTCTGCAACTCTAGGCTATCAGCAAGCTTGCCCTCAAGTTCTATTTCTCCCCTCTGGAAGTCTTTTTCTTGACACGAGGTGCTTCTTAACTTCAAATCTTCAGGTTTTGTTGTTTGATTTTCCACTTCGATGCTGGTGTTTACACTTTTCTGCATTGCTTTCCTTTCAATTTCTTCAACTACTGCCTTTTCAACTGCTTCAATCCTAGTCTGGATCTCTTGCAACTCCGAAATTCCATGTGTTACCTCAATGGTTTTAACTTCAATTTCTTGCCAGTTTGTTTGATGAAGTTGACCAGCCGATTCTGAACTCTGTAGACACAGTAAAAGACATTTAATTATTATGCACAAAATCTAGATAGCAGATTTAACGATAAAAAAGACATGAAGATCAATTCCATTAAATGACTTAGCATGTTCCATACAACAGAAACTTGTGACTGCAAGCACAACTCTTTACACAATTTCTAATGGTGGATTTTATAGCGATTGTCAAGTCATATGATCTAGTTTCTAAAGTAGAAGGTTTATGTTAGCATTTAGTACATTAACTCTTGTCTTGTTATAGCAACAGAAAGGGTTTTGACAAAATGGAAAAAGAAATCATTGTTCTTACATTCAAAATGCTGAATTGCAGTGTGATTAAGAGGAGGAAAGGACATTACCGTTTGTTCCCTGTTGCCTGCCGGACAATGCTTTTTCTGACCAAGGACATTCTGCTCAAGAGATGCTATGTTACCCTTGAGGGAAGCTATAACAGGAACATATGAAGACAACTGAGACTTTAATTGTCCAATTTCACTTTCCAAGAAGCCAACTCTTTCTTTCATCTGTTTGGTCTCCAAACCATTTGTTGCACGTTCATCTTCAAGACTTTCACAAACTTCGGCTAGTTCATGCACTTTATTTTCAAGTAGAACTTCTCGGGTGGAGGAGATTTGAAGATTGAAATAAAATGATGCAGCCTCGACCTCCCAGAGTTCAAACTCATTGCTTCTCTCCTGCAATTCAGAACTCAAATAGACTTCTTTAATCTTTTGTTCTTCAATCTCCTCACGTAATATACCCACTTCAGATTCCAAACTTTTATTTACTTCATGAAGGAATTCAATTTCCTTTTTCTGTTTTGCACAATCTACAGATATTTCAAGAATTCTCCTCTCTACATTTTCTTTAATAAGTTTTAGTTCCTCATATTCCATTTTCAGATCCTCAATACTTCTACACAATTCAGCATTCAAATTATGTGTAGCCTTAAGCTTCAGTTCTGCTTCTAAAAGCTCTGCAGCCTTCTGTCTCAGAGAATCCTCACCAGTAAGAATTTGATTGTGTAATTCATCATTGAGGTGGTTGACTTCTTGCAGCTCTGTGTGCAACATATCAACTGTTTCGTTCAGTCGAAGACCTTCTGCTTCTTTCATTTCCAACTTCTTCTCCAATGATTCAACCTTCTCCTTAAGGTCACTGTTAATTACATGGAGATGGCTGATATCTTCAGCAAGTGCTTTAGCTTCCTCAGCTTTCTCAATGCCAAAGCTCTTGAAAACCATAGAGAGGTTACCAAGATCTAGTGCTTCATGGAGAATAACGCCATTTTCCTCTTCAAGAACATGCATTTCCTGTTTCAAGGCCAAAAATCTCTTAAGCAAAAGTCTGTCTTCTTCAAGCAGCTTGGAATTCTCTTCTTGTAATGACTGGTAAGCCTCCTGCAAGCTTGCCAGCTTTAGACACTGAGTTTCAAATTCTGCCTTTAATGCATCCTGCCATTGAACTCCCTCGGTCACTTCCAACATTAACTGCTTGTTCATCTCAAGGAGCTTGTCCTTATCTTTTTGAAGCATCATACGCTGCTCAGTCATAATCATAAGCTCCTGCTCAAAGATTTTCTTCTCTGACTCCTGCTCAGCACCATCTAATTTAAGCTGTCCAATTAATGTCAGAAGCACAGAGTTCTCAACTAGAAGTTGCTGCTTCTCATCCTCGTTTTTCAAGAGTGAACTTTTTAGGTCCCCTATATTGTCCAAAATACACGGAATAGGAATTTGCCCTTGTTCAATCTTGTCTTCCTGCCAATTAACAGGATTAAACTGAAGAACCCTGAAAACTTGATAAATCCCTGCCCTTAGCTTTTCAAGTTCATCCAACAAGAATTCTGTTTCCACCTGCTGCTCCAGATTTTCAGTCTCCAACTCTGATATCAATTTATTGGACAATTTGGAGGCCTCAACATGCTTTTGACATTCTATCAACAGAGATAAGTTCTTTTCTTCCAGATCTTTTATAAACTTCTGCAAAATGAAGATCTCAACCTGCGCTTTTGCAGCTTTATCCAGTTCTTCTTCAAATTCTTTCTTTGTTAATCTTGTTTCTTCTTGCAGCACACGGACAAGGCTTTCCAGATCTGCCATCCGGGACTCACTTAAATTAACATAATCTGTCCGCTCTTGTTGCTCAGCATTGAGTGAATCCCGTAGTTCTTCTACTTGACTGAGTGTGGATTCTTTCTCTTTTTCCAGATCAGCATATTTTTCTTCTAATTTAGTAAATCTCTTCTCCAGGTTTCCAAGTCTTTTCTCAACATTTTCCAGCTGAGATACAAGGGTGCTCCTTTCACTTAGAAGATTGGATTTCTCATTTTTTAGCAACCGGCAGAAATCTTCTAAGCTTTTTGACTTTGCCCGCAGACCTTCAAGCTCAACATTTGCACCAGCAAGAGATTTCTCTAGCAAGACATTTGTCTCCAATAGCTTCTGCATATTCTCAGTCATAATTTGTAATTGAGAAAGCAGGGTGGATTTCTCAGCTACAAGAGAGGATTTTTCTTCTCGTAAAAACTGGCAGGACTCCTGCATTCCCTTCATCCTCTCCTTTGTCCCTTCTAACTTGCCATTCATTTCTGACAGAGAACATTCCAAAGCAGCATTCTTATTCAAAAGATTGTCCATGTTCCTCAACTTCTCGTACAGAACTTCTTTCTCATCTCCTTGCTTTTTGCAGACTTCTTTCAGCTTTGAGTTTTCATCTTGCAATTCCTTGACAGATGAGTCAAGGTGTTCAGGATTCAAACCTACTGACAGCACTTGCTCCACTAAAGCCTGATATCTCCTACTTAAGCCCATAATTTCCTCCTTCAAATAATGAACCTCTAGCTGAAGGGCATTACTTTTGTCTACTTGTAGTGCAATCTCCTTTTCAAGTTTCTCTTTCAACTCCTTCAAGTAAGAAATTTCATTTTGTAGGTTTTGTATTGAACTAGTAGAAGAATTGTTCAATTCAATCAGGCTGTGGTTTTCTTTTTGAACCTGCTTGATGCCTTCCTCAAAACAATGGTTGCTTATCTCCAAGTCCTTCAGGGTTTGAAGCTTATTTTGAAGCTCCAATGTCAGAGCTTGCTGCTCCTCTTGAGATTGAGTGTGCAACTGCTGCAAAGCCTGAAGAGTAGCTTCAACTTGGACAAACCGTGAGTGCTCATCCTGCAGTGAAGCCTGAAGATTCTCCAGCTCTTTCTGCTTCTGAGAAAGTTCTTGATCCTTCATTGCTATCTTCTGCACCAGACTATCTGCCTCTACCTGCAGAGATTGGTTTGATCTCTCCAACAGAACACACTGTTGTTCCACAGTCCTCAATTTTTCAGCCCCCATAAGAATTTCACTTTTCAGTCGCTTGGCATCCTCTTGGGCATAAAAAATTTCACTCTCCATTTGAGCTATTTTCTCCAAACATTGCTCATACCGGAAAGCTATTGCTTCTTTCTCTTCATTAACTCTAGCAAGAGCTTGCTTCAGTGCTTCAATTTCAGTTTCTGCTTTCTCAGTTTGTTCATTAAGCATTCTGGCACTTGCCTCGGCAAGTGAGATTTTATGCTCCAATGCATATATCATCTCAAGACATTGCTTGTACTGAAGAAAACCAGCCTCCTTTTCACTCTCTAATCTGGAAAGTTCTTGCTTGAGATTTTGAGCTTCGATTTCTGCTTTAGAAGCTCGCTCATTAAGTCCTTTTGAATCCTCTTGGGCTTGGGAGATCATAGTCTCCAGAGTAGATATTCTTTCCAAACAACGATTGTACTGAAGAAGTCCTGCATCCCTCTCAGCTTCTAATTTAAGAAGTGCTTCCTTCAACACTTTAATCTCAATGTCTGTTTTGCTAGCTCGTTCGTCAAGCCCTCCAGCATCCTTTTGTGCATGATTAAGTTCCCTCTCCAGGCTAGATAAATTCTGCAAACTCTGCTGGTACTGATGAAGAATGGCTTGCTTTTCGGCTTCAATCGCTGCAAGAGTTTTCTTTAAGGTTTCAACTTCACTTTCAGCTTTACCTGCATGCTCAAGATCCGAAAGATTCTGAGTTTTGTTATCCCGGTTCTCACTTGGAAAATGAGAGGACTTATCTTCTGCTTCACGAACATTCAAGCCCTTTTTCATCCTTCCTACTGCAACTTTTGAATCGTGCGGCACTATTCCTCCTGAACCAAACATCTCATTTAGTTGCTTAAGGCCCCTTTTACTTATGCCAGATTCTGATTCTTCTGAATACCCTCCATTCTCTTTTAAAGAATGTAAATTGGTTGACGAGAGACCCAATGCATCCGTATGCAAGTCATCTGGGTCAAGCAGTGCACGTATTGGATGGGGCATTTCTGGTGTGTGAGGCTCACCCTCAGGACCAGATGAGCCTGGGGTTGAATCATCAGGTAGTACATAGGGTACTTGGTTGGGAAATGCTTCCACCATGGTTCGATGGGCCTGGCGGAGCTCTCCAGTTGCATGATCGTATCTCTCTGCTAATGCACGGTAAGCTCGGTAGAACTCCTCAACCAATTTCATGAGCTCTGGCCGTTTCTTATAGTACATTTCTGCCCTTCTTGCAAAAGAATCTGCATCTTCTTCAATGAGCTTGATCATTGCTTTGACTTTGGCATCCATATCTGTTTTATCAGATTCAAAATCAGTTGAATAGCAACCCAAATTTTTTGAATATATATTGTGCACACATTAACTTATAGCTTTTTTACTTTTCATAAATGGAAAAGAATTTATCTAGCTTGCCATTAGATATTCCACTGGCAATCATTACAATTGTACTGCCTTTAAAAACCTTGTGATTAGATTATGAACTTACGGAACACAAGATAGGCATTATTGGATCATCCAGATGTATGTTCATGTCAATATTGGCAAACAACAAAAAAATGCTTGTTTAAAAGTCTCTAGTTTTACATGTAAATATTTGATCCTAGAAAGATATATGCGAGAAGACAAGCACTTGGCTTAAATGCAGTCTCACATAAAAAGATTTCATCTAGGGTTGAGTTAAGCAGAATCATTTTTCCTCCATGAAAGAAGTAATAATTAAGATTACTGATGGAAACACATGCTGAAACAAGGAATTGTACAAGTCTTGCAAGATAAGAACAGCCTTTGTAAATGGCATTGTATTTACAGTGCAAAAACCAGAACATTAAATCACTTCTTGGAATTGTACACAGTTGGTCAAGAATACAGATAATGAGCTAAGACTGAAACATTAAATCAAGAGTTCTATGTTAATGGTTCATTTCCTGCATTAGTATCCAAAATAAAAGAATTTAGACCCCCAATTTGTAATATGTTGTGTCAGCATTCATCTATGAGAGCACCAAATGCTTTTTCTTTGTTGCATAACAATTTATGTCATCAACCAGCAAAATAAATAGCCTAATACCTGATCCTCAGAAAACTTTGGCTTTTTACAGTGGCCCAACAGAACTTGATGTAATAATCAATTTTTGAATATTGAAAGAGAATGAAATGAACTAGTCAAAAGATAAATGTTGCTAAATTAGGTTGAGATCAGTTCATGTACAAGATGACTCTTGGTTGATCAATGATCAGGAAAACTATAAAATAGGATCACGATATATCCAATTGTTCTTATGCATAAACAATTATTGCTGAAGCATGGTTAAGCACAATTTTTTTTGAAGAAACTGAATACCTGTAAGATTTTCCTGAAGCCATTTTGAATTCCTTGGGCTAATGTGACTGTCCCACCACCAAGAGTACATGCGCCTAGACTCCTGATGTAGCAAAGTTGCCATGACTCCAGCAATCAGTAATAATGCAACTGGTTTGGACGTAGCAAAGGCCCGGGGCTTATACCACAAATAAGAACCCAGGTAATATATCCAGGCCAGAATAGCAACTTAACAGAATCCTGCCGCCAATTATATCTCTAAAGAGCCTTTATAGATCAGCATGCCCCATTCCTTGAACACTCACCAGCATAATCAAGTAACTGTTAAAGTAAATGGTTTTCAGAAACAGCTTGTTCAATTCTTCTTCTTTAGACAGTGGAACGGAAAGATTGCTAACTCTTAAAAGTATATTGGGGAGTACCTGCTCAATTGAGCACCAACACTTATCAACTGTAGCAAGTACAGCTCCTTACTTCTGTATCCAGCAATATAGCAAATCAGATGCACACTGATCCGGAGAAAAATAAAGGCACTGAAATCAGATCTTAAATTCTATATATAGAGAAGACACTGAAAAAGTAAGGTTAATGGCATACATACTAGCATTCATAAGTAATAAATGTATAATATCCAGGAACTGAACTTGCAAACACAAAAGGCGTCATTTGATTTCTAGAAAAGCAAGATGTAAAAACACAGTAATATGCAGCATTCCAGATACTTGATCAAGAAAGTACAATGTAAGTGATTAAACAAAAAGGAAATTATCAGACAAACCCAATATTTTCAGGAAAAATTTATGAACCCTTCTCCACTCAAATGAGCACAAAAGCATTATCTGGAACTGTTTAAATAGTTGTCAAATACATCATAAGATCAAGTACTTACCAACAGGAGAGAAACGGCGATAAGTCCTGATCAGCAAGCAGTACAACAACTCCGAGAAACATAGAAGAATACACCATAAGCAGAGAAGGTTCTCCCGGAACAGCATAAAAAATTTATTTTTTACTAATAGCAAGATCAAAACTTGGCAAATGAATAAAATCAGGTGATGGTTTCTGATCGGCTAGCAAACTAGCATTCAAGAGAAGAGGAAAAAAAAAACAAGAACTTTAGCCAAAAGGGTCTCAACAAAAACTGCAAAAAAATAATTTTTTGATGAACCGTCTAGATCAAGCACATACCAAAAGAATGAAAAAAACTGTTGAGCAGCTGCGATAGTTAGCCTCCAGCTGCAAATAGTCTTACGTTACCCCATTTTCTTGCCCTGACTCACACACACTCACTCTGATCTACTCTCTCCCTCAAATGGGTTCTCCGCATTATATCCTAAGATTTGGTTCAGTGAACTGTAAAAACACTGATAGATACTGTAATTTGACAAACAAGGTAGGCTTTTATGCTGTACAGGATGTATAATGTATATACTTATGTACGTACATCAAAAGTAAACAAGCTTGCTTCAGCCTTCAGTTTACTGTAGACTGAAATTAATTAATAGATAATATAGGAAACGGTCACATCTTTAGTTTTTGCTGTCCTCTCACTTCTGTCGTTACTTTCAATGTGGACATCTGATGAACTTCTAACTTATTAATCCACCCTTGCTTTGCTTTAAGATCTCAAAAATGTTCTTTCTCGGTTTTCTAAAACAATGTGCGTGTCAGTACTTGAATTTTAATAAAATTATAAATAAAAACATAATTAACATTTTTTCACTTAAGTCCTTGTTACAAGATTTTATTAAAAATTTAGAGTTTTAACACTTGCTCCCCTAAAATTTAAGACTTTAATATTTAAATAAAATATTTTAAAAAAATTACATTTATCTCCCCTAAATTATTAGTTAACTATTAATTTTTTAATTAAATAATTATAATACCATTACTTACTTTAAAGTTAAAATTTAGGGATAATGTGATTTACTCCCTCTGACTTTTTGAAAAAAATGAGATACTCCTTAGCTTTTTTCCTAGTCTTATATATTTCATTGACTTTAAAAAAAACTTGAGATATCCCTTTAAAATACTATTATAAGTACTATTCTAGATATAAATTGACTATTTTACTTCCAAACTATTAAAAATATATAAAATAATTTAATTATTTTTATATTAAAATAGTCTATTTAAAAATTATATATAATTAATATTATTAAAAATCTTCCTAATTATCAACTTTTATAACATTAATTATAAGCAAATTTTAACATCATTTATAAAAGTTTTACAACATAAAATATACTCAGAAATTATTAAAAAAATTTACAATATAAAATTTTTTTAGTTGTAAAAAATTAATTGTTTTTACTTTTATAATAATTTTTTTACAACTAAAAAAATTAGAGAAAATTGATAATGAATTTTAACAATATTTATTATATGTAATTTTTAAAATATATTATTTTAATAAAATAATCAATGATAAATTTATTTATAATTGATATTGTCAAAATATTAACAAATTTAAAAGAAAATAATAAACAATCAAAATATCATTATAATTTTTAAATTAATTATTATAATAATATATTATTAATTATTATATAGTAAAAATAAAAATAATTAAATTATTTTATATGTTTTTAATAGTTAGGGGGGTAAATTAGTCAAGTTATATATAAAATAGTGCTTAAAATAGTATTTTAAGAGGTATCTCAAATTTCTTTGAAAATAGGAGTATATAAGATTAAAAAAAAAGTTAAGGAGTATCTTCTTTTTTTCAAAAATTCAGGGGAGTAAATTACATTATCCCTAAAATTTATAAAATTTAAATTTTTAGAATGTTTAAAATACTAAAATAATTAAAATTTAATTAATAATTTTAATTTATATTTATTTAAATTTAAATTAATAATATTTTAATTTGACCATTTTAGTTTATATTTATTTATTATTTGTTAAAATTAAGAATTTAATTAACGATAATATAATTTGATAATTTTAATTTATATTTATTTAAATTAAAATTTTAATTAATGATAATATAATTTAATAATTTTAATTTATATTTATTTAAATTAAAATTTTAATTAATGATAATTTAATTTTTATTATGTACTATATTTATTCAAATTTTAAATCATAATATGTAAAATGGCTATCTTTTTAACTTGACAATTTCAATTTTTAATCATGTATCATATTTAATATTTATTTAAAATTAAATTTCTAACTTTAAATAAATATAAAGTTAAATTGTTGTCAATTAAATCTTTAATTATTTTAATTTTCAAATATTACATCAATTAAAATTGAATTTTTTAAATTTTAACTTAAAAATAATTAAGAGTATTATAATTATTTAAGTAAAAAATTAATAGTCAACTAATAATCTAAAGGAGGTGAGTGTATTTTTTTTAAAACCTTCTATCTAAGTGTTAAAGTTTCAAACCTTAAGAGAGGTTATGTGTTAAAACTCTTTGAAAATTTTATTAATAAAAATTTAATAATTTAACAGTTAATATCTTTAAAATTTTGAAATAGATATATTTTTTTCAAAAAAATAACTTATTTTGGGATATAACAGTTAATCATTAATTTTATTAACTGAATTTTAATGAAATATATATATATATTTAAATATTATTTTCAATTGAAAAAACATATTTTTAATATAAAATTAACTTGAATAATATGAAAGATGATCCATATTCTATAGACAATTAATGAAGCCAGCTGCTGATCACTGACTCGGACCAACGACTTATTTATTGCAATTCAACAAACATCTACAGCAATATGATTCTGATCACATACAAAACAGTAATGTAAGTGAAGGTTGCTTTATCATACATTTTTGATTTATTATAATCAATTTCTTTTTCACTTCGAAGACTATGTAACTCAACTTAAGTTATAACACTTGTTTATTGAGTTGATTGCACATGGCCCACGTCATAATTAACAATTATTATGAAATATTATCCAACAATTCGATTCATGAATAATATATTTAAAATAATTTCGATACAATTTTACGTGGAATGGGATGAAAGCGGCCATAAGAAAAGTCCAAAGAGAAATATGAAACTTTATATTACTAATCAAATAAATGTGGGGATTTAAATTTTGGATTATTTTAAGGTGGGTGAGTACATTTCAATTGTCAAAGGTGGGCCTTTTGCAAAGACACATACTTTCTTTGAAAGAAATACACTACATCTCACTTTTGAGAAAATACTACAGACATTTATAACGCATGCTATAATATATCATATTATTTGGTTTTACTTATAGATTCCAAAGTTATTCATTTGACAAATATATATATATATATATATATGTTATATTATTTTGTAGTAATTTTAAAAAATAAAATAAAATTGTGAATTAATTAAATAGTATCATATGGTAGTAGTATGAACAACATTGCTTATTAAAATTATTATTTATAGATAAGTTAATAATGTATTGAAGAATATCGGTTATTTTATAGAGCACAGTTGTACAATGTGGAGTAACTTTTATCATATAGGACTGACTACACATGACAATATCATTCTCAACAATAATGTGTGACCATAGTGTACATGGTGTGATTTTATATGATGTTAAAATTATAAATTAGTCACAAAATATTATAAACAGTATTATAACATTGTATCGCATCATAATAATAATAATAATAATAATATTTTTTTAGAAATGAATAATTTTTCAGTATTTTTATAATAAAAAAGGTTTTTCTACCAATTCTTTTTTAAAAGCATATCTTCATTTTTTTTGGGTCAAACTTTTGGGTTTGAGAAAAGTAATCAAATCGCTGCAAAATGTGTGGAGAAATACAAAGCATTAGCAGCTCTTTCTTTAATTGCTCAAAAAGACGAATAAATAAATGAACAAAGGAGCATCTCTTTATTGTTATGAAAAGGTAACTATGATGATAAAAGAAGCTTAAAAACCAAAACATAATTTGCTTATAAGGACACAACCATGGTGCATATTATCATCTCATTATTCTTAAACCTTTTTTTTAAAATATATATATATATATATATATATATATATATATATATTGCATAAATATAAATCAAATTTCTCTGTAGTTTTGATACCAAAAAAATTGGATCTAAAGCTTTTATCTGTACATTAACTAGAAGATGACATAAAATATATTGCAAGTGGTCCTTTGTATCAGAATAAACAATTAGAGGCAAGAGCAGCAGGATGGTCCCTTTTGGTAGAGGCATGGATTTTTAAGAATTTAAGAGCATGGTCCCTCGGGGTAGCAGCAACTCTTAATAGCCCATAAAAGTTATATGATCAAGTGTATTCAATGGTGTTAAATGTATGAGTATGTATTGGTTTGAAAATCTATTACTTATATTAAAGTTCAATCAGTTTGATTAAAAAGAGAAAAACAATTTAATATCCATTATATCAAAGGTTGGAATGAAAACTAACTTAACTTAAAATATATATAGTTGAATATATAATTAAGAACCCATTTTTTGTTATGATGAAAGAAACTAGTTATCTGCATACCCCATTAAGTAACATCAGAGAATTGTTTCCAAAGAAATTAAAACCTCTAATCAGAATAATTAAAAGTTAAGCAGCCATTACTTTTAGATGTAAACTTCCAACCAAATAAAGCTGCTGCCACCCTTTGAAGGCACTAGAGCTAAAAAGTAGGAACACCGACAATAATGATGCTGAAAATTGCTCTTCCTCCTTTTATCTCTCTAAATTATTGGTGGGAGAAATTAAATAGGAGCCATACGTGAAAGTGAATGTGAATGTTGAATGAAGAGAGATTTTTCTGTAGACTTTTGAGCCCATATGATATTTGGCTATATCTACCATTCCTTTTTGAAGTGTTGTGTTACTTCCGAAACCAACACTACCCACCAACCTTGATCAATTACAATTTACAACAGCTTGGTCTGCAAAACCTGAAAAGGAAATGTGGGGAAAGACTGTTGCAATGGACCCCAACTGAATCCATAAATCCCGATTTTGTTTGTGTTTTCTAGTGGGAAAGCCAGCTATGCAATGCAATTCCCCCATGTTCCCAATCTTTGCAGAGATTCTGAAAAAGTTCACTGTTGAGTATCACATTTTTACTCCTTTTTATTTTTTGGTGGGTTCTGTGCTACCAAAGTCAAAAGGGAAAAAAAATACACAAAGTTATAGAAATCATTCTATTCCATTACATTCCTGTCATGATGTGAGGAAAAATAACCAACCCCGTGGATACATATATCTATCCATCCACATCTCAGCCATGTGATGATGATGCGAGTGAAGCTATTTAGTATATTAGTGGCTAGTAGTAGTACCTCTCACATGGCTTCTTAGGGTTAGACTGTTACATGTTTGACGAAATGATTTCCTCCTCCTTAACCCCATCCCCATCTGTTTTCATTCGCTCCATAAATCTTTCTGATATGATTTTCTTTTAAACAAAATCTCAAGTTAGTAATTATTAGATTAAAAAAAAGACTTTTTTAAAGGAGAAGTCAATTCTCAAATAAATCCGTCTTGTAAAATGTAAACCCACCGTTCTCACCATGTTTTTTAAGGACTGAGTTGGGTTGTAATCCTAGGCCCACTGAAATTACAGGAGGCTTGGAAAGTTCAGTGACCCTCTAAGCCCAGCCCAACATTGAATTTCACTTTTGTTATGTTTCTAAATCTTCTGAAAAGGATCTTGAAATTGAGGAATGATAAATGAATCAATATTTCTGGTACCTGAAACATTTTTCTTTTAATGAAATTCACCTAAAAATGTTAAAATTAATGGTAAGGACTCCTATTAGTTGTCTGTAGCTTTCTCCTTTCATGTGAAACGCTTTCCCTTTTCTTTTTTTCTTTTAATCCTGAATTTCAAGTTTATGCTGATGGATTTTATGTTGAAAAATGTATTCTGACTATAACTATAAATTTCATCACTACAATTCCAGCATCACTTATGATCCAGAGGTTCTTCAAAGATGGTGGCAGCAAATGCACTATATGTTACCTGCATAGCAGTAGTAGCCTGCACAAGAAGCTTCACAAGCTTACTAATTTTGTTGATACGGGAGAGCATATTGAATGTTTTAAATTTAATTGAAGAACAACTCAAGTATATCCTTTGGTTTTGGATACTAAGAAACAGACGCAATAAATTACCAACAATCGTCAAATTTCAGCTTATTACAACTACTTATTTTCAAAGTGCAACTCCATGAATCCTTGGTAAATTAGTCGGCTACTCGGGGCTATATAACAAAAGGACGAAATTCACTTGTCAAGACAGATTTTCTTGTAGTCTTTGAATGCTTCCAGGCAATTTCCTTCCTCCTCGGGGTGTAATAAACACTGCGTATGAAAGTTAGCAATCAACATTTTCCAAGAAACTTCCATCCTTCAGGCACATGTGGTGCTCCACGGACATCACTCATATTTAGAACAATAATTAAATGTAAGATTTTATCTCAGGATAACAACAATACAAATTTAACATACCATATTTTTACAAAAGAGTAGCTAACATTTGCTAACACTGACAGCTAGGTGCCATATAATTATATTATTATACAGATACAGCAAACAAACTCGTTATCTTCCAACGACTTGCCTCTTAACATAACAAAGATTTAAAGAATTTCATCGTCGACTTTATTTTCAGTGCTGTGGAGTGAGCGACGGAAATGAAGGTATGGATTGTAATATCAGCTTCCGTCCACTTCTCCGACTAGGGGATGACCCCAAGATAGTGTTTGGTGGAGAGACCCTCTTACTGTTGGGAGAAGAAGTCTTGACGCCACTGCTGGGAGTGGAATTTTCCTGCAGAATCTCGGGCATTTCATCTTCTGAACCAGTTTGGAGACCCTTCTCAAACTTGGGTTGAGATCGCAGAATATTCGGTTTTCCATATTTGTGGCCTGTGTAGAATCCGGAACTGGATCCAATAGTAAGTAAAGATCTCGGCGGTTTGCACTTTGATGAAAATGGCAACTGGACCAAGGGTCTAGAACACACATATAATTTAGAAGCCAATAACAATAATGTAAGTTTACAACAAAACAAAAGGTTCAGATATTAGACCTGCAAAGCCTTAATGGTGTGGTGGGAAGAGCCGAGCTTGGATTCTGTTCTTCACTATTTGGGATTTCAGTTGTCTGCAAATGTTTGTCCACCACACTTTTTTCACACGTCTCCATCTCTTCTTCTGCTTCACATTCTGTTTCCGTTGGTGCAGACCCTGAATTCCAAAATAACAGATAAAGAACTATAAGAAATATCCCAAAAGTAATGTCAGCATAAAGAGTTTTGTAAGTTTGGATTGAAATGTATGCATGGCACACATATTAATGTTTTCAAAAGCAATATGCAATAAATGGGCGAGCAAGCATGTGGGCATACTCACCATCCTTTCTACCAAATGTATT
Source organism: Melia azedarach (assembly GCA_028052125.1). Lineage (NCBI taxonomy): Eukaryota > Viridiplantae > Streptophyta > Magnoliopsida > Sapindales > Meliaceae > Melia > Melia azedarach. The sequence continues at coordinate 3,279,919 of CM051396.1, read as the reverse complement.
CTTACACCCTTCACATCTGCAGTTAATGGAGCATCCAACTCCGCCCTATGGAAAAAAAAAAAAAAAGACACCACTCTTTCTTAATCACTTCATGCGGAATATCAAAAGAGTACCAAATATATCAAGGAATGAAACCTGAAAGCATTCACAGTATTTCTTTAGGCAACTTGATTTCTTGCAGTTGCATCCTCTTTTATGTCTTGCTGATGCTGGTGTTTTGCTGGAGTCTTCCTGCAAGTGCACCAAATCAATCAGGTTAACTAACAGTTTGAAATTGTTGATTAAACTTGTGCAAGGTCAGATCAAATTCTAACCCCGAGTTCAGGAAGACAATCAGCGCTTCTAATCACTTTGGGAGCAAATGCAAGAGGGTTTCGAGACTCGATCTGTTTGCGAGTTGCAAGAACAGTATCTTCGTGAATTGGCTTGTTGAAGCAATCTTGACAAGAGCACGGCTCTATACAGTACACACCAGCAGCAAAGCATTCACAGTAACTGCATGGATAAATCAAACACATGGAAGTAAGTAAAGCCAATTTCCTTAGTTATTTTCTTCTCAGAAAATCTAGACATTAATGAAATGAAGATAAATGGCAAATGTATATAGAATGACATAAAAAAATTTAAATCATGTCCATTAACTACAGTCAGATTCTATGACAATCGGCAACCTGTTTGTCAGCAGGTTGGGCATATTGGACAAAATCATGGGTCTTTGAATCAAAATATTAAAAAGTAGGAACTTACAGTTTCAAACATTTGGATTTCTTACAATTACAACGTTTGCAAGCATCACCTTCTCCCCCATTTTCCAACCTACGCCTGAATCCAATTTAAAATCATAATGTAAGAACAGATAAACAAAATGAAAGGGTAAAGAGATGCACAAAAATAAATAATATGGTATAAATTATCTAGTCAAGTGTACATGCCTCTTCTTTTTAGGGCTACTCTGATTATACTCTTCACCAGCTAAATATGCAGATGTCTGAGAAGCATCTTCTGCAAGTGAAACTCCATTTTCAACTGCAACCATGTCTCTTTCATTGGTGGCTGAAGGTAAAGATTCATGAAGAGGATCCTCAGTTGTTTTGGGAGAATGAAAGGAGGCAGTAGAGCCGGGCAAACTCAGATATCTTCCATTAGACAAAGAATCAATCCTGATGTTTTTATTATCTTGAGAAGATATTGCCAAAGCATTTAAGTGCAAACCAATTCCAGGCAAAATTTGCCGCGAAGAATCACTGCTAGGTTTAAGTGGCACAAGCTGCTTATCTTCAGTGGTCATCTTCTCATCAGATTGCAATATCATAGAAGAACTACAATTTGAACCATCACCTAAGTTCTTCCTGCGTGCCACCAGTTCGAAATCTAGACAGCGCCTTAGCATACCCCGATGCAAATTAGAAATGGGCTGCAGACAAGACAAAAACCTCTTAAAATGTTTACATGCCTTCTTATTGTTCTTGACATAAAAATGCTTAATATTTATGTGAGAAATAGACTAAGATTCAGCAAACAACCAACAAGTTTAAGGTATAAAGAAAATTTTATGCGCAGCAGAGAATGATAGCAAAAACAAGTTGCAACTTTTACCTTACAGGATACCGGAATATTCATTCCCACTTTTTCACATGGATCACAAGTTAAGCACTCATCCAGATCATCATTAGGGCTATCCTGTGCGCGGTTTATTTCATTCACGATGCTGCTTTCTCCCAGTTGAGTAGATGGATCTTCCATTTCATGTTGTTGATCAGAACCAACTGGATCAATCGCTTGCATTCTTGGCTCTCCACTAAAGTTAATTTGGGGGAACCCTGGAGAAACAGAAGTATATCTTGCCCCAGGGTCCAGTGATTTCTGAATTAAGCCCTTAAAAGCCCCCGAGTCATTGGGGAAGTTAAAAATTAACAAATCTGCAGTATCAGAAATCAAACTCTCCCAGTCACATCCTGCCATTTCTTTTTTCTGCTCCATCTGGCACATCCCCTGTGAATTCACTTGACCCTCAGATGAAACATTGTCAGATGCCTCTTGAACAAATGGAACAACTGGAGCAGATGTGCTTGCCAATTCTGATGCACAGTTTGTCTCAATGCCACAAGGGGTGGGTTTAGAACCAGGGCTACCACAATCATATTTTAAGGCCCGAGGTAACTCAATTGCAAACTTTGAGTCACTGGAAGCCTCAACGGCGACTTCTGCAATGGAAACTGCAGGGTCAAAATTTTCCTGTAGTTCAGCTGAGTTATCATACAGCTGAGATGCATCAGCAGCTATGTCATCATTTGTGGAGGCTTTATTACCATTTTCAGAAGAAAACCCCGGTTTTGACAGATCCGAACAGTTATTCCTGCAAATAAAAAAGTTAGAAAAGAATTGTGAACCTTCACAGTATAGTTTAGAATTTGTACAAATGGTCAAGAAATATGGTCAATTTACCTTCTAAAGAATCTAGTTTCCTTGTGAGAGGTGACATGAGGTGAGGTGAAAATTGATGGCAGAGATGCAAAATTCAGCGAGTTGAATGTCTGAGTAACAGGTAGGGACTTAACAGGTTTGATGGGAGACAGACTGTTGATATAGTTGAAGACAGGGGAATCCTGCAAAGAAATGCAAAAGATTTTTTCTTAGAATGACAGAGAGCTCCTCACCGCAGAATGCATACATAAGTGTGGATAAAAAATAAAAAGTTGAATCTTAATGCAATAAATCAATTTCTAGATGCAGAACATCTCAGATTCTAAGTCAGATACTCTTTCAAATAATAAAAATTGCCAAAAAATGAAAGAAAAAAAAAACACTAAGGATGTTTTATCCCAAGAACTATGAGTAAAACCCACTAATTAGACAAGGAGTTTTAACAAAATTTGGACAAATTCTGGAGACAATCAGTTTAAAAAGTTCCGGGTTATGCAAATTTTGAGACAAAATAGTAGAAGGCTTGCACCGTTCCATGAAGAAAATTTAGATAAAGCTTCAATAAAACTTTAGAGCTAAAAAAGATTCCTGCTTGCATTAGTCGTATAAACCGAAATCTTGCAGGAAAACAGGGAAAAATTAGTCAAAATCTAAAATTAGACCACATATACTAACCGATAGGAAATCTTTTTTTTTATAGAAGTACAGAATGAAATTCTCTCTCCAAAAGAAGGTGTTTCAGTGAATTGGGTTCAGTATGTTAGTAGACATACAGAGATGAACACAGCGAACAACAATAAAACGCACACGAAAACGCACTACCTTCAAGATCACAAGAACCCAGCGCAGAATGCAGCAAATGACCGCATAAACTGCTAAATTTGAACTTAAAACTGAAGATCTACATCAAACAAAGCTGAAATTCAGCAATTCAGAAAGAGTGGTTATTTTCCAAATTTTGCAACCAGAAGACACAATAATTCTCTGAGAAAACACCCAATTCAACAAACAAAAACCCCAAATCCACCACACCTACGAAAGTCAAACGATTAAGAGACCAAATCAAACAACATGCAAGCAAAACAAAAACAAAAACCAACTTAAGCCCACTAAAAAAAATGTTAAAAAAGAGAAGAATTTTCGTATTATCACCTCAAATTTAGAGAGTGGAGTAGCGATCTGGGAAGACTTCTCCGGGGTGTCCATGTTTAGTAAACAAGAAACACCACCACCACATATCTCTCTTACAACATTAATACAGACATGTATATCTCCCTCTACTCTTATCTAATCCACTTTAGTTTCAGTCTGTGGTGTCAAAAGTTTCTGTCTCAATAAGTGAGTTTGTAGTAATGTAGAGCATAGTATAGCATAGCATAATCCAAGATGAGATTCAAGAAATGAAATAAGCGGGAAGGCGGGAGAAGGAGTGAGTGGGATGTGGATTTTCTCGTAGGGATAAATCAAACAAACACAACAACAAAGACTTGAGACCCCACAACCAAACCCCACTTCTGCAACAGCTGTCTCTATTACATTGCATGTCTATAAACTATTCCATCACTTTAAATAAAGTAACGTCCCAGTTGTTGAATCTTTGAAATTGATCCTATTTCTCTCTTTAATCTTTACTATTTGCTGGATTTTTCTCCTTTTTTTATTTTTTAATTTATTCTTTTTTACTTTTTCTCTTCGTTTTAAGAGATAAAGATTCAACAAAATTCTGTATTTGCCATCTAGTATGTACACTGATACTGTAATAATGGTGACCTTGTAATAAATTCGTTCTATTTTGGCTTTTTAGTTTTTACAACAAATTTGTTACTGACACTGTGGATTTGGTGTAAGTACAAATCAGGGATTAATTTACAACTTTAACCTTTGACACTTTTGGAAAAAGCATTGTGGTCAAATACTTGCAAGGGCATATCACGCTACCCCGTAAAAAGTCATTTCCTAACCTAAAAATAATAATTTAATTAATTAATTAATTAATTAAAATTATTTTATAGTGAATTTATTGTTGATAAAAATATGAAAATAAAATCTTGACCATGAGTAAATTATGGTAAGCAATTTAATAGAGAATCCTAAATTCTACAAGTTTAAGATATGAACTTATAAATAATTTATTTGGCAATAAAGTTTTGACGCCACACACATTCAATATTAACTTATCAACTTGGAAATTTCTATTTATTTTTCCTGAATTAAATTGTGTGATATGCTGTTACTTTTTACCAATTTTGTTCATATTTTGATGCAGAAATAAATTACTGAAACTGCCAAATGATTCAACGTATTAGTGAAAGGCATAAATAAGATTTAATGATTTTTATTTGCAACATGAATTAAATAAATTATTTAACCGTAATAAAATGCTAATGATGATATTTTATTGGTTGGAGTAATTAATTAAATAATTAATGAATAATAGAAGGCAGAGCGAAGTGAAATCATGGGACATGCATGCATATAACGTATAAAAAATTATTGGAGACATAATAAACATTGATTCTCGTAATTATTGTATATTAATTGAGTTGTAATTATTAAACAAATTGTACTATAAATAATTCTTATTAATCAATCGATATCTTGAAAATTATGAAGCTTTTATTTTCTTTCGAAACTGATGCATGTCGTTTACTGCAGTGATTTGCATGTTATAATGCGTTTTCAGCCCATTAACAGTTATTAAATTCCCAAAACTTTTGTGCCAATAAAAAAATTATTTATTTTTACCACTCACTAGATATGTCTACGTTACTTTAATTTATTAAACAATTTAGGTATAATATGCAGGGATGTACCAATTACACAATTCTTGGTCTAAATTAATAACACATTAAAACTTTATATAATAATAATAATAAATGTTTGGTGGCAAATTTTTACCATAACCATTATAATTCTACCACTTTGACATCCCACCATCACCTATTACTATGTCCACATCATATTGGTGCTAAAATTCAATATAAGGTAAGATCTGTTCACTAGTCCCCCACAAATTTAGGACCATGCTTTCATTAATTATTTATTTTATTTAATAAAAAACAAAATTTGGTTAGTTGGCTTGGTCAATCCAAACCTTATTCCAATTGGCTAGTTACAATTTTTCTATAAAAAATGACCACGGTAGTTTTAATAGTATTAAATATTGACCAGACTCAACATATAATTCCCGTGAACCCGGGAGCGGGACGTAGTCAATTTTACTCTTATACCCTTGCTCTGACATGAAAATGTTTGTATGTTTGGTATGTTTGGTATGTTATATAGGGCTGATCCGGAAAAATATTTCGTGCGGTCCAACGTTGAGAAAATTGGCGGGCAAAAATTTCGAAAGGCGAATTGCACGGTACGTTTGAGGTCCAGCACGTGCAATGGACCCTCACATAGCTTATACGTTGATCACTAGGATTTTATCATCTTGGAGGTATCGAAAACGAGATCTGAGGTGGCGACAAATCCAATGCCTCGTGTTTCCCTTCACTCAAAATTATATAAAACTTTAATTTCACAAGACATTAACGAAGGACATATTATTAAGTATACAACTACAAGTTAGTTGACGCTTCACATCAAAGTTATAAAACTTCATCACCGGGACCCGTTTCACAAATCAGGTTCATCATCATCAACGTCATGGTCATAATGACACGTGTACAGTGTGATAAGGTTAAATCTTCTAATGACATTTATATCCCACTTGTAAAGTATGGTAGCAAAATTAATAAGCGTTGCGTCGATGAAATCGAAAATGAGAGAGGCAAAGGAGCCCGCGTAGTCGCCATTTATAATTGCATATCTTTACCGATAAGGGCAAAATGAAGTGGTCCCCTAAATAAGCTAAAAGGTAGGTGTGAATTGTGAATGTCATCACATGATAACTCATTTTTACATTTACAACACAATACCAAAGATAAAACTTTACCTAGTGCAGTGGGGGTAATAACATATAATTCCCTCGAATTTCATACAATTTTCAGTAAAAATATAATTTATAACTCCTTCATATTAGCTAGACATATAACAGCTCAAGTTATATATATATATATTGATCGAATACTACTTTGCAGTATGATATTTCTCCCTTTTTTTTCTTTGGTGTCAATAAATTCCTAACTTAAATAATGGCCAAATTCGAAAGAAAGGAAAAGTTAAACATTTAGTCAAAAATCAATATTATAAGAAACTGGTCAGGGATTTACTTGATATAAATTGATAAATTATGTTTTGAATTAATAAAATATAAAGGTCCGAAGGGCCCAAAAGTTATTATCCCTTAAACATACGGTACATGAGAGGAACTCATAATGAAAGTGTATTGTTTGTTTGTTTGTTCTTTTGCGGAGGTGAGGCAGCAGCAGCAGCAGCAGCAGCCCACATTCTCTGAGTGGGAACGCCATGCGAAAATTATAGTGTCGACTCCATGCGTATATGGTTGATCACGTGCCACTCGGACACCCATTCATTCAATGCAAAAATCCTAAAGCCATATGTATATTTAAAAGACATTATAGTTAAATTAAAAGAATAACAACTGGATTAGACATATAAATTAATTCCCGAAGAAGAACTTTTGTGAATCTCAGAGCATATATTTATATATTTAACATTTCAGATTAACAGAAAGAAAGAATCAAACAGCTACCTTTATTGGTTGACCCCAGTGCCATGGCTTTACTTAGATAGTACAAATGATAATCAATTATTTATTAAGGATGCTCTTGCCGTTTGCAAGTGACCAAAGTAAGTCAGAAATGGAGGTAATGATGAGTAGCAGTGACCGAATCGACTGAGTTCAAACTTGATATATATGGTTGTTTCTGCAAAAAATAAATGTATATATCTTGTAAATTGAACCAATGTGACACTGAGAGTGAGATTTTTTTTTTTTGTGTGGGTGTGGGTTCTGGGATTTTGTGATGATTTTTAATTAATTAAATGGTTCAGTGTTTACGTTTAAGAGGGATGTTTTGTTTTTCTCCGCGTTATGTTACTGCAGGAAGCTTCCTAATTGACATTCACATATGGCCATTTTAATCTCGCTTTTTTATTACAGAGTTAAAAATTGTAATATTTATTTGTTGTAAACCTAAACCAGCAGCATATCCAAAAGGAGAGGCCCAGGGGACTTTAGAGTCGACTTGGTCAAGAGGCAACAACGCATTCGATTGTTGTGCCTAAAATGAAAATATTTATTTGTTGTAAACCTAAAATTGACAATTTATCTCAGTCGTCGTGCCTAAAATGAAAGAATACGGCAACCCATTCGATTTCTCAAATCATTTTTTTTTTGTTTTATTTTTACGGTAAAGAAGATGTCAGTATACTTGAGTTCATAAAATTATCTATTTGATAAAATAAGTCGACTACTTAAAATCCAAAATAATTACCTCAGAAAATTGAAGTGATGTGATAAAAAATTCATACTCGTAATCATGTGGTTCTTTCTAACTTGATGCTTCTTTTACAAATAAACAAGGTAATTGCCAATTAAAGAGGGAAGACAGAGAAACTGACCTGTTAATCCATATGGGCCTACATGGGCCGCAGCAGATGGAAAATAGAGTATTGGACTTTTGGCGATTGGGGTTTTGATATATTTTCAAATCTGACGAGAATCGGGGGGACCCATAAAGACTTTTAACTCAAACAACTACTTTTTCCAGCCGAAACAATTAACAGATATGTCAAATTAAATTAAACCCCTGTACTTGTAACATCAATTATTCTACTAAAATTTTTGAAAAATAAACTCAGACAGAGAAGAACCGCATAACAATGGAAATGATTGGCTGTTGATGTTTTGATGTTGTCATTAATAGATAGGTTAGTCATGACCTTTCAAATCACACTTTTCAAAAGAAATGTCACTCGTCAAGATCTGAATGTTCTGCTTTCCAGCATCAAAACAACAACGACAACGACGACGACCAAAAAATAAAAGAGTTGTTGTGCCTTTGAAAATATTGCTGGCATCCCCACGTAACATTGCATATATACTTTGGGATTTCACTTGATCCTATTCCAATTCATAATTAATGCAACTTTCTTTTCTCTTTTAGTCCTTTCCATTAATTGAGCTTGCACATGCTTTCAACAAAGCCATGTGAATACATGCATATGCTTTAATTCTTACAGTACAGGCCTGGTACATGCCTAGTCCTATCTAGCTGCAAGCATGCGGCAGCATGGCGTTGTTCGTTAGGGCATGGAATAGATTATTTAATTTTGCAATCAAACAGTAAACTATATATATATATATATATATATGTTACTGGTGAAAACTTTAATTATTTATGCATGTTTTCAATACTACCTAGGTTTTTGAATTGTCTGTTTCTTCCACGTACCCATTTGTCGAAAATGCCTAATTTTGCAGGCTTGTATACGTATAGTGAAAAATAATAAACCAGAAGTTGAAATTTACGATGTTAATCTAACTAGCCACTTAGATACATAATAAATAACTAGCTAGCTTAATTTGTTCTCTTTAACGTGTCGTGAACCCTAATTTGTTTGCTTAATATGTCGTGTAATATTGTATTATTTTATGTTCTTAGCTCCCGATCGACTTTCTGTAGTATTTGGCAGGCTGGCTCTGTGTCTGTTTACGTTGTTGTAATCGCCAAAATTTTCTTAAGAAATTAACTACGTTCCAAATTGATCAGGAATCAACAAGGAATACGTACATATATATACAACAACATATATAGATTCTTAATTTCATGCATGGATGAGTTTACAAACTATTATACCTTAAAGTTTTGGTATGAGAAATTGAGAAGTTGTACGCGCTGTGATTTTTAATTTTAAACTATTGTAAAATATATTTCGTAGTTGTTAAATATTAATAATAAAATAAACTATACATGTTTGATTAAAAAACTACACGTATAAGCATGAGATCTAACCCTACACACCGTGAGAAATTCATGTATGTAGTGGAAGAGTCCTCCAAGAAAGGGCATCTACCTTGACCACTCCAACTAATAAAATTAATATTGTTTTTTAATTTGAATAACTAATTATCTCTACAACTCACATAACTTCATAAATACTTTTTATTTATTTATTTAAAAAAAAAAGAGCTGACTTTTAACTAATACATATAATTAGGTATGGCTCAACGTACGCGCATGGAAGTCATACGTAGGGTAGGACCATCCTATTTCGCTGGGGCATGGAAATATGCATGGCAATTAATTCGTGGTCCAAATCGATATCTACTTATTTATTTTTTTTTAAATTAAAAATAAAATTGCATCTTTGATTATTTCATTAAAATGTATTATTAAAGATCTAAACTCTTATTTATATTACAAAATTATAAATAAATAATAAAAAAGATAAAAATTGGAGAAAGAAATTATCATCCATTTAATTAGCTAGCTCCTTATCCTATAAATATACATTCTGAAGGGACTGTTAATCTGAATAGTTGAAAACATGCACGATCCTTAATTTAAACAGACGGATTTTTTAGATAGAATAAAATTTGAAATTAAGTACTCGTAATATATACATTAATTGTGTTAACAACTATAGCATAATCTGGGATTCTTTTTATATTAAATACGAGTTTTTTTAGATAAAATGTAAAATTATAATTGGTAGTTGTCAGATAAAAATGTAATTAAAAAATATAATATTATTATGATTAAACACATGTGATATAATTAAATTTAAAGAGCACCAAGACAACGAGAGATTCTAAATTTATTAAAAGAAGTCAAAATCAGTGGAGAAAGATAATCATAGATAATGGGAACCGAAGACATGCAGCACTTGGTGGATAATATACACATTTTAAAGTAAAATTAATTAAAGATCTCCAAAGCAATTATTTTTTTATTATGTAATAAATATCTAAAGTGAAATCATAGAGAGTACTGGTGGACCAATGAATTAATATATGCTAGGAATTATCCTGTAGAAAATGAGCTTTGGTGGCACCGAGGATCAACTATGTAGATTTGATTAAATCACTTAATTAAGTGAAAAAACAATGCATGTACAAAGCCATTCGGAGCTCTTATTTGTGTCTTCTCATCATAAATAAAATATTGCTTGTAATAATATTTTATTACTCACCCACATATAAACACACACACATATATATTCAAATTTTAGTATTAAAAAAATATTTATTGTTAATATGATAAGTTATAGAAATAAAAAAAAAAACAGATAGTCGCATCTTTATATATAAATTGGTATAGATACATTGCTGGCATGTAAAATGACTTTATTGTAAAAGTCTATATACCAAATATTACTTTAAATTGAAACTAAGAGGAGGTGATTGGATTTATTATTAATTTTACTATTACCTTTAAATAGCAGTGATAATTAGTTATGGTAATGATGTTTAGAAGGCAAGGTTCGGTTAGATGATGAATTATTTAATTATATATATTTTGAAAAGGTCTTGACCGGAAGGCTTATATTAGGCAACCCCCGCGCTTTTCTCCTTCTCCTCCTCCTCTTTCTCATTCTCTCTGACAAAACTAAACTACACAACCCTTTTCTGTTTGGTTGTTTCCGGTTCCCGTTCTTCTTAGGAATCTTCTTTGACAAAAACAACCCAATCTCAATCTCTATCCATCTCTATCTTTTACGCTCCAAAGCCTGAAATTTCCTTCCTTTTTATTCTATGGACTGTGTTGCAAAGGCGGTGGTGGTGATTTCATGATGCCATGAGAAAGCTTTGAATTTTTCCCTTTTTTTTTTTTTAAATATAAGAAGAGTGTAACCACACCACCGACTGATTGTTTTCTCTCTTCAATCATCGCCATTTTTTGGTTTTTGAAGTCAAACTTTACGTCTATCTCTTTGATTTTCCTTTTTTTTTTGGGTTGTATTTTGCATGCGTTTTTCTTCTGGGTCTTTTCGTTGGTCTTAATCGTAGAAAGGCCTTTTTTTTATCTATTTTTTTGGTATTGAAATTTTGAGTCTTAAGTCATTGGTTTGGTCAGATATAATGGTGGAAAACGGGTCATTTTCTTAGAGTTTACTTTTATTCTTTTCCGTTTTATTTGTAATCATATTTAAAAAATGAAGACAAATTTTTTTAAAAAAGGTTGTTGATTGAGAATTTGTGGTTTTGAGCTGCGAGGGGTCAATTTTTCGGCTCATTATAAATAGGGGAGAGGATTTCTGATTTCCCTATTGGTGGCCTTTTTCAATTTTTTTAATTTCTTTTTTTTTTTTGGTTGTAAGGTCAGTGTACGAGTTTATTAGAACAGGAGTTGTGGTGGGTGAAACTGGGTTAATATTATCTGATCTTGTTATTGCGTTTAACTTTGCTAAGCTTTGCTGATATGAGTTTAGCTTTGATGTCTCTGATTTAGATTAGTTAATGATGATGATGAAAGAATTGGTCGTGTGTAGGTTTTGAATTTCTTCTAAGTTATTTGTCTGTTGAATTCAAGGTAGTCCTTGTTATTTAAGTTTCTGTTCATTTGGTGTTGTTGGGATTATTGAATATGGATTTGAAGACAAAGGATGAACTTGGAGGTGTTAACTCACCAAAGAAATCTGATAATCAAGAGGGAAGTGTGAACTCAAAAGTGAAGGGTGCAGGAAGTTTTAGTAGCAAAGACATGCTTGTTAGAGCTGATAAATTTGATCTAAAAAGTTTGGATATTCAGCTGGAGAAGCACTTGAGCTGGGTTTGGTCCAGAAATGAAAGCAAAAGGCCTAAGGAAGAGTGGGAGATTGATTTGTCTAAATTGGATATAAAGAATGTCATAGCTCATGGAACCTTTGGTGCTGTTTATCGTGGTACTTATGATAACCAAGATGTTGCAGGTATTGCCCTCCGTTATCTGTATATGTGCCACTGGTGTTTATGTTGTTTTGTTCTCACATTAGCTGCCTGTGTATATGAACATCTGTAAATTTCAATTTTCAATTCTGATGACAACTGAGTTGTCTACTCCCCATCGGCAATTTTCATTTTAAAAACTGCCTTGGCAAATCTTTTCCAGTACTTTCCGGTATTCAAATTGGGAACGGAAATTGATAAGGTCTTTTTTCACGGTCAGGTTCAATGCTGAAACATATAAACTGAACTAAATCAACTCTTTTGGTATGCTGTTAATTTTATTTACATGTTTTTGTATGTTGGTCTGTTTGTGTTTCAATTAAAGGATCTTGTCGGTTTTTAATAACTCTGCTGTAACTTGGTGAACTCATCCAATTCTATTGGCATTTCTGATATGGAAACAGGACAACTGGAGTATCTCATTGTTAACACTTATAGATCCGTTTGGCTCTGCTGTTCTGATTAGTTTGATTGATTTAAAACATCCATTAATATTTCTCTTAATTTTAATGCAGACTTGAGGAAATCTGAAGTGGGCTTAGCCCTGTATCAAAATAATTTTCGTAAAACCAAACCATTCTGATTGGATTCAACCAGACTCTTAAGTGTCTTTTGCAGTCACATCTCATTGGACTTTGTGATTGCCTTGCATTAATTTTTTCATACAGTATTTCGGCCTGATATTTGGGCCACTGTTCTGTATAATCCTTCCTTTAATATTCTTCTATGGATTTGTGGAGTCTTTTATTGGAGATATAGGTTCACTAAGTCTCTTTGGGTAGGGAACATACCTTCAATTACTTATGCAGCCACACAAAATATCCTGTTTAGGATTGCGTATTTTTCATCTAAGTCTGGTGGTGGTAAAATCTCTTTTAATATAGATAAATGATCTATCTACAATGAGTTGTTCGGATTTCATTCTAATTATTTTCTTTGTATCGCAGAACATATCTCGGTGCTGAAATTTAGTGATTACATTAGTAAAACTTATTCTAAGTATTCAAGCTTTCATTACGTTAGTAAAACTTATCCTTAGTCATTCAACTCTGTTCCAATGGAGCTTCATATTGCCTGAGCACTTTGTCTTGATGTCAAAATTTTCTTTGTACTGCTGTGTTGGATACTGTAGTGAAGCTGTTGGAGTGGGGGGAGGATGGTATAGCCACAAATGCTGAAACCGCTGCTCTGCGGGCATCATTTCGGCAAGAGGTTGCTGTATGGCAAAAGCTTAACCATCCCAATGTTACAAAAGTACAAACTTATTCTTTACTTGCTATTTACTCTATGGCTAGCAATGTCTTAATTTAAAAAGTGAGACTTTCATGACTTTCCATTCTGTAAACTGGTGAAAGATTAAGAATAGAGTCGCCACTTGGCAAGCTTTTTTTTTTTTTTTAAAAATCTGCCTCTCATAAAATATGCTTACGTCTACATTTCTCAATGTAGTAAAATTTTAAAATTTTTATTATCCTCTTCTAAGTATATGTCATAATGATATCATTTTTTGAATCTTGATTACAGTTTGTTGGAGCTTCAGTGGGAGCCTCAAATCTTAAGATTCCTTCAAAAAACCCTTCAATTGATGGAAATGCTGCCTTCCCTTCTGCAGCATGTTGTGTAGTTGTGGAGTATCTTCCTGGCGGGACACTAAAACAGTATTTGATAAGGAATAGGCGAAAGAAACTTGCTTTAAAGGTTGTCGTACAACTTGCTTTGGATCTTTCTAGAGGGTAAGCTCTGGTTCTCTGTCATTCTTGGTGTGAAACCACTTTATGTGTGTATATACATATATTTCTTATTGTTGGGTCTTTTGCTGTGATTTGCAGTCTTAGTTACTTGCACTCGAAGAAAATAGTACACCGTGATGTCAAGACAGAAAACATGTTGCTGGATTCACACAGAACTCTCAAAATTGCTGATTTTGGTGTTGCTCGTGTCGAAGCTCAGAATCCAAGAGACATGACTGGTGAAACTGGTACCCTTGGATATATGGCCCCAGAGGTATTGATGCTTGATTTAAACTGGATTTGTTTTGTTGAGCAGGAAAAGTCGAAAATGAACTTTTTATGCTATTACTTATATTTATTCATCAAGAGTGAGTAAAAAAATTTGATTGGTGTTTAAGCGAGTCCAAGAGGGGGAGATCATTTTGAAATTTAAATGAGTTGGTCTAATTTCTAATATCTATAGGAGCCAAAAGTATTTAGTCTTTAAGAGTGCTAAAATATTCATCCATCTCTGAAGAGCTGATACTATCATCTCTGTTGTTTTGTTTATACACACAATCATACAGAAACATAGAAACATGTTTGGATTGGCATATGCCCTGTGAGAAATAATTCAGTATAAATAGTTTTCTCTCTGTTTTTTTGTGTCTTTATTTAAAGATGACTATTGAAACCCCATACATTTGTTCTCAGTGATGGGCCTTAAAACAAAGATATTTTGTGTAGGTTCTCCAGGGAAAGCCTTACAATAGAAGATGCGATGTCTACAGTTTTGGCATATGCCTGTGGGAAATCTATTGCTGTGATATGCCTTATCCAGATCTTAGCTTTGTTGATGTGTCAGCTGCCGTTGTCAGGCAGGTTAGTACTAATATTCAGTAGATAATCTATTTTTACTCTGTAAACTGTCTGCTTCCATGATGTTTTTGTTGATGTCTTAGTTTGGAATACTGTGTGACTTGAGAAAGTACCTGCTTTTTCGTTGTGTTTGATTTTTGGGCGTTGGACATTGGTTAGAAACAAGGACAGAGCTGCCATTGGATGCGGGGGCTATAGTATTAAGTTTATAACTTGCCACCTCTTTCCTACTCAATTTCAACTTTCCCTTATTCATATTCAATTTCTTTTGTCTAAGGCTACAATAAATATTCTATTTAGTTTTCGAATGTTGTCTTTTATTCCTATCAAAATAAATTAATAGTTAACAAAAAATACGACTAATCCTATAAAAGAATCAAATCAATTAACTAATTAATTTTTTTTTACTTATTCCATTAAATCACGTTTTGTAGTTTGGTTCAAATCTTTGCAATTGTTTTCTTACAATTTTTTTTCCTATACCATTTTAAAGCATTATCCCATACCCTCAATTATATTAATTTCATATAGAATTATTCCATTTAGTTTTTATTTTTAATCTGATTTAGCCATCTCGAACTATAAAAAAAATGGTTCTGTAACATATGTGTGAAGCTTAGGTTAGTTGTCAGATTTGAGTATTTGAAGTCAATTTATACAATAAAATTGTGTTCAATAAAACAAAGGTAAATGCATCAGTTCTTGCCATGCTAATAATACAATTGATAAACTGCTGTGATCGAGTATCTAAAAGTCAATTTATGCTTGTTCAGATGTAGCATTAATGTTTATTATTGAAAAACATCGATTGATCTATGAAGCATTGCGCTTTAATAAGTTGTTGATCAAGTGTAGAATATAGAGTTTCTTTCTATGATAGATTACTAATGATTGCATGTAGTGAATAATTTTTGATATTGACGTTGGGAATTTCATACTATATGGATTTATTGGCAGAATTTACGACCGGAGATCCCCAGATGTTGTCCAAGTTCTTTAGCAAATATCATGCGAAAATGCTGGGATGCAAATGCAGAAAAACGTCCAGAAATGGATGCAGTGGTGACAATGTTAGAAGCGATTGATACAAGCAAGGGAGGAGGGATGATACCTGAAGGCCAGGCGACAGGTTGTTTCTGTTTTGCCCCACCTCGTGGTCCTTGATATGTATTTCCCTTGATTTATGAGTAGTACATGAAACCAGAAGATGTGAAATTGTTGGATTATTTGCTAGTAGAATTTCCTGCAGGGGTGCTTAAAACATGTTTCAGTTGTGTACATGATTAGGGGATAAAGGTTTATGGTTTTACCTCCACTCTTATTCCAAATGATGTAATTTGCGACCTAAAATTGTCTTGACATTCAGTTAATGCACACAGATCTTGCAATAGCACTTACGATTAAGAGCATTAGGTTCGAGATTGGCACATGTTCTTGCCGTGCCAGCTGAACTGGTGTAAATAAGAGAGTACAATGCTGGAAGGAACCAATGTAACTTTCATGCCCTGAAAAGAAATACTGGGCTCATTCCTGCTACATTTTGCCTTTCCGAGTGAAGTTATGAAAAGCAGCTACTTTCAGCCTTCCAATAAGTGGTAATTAAATTACATGGAAAGTGGCATTCAAAAACATAAATTCCGTACTTTTTCCTTGAAAGTAGGTATTTGTCTAAACTCTTTAGTTTAGAACAGGCCTTTCCTCTCTTTTCCTTACTGTTCTTTCTTGGTCTATGGTTAATTGGTTTTCGCTGGGGTTTATATATAAATATAAATCCAGTTTCTGCCCACACCCAACATTGAGCCTCGAACCTAAATCGGCCGACGACAGCATTCCTTCTTCATTTATATATTTATATTTGCGATTATGTTCCCCACCTCTATTGATGTTTCCCTCTTAGAAAACCCATCCCTCTCATCGCCATGCTGTAACCCACTCCCAAGCACCATGGGGAAAATCTTCGAGAGTGGGATCCCCTGATAATTAAGAGGTTTTTGACTAGGGATAAAATAGACGTCAAGTGAAATCTGAGTAAGCCTTCCACTAATTTTGCCTGCCCTATGTAATGTAATGCACTCTAACCTGGAAAAGACAGCGTCTACAATGGCTTAACTTTGATTGGTAGTATCTTAATACCCTACTCTTACTGTAATTGCAGATAAAATGGCAGTCAAATCATTAGATAAAATGGCAGTCAAATCAATGTAATTATAGAACCCTTATCTCTTCGCCTAAATGATTTTCATTGGAAGCCTGTAAAGTAGTGTGGAACTCTGGCATCATTAATCAGGGAAGCCTTATCTTATCCCAATCTACACAAATACATAAACCCAAAACTATTTTGAATGTGAAAAATCTTTCTCAGATTAATAAGTGAAAAAGCCAAAATAAGGAAACACAGAACCTAGACCCAACGATAGAAATTTCCAAAAGGTGAACATATTTCAGGTGGGTGCGTTCTTTTTCAATGAATCTGGTTGCTGAGCTGACTGGATACATTCTGTTTCGACATTATTCGCGAATTGTTGTGCTGATTTATCCTAGCTTGTTCTTTTTTGCTCACTAGAACGTGTCCTCCAATTGCGTTATGTGTCATTTTCTGATGATTCATTAATCGAAGTGGGGAATTTATACAATCAGGGCTTAACTTTTCATTTGTAATATTGTTGCTAACATAAAATATGAATTCTGAAAGTTATTCTCTCATACCAACAAAGCAATGTTGTTTTGATAAAATTTAAACCTAACAACTGTTAAAATAAAAAGAAGTGGAGAAGAAATATATACTACGAATATCTTCTGATGGTTGCTTGTACCAACAAAAAGGTATAGTTTTGAAAATGTCGATCCAAATTCTTTTTCTTTTTCCTTATTTCTTTTCGGGTCTCTAGAATATGATCCAAATCCAATACCCCACAGTAGATTTTTAGATTATATGAGGAAACATTTTGAATCGAAGTGGGGAATCTGTTCGAAATTATGAACGCAACCTTTAATTTGTATGCATGGAAATTAAAAAAATTGAAAGCAAGAGTTGAATTAATAAGATATAGATATATATCATCAAGAATATTTATACACATATACACGATATTGGTTACTTGAACCAACAGGAACTTAAAACAAAGATGACTTTAGATGAGGAAGGCTTCATGCTTAGGTTAGAAATACTGACACGGCATCTGAAATGAAGATAATCAACAACAGTGTTGTTATGTGTGTCAGTTAGCAGTACACAGCTGTGAGGCTAAACTTCTTGTCTGTCGATTCATGTGTCCTTTGTGGCTGTAACATTCTTAATTAGCTAGCAACTTAATAAGCCAATCAACACATTGCGTTTTGCATATGTGCTTATGCGTACTCTTGTCTTCTAATATCATATATTCAATGTATCGTGCATGGATTATCATGATTTTTTTTTTTTTTTTAAACTTTTGGGATCAAAAATTGGATGATGTCAAATATTATTCAAAATGTAGAGTAACAATTAACTTAAAATGTGAATGCTTCATAAATTATTTTAGAAGCTCCCACTTTCCGTTCATTTGCTATAACTGTATGATATAATTACTCTTCTTTAAATAACATGAAGGATTAATAATTTATAAAAATTATATTAAAAAATTAGCAAAATAGATCCCATAATAAACACGAGGGGCAAAATAGTAAATTGACACATTGTCTTCCCTCTATGACAATGTTTCAAGACCAGACACAACTAATTTTGTGTTTGTGTTGATTTGTGAAAAAAAAAAAGAAGAAAGAAACTAAGAGCGTTATTTAGTTAGTAGCTGTTGGCAGCAGCAAAGCTTAACTGCATACCCTCATTAATCTCGTCGAAAGTTTTTCAATCTCCCATTATGGTGTCGGAGAGTAAGGGAACGTCGTCATTTATGACTGATTTCATCCAACAACGCGGCGGCTTTGCCGTTATCGATGGCGGCTTCGCCACCGAGCTCGAACGCCACGGCGCCGACCTCAACGACCCTCTTTGGAGCGCCAAGTGCCTTATCTCTTCTCCTCACCTCGTCAGAAGGGTACTCTCTAACTAATCCTCTTTGCATTTACGTATACGTTAATATGTGCATTAATATACGTATATTTGTGTTTCATTCTGTCGTTTCGTCTATATTTCTGTTTGTTTCTCGAGAAACTCTAAGTTTGAATGTTAGTTTGATTCCTTTTTCTAGCAAACATGGATTTTCGGGGGTCATTCATTTGATGTTAAATAACAAACTACACAGGCCTTCAGGCGGCGGCCACCGGCCAGGCGGCGCTGCTTTCACGTTTAACAATTTTATGTAACCGTCTCTAGATTTGATTTTATCAAGTTTACTGACTAATTTATTTTTGTTTTTTCTCATCATCTTTCAATGATTTAGTTTTATGTTAAATCCTGACAAATTTTAGTATTTTTTATGCTAATAAATTTTTAATTTGTTATATGCTGCAAGATACTCGGAATTCACTGAAATTTATTTTGCATGTTAACACTATAATATTTAGTCTTAATTAAAATCACAAATAAAAAAAGAATTGCAGACAAAGCAGAGATTGGTGTCATAGAAACAGAGCATGTAAGATTTTTCAATGAAGCATGTTAGATGTGTCGTATAGAAAATGAAAATCTTATCTTGTTCTGAAGGTGACGTGGGAGTCTGTTACCTTGTCCAACTTAAAGGCTTTGTGTAAATCCCATGTGAGGGTTTAGTGACAGTTGTCTGTTTCATGCAACTTTATTTTTATATTATATTTTTCTGATGCATGGGATGGGATTAATTTGTGGAATTTATATTTATTGTAAGATATAACCGACTAAGGCAGGAGACAGGAAAAAGGTTCTGTTTGTGATTATTTTCTATGCCGTTTTATTGATTATTTTATAGAAATTTATGATGGCAGCATTTCCTTGTTTGGGGAAGAGATTATATTTTTGTACTTTGGGGTTACTTATCCGAATATTTTTTAGGCATGTTTTCCCTAACATAGAAAAAAGAAGGCAAGGGAATGTTTAACATGGTTGTAGCTGCCAGGAAGAAATGATTTAAACTTGCTTTTGGTTTTGGATGAAGTGTTAAATTGATAATTCTGACTGAAATGATCTTCTATAGATAGCTTTTGACTGCAAAGAATGTGAAACTCACCAGGTTTAATGTTTTTAAGGATAATCTTTGACTGCAATGGAATGTGAAACACACCAGATTGACTAATTGTTTTGGAATTCTTATTGACTGACAACACTAATCAATTAGAAGTCAACTGTCGGCCATTTGAAATTATTTCTCAATGTAATTAAACAAAGCTTAATTTCTGTTACAAGCCTAAATATATTTAATTGATTAGTGTTGTTTTCCTAAAAGCTATACTATCCCTTCTGTTATCATAGATTTAACTTGATGAATGTAACAGGTTCACCTAGATTACCTTGATGCTGGTGCAAACATCATCGCAACTGCATCTTATCAGGTAATGTATTCCGGCATATATATGAGTGGCCTTGAACTTGATCTTGTTTTCTTTAGACCAAAAGAATAAATTATGTTTACCATCTCATTAATTTGATATAGGCTACCATTCAAGGTTTTGAGGCCAAAGGCTTCTCAACAGAGGAAGGGGAAGCTTTGCTTCGGAAAAGTGTTGAAATTGCATGTGAGGCACGCGAAATCTATTATGACAGATGTACAAAAGATTCTTGGGACTATGTGGAAGGTGGAGGAAGCACAAGACGGCCCGTTCTAGTAGCTGCTTCTGTGGGCAGCTATGGGGCTTATTTGGCTGATGGGTCTGAGTATAGGTGAGCAAACTTGGTGATAGATATCCACAGAGTAATCATATTGCAATAGTTTTAGCATGTAACTGATGCATAAATTCATATTCTTCAGTTTGAGTTGAATATGTGTGGCCAAAAGAAAGAAAATGAAATAAAGAAACAAAAATAACATATTTGAACTCTGTGATCTTAAAGGATACCTTTGGTGATAACATCTTTGCCACTGATTGTCTCCTTTTGCAGCGGCGAATATGGTGATTCAGTTTCTCTGGAAACGTTGAAGGATTTTCATAGGAGGAGGGTGCAGATTTTAGCCAAATCAGGCGCTGATATAATAGCATTTGAAACAATTCCAAATAAAGTGGAAGCCAAGGTATTTGCTAAATATTTGGTAGCCATTCAAAACCAAATGCTCCTTAAAAGATTATTTTGTTTCGTAATTTTGTTTCTCCTAGGAACATAATTTATATAAAATTGGACTGGTGAAACAGGTGCGAGAATATATTTGGAACCATTTTCAGTCCTGGCTGATTGGGAAATCTTGTTGGATTTATTGCAGGCCTATGCTGAGCTTCTTGAAGAAGAAGGGATAGATATACCGGCATGGTTTTCTTTCAATTCTAAGGATGGAATAAATGTTGTTAGCGGTGACTCTATATTAGAGTGTGCCTCGATTGCTGATTCATGCAAGCGTGTTGTTGCTGTTGGGATTAACTGTACCGCCCCTAGATTTATCCATGGACTGGTACTTTCTATTAGGAAGGTAAGATCCTTGAGGTAGATACTTTCTGGTGAGACCAAACTTCAACAGTTGCTTTGGCCGTCTACTTTTCCTCCAAAGACATGGATATTCGGTCCTTTTGATTTGGAGAAATGATTTACCAAACTAGTTTATGTTTTGACATTCTTGTTTTCATAAATCATAACTTGATACTTCTAAAATACTGAAGACTCTCTTTCGCAACATAATTGGAGTTATCAATCTTTGACATGTTTAAAATGGTCATCTCAAGCAAAGCATGGCA
Source organism: Melia azedarach (assembly GCA_028052125.1). Taxonomy (NCBI): domain Eukaryota; kingdom Viridiplantae; phylum Streptophyta; class Magnoliopsida; order Sapindales; family Meliaceae; genus Melia; species Melia azedarach. Next base: position 3,258,274 of record CM051396.1, on the reverse strand, counting down.
AAACAAGAGTTTGAGATTGTAATGCTATTGAAGAATTTGGCGGTGGAGATCATCCCTTTTTGCTATTATGGCAGGTAACTGATAAACCTGTGATCGTATATCCGAACAGTGGTGAGACATATGATGCTGAGATCAAGCAGTGGGTGGTGAGCTCCAAGGTTGAATGCCTTTCTAGTTAAAATTATTTATGAATCGCTTCTTCTTCTTCTCCTCCTTTTTACTCACCATTGGACTCTTTTGTTCCCTGGCTATGGTATGGTTTAAAGTTGAAAGACTACAGTTATATGGTCTTTGTTTTTTCTAGTCTTCTAGGCTTTTCAAGAACTCATGCTCTTAATTACAGTCATCTGATTCTGAGACATTTCTGTATGTTCTTAGATATCTTTTGTTATCATTAGTAATAAAGAAGATGTATTATGTTGCAGGAATCAAGTGGGGTAAGAGATGAAGATTTTGTCTCATACGTAGGTAAGTGGCGTGAAGCTGGGGCTTCCCTTTTTGGTGGATGCTGCAGGACTACTCCAAACACTATCAGAGAGATATCTAAAGTTTTATCCAACAAATCTAGCCAACCTTAAATAGAATATTATCCAAGAGCAGAGAATGTTTATCTGGAAATTTTTTTTTCCAGGAGGGTGTTTTTGGCTTAACTCTTCTCTAAGTTCATGTTTTGTAATGTTCTCCATGTATTGCATAAAAATAAATAAAATTCCTCCAGTCTTGTCTTTGATGGGGAAAAATAGAAGATTGATGTAATATTATTTTTCTGAAATTTTTTGTTGATTTGGGAATGAAGCTAAATGGATTGATAGGTCATGAACGGTGGATTGATTAGTCATAAACAGTGGAAGCGTTGATACTGCAAAGCAGGTTTACAAAGATGATGCTGTTGTCGATGGAGCAAAATTACAAGTAAAACACCTTAAATTTCAAGTGAATGTTAACTCCTATATTATCAGGCTTTCAAGTTCTGGCGATGGCCTTTTTGCGTAGATACGTCGGGAATTCGGTTATTATATGGAATTCGGCTACCAATAAGTACAAGATGCTAGAGCTCCCTCATGCTATATATATATATATTTGCGATTGGGTATGGTCCCCTGTGTAAGAATTTCAAGATAGTAAAATTGCTTTGAGCCTTTAGAGGAAGCATTCATATTCTGGTTGAAGTCTTAGATGAAAACTGACTTGTGGAAATCAGTTGAGCGGAGATTTCCCTTCAGTGAATTTTAAGCAATACACCTGCAATTACAGTGAACCAGACATCCACACTGGTTGGACGGAATAAATCTGATAGTGCAAGAGACTTTATTTTGGTGCAGGTCAGGAATGTTTCGGTGAGTTGCCTTTACCTCTGCCTTTCACTGCAAGGAGACTACCTGTTTCTCTGCAGCTGTTACGGCAAGACTAAAATGTGGGTGATGAAGGAATATAGAGCAAGTGAATCATGGGCCAAACGGTATATAAACCTAATCAATACTGCCCCTTCGTACCAAATAGGTTATATTTTATCTTACCATTCTTTATGGCGCACGAAGGCAGGCAAATTTCTGGTGAAGGTGGAAATCCTTCAAGTACAATCCAGAAGATGACACATTTAAGGAACTTAAGCTTTGCAATCGTGGAATTGCTACCCTCTATCAAGATAAGAGATTTTCTTATGTTGCAAGTCTGGTTTCTGCTAACGGTGGCAACCACTTGAATTGGAAATAGCAGGCCCTTGCAGAATGGGGAATCATCCGCCAAGATGAAAAATGAAAGAGCTGAAATAACTTCATCTCTAACATCAAGACCTCTATTAAGTATTTATTTATGGTTATTACTTATTTCTTATGTTGCAAGGCTGTTATTTGCCTTGTACTTTCCTTGATTATATATCATCCACCTTTGCTTCCTCTAGCCATGGGTTGGTATAAAATAGTGTCTAATTCATATAAATGAAACTCTTTTCTTATTCTTCTAATTTAATGATATATGATATCAAGATAGTATTGTCAAATGAGTTGGTTAATAGTATCTCAGTTATACGGTAAACTTCTCTTTTCTTACTCATATAACTTACTAATACGTTAACACATTCCTAAATGTATATAAAGGATGAATATAACTTTTTGTCTTTTTAAATTAGAAATTAATTAAGAATTTTTTTAATCTAGTTTAACAGTTTTATTTAAGAAGAAGTCTTATATGAGATAGCTATTCTTTCTTTAAGCTGATAATTATTAGGACAGTTTATAATTCTTGTTGATGCTAACATGGTTGAGTTTAGGAGTATTATTAGAATGTAAATAGTAGTTGTTGAATATGAATTAATATTTTCTAAGGAGCAGAAGTCGTGTTTTATGGACGACATGAAAATTCATATTTGTCGTGTTTTAGTTTTTATGGGCAGGGCGACAGCCATAAACGACGGGTCGTCCATAGAAGAAACCCCTTCGTAATCGAGGCTTAGCCAATGCCCATAAAATAAAATAAACAGTATGCATGAGGGGGAGCAATAACAGAGGAATCAGTTGAGAGTTAAGAAGCAGTTGGCCAGAAGGCCAAGCCAAAAAGCAAACAGCAATGGCTGCAACTCTAAATCCATCTCCAGTAGTCTTTGCAACCCCAACATCCACACCTCTAACCACCCAACACGAAGCTAAAACCATGTCCAAAGACTCTCCTCCACTTGTATCTTTCAAACACTGCACAGGTCTAGACGAACTCAAGCAACTTCACGGTCAAATATTAAAGCAAGGCCTAAATCACAACCATTCTTATATTTCCAAGGTTATCTCAACGTGTGCCCAAATGGGCACTGTTGAAAGCTTGACTTATGCACAAAAAGCATTTGATCTCTACAAAAATGATAACGAAACCAATGGAACTTTGTTCATGTACAATTCTTTGATTAGAGGTTACTCTTGTATTGGATTCGCTGTGGAAGCTATTTTGCTTTATGTTGAATTAGTGGGCTTTGGTATTTTGCCTGATAAGTACACGTTCCCATTTGTTTTAAGTGCATGCACCAAGAGTTCAGCTTATAGGGAGGGAATTCAGCTTCACGGAGCAATTATCAAGCTGGGTTTTGAAAACGATGTGTTTGCAGAGAATTCTTTGATACACTTTTACGGTGAACGTGGAGAGATTGTTGATGGGAGAAAAGTGTTTGAGGAAATGCCTGAAAGAAATGTCGTATCATGGACTAGTTTGATTTGTGCCTATGCTAGAAGGGATTTACCCAAAGAGGCTGTTGATTTGTTCTTTAAGATGGTAGAGGAAGGTACTAAACCCAATTCTGTCACGATGGTTTGTGTTATTTCTGCTTGTGCGAAGTTGCAAGAGCTTGAATTGGGTCAGAGGGTGTGTGCTTATATCGGTGACTTGGGAATGAAGGTGAATACTCTCATGGTAAATGCACTTGTTGATATGTACATGAAATGCGGTGCTGTTGATACTGCAAAGCAGCTTTTTGATGAGTGTGATGATAGGAATTTGGTTTTGTGCAATACAATCATGTCAAACTACGTTCGACTAGGGCTGGCAAGAGAAGCACTTGCAATATTGGACGAAATGCTATTGCATGGACCAAGACCTGATAGAGTTTCTATGTTATCTGCAATCTCAGCAAGTGCACAATTAGGTGATCTTCTATGGGGAAAGTGGTGCCATGGTTATGTTTTGAGGAACAGGTTAGAAGGTTGGGATGCAATTTGTAATGCTATGATTGACATGTACATGAAGTGTGGAAAACAAGAAATGGCAAGTAGAATCTTTAACCACATATCAAACAAGACCGTGGTTTCATGGAACTCATTGATTGCAGGATTAATTAAGAATGGGGATGTAGACTCAGCTCGGGAAGTTTTTGGCGAGATGCCTGAGAGAGATCATGTATCTTGGAACACTATGCTTGGTGCTTTAACACAAGAGAACATGTTTGAGGAAGCAATGGAACTCTTTAGGGTGATGCAGAGAGAGGGAATCAAAGCAGATAGGGTGACAATGGTGGGCGTTGCATCCTCCTGTGGGTATCTTGGAGCTCTTGATCTTGCTAAATGGATCTACATTTACATTGAAAAAAATAAAATTCTCTGTGATATACAGCTCGCGACAGCCTTAGTTGACATGTTTGCTAGGTGTGGTGATCCTCAAAGTGCAATGCAAGTATTCAACGGAATGGAGAAAAGAGATGTGTCTGCCTGGACTGCAGCCATTGGAGCAATGGCTATGGAGGGAAATGGTGAACGAGCAGTAGAGCTCTTTAACAAGATGCTTCAACAAGGGGTAAAACCAGATGGCATAGTATTTGTTGGAGTATTAACAGCCTGCAGTCATAATGGGCTAGTGGAACAAGGCTGGCACATTTTCAGGTCCATGAAGGAAATCTATGGAATCTCACCTCAGATTGTTCATTATGGGTGCATGGTTGATTTGCTTGGGCGAGCTGGATTGCTAGGAGAAGCTCTAGATCTCATAAAGAGCATGCCAATGGAGCCTAATGATGTAATTTGGGGGTCTCTCTTAGCTGCTTGCCGAAAGCACCAAAATGTTGATATGGCAGCATATGCAGCTGAAAGAATAATAGAGCTGGCTCCTGAAAAGACGGGGGTTCACGTGCTTCTATCGAACATATATGCATCAGCTGGAAAATGGACTAATGTTGCCAAAGTGAGGCTACATATGAAGGAAAAAGGAGTTCGTAAAGTTCCTGGATCAAGCTCTATAGAGGTCAACGGAAAGATTCACGAGTTCACTTCTGGTAATGAATCTCACCCTGAAATGAATGACATTTCATTGATGCTACACGAAATGAACTGCAGACTCAGAGATGCTGGCTATATTCCTGATATTACCAATGTTCTACTCGATGTTGACGAGCAAGAGAAAGAGTATTTGCTGAGTCACCACAGTGAAAAACTTGCTTTGGCTTTTGGGTTAATCAACACAAGTCAAAGGATGCCCATTCGTGTTGTTAAAAATCTCCGAATGTGCTCTGATTGCCACTCATTTGCCAAACTAGTTTCAAAAATATATGACCGAGAAATTGTTGTTCGAGACAATAATAGATTCCACTTTTTCAAGCAAGGGTTCTGCTCTTGTAGTGATTTTTGGTAAATAAATAAATAAATAAATAATGTTTTATTTATGACTTGCACCTATGAGTATCTTTCAAAATAACTTGAAGCTACACAACTACCATGTTTATGTCAATATAGTTCTGGACATTAGTACACGCTGCAACTCTTGACTTTTAAACCATGAAAATCTTGGCCGACATAAGATCAACAAATCAACATTATGAGCAATAGTAGATACTAAAGACAGCAGCTTATTGAAAGAAATAAAGAGCTTATGAATGTGTTTCATTTCAAATTGATATTGTACATGTCCAAGCCACATCTAAGAAATTAAAGAAAATCTGACAATCAGAACACAGGCAAGTGAATACAGATGCTGTTCAGGAATTCTGGAAAATAGAATCAATGAACACATGATACATTGGATCTGAGAGCCAGAGTTTTGCTAAATGATGATGAGATGAGGTAAGACGGTGGACTTCTTCGATGAGCCAGATGGTGGCTTCAGCTTTACATGGATGGATTATTGTATCCAGGGGTCTATGTTCATCCTCAGAGCCAAACCTCAATTGGTCCCACCGCTTGAGGAGAATATTAGTTAGGTAGTGCAAGGGTTGCTGATATAATTGCTTAATGGATTTGCCTAATCCCACCCATGAGATAAATGGAATAATGGAACCACGTTGAGTGGGGATTGGAAGCTGCTTCATGTACTCCTGGTACATTTCTGCCCTTTTGAACAACAAATCTACATCAAAAATATATTAACAACAGCAACTTCAGAGAACATGCCAAATCTAAAGAAACTCTAATAGCAATTCAATGCTAAAGCAAGAAATTAATGAACTGAACCTAAAGCATAAAGAATGAGAAATTACACAACTTGTCAGTATAACTTATGGAAACTTTGTTTATGGCAATACCTTTTAGCTTATTAGAAACTACACATAAGATCTATTCCAGCACAGAACTTGATAGAAGCAAGAAGAACTTTGACAAGATTGATGAACCAACAACAATTTTCTTCAACTAGGTAAGTACTCGGTATGACTCTAAATTCATATACCTCTTCAATTAGGCAGCTAGGAAACTTATGCATCAAAGCATATGCTCTGTATATGATATTGTAAAGGAAAAAATCCTAAATTTCATTTCAACACAAGACGGTTGAGTAGGAATTTATTTGCTAATTAGCCATTCCTTAAAAAAGAATATCAGCAAGCAAAACTGCGGGCTGATAATTCTCTCTACCATTGTATTATAATGAGACCAATACAATATCCAAACCTTTAATTAAAAAAAAGATCACATTCTTATGAAGTGCCATGCCAACAGACAACTTAACCTCGTGGACACCTACTTATACAACTACTAAAAAGTACAAAGACAATTCTAGGAGGGGCTCGCGTGAAAGCATTTTGGAGGCTATCATGTAAATATTCGAAAAGGGAATCCTGAATGAACTCTGAAATCTTGGTAGACATTAGACAAGAGATACATTGGTTAATCTTTACATGACCTATAAAGGTTTTCATTCTAGTGGCAACTCCTATAAAAAAACTTGTTGTCTAGGCTTATGAGCTCGTTAGAACATAACCATATGCTAAGTGACTTTTCAATAATCTAAATTAAGAAAACATTCATCAGAAGATGCAAAATTAAGGTCCTGAATTGCAATATGAATACCTTCAGATGTTATTTCTACAGTTGGTTGATCAGTTGTGGTATCGTTGCTTGATTGTTGACCATCAAGCCCATAGTCAACATCTACATCTGAGTCTGAGGAAGAAGATTCATCTGATGATATAACATCAACTGGCTCACTCCATGGCATTGTTCTCTTCATGGTGCAACAGCCTATGACTGCAGAGTATAAGATGGAAGCTGAGACCAGCTGCAACTATCAAATTATAAGTCTGAGCAACAATATGATATCAAACTAAATATTACAAACGGTGAATGCTTTTCCAGTCCTATCACACCGTCTTGCTACCTAAATCAAAACCAGCATATCATTGCAGCATTTCCACACATTCCCAAACCTACATCAAATTAAACTAATTTCTGTTAAATTCCAGTGTGTTTCCAAGCAAGCAAAAGAATAGTACACAAGAAACAGCCACAAAATTTCCCAAACTGCAACAGCAATCAAACTTAAGTACTTCAACCTAAAGTTCAATTTTGGCAATTATATCAAACAAGGAACCAGACCACTCCAGAACCATCTTGGGTCAACAATAAGCAGGTTTCACCATGCTCATATGATCCATTTTCTCCATTAGACAAAGGAATACAACGACCCAGTTGGCTGATGATTCAAGAAATGCATCATACTCCAATAATATATACAGTGCGAGAACATGATCAAATTACGCAGGAAATTTGAAAGGAAACACATAGGCAGGGAAAGAAACAACATAAACAGAACATGCAGTGACATCAAATCAAAATTTGAGAAAACCAAAACCCTACAGAGAGACAATAAATGTGATCCGATAATTGCATTAAAATGCGATTTAACTGGCATGCGAAGAGTAAAGAAAAAAAAAGAAGAAGAAGACAACGAAGACTTACCTCGAAAGAGAAGAATTTTAAATGGTGATATGATCTGCGCTTCGTTGGGATATTGCATGCAAGTAAGAAAGTTTATTTATGTTGGCTTAAAATCGAAAGAATGAGAGGGATAATAGGGTTGGCTGAATTACTAAGCTTGAGGTTGGAATTGGTGAACAAAGTTGTATCTTATTTTGCGAAAGCGTAGACTTTATTCGATTTCAATCTGAACTGAATCAGCAGCAGCAGTTAAACCCATCACTCTCAAGAGTATTATTTTATTTTTATTTTACCTTTTTATGCCATTGGCTAGATTTTTTTGGCCTACTTCAACGCTTCTATGAGATCTAAAACTACAATCTTTTTTATTTTTAAGAATTTTCATTAAATTGTGTTTAATTAACTAAAAACTAAATCTTGCAGAGTTTTTATAAATATTTTTTATTGTTTTTGAGCTCAATTTGATTTGGAAGAAAATTTGTAATACATTATTATTTTTATAATTGATATATCTAAATACATTGATATAGAAATAATAAATGCTAATAGTTGATATGGGCATTTTGGGAAGAAGGAAAAGTTGTTCATGTATATTTATTTTAGGCATGTTGTCTTATTAAAGAGTATGTGTTAAGCATATTGTCATACTAAGAGGTATTAGCTAGTCATCTTATTCTACCAAGAAGTATGTGTTAGGCATGTTGTATCTTGTCCTATCAAAAGGTACTAGTTAGGTACTTTATTCTACCAAGAAGTATGTGTTAAGTATGTTGCATCTTGTCCTACCAAGAGGTACCAACTAAGCACCTTATTCTACTAAGAAGTATATGCTATGATGCCTAGGAAGAAAAAAGAATGAGTTGGACATCTTGTCCTACCAAGAGATACCAGTTAGATACCTTATCCTACCAAGAAGTATGTGCTAGACTGCCTAGAAAGGAAAAAAAATGAGCTGGGCATCTTGTTCTACCAAGAGGTACCAGTTAAGCACTTTATTCTACCAATAAGTATGTGTTAGGCATGTTGTATTTTATCTTACCAAGAGGTATCAGCTAGGCACCTTATTCTACCAAGAAGTATGTGCTAGGCATATTGTCCTACAAGGCGATAAAGCCTAAAATCTAGTTGTGAATAGTATCATGCATGCCATGTGTGTGAACAGTATCGTTGTAAAAATAAACTCTGTCTAAATCAGACATTTGGCCTCAAAGTTCAAGACTTAATCCACTAGGTTCAATTCAAGCCTAACAAGTGCAAAGGCAAATCAGGCAAGTTTTATCCGAGCTCGTTAACTCGTGGAGAGTTTAGTTCGATATTAAATTCTAAACGAAGATAAAATCGAGGAGAAGATCTCGTTGACGATAAGAAATCTAGGCGGATAAGGAATAATTAGTTTGAATTTGGGAAAAATTCTACAATATAAACTATAAAAGGGAGTGTTAAGAGAAAGAACAATTGAGAGAGAATTTTTCTTGTACTATGGCAACCGTATTTTTCGAGTATTAATAAAATTTTTCCCTAAAGATTTGCCCGTGGACATAGGCTATACGCCGAACCATGTAAATTCTGGCGTCTTATTTTTTTATTTTTTACTTATTTTATGCTACATCTTTAATTACACTGTTGGCCAAATTTTTGTGTTAACATATATAAATATTAAAATGTTGAATTAAATAATTGAGATATTATCACTTTCCTCTTCTTATGTTTTGCATATTATTATTTAGATAGTCAAAATTAAAAAATACGCAAAATTCTCTCATTTAATCGTTTCTTTATTAATGTGTTTAACGAATATCAAGGCTAAAAAATAAATAGACAATAAATTTAATTAAAATTTAAAATTAAATTAATTTATATTTATCTATTTCGAGTTAGTTCTATAGATTATAAATTCAATGTGCAAAAATGTAAAAATTTAAAGTTTAATTCATTAAATAATTCACGAAAATCCAAATTCCAAAGAAACAAAATCAAATTCTACAATAACTTGAGCCAAAATTATACAATTTGCATTTATTTGTTTTAATTGACTTCAAAAATAAAAAATAAAATATTAGAACTTCTGCCAGCAAAAACAAATAGGCAACAGCAGCCACCCTTTCCACCAATCGCAAAAACAAACAGCCCCCTCTCATAAATCACCATCCACGCCACAAATTAAGGTCGTCGGCAATTTATGCAAATATAAGGCTACAGAAGCCTCAACTCGATTTGTCGTTGGCGCCTCACATCGTTCGTCAAAATAAATCTCAACTGTTTAATGCTTAGATTTTTCACTATTTGATGAATACCCATAAAACAATTACACCACAACAAGCATTAATATACCACACAAAAATCAAGATGGGATTCACAATCACAATGGTAATCTTACAATATTTTGCTACCTTCCAATAATAGGCAACGTAGTATCCGAACTCGAGTTATATTGTATGTATGTATGTATGTATTATGAAACCTCTTGTATGAAATTATTGTTGAAATTAGAGAGAAGAAGGTGAGAAGCTATTGCCGAAACCTGTTTGACGGCATCGTTGTGGTGGTCAGGTGATATGGATAATGGCTACTTGGGTGAGGACAACGGCTAATCGGCTAGCATAAAGTTGTTGCTGAAACTGGGAGAGAATGAGGAGGTGAGAAGCTGCTAGGTGACAAACGATGGCTAATCGACTTGCGTAAGTTATTGCTAAAAATCGAGAGAGGAGGAGGTAGCTGCTGCAGGGTTGTCATCGTGCTAAAGGCTAATAGTGGTTGGGTGTAGCAGCGCTACCGCCATGAAGCTGCTATTGTAGTGCTGTTGGGCAAATCTTGATTGAACCGTACGGTGGTCGGTTGGTGGTAGCTGCCGCTAAAAATTTTGTATTTTTTCTGCATCCAATTATATTTATTTATTTAAGGATTAGTTTTATTTTTAATATCAAATTATGTTAATTATAATTTTAAAATCAAATCATTTTTTTCTTGCAACCTAAAATTCAGACTCCAATATCACATATTAACTCTTTACATAAAAATATTTTAGTAATTTTATTTATATCTGTTTAACTGTTTAATGGATAGTTATTTGAGAGAAAAAAAATTTGTCAATTTTATAATTTTAGTTATTTAAATAATAATTCGAAATATTTTTAAGGAAAAAAAGTGATAATATTTTTTAAATAATTATAAAAGGATATATTTAAATGGGATAATATAAATAGTGATTTTTCTTGAAAAATGTAATAATAATGAATAAAACTGAAGCCCTAATTGTGTGGATGAAAACCGAACCGGATGAATCGGAGTCAATTCAAATAAAAATCGGTTCTTTTACCTTCGTCCATTTAGTTTAAATGGAGCGCCCAAAACCAGCTAACTCCTGTTTCAGGTCACCAGAAAATGCTCTCAAAGCACACTATCTTGAAGCTGTTATTACAGTCTCCTTCACAGAAGCAGCCCAAAATTAATCCTTTCCGTCACTTATTATGCAATCTTCTTTGCACCAAGAATGAGTCACCCAACACAACTGAGTCAGCCGAGCTACCGAACTGGCTCAAATTCTTTGATAGCCAAAACCCAGAGGAGAATTTTGTCATCCCCTCACTCGCCAGTTGGGTTGAGAATCATAAACTTCTCCATCCAAGTGAAATTTCCTGCCACGTTTTGGGTGAGAAACCAGACACTGATGTTGATAAAATCAGTGAAATCCTCAAGAAGCGGCACCCATCACCAGATAAAGTTGTTCAGGCTCTAGATGGATGTAGTGTCACTGTATCAAACGGTTTGGCTGAGCAGATGTTGAGGAGATTCAGCAATGACTGGGTTCCAGCTTTTGGGTTTTTCACTTGGGCAAAAGCACAAACAGGCTATAGGCACACACCAGAAACATATAACGCAGTAGTTGATATATTAGGAAAGTCAAAGAAGTTTAGCCTTATGTGGGAGTTAGTCAATGAAATGTATGAGTTAAATAATGAGTATGTTACATTGACTACAATGAGTAAGGTGATGAGGAGGCTAGCAAGAGGTGGTAGGTACGATGATGCTGTTGAAACATTTAGAGACTTAGAGAGGTATGATGTGAAAAAGGATGCAATGGCAATGCACATATTAATGGATGTATTGGCTAAAGAGAACAGTGTTGAGCATGCTTATAAAGTGTTTCTTGAATTCAAGGGTCGCGTACCTTTGAGTTCTCAGACTTTTAATGTTTTGATACATGGTTGGTGCAAAGCTAGGAAGTTGGAGGATGCTCAGAAAACTTTGGATGAGATGAAGAAACACGGGTTTAGCCCAGATGTTGTCACTTATACTAGTTTCATTGAGCATTATTGTCGCGAAAAGGATTTTCGCAAAGTTGATGATATTTTGAAAGAGATGCAAGAAAAGGGCTGCAAACCAAATGTTGTAACTTACACTATTTTCATGCATGCATTAGGGAAAGCAAAGCAGATAAATGAAGCATTGAAGGTTTATGAGAAGATGAAGAGTAATGGTTGTTTACCTGATACTTCATTTTATAGTTCATTGATTTTCATTTTGAGTCAAGCTGGAAGGCTTAAGGATGCTAATGAGATATTCGAGGATATGAAAAATCAGGGAGTTATGCGGGATGTCATGGCTTATAATACCATGATTGCTTCTGCTTGTGCACGTTCACAAGAGGAGACTGCATTAAAATTGCTTCAACAAATGGAGGAGGATTCGTGCAAGCCCGATCTTAAGACTTATGCACCATTATTGAAGATGTCCTGCAGTAAGAAGAGGATGAAGTTGCTTAAATTTTTGTTAAGCCACATGCTTAAGAATGATGTAAGTATAGAAGTCGGTACTTATGCTCTTTTGGTGCGTGGGCTGTGTAAGAGCGGCAAACTTGAACTGTCTTGCTCTTTCTTTGAAGAAATGGTGTCAAAAGGAATGATTCCTAAGGATAGCACATACAAGATGTTGGTGGAAGAACTCGAAAGGAAGAGCTTGGCAAAGGCAAAGGAACAAATTGAGATGTTGATGGCGCAGGCCAAAGAGAACGAAATAGTTTAGAAATTCTTCAAGAATTCTGACTCGTTGAGGTTCACGATCCAAGTGTTTGGTTAATTTGTTCTTTTCACCTTTTTCTCGGCCCCGCCTCTTTTGCGAATGCGTTATTAGAGCATGGTGAATCATCTTTAACAAGGTACAAAATATTTTTAAAATTACTTTTAGCAAAATTAGTGTTTATATTTGATGTTCATTAATATTTTGAGCCATGTTAAATCTGTGTTTGGTTATTCAATCAGATAATTTGCTACATGCGTTTTGCATTGTCTATGATATCGTGTCACTTGAGACTAAGAATGTCAATGAACTTCAAGAACATGTAACTTAAGATGGATTGAAGTTGGTATAGTTTTGTAAGAAAAACTATCTGAATCAACTTTATGCCTCATCTAAGACTCAAACCTCAATGTTAAGAAGTATGAGCTATAATACAACTTCAAAATTTCTTGGGCCATCGTACTAGGTCCAGAGAATGAGCGGGAAAAGAAAATCCCAATTATTTCAGCAAAAGTTTTTAGAACATACACCAGATTACATATATGACAAACAATAAATGGGAAATGAGAGTTTCTCCAAAAAGGAATGTTAAGCCAAAAGGAAAAAATTATATTAGACTAAAGAAATAGTGGCTTTTCTACATTTACTACTTTCTCATTGCACAATTTATGAAATGATTTGAGCACTGAAAATATATATATATATATATATATATATATATATATATAAATTAAAGATTAATATGAATATATGGTAAAGAATATCTCAAAGATGTTGTCTAATATCTCGGGATAATTAGAGAATTTAATCTAGGGCGCTGGGCCGGTACTCTTTTTGCCTTCGGCTTCTGCCACCCAAGTCGTTCGAGAAACTCCTCAATCAACCTACAGAAAGAAAGCATAACAATGAGATCTTACAGCTAAAAACTCAAAGAGTACAGAGGCCATAAAATGTACTCACATGCTGCAGATAGCCTTCTGTGAAGATGCCAGCTCTCGATCTGGGAAGGATTCCTCCAATCGAAAACTCAACCATACATAGAGATCTAAGACCTTCAGTTGCAGCACCAAAAATAAAAACATTTTTAGCAGCAAATATTACTTCTAGAAAATTAACTCAAAATACACAGGAATTGTTAACTTTTCCTCTCTTCTTCCCTTATTCCATCTTGTATAGGATTATTCCAAATGAACAACTTTTGCTCTTTTTCTCCACAACAGTTCTAAATTTTTTCCCCAACTAGTAAATTATATATATCTCATATCTTCTATATTATTAATAAATTAGAAATTTTGCATATGACTTAACCAATAATCATTTTCATTCATAGAGTCTGTTCAAGAAAATTCCTATTCCACACATTTTTCTTGATTTCTCTAAGAAGCTAAAAGGAATTTACTTCAATCAGTTAAAAAGGAATACTTAAACTAGTTCAAACAAAGAGTGTCAATTATGGCAACAAAAAACCCAACCTTGTGAATGGATTCAAGTTCCTTGAGTGCCGTCTGCGTTTTTGGCACCTGAAGTGTGCCAGGTGTAAATATTTCTCGAAGTTGGACAATGCCTTTCTTTGCATAATTTGTTGCAAACTGATCCATCCATCAGAACAGCATGATAATATTAATTTCCTCACCCAAAATGAAAAATATTAATTTATTAGGGAACTATATGTACCTGTGTGAGACCTTGAGATGAAATGTCGTCATTCATGTCAACTGGACTGCAATATCACAAATAGTAATTTATTTGACTCCTACCTTGCAAGAAATAATGGCCAAGGCCAACCAGCAAGTTTAATGGTGACAGCATATCCTAAAACTTATGCTTCATTTCTTTTAGAAATAAAGTTATAATGCATATTTCTTTTCCAAAAAAAATAGTAGCCCAAAACTTTCAACAAGTTGCTTGTCAACTAGGGTGATAAAGATTGTTACCTGATGCAGAAAAGGTACTTATTATGCAACCTCAGGGGCAGCTGGTCAATAACGGCAGCAACTTTCTGATGTCAACAAACTACAATCAGCACTTCCAGTCGACATAAGACAAGTAATAGCCTAAAAGTGTGACTTTATAGTTTCCAATAACATGGAAAGAATACATAATGTTTGGAGAGGAAAAACGTACCAAAATTTCTTCACAATTGGCAATGAAATAGTTTTCAGATAATTTAGCATTCTCAAGGAAATGTTCCTGCAAACAGAAAAGGGCAAAAAAAAAAGTCAGACAATTTCATTTCAAGGAATAAACGGTAGCCAATGAGCATAAATATTTGAAGACCTTTAACCAGGATAAGGTTGAGCATTAACAAAAGTTGAAAAGTCAACTTAGAAAGTCCAAAACTGTTTTGCCAGACATTTTGATATTGAATATGCATCGAATAGGCAGTTAATTCTCTCAAAAAGGTGAAAACAGGAACATGGATTAACAAATATAGATGGGCAAACAAAAGATTTAGACAATGTAAGGAAAATAGTGATAGTAATGCAATAACGTACCAATATTTCATGAAGGCCACTTTCTGGATGGAATCGTGAATACATGTATATCAGGTCAAAGGTGGGAAATAGTCCAGCACACTGTAATGACAAGTTACTACGATTAGTAAAAGGGCAACTTGAAAGGGTAATATAAAACAACATATCAGAACCTAGAAGTCATGGACATCATTTAGCTGACAAGCTCCATTTAAATGACAAAAACATGAAATATCTTCAAATGGAAGCTTTTTGAAGTGGCTTCAGTAACAAGAGATACACCTCTAGTGTCGGTGATGGGGCTTTCAGTGATGCATGAAGCAAGGGTAGATCCTCTGAATCTAAACAAGTGACTTCGCCAACAGGAAATTTTGATCCATACCGGCCGGCCCTCCCTGAAAGTAGAACCAATAAACCATCCAAAGTATCAATAAAAATCCCAGTTTAATGAAGGGCAAAATGATGTTTGACCATTACCCAACTACTTCACCCTAGTTGTAAAGATTGACAAGCCGACATAAACATAACAGAATGCAACAGACACACAAGTGTAAACAGAATTAGACAATCATATCCATCAACCACCATTTATAAAGGACAATATTTTTTCATTTTATTTATGTAACACTATGATAGTAGTCAACAATACTCAGTGAAGGAATTCATTGCCTTCTGTCTAGGCACACCATCCCTTCCCAACCCCCAACAGGTAAAAATAAATTTATAAATAAGCAAACAAGGGAATTCTTATAAGATAGGGTCTTCAATTGAACAGGTTCTTTAGTTAGTAAATTATGAATGTGAAGCTGATATTAATGAGTTGTGGAACCACCAAGAGATAGGAGACAAATAACCTTAACTTTCCACCAAAATGTGGTATTTGCTAACCCTTATTCTTGATCTAGTTGAGACTCTAATTGGAATTTTAAATAAATACAAAGTTCGAACAACAGTGGAACGTAAATCCAAACTTCACCAACAAAGATAACAATGTACCTGCAATTTGTTTGATCTCCGGTACAGTAAGCTCTCGCATCTCAACACCATCAAATTTTCTCATTGTTGAAAATATGATCCTTGAAATGTTCAGATTAAGACCCATCCCAATGGCATCGCTAGCCACAAGAACATCAAACTCACTACTTTCATCATTGAACATTGTTGCCTGCAATCCTAAGGAACATATTAACTCAGCCAATCCTTTAAATACATCTATCACAGATTCAACTGCAAGAAATCCAGAATTTGAAGCTGCATAACAGAGTTTGGAGTAAAACAGTGCTCCATATATTTCATGGAAGGTTTCCTTTCTTCTTTTCCCCTTTTCTTGAGAGAGAGATGACAATTCTATGAAACCCAAAAATAAAGAAAACCTTACAGGAGAGAGTAATGACCAAACAAAATACAGTTCACCAATCCCAATTTTTGGTTTATGGACAAAAAAGGTTGGGAAGGGAAAAATGATGCAGACTAAAAGCCAAAATTTTTATTTGAGAAATAAACTTTCCAAATCAAAATATAAGTTGGTAAGTAAAACTTTTCAAAAGCATTAAAGAAGTTTTACCTGCCTTGTCCGAGTCTCCGGTGGCAGTGAGCCATAAACTACAGAACAAAGATGCTTCCCCCTACTTTCGATCTCTTTCTATATAGTATACACGGATGCATTTAGACAGGTTAGTCTACCAAATAGAAGGGCTTTTGCATCAGATGTGTAATTTATAAGCAGAATACAGAATAAGAGATAAGTGAAACCCCATCCAGCCCAAAATAAAAGCCTCAAATTCTATCCATTAACATCAAAAGTAGGATATCAATAACAAAATTTGAAAAACAAATTACTTTCCCTGAAGACCGAGGTTTATTCTACTAGAGGATTGTGAATATAATGCAAATGGAAAAACCAGTGTTTATGCGAAAGCTAGGTAAGCTCATTTTACCATAAAAATATCATTGCATATAAGAATACAAAGGTAAGAAAGTGAATAATCAAGCAGTATGGTGAGAAAACAAGATGTGAAACAATCAAGAAGCAAACAACAGATCAGAAAAGAAAGCAATCAGGTACTTATCACTGACCTTTAATCTGTATATCTCATGGCGTGAAAATGTCACAATGCAGTCACCTCTTCGTATGTTAGAAAAAGAACCTAGAGGAACCTTCAATGGAACAAGAGGGGAAAGCCTCTCATAGGATTGAACCTAGGGCATCAAAAGAAGCAAATGATTTAGGACCGGAACCCCAAGAGGAACCTTTATTGAACAAGTGGTGCCATAAAAATTCGTCTTCATTACTCTAAGGAAAAAAAAAACTTGACCAATCCACAATTAATTTCATTACCTTAACATCATCACCAGTTACTTTAAGTATTTCCTGAATAAGAGGAACAGCAGCTGGATCTCCACAGAGGTGAAGTTCATCAGCAGAGATCCCCAATAAAGCACGTGTAAATGAAAAACCCCTTGTTTGACATGCCAACATCTGGAAGGGAGGGAGAAGAGAAAGAAGAGATGAGACATACTAAATATAATGATAAAGTGAAGTGTCTGATAAGCCTGATAAATTAATTACTTGAGGAATAACAAAAAAACTTGTGCTTTGCAGGTAGAATCTGAGACCGCATCTTCAGTTATATAACATGCCATCAATATAATGCTAAAAAATGTTTCATATTAGATTTTCTGCTCTTTATGCCAATCATATTCAAGAATTTAACATTAAATAAGAAGTATTAAACTAAAATTCACTCCAGGTACTATCTGTTTGCAAAGAAGGCCTATTGCTCCAGAACTCTCCTCCCCCCCCCACCCCCAACCCCCCCCCCCCCCCAAAAAAAAAAAAAAATGAAGGCTGGTTTCTAAATTCAACAACAAAAATAATAATAAAATAAAATTTTGGATTTTTACTAGATTGGCCTCACACAAAAATTCTGCATTTCCTAAAAGCAGACTAGTCTAATGTCTAATGAGAATGAAAAAGAAAATGATACACAGTATCTAATCTATTAGATAAACCATCCACGTGCCTGAATTTCGTCAATAACAGCACATTCATAATCAGAAATAACATCAGCCATCTCAACTGTCACAGCCTTGTGTTTTGCACCATCAACCTCATCTCTCTCTTGTCCTGTAATCAGATCACATGGAACATTTGCCTTGTTCAACCTTTTTGCCACCTCCCATGCCAACAACCTCAATGGACCACAATATATGCCTGCAAAACAGAAGAAAACTATATGACCATATTCTTAGTGGCTACTTTCCAGTTTTCTTAATTTCGACCTATAATTTAAATAATAAAACTATCTACACACGGTAACATAAGCACTGAGAACATACCAGAAGAACTTGACTCAAGCCGCTTCAGAGCTTGGTGTGTTTTACCACTATTTGTAGGTCCCACATGCAAAATAACCTTGCGTATCTTTTTGCGAGCAAGTGGGTACCATGTATGAGGACGACTGGCATTGCATGAAAATGCACTAATGAGGATAGTAACAAAGAATTATGAATATTCCTCAATATACATTTGTAAAACAAAATCGGCAGTCGCTATTAGCATAAGCATATCAAGCAGAGAGCAGAGGCAACTAAGATCAGATTATGAGGAGTGAGAAAGATATTATATGAGGAGGACTAAATTCTAAGAAATTTTTCTAGCTAAAATATTTAATACACTCAAATTTCCATAAGGGAAAAAATATGTTTAGCTTATCCAGAGATACAAAATTCACATGATCTCAAATGGCACCATTATTTTAAAGTTCATCAAGAATGAAGCAACAGTGCTTTCTTTTTTGTTTTGAAATATCTCCAGAAGAAATAATTAGTTAGATAAGAGAGTAGGAGGAGGAGCAGCCCGAAGGCAAAAAAATAAAATGAAAATGTGGGACCCTGAGTGTTGAGGAGAAGAGATTTCTCATTATCCTTAGGAGAGTCAGTCTATTGGCGAAACAAAGGATTATCGAAAATGCAGATTAGTAATCATGTCCGCAACAGTAATGCCTTAAGGTAAAATATGGGAAATATGAAACTCCAAAACTTTATCACATCCAAATAATTTAACTAAGAAGTGTTGAAATGCTGGAATATGTGGAGTACAATACAGTTAAGTATCCAACTAAAAAGTAATGTAAAGCACGGCACACATTTCTTACGTCAGGTCTGTAAAATCAAACTTCTTTATACCATTCCAGCTGCTGTACTTCCTTATAATAACACCAACACTAACAAAAGCTCCATACTTCATTTCCAAGTTCAGCCCAAATGACTCCAAATTATCTGCCAAACATTTGTATTACCAAAAAAAAATCATTAAAGAGATCAGAAAGCACAAAGAGCTGATAGAAATTACAAATTATCTAAAAGTGTTTCAATAAGTAGCCTAAATTTTTCAATTCATATGTCCAGAAAAAATCAATTTCCACATTAACAGCGCTATGCAATGAAATCAGGCTCAGTTAAGAGTGAATGACTAGACAGCTTATTACTAAACAAAACAGAAGACATTACCCCAGCTGAGGAAAATTAAAAAAAAAACAGCAGAGAATTACAAATTTTAAATAGTGAAGCAGTAATCAAACAACTTGGGAGCACTGGGTATTGTTTTTAATTTGGTGTTTCCATAAAACAAGAATAAAAGTCAAAATAGTATTTTCAATTTGATGTTTTCAAACTTCAAGAATGCGTATTCTAACATACATTTCTTAAGAACGGTATCTTAAATTGAGAACAGTAAAAATGCCTCTATTTTGAAGAATTAAATATTTATAGTTTTATTTACTAAATGATATATAATAATTACTATTTTAAGCACACATAAGTAATTTAATTGATTAGTGTACACTGTAGAAGCAAAAAATATTAAAAATAGTTATGCATTTTCATTTTTAAAAAATAGTTTTAAATTATAATATCATCAAATATACCTAATAAAAAGAATAATATAGTACATCATCCTCAACATAATTACAAATTTTTAATTTTTCTATAATTCTACCATACATCAGTCCTGATAATTAAATTGTAATAACAATCTCTAAGCAACATTTTGCATATTATTTTTCAAACGAAAGAAAATTTCCACTCTATTTCATGAATCATTGTCCAAAATATCAACAAGAAGTATTCCATCGATTTTTTTTCAGAAACGAAAATGAAACCAACATTTGGAAAATGATGACGAACTGGCCTAAATTATTCTAAAAATAAGCCTACTATCAATCAATCATAAATAACTTCGTTCAATCGAAACTCAATTTTTCCCATTAAGAAGATGAACAAGATAAAACAGAATAAAAAATTATGCATTCAAACCTCGAAGAATGTGAGAAATTCCCAAAGCCGTAGCCTTTCTGTGTCGAAGTTGCGAAAGTACCATTCTGTCTCTCCTTCTCCTTCTCGTTGTTGTCGTTGTTTTGAAAGTAACGAATTAAAAAAGAAAGAGAAAAAAACAGTGATATTGTGGAACGGCGAACATGAAGGAGAACGTTGGGTGGACGGGAGAATCGCAAGTCCCTGTTGCGAAACTCATTCTCGGAGTCGGTGCTCACGACGCTTACTCCGGGTCTTAGGATACGTGACTTCAGCTATGATTCAAGTGTATCATCTGGAGGGCGTCAACTCCAGCACGTCATAATTCGGTCAAATTAGCTATTAGCGAAATGCAAGCAATATTATATGATTAACTGTATTTTTATCTAGGGTTTAAGCGTTTCTTTTCTTTACTACTTGTTATGGTTTTATTTATTTATTTTAGGAAAATTGACATATATCGCTATCATTGGGGGTATAGACACTTGTCTTCGTATTTGTGTAAAAATAAATATCCCTCAAATTTAGACTAATATAAAAATACCCCTTAATCATCATAAATTATAAAATAATTATAATATTTTAATCTTTATTTTAATATTTTTATAATTCATATTTTATAATTATAACAATTTAATTCTTATTTTAATACTTTTAATCAGTATTAAGAATTAAATAATTTTTTAAATTATTATTTTAAAAAAAATTAAAATGTTATAATTAAAAAAATCTAATAATGAAATAAATCTTGTATGTTAAAATATTTTTAACTCTTTTATTTTTTTTAATAATAATTTGATATTTAATTATTAAAAAATTAAATATTTTTTTATTATTTTATTTTTATATATAATTATATTAAGTTCATTATATTTATTATAAAAATATAAATAAAACATATAAAAGAAGAGAAAATTTTGGTGTTATTTATTAATAGAATTAATAACTAAATATATTTTATATTATTATTAAATAATATATTTTAGTTAGAATAAAAGTATAAAAAAAGAGTACACATACGCACGTGCATATATATATATATATATAAAACATGTAGTTATCTTTTTATTTATATTTTCATATTTTTTTAAAAATATATAATCAAAAGTTAACGTAATTTTTTAAATAGATATATTATATAAAAAAATAAAATGTTACAATAATATTTTATTAAAAAATTTATTATCATTAAATATTAAATTATTACTTAAAAAGTAAAAAAATTAAAATTAATTTAACGTATGAGTTTAATCTAACTCATTATTAAAAAATTTTAATAATGATATTTTTTTTATTAAAATAATAAATTAGAAAAATGTTTAGTCCTTCATATATTTGAAAAATACTAAATAAGGATTAAATTGCTATATTTTAAAAAATAAATTATAAAAAATATTTAAAATAGGGACTACATTTATATAATATAAATAATTATGTTTAATTTTTTAATATAAAAAAAGTTAAGGATATAAATAATATTTATCTGACTAGTCAAGGTATTTGTATATTTATCTAAACTTGAGGGGCATTTATTTTTATCCAAACATCGAGACAAGTGTCTAATCCCCCAAATACCAGTAATATATGTTAAATTTCCTTTATTTTAAATAGTTAAGTATAAAATTATTTTCTCTTTGATCAACATAAGATAGTATTTAATCAATGAATATATAAAAATTATAATACAGTTATTTCACGACTAAAAATAATATATATTAGTACTATTATAGTAAAATGTTTCTTTCTTTAATGGAATAATGGAATTTGAGTGCTTTATTTTTTGAAGGGATAATTAACACATATCTCTGAGATTTGAAAAACTCACACTTAGATAATAAATTTGAAATAATTCACATATACCTCCCTTAATCATTAAGATCAAAGGTATTTTCAGACATTCTACTAATTTAATAATTTAATTTTGTACAAATCAATAATTAAAATTTATAATAAAATAATGATACTTAATATTATTAATTCATCCACAACTTTTTAATAATATTTAGTTCAAAATTTGAAAAATAATTTTTATAAATTAGACTAACATATTTTTTTTAGTGTTACAAACATAATTTATTCATAAAAAAGTAACCAATTATTTTATTTTTTATATTTTAAAAATTAGTAATGATATTCCTATTATAAATTTTAAAAATTAAAAAAATTATAATATTAATTTTTTTAATTTTTACATCTCATATGAAGTGATATTATATTATCAATTGGATAATAAATTTTTTATTAATTTGTTTAAAAAAATTATTATGTTATTTCACTATACAATGAATAAATACTACATTACATAAAATAGTAAAACTCAAACAATATAGAACCCATATTATACATACATATATTTATATATAAATATGTGAAATAATACAAGTGTTTTATTTTGATCAAATAATTAAAGAAAATATTTGGAATATTTTAGTTTTTTTATAAAAATTGGATGGTCAATTAAAGGTTTAAAGGAGGTATATATGTGAATTTTTTCAAACTTAACATCTAATTTTAGGGGAGGGATGTATGTGTTGATTTTTTTTTTAAGTGAAAGAAAGGGATTCATGTCCTCGCAATTGGGTAGACTTCCATGGAAGATATCAAACTTGCAAATATTTCCACCTCCCACTCTTGAATTGTACATAGGTATATGTTGGTCTATGCAATAGTATTATAGAGTTTTTCAAATTTTTAACATAATCTTTAAATTTTGATAAATAATTCATAGATCGATAATTGTAACAGAAAAATTACATATTATATCTAAAATAGTGAGAGATTATAAAAAAAATAATAATAAAGCGTTATATTTGTCGAGCTGTCATAATAAAGTTAGTTTAGCAAAATACATCATTTGACGCGAATGTTGGGATCATGGGAGAATAAACTGTCATGAAGCCCGGCGGGTATATTTTTTTCGCTCACAGATGGTGTAAAACATCTCGGTGTGATTAATAATACTCAAAATATACCGGAGTGGATTTGTGTCCATAAAGCCTAGTGGGCTGGCTATAACCAATGAGGTTTTCCGGGCTTAGTCTTCGATGCTATGATAAAAGCAGCGATACTAAAGCACCTCACCGATATTCTGATTACACCGTTAAGGTATAACCATAGGAGAAAAGTAGACTCGAAGCCATTGGGATTCCCCGGTTCAGGTCTGAATTTAAAATCTGAGAGTGAAAATTCGAAGCGAGTAGAGAGCTCAGGAAGTCCCGAGTTTTAAAAAGAGCGGCAAGCTAGCTGTAGGGCTTTAATTAGAAGGCTAAAGTTTAACATTTAAATTTTAAATTATATTATATGATTTTTTTTTGTTAGGCCTAGGATCTACACTCCGGCAAGTATGCCTGTAATTCTACTGATATGAATTTTAAAATATATAAATATGAAACAACACGTTTTTAACGAGTACTTAATTAACAAGAATATGTCAGTAGAAAAAGGCGAAGGAATTAAGTCTCAATTTAACAAGACATAAATAGTAAAAATTATTCTGATTTTATCATTTTGGTTACATTCCACCAATAAAATTGAAACTTTTTGATCAATATATATCTACTACACCCATAGCCATTGATTACAACTAGTAAAGTAGGAGAGACGGAATTCATTAGGCCTACTACTTCCTACAACTGTACTTCCCAATAGGAAGAAATAATTGGTTTCGTAGGATAATGAAAATGAAACTGACACACTCAAACCATTAAAAGCTCAATAACTACCAACAGGCCCGTGAGAGATTTGAGATATAGGGTGAATTGTAATGAGATTGTGACAGGATGAGGCAAATTGATCGGTCTCATATCAATCTAAGCAATAAATATGCCTTCCCTTCTTTCTTGCTTGAGGGCAAGACTTTTTCTCAACATCAAGAGGTGATTATTCGTGATTTGATGGGGCAATGTGGAGGGTGATAATCAAGGAAGGAAGAAAATGAGTGACCAGCACATCCCATCCACATTAATTTGTCAAATTATGTGAGTAGTAGTGAGTGATGAATGTCTTTTTTGCGTGACCCATTTGTCATTTCTAGTCGTCTTATGACTTATGATCACATCCACGTCCATGTTTTGCACATTCCTTAATTAAATTATTTTAATATGTAATATTAATTTATTTTCTTCTTAATCGTCCTCTACCCCCAATTATATAACTATATATATAAAAAAAATTTATATAATTACAATTACCTAGACTGTCTTCTTATATTAAAAAAAAAATTCTTACTCTTATTATCAAATTTTTTTTTTTAACATTACGATTTAATATTATTTTCTAATAGACAGAGTTATTATTTAGTTAAAAGTGATAATTTAATAGTTTATATTTTTAATGTGGTTATTTTTTATATAGAAATAAAAAATAATAATATATTTTTAATGAAAAGTATATACATCGAAATAACTTGAGTTACATTTTGTCAACATTACATGTAAGGTAATAATAAGTGTTAGATTAAACTTTTCTATAGTCCATTCACATTTAAAAATGTGGTCCTAACTACCAACATTCTCTTTAACTCATGACCATTTAGTATGAGGTATGGTTATTGACCCTCTTTTGGTGAAAGGAAATTGCACTTACTGTATACACACGACAATGAGAAAATTGACATCAATTGGTCCAGCATGAAATCATCATTATCATTAACCAAAAAAAAAAAAAAAAAAAATTACATTACATTAACAAGTGGATGGTGTACAAAGAAAAATATTAAAAAAGAAATAGAGTAGAAAATCATTAAAATAATGAAAATAACATCATTTAGTGAATTGGTCCAACATGTTTTAACAATAATTACAACCTTTTTTCACAGTGCGTATGTATAGATATCAAAAGTGGGCACATAATTAATCGTGACAATTTTAATAATTTTGCATGCATCCATATCTTAGGCATGAATGGTGCTCAATTCATGCACCAAAATAATAGGTAACCCAGCTACCGTTAAATTACTTCAAAAGTAAAAGTAGATTTCCATTATTATTATTCTTTTTTTTTTTAAAATGTATGAAAATAAATGATGAAATAGGGGAGTACAAATGGTGAGACAAGTCTAGTGGTAGATGCATGGAGCTCCATAATTTCTACTGTATATACAGAGAGCAGATGAAAGGAAAGGAGGGTAAAAATAAATAAATAAAGTTGGGATTGGGAGACATTTTGTACGTATGGTAGATACTAAAGATAGTGACAAGTGAATAAAGCCTCGGCAAAACACAACTCACATTTTCAAAAATCAAACCAGCCAAAACATACACATCCCTTCAAACGTATAAATTATAAAGAAAATTAAATAATGCTGATGGGTCTCTCTCTCTCTCAATCTCAAGGAACAAAAAGCAGGATATAAAAAATGGCTTTTGGGCCCCTAGATTTTAATAATACCTTATATAAATCTATAATTTATTCATTTTTTATATTCAGAATGGACCAAATTTATTGGCATTTTTTTTTCATTTGAAGAAAATAACACCAACATTATATTTTGGAGAGAAGGGAAGGCGTAGGAGCTTTTGCCACCGGTAGAGTAATAGGCAATTTGATAATATATAAATAAAATATCTCCGCACTGAAATATGATAAAAAGGTAGGGACATAGATGATATTATGGAAAAGAAAGAAATTCAAAGAAAATCAGCTGACTAGAGCTACAGCGGCTGCCGGGAAGCTTTGACTGACTGCCTCGTAAATCATAATTGATTTAGGCGTAAGATAGATGATTCGGCAGAAGACAGGAAGGGAAGAAGGTCTGCTGGGAAACAAAAAGCAAAAGCAAAAACAAAAACAAAAACAAAGCAAAGCAAATTAGTAAAGCGAGCAAAACAAAGCAAAGCAAATCTTCTTGGAATTGTTTATGGGTTTTTTTGACCTTTTAATTTTGTGGATACTATATCTTATGTGGAAGATTTACTGCTCCAACATTGTATTACGTTGTTTAGTAGCTTTATCATAATAATCCAATTAATTGTGAACATGGCTTTTGAACTGCATACGTAATTGTGGTTAAATTATGGCAAGTAAGATTCGTTCACAAAATCTTTTTTTTTTTTTTTACTGTAGAGAACATGAGTGTCATCCAAAAATTTGAGGTGGGTATTATTTATATACAGTCAACAAAAACTTGTTCATCTTTTTTTTTTTACTGTAGAGGCTGAAATCATCCACAACAAATATCTTCAATAATTAATTAGTGTGATTTGACATAACATGAATATAAAATATTATTTCAGTGCATGCAAAAACAAATTTCATGTTATTATAACTAATGTTAGCGTCAACTATATAGACCTTAAATCAATCACGAGTAACCGAAAAAATATACAAATATGTAGATTAATATTATATAGAACATAGTTTGGTTTGGTCCACTTAATTTTTCACAAAATCCAAACCCTACCTTTGCCAAGTGATGATGCATATCAAATAATATCGAACTTATAAAATTCTATAAATATAAAACCTGTGTGTTACAGTATAATTTTGAACGAAAGGAATTACTGGCCATACATACAATTGGAAGATATCTATTACTTATTGTTCATAGTCAACACTCAAACAAAAATCAAAGATGGAGGTCTGTTTGGCCTTGGGTAGCTTTAATTTTAATTGAGCCTGATATAATCAAAAATACATTATGTCTCGGTATGGTGCTCCCTTTAGTCTTTAGATTCCTTCTTTGATGGGCAGCTAGAGTTCCTTAGAAAATGGATGACTAGTGTAGGTTGTTTTCTCTATGTCACATCTATTTACTATTTGCTATTAAAGACATTATTATAAAATTCTTCATGTTCACATTTTAAAATATATATATATATATAAATAGTGCATGAAGTAATGGGCATTTAAACTTACACCTAGCTATTTCATGATGTTCTCATTGAATACCAAAAACATTGGTTTATTAATTTCCACACACCATTCTGGAAAATATATAAACACATAGATGTTTCAAAGAATTAATAAAAATAAAAATAATAAGAATAATAATAATAAAGAGAGTATATCTAATTGTAGGGCCAGATTGTTTTTCCTCTTTAGATATCCGATTGCCAATCATGGCCCCATTGCTCTTTAATTAGTTTCTTTAATACAAGTCTTCACTTTACAAGTTTCTTTGTATTATTCAATGCTCACTTTTCTTTATTTCCTTATATATATATTTTTTTAATTTTAAAAAATAAATAATCTCTTTATTGCTTCAAATGATTCCATGTAGACCCACAATAGAAGAAGCATATTATAATTTGTGTAGTTGTTCTAAAATTCATACAAAAAAAGGAAAAGCAAGCAACACACATGATGTACATCACCTACCATTTTTCATGAGAGCATTCATTAATTTTATATATTATGCTGATTAGATAACCTTGATTTGATAAAATGGAAGTCCACTCATTATACATGCTTAGAAAATTACACATTTTAAGACATTGCTCTTTCAAGTGGCCCTTCGCAACTTGACTTGAATCCTACTATATATGTACACTCCAATTTCTCAGCTTCAATGAAAAGTCTAATGGCAGCAACCAACTTGTCAAAAATTATGCAATAATTAACAATTTGAAACGTAAATACTACTTGATTCAATGGATACAATTTTTTGAGGCGGTATAAAAAATTGGAAGTCTAAACTTTTGCTTATATTGAATTTTGAGGGATTGGAGTTATGATTATTTTTATAATATTTATATAAAAAATGACTTCTAATTAAATTAAAGTTTTAAAATGGGAATGGAAATTTTTTGAGAGGAGAAAAGGAAACAAGATAACATAAAATGGGACAGTTAAGAGCTTAGCTTATATTTTTGATCAGAAGACAGCGAAGACAACTTTAAACAAAGTCTTAATCTATCTCCAATAGGGACCAGAGGTGATTATTAATTAAATAAGAGCGCTGGCTGCACTTGAATTGGGGGCTGTAAAGAGGATGGATATTGGATATACATACATACATACATTTGCAATTGTGGGTGTGGGTGTGGGGTGTCTCCCAACTTGGAATTTTCCGCCGTCAGCTCAATAAACTAATTGCCCTTGAAACCATATAAAACTTGCCCATAATCAAAGGTTGAGCCCTAACAATGATTAGCATTGACAACAAGCCAAATATATCAGTCAATCAACAGTAATTTCAAACTTTGGGGAGCCCAGAGCAAGCACCATGGGCGGCGGAGGCCCGGGGGCCACAAGATTCGAAGCCGAAACAGTATCTTTTCATCATTGAATGAATGAAGGACATTAGCCCTAGGAAAAGGGCACCTAAGACACGAACTAAACTAGTTTGAAAGATGGTAGATTCTAGGAGGCCTAATTATAAGCTGTGAGAGAGGAACAAAGAAAAAGCCAACACCCAAAATTTGGGACAACTGCCTTGGTTTCTAAAGACACAAAGCCTAGATTGAGCCATAAGAACTACCAAATTGCTCAACGGCTTAAGATTCCCTACACACACTATATATTAACATACACATTGCTCAATATTACCAAGAATAAAATGAAGAAAATATGAATAATAACACTAAAATGAAAGAGAAGACAACATTTTCACCAAGTTTTTTATTTTATTTTATAATTTTATATATTAATACAACTAATGTTTAGGTTTAGTTCAAACCCATGGGCTAAATAGATATATATATTAATAGGTATATGAGTACTTGGGCCCGCTTTTAAGAATTAATTTTAAAAAATGAGTCCTAGTTTACGGATTAATATCAAAGTTAGTCACCAAATTAAGCATAGATCATGAATTCATTGTTTTAAGCATGTGATCGTTATATTTATAGTTTCATTACTGTTATTTCACATAGAATAGATTCTAGAAGAATAACGCTCAGAAAATGTGATGTATTGTTACGTTTCTCAATCTCGGATACGCAATTAGAATGAAAATTTTAAATAGCCACAAATTTGAATAAATTTAATTGTTAGGCTTTTTCATTCATATTATTTTTATTTGTATTTTCCAAATATAGAAACAGAATTCCTTTGTGGATACACAATAACATCTCCAAATTTTCTTTACCCAAGAAAAGAATAAAAAAAAAAAAGAAAATATAGCACTGCTAGACAACAAATACTAACATTCCCTTTACCTTTTTCCTTCTTTAACTGCTTTTGCTTTGATGGACGGAAGACCAGAAACGGGAAACATTATGTACAGCTACCCAACACTGCTCACTAGATCTCCCCCTCTACCACTTTCCTGACCGCGGGCAACTCACCCCACTCCCATGTCGTTTTATCTTCCACAATGCTTCTAAACGACACTGCCCCCTTTTTTTATATTTGCAGTAAGTATTAAAAAAGAAAAACAAAACAAAACCGAGAAAAAGAAAAGCCCCACAAGACCGAGTCTACGTCTCTCTCTGCACTTTATTCTGTTCAAATTCGATACTTTGCTGTTTACTAAGAACGAGGCTTAAGCTTTGCTTTGCTTTGCTCTGCTTTGCTCTTTGTTGAAACAAAGAGCAAAAGAGAGAGAGAGAGAGACAACAAGCAAGCTCATAAGATTTCTCTCTCTTAAAAACTTTCGCTTTATTGCTCTCTCCCTCTCTTCCCCTGTATGTCTGCCGCATTGTCTTGTTCTACTTCAAGAATCTTTCGTCTCATTTTCACGCATTCAAGTCTCTGTCTTTCTTTCTCTTTCAACTGTCTTTGTGCTCATTTTTTTCTGGGTTCTTGCTTCTTTGTTGTTTACTCTAGCGTTTCATATACAAAATATCACTAGAAGAGCAAAACAAGGGGTCACCCGCCTGCTGCTTCCTCTCTTTGTTTGAGTTTCTGCAGCTTATTTTGTAATTGGGGTGCCTTTCAGAGATACTAAACTTGTTTTTACAGTGAAAGTTTTAGAATCTTGGGGAATGAGAATCCCCTTGAATTTATGATATTCTTGCTGATTCTAAGCAAGCTGGGAATTGGGAAACGGTGAAAAGAAGAGAGAGCTGTATATGAAGTAGAAGTGAAACAATGAGAGATGGGAACTCTAAGAAAAGCAAGGTTTTTATGATCTCTTTCATTTTCTTTTACATTGAAATGGCTAATGGAGATGAGTTGTCTCCTGTTTTTGGTTGTCAAATTTATGTAGCAACTGTGGAGATTGTTTGCTGATGTTTTTCTCTTTCTCATATTTGGTGAAGCTCTCTTGGTCCAAGAAAATGGTCAGAAAGTGGTTCAATATCAAGAGCAAAACTGAGGAATTTCAAGCTGATGATCCTGTTTATGGAGGTGTCTATTCCTTTTGTTCTTTGGTCTTTTCAGATGATTGTGTAATTAGGGAATCTGGTTGGTTGCTGGGAAATGTACTTACTCTTGAGCTTGATACTTCAAGGTGTTTGATTTTCAGAATTCAATTATTCTGATAATCAAGTTAGATAGTTGACTTATGCTGTGTTAAGCAGATGCTTATGGTCCTGGAATCCCTCAAAGATTCAACGTTTTATATTCTTTCCTTTTCTCACAATTTCTCGGCAACCAAACAAAGCATAAGTGTATATTCCCTCTATTTTGCATTTGTTGGTCCAGAACATACTGTCTCTCTGTCTCTGTCTCTCTCTTTTTCTTTCTCTTTCCTTTTTTCTTTCATTTAACAGATTGTCTCTATGAAGAACTAATTCAATACATACGTATCAATCTTCTTCTTCTTCCTTTTCAGTTTCTTCATACATGTCTTGAATAGTTGGCGTTTTGTGCTTAGTACTGATGCATTGGCAATGATTTCTCTCTTCAGGAGGTGAGCAAGTGGAATACAGGACCAGCTTCTCAGAGAGGGAGCCTTGCACAATAAAAAAGAGTAAAACAGGTTCAGTATCAAAACGCCAACAAAATTTGGCAATTTTCTTTAGAAAATGTCTCTGCGGCTTGATATTTTTTACTTCTTCAAGTTTGTTTTTTCTAATTTTTTTCTGATTGATGCAGAGAAATTTAGCAAAAATGGCGAGCCAGTTCGGCGGGGGAGAATGAATCTTGACCATCCTCGAATAATAGATGTGCAGAACTATAGGTATCTTCTTTACAAATCAAAATTCTATTTTTTCTCACAAATATTTCTTTTGCTATCATATGCACGTGTTTGCCATGTATCAATACTAATTCCTTTTCATTTTCAATTTTGGGGCAGTGTTTTTGTTGCTACATGGAATGTAGCTGGAAGATCGCCACCAAGTAACTTGAGTCTTGATGACTGGCTTCATGCCTCACCGCCTGCAGATATTTATGTCTTGGGGTAAATGGCCCTTATTTTTGCTCGCGTCTTTTCCAACCGGACTCTGCAAATAACCAATTATTCATAAGAGCGTTTCTGTTCCATGTTTATTTCAGATTTCAAGAGATAGTTCCTCTAAATGCTGGTAATGTGCTGGGGGCAGAAGACAATGGCCCTGCCAAAAAATGGCTGGCCCTCATTCGAAAGACTCTTAATAATCTTCCTGGAACTAGTGGCAGTAGTGCTTGCTATACGCCGTCACCCATTCCTGAGCCAATAGTAGAGATGGATGCAGATTTTGAGGGATCAACTAGACGGAAGAACTCATCTTTCTTCCATCGTCGGTCATTTCAGACAACTCATAGCTGGAAAATGGACAATGACCCGTCTATTCCACAACCGAGACTTGATCGTAGATTCAGTGTCTGTGATAGGGTGATATTTGGTCATAGGCCAAGTGACTATGACGCCAATTTTAGATGGGGTCACAGGCCTAGTGATTACTCTAGACCTAGTGATTACTCAAGGCCTAGTGATTACTCAAGATGGGGTTCGTCTGATGATGATAATGGACCGGGGGATTCACCGAGTACTGTGTTATACTCACCAATGTCCTACGCTGGATCTGCATCCATGGACCATGGTTATAGGATGCCAGGGAATTCAAGGTACTGCTTAGTTGCCAGTAAGCAAATGGTTGGCATATTTCTAACAATATGGGTGAGGAGTGAGTTGAGAGATCATGTTAAAAACATGAAAGTTTCTTGTGTTGGCAGAGGACTGATGGGTTACCTAGGAAATAAGGTACTTCTTCAGTAAATCATGGTAGCTTGGTTTCATTTGTTTTTACATGTACTTGGGTATAATTTCCCTGCATAATAAGAACCACTTATAGTTAACTTCACTGCTTGATTTGGCAGGGATCTATTGCAGTCAGCATGTTAGTGCACCAAACAAGCTTTTGCTTTATCTGCAGTCACTTAACCTCTGGACAGAAGGAGGGTGATCAGCTAAGAAGAAATGCTGATGTAATGGAGATCCTGAGAAAGACAAGGTTTCCCCGAGTTAATAGTGCGGGTGATGAAAAGTCACCGGAAACAATTCTTCAGCATGAGTAAGTTCCTGTTTTTAGCTACCACCTATAAGCATTTACTAATATACTTTTAATGTGTGAAAAATGAAAGAAAAAGAAAACCTTTAAGAGATTAGAGAATCTGTGAATGCATCGTGATGAAATTGTTTCCCCTCGGACACTAATTGATTTAGATAAATGATTTCGAACTTGATATATTGAGGTCTTATAAATAAATCAGTTTAGATTGGGTTTCTTGGCAGCTCAGGACTTCTTCATTGATAACATTGTTTTACTGCATTTAATTTCAAATTTCTAAATCTGTACATTTTGTTACAGTCGAGTAATTTGGCTTGGGGACTTGAATTATCGTATTGCACTCTCGTACCGATCTGCCAAGGCACTGGTTGAGATGCAAAATTGGAGGGCACTGCTAGAAAATGATCAGGTTTGTTTACAAACCTTTCCCTGAACTCTGTCCATTTCGTTTTTCTTTTAAGATTACTGCTTCATCACTTAGATTACTTATTGATGGTTTTCTTGCAGTTACGGATAGAGCAGAGACAGGGTCGTGTTTTCGTGGGTTGGAATGAAGGAAAGATTTATTTCCCACCAACTTACAAGTATTCTACTAATTCAGACAGATATGCAGGGGATGATATGCACCCCAAGGAGAAACGTAGGACACCAGCTTGGTAAGAACACCTCTGCTACAGAAATGCTCGAGAAGATACTGTAAAAACAGAACATAACTATAGACTGATAACACGAAGTGATAAAAAATTCAACATAAAGAGTAGGTGGCACATGTGTGGGCATATTTTATGAATGTTCACTAGTTACAGTGCTAATATAACTAATTTTGCTTGTTTCAGGTGCGATCGAATTTTGTGGTATGGAGAAGGCCTTCACCAATTATCTTATGTACGTGGGGAGTCTAGGTTCTCTGATCATAGACCAGTTTATGGTATATTTTGGGCTGAGGTCGAGTCAAGTCATAACCGACTGAAGAAGAGCATGAGTTACACTAGTTCCAGAATTGAGGTGGAGGAGCTTTTGCCATACTCACATGGCTATACTGAACTAAACTTTTTTTGAGTGATGTGTCCCACATCAAGGTAGTGTCCCTCTCTTCTATACAAAATAAGGAGAGTTAGGCTTGCAATGCTACCATTGAACTTTAAGCATCCTGTGGAGAAATAATCTAAATGCCTACCCTAACTTGAAATTACTTGTGCTGTTCAATTGTGCCCAGGCTGTAAATATCTTTGGAAGAAATTTCAATGTCTTTCTGCATATCAGATATGGCTAGCGTCCTCAATCAGTCAGGTGAAAACCTCATTAAGCGTATTATGTACTTTATTTGGTTTACCTGCTTCACGTACACATATGAGTTGTCATGGAAGTCCTTAATTATAGTGGTCCTTGGGCTGAGCACTTTATATTTTACAAATCTTGAACATGGAAGATTTACCTACCGCATTTCTCATAACAAACTAAATCATGCCTGTTCTAGTTATTTAGCACATGGATTATGCAAATCTATATCAAACCCCAGCTGGCCAGCCCAAGACAGGATATCTATTTAGGCATATATTGTCAAAGTGTTTTGTATTTTACATTCACTTTTCCCTTTATAAGTTATCTTGAGAAGATTTTTTGCTTGTTCCCGTACTCATGTAGAGTTTGGTCCCCATTTGCAGGCGGGAATCACTTCAAAGAACTTCATCCTTGAAGGGTGATGGAGACATTCCATTGCCCACTAACCAAAAAAGGTTGGTCAGCCGGCCATCTTTCTCTTACTTTTTTGTGATTTGCTAGGTTTTGTTTTCTTTGCCTAATCTTATCTTTACTTTTCTTTGATCAGGTGTAAATTTTGTAACTTGAATGGATGACTAACTCCACAGAAAGACAACTCACTGTACCTTTGATCATCATATATAGTTAGCAGATTAACCAACACCTACCTTCATGGCATTCAAAAATTTTTCCGTACTGGCCTGGGGAGTCCGGCACAATGAATAGGTATTTTGTTTTTGAAAATTAGTGGTTATCTTTAATTTAAGTTAATGATAACTTGCTCAACTTATAATGATCAAGCTTTTTTGTTTTGCAGGATGAACTCACACTTTAGAAGCCAAGTGGGTAGTTCAGGATTATTATTTTGTTCATGATTCTTTTGTTAGTTTAGGACATATTTTTGATGACCGAACGAAGATGAAAGGGGGTCAATTTAATCATTTGTGTATTTACTTTTTGTTTTAAATGATGCAAAGTGAAAGAAGTAAAGATTCCATGGATAGTCAATTACCAAAGTGATAAAAATACATATATTAAAAAAAAATTGCAGTTTATGATTGAAATCAGAATGCCTCTTGTCTCTCTCTGTAGCTACTAATGATTTTCCTGAAAAAGTCAGTTTTCTTGATAATTTCACATGCTTACTGCCGTATGCTTTTCCTTTTACTCTGGTATGAATAACAAACTAGAAAAGCACAAGACAGAATTACAGATTTTGCAGGCATATTTGGAAGCCATGATTTAGAGGCTCCTCTTTTGGAGAGAGTATCCTGTATTCACATTATTTGTCTTTTGCTGTTGCATTAGATTATCTTTCTTTTATGGGCCACGCCACAGAAAAAGAAAACAGTGAAAGCAGAGATGTTGTGGCAGAAATAAAGAAAGCAAAAACATGAGTGACAATGGGCCTGATTTATGCCTTTCAAGAGCTATAATTGGAAAGGGGGTATTTGCACGTTTATTGATGCATGAGTAGTGAACTTTCCCTCGCATGCATTAATAAACTTCACGGGAACAAAGGAAGCATGATTTTCTTGGTTCTGAAACTCTTTTTTCTTTTATTATTATTATTATTATTATTTTTATTGGGGTTAGCTAAAATCATGAGAACAAAACATGACATCGCAGGTTGGCTTCAGAACAGGTCTTCCACTAGCTATATCTTCATCTGTGATGATGCCAAAGTTACTCCCCTGTCTCTCTCTCTCTCTCTCTCTCTCTCTCTCTCTCTCTCCCACACGGACAAATACAATAAAAAACTAACAAAAAAAATTGAAGTGCCCAGATAAACCAGAATTTGAAGGCTACTAATAAGGCCATTATATTATCTTGTTTTTTGCTTTTTAAGTTTCAATCAAGGCTATGGGACCAAATGGATCTAGATTGTCTCTGGCTCTTTCGCTAAAGCACGGAACGGCGTTTAATTTAAGGGCCTTATACTAAAGCAAAAACTACTCTACTCGGGATAAGGGATTAGACTGCCGTAGTTTCTTGCAACTCTTCCATATCTGCAATTCTCAAGTAGTGGTGAAGTGCATTTAAAAAAGACAAATTTATTAAAAGAAAGGATAAAATCGTTAAGCTTTGATGCTCTTAGGGGAGCTAAAACTAGGCTTCTCGGATAAAACCCTACTGGGAAAACTGGCTGAACTTTGGGCTAACTAGTTAACCAAGAAATCCCCCTCTATGTGGGGTTCAGTATTAAAAGGCTTTAACAAATTCACTAAAGTCGGACACTAATATCCACAATCAGTAGCAGAACTAGGAGGAGGTTCAAGCATGTAAAATATAAATTGATACCAACCAAAAACAGAAAAATCTACATTTTAAAACATTACTCGAAGCAGAAGTTGAGCAATAAGCAGAAGTTTTCGTCTTAACCTGGATTTTCCCTACAATCTCATGGTTGAATGAATAGTCGCTAGCGATCATTTGCTATCTATTATATTATTACAGCTTCTGCAACAAGGATCATCAAAGTAGATCAAACAAATATATTTTAACCATATTAGAAATTTGTCTGTCATTTCTCCAATCAATAATAGAGCGGAATAGAATCGATAAACGTTTTTAGATTCTACTAAGCTCAGATAGGTCCCAACTAAAATGGAAAACATAACTTAGTGAATTCAGAAGTGCAAAAATTGACAAAACCAAGTTGTCCTGTTCCACTTTTGATTCAAGTTCAACGGATATTTACTAGCTTGTTCCTACATGCCTTTGTAATTGGTCCCCTGTTGCAGGCGGGAATGCCTTCAAAAGAACTAAAATCCTGACGAGTGATTGAGATTTGAGACTAGCTGCTGTGCACCAATCGAAAAAGCTTGGTGCTTCTGTGCTTTATCTTTTCTTGGTTCTGCTGTAACTATTCATCGACAATGTCATTTTCTTTGACCTTGATCCGTAATATCACGACTATTTTATCATGCTCTAATTTTTATAATGCCTCTGTTACGCTCTATTTGCTCAAATAATAGCACTCCTCATTAACAGGTGAAAACAATTCTTGGCTTCCGTTCATTTTTTATTTTAATTTTTAAAGTTTACGTGCAAGTAAACTAAAACCCTCCACAATGCTGGAGTCAGCAGAATTATAGCTCCAAATCTCTTGTTCCACCCCTTTTTTTGAATTAAACATACTTTCATTCACAATTTTTGGGAGCGTTGAAATATTGTCATTATTATTGTTCTTCTTTTGATGTTAAAAAAAAAGAAAAATTATCAATCAAAGAATGATTAAGGAGGGCAACTGGTATCGTTCTGAATTCTTCTCAAGATTTCATTAAAAGGAAGAGGTGGTTATTTTGTTGGTGGGTACACAGTACAAAAGACAGGAGAGTTCATAACAGAGACATGCTCTGTTTTTTACAGCTCCTGCTTTACTGATTAAAGTAGAAGCTTGGCCATTCTTTTTCAAGTGAGGACCTCAGGTGAAACAAAAAAATTGAAAACGCAAGATAGTTTACCCATCTGTCAGTTACCATGGAAATTGGAAAGTCATGAGCTTTAGACTATTTCCCTTTCTAATTTTCGCATTCAAATTTGCTGTTTGTTTACCTGACTATCTTCGGGATTCATGAAGAACTGAATGAAACACGAAATTAAAATGAAATGAAATGAACTGGAAAACCAAATTATTGACAAAAGAAAAATGAGAACAAAGACACAATCACGTATCTGGTTCTCATTTTTTATTCAGGGCACTAGGTATCAAATCCTGATTACTTTCCTGCCCATCAATATTAGAGCTGCCAGCATTGCGAGTAGGCAGTAGCCTTTTATTAGTGGGAAGTGAAAGCAACATTGCCTAGATAAATGGTTAAAAAAGGCCATGGCTTGTGCTTTTTGTCTCTGCAACGCATACCATAGCAATGGTGTAGTCTTATTCTCCTCCTCCCAAGTCTAAAAGACTAAAACTGTTTACTCTGTCCTCAAGTAGGAGACACAGCCTTAGTCCTTTTGGCAGATTCTCTTTTCCAAAATTTCTTCACAAACGAAGGGAATATTTTATCTATTATATACCTAATAAAAAGGTCCTGTTACAACATATTAATCTTTATGGTTGATGATGAAACTCATTTGTTTGCTTTATCATCCTTATCATAGGATTTAAATTAGGATCGTGGTTACAATCATAAATTAGACTAGGGGAATTAACATATACTTTTCCTGAGGATTGGAAATCCGATGATAAGTTTGAAATAATCCACATTTAATTTTATGAAATTTTTAAATAAATTTTATGAAAAAATATATAAAATATACGTAAACAAAATAATACTATCACATTAATTTATAAGTATAATTTGTATGTTTAATATTATTATTTATCACGATCATAAATTTTTTTAAGTTAATAATGAATTTAAAATTATATTTATTTCTTGTGTATATACATCTAGTTAATAAACATAATATAAAATATAATTTAATTAAATGAGTAGATGGGTATATTAGATTTTTTTTCATAAAGATTCTAAATATCAATAATAAATTTTAATTTTTTTTAAATTATACAAAATAAGACTATTTCATGTTATGTAAAATAATATTATCGTATGAACAATAATACAATATTTTATGAAAATTAATTATATAATAAGTTAAAAATAGTAATATCTAAAAATACCCTTAATCCTAACGGTTCTCTAACGGTCAATTAACGATTTAGAACAGGTAACTGTGGGTTTCTTCAAATTTGTCATATAGGTTTCTCAAACCTCAGAGGAAGCATGTGTTAATTCCCCAATTAGACTAAGATCATTTTGTTATGAAGTAATAACCATAAATGAAGATCCAACAACCTGTCTACTATTCCCATTGCAAACAGCACACGAGAATTAAATCCTTTCAAAGTTCTAATCTACTTTTATCTAGCTTCCTTTCTGAATCATATTTACAATTGATCAACAGAATTATGGCTGTTTAATGTGTATCCACATTTTTTGGCTTAAAACATAAATCTCAATAGTTGCATCAATGAAAAACCGAATAACAGCTATTCTGAAACCAATCAAACACTTAACTCTGGAGAACAAATATGCATTTCAACTATGAAAAAATCCAGTGTGATGTAGTTATACTTGCAGAAGAGCAAAGCTGAATGCAAAAACCTAGCAGCTCTGCATCTGATCAGTTACCAAATGAACTCTTTGTCAACTACTTAAATCTTTTAGTGCCAAATGCTTGCCTGGCTTTTGTTGCCAGCATTCCACCCATTCCCATTTCTGTTGGTTGTTTAGAAAATTCTTTGTCAAATCCATCCACAGCAATCTGATCATCTCGACATTCAGGAGAGCAAAATGCACGTAGGTACCTGCAAAAGCACAATTTATACAATCAGTATAAGTGCACAAAAATTGCAACAATTTAAAGGCATTCTTATGAAAAATAAATGGCTAAGCAGATAAGATCTGCTTCTTCCTCTAACTTGTTGCTTCTAATTTATGTTTTCTGCATTAAGTTTGAAAAATTTGTAGTAGACAGTATAAACTTTAGTAGCATTGTAATTTCAGGAGCAAAGCACCTAGAAGCCTATTCAGCATATCTGTTATTCAGCCAGCTGTGTGCCTTTCAGTATGGATATCAGTTTCGAAACGAAGATAAATAAGCCAAAAAAGAAAAAATATAAAACCCAAAAAACATGTGTTTTTTTGAAAATATATGATTGGGAAAGACATAAATTCTTCTTCTATTTTATCAAACATTTCTCACAACGTGAAAATGAAAAATTCAATTCTTGTTTCTTCATTCTTCAAAATGTTCCCTAATTATCTATTTTTTGCTAAATTAAGGAAATTAGATAGAAATGACAGACACTGTAGGACATAAAAAAGAGGTCACAGTGTACAACCTGTTAATTTATCTCATCAATTATCACTTGGGTATTTATACGGATACCATAACAATATTCTCCATTGAAGTGATGATGCGTGTTGAAATTTCATCATAATTTATTTAATTTCCCTAAGCTTTCTCTGCATCCAAACGCAGAGTAAAACAACTAAATATAACCAGACATAACATTCAGAAGAAAATACCAAATCAATTATAAGGCAAAGTAAAGTAAAGAACACAACACTTACCCGTACATGTAAACGTCAGCAGTCTCCTCCAACTTCTTCTTGCACAAAGAACAAGCCTTAAGAAACCCACAAAACCCATCATCGACCTTCTTGTTGGATTGCATATCTACCGTCTCAAGTGACCCTAACGTCCAGGCAACCGGACGAGGAGGCGGCTGCCGCGCTGGCTTCCCATTGGTGACAAAACCCGGACGCTTCTTGATATCCAAATAACCCACCGGCGACTCAATTGGCCGAATCTGGTTGAACACACTCAATTCCCCCTGGCTCGAAGACCTAATGCACCGACGCCTCGCAGACATTAGGGTTCGGGATTTCTCTCCAAGGCTTCTTGGAATGAAAGTAAATAGGATAAATGGGATCTGTGCGCGTTTCTTGAAAAAGTGAAACTTAGGGTTTTGGCAGAGAAAGAACCGAGAAATCGAAGAATGAATTGGGGTTTCTTGTGATTCTTGAAAACTTTTTGAAAGAAGAAGGGGAATGTGTTGTAGAATTTCTACTAGTAAGTAGAGTTGAGTGAAGGAGATAGGGTTTGTTTCGAAGTTGAGTCGTTACGATAGGCGCCTTTTCCGGTTTTGTTTTGTTCGTTATCGTTACGAGATACAGTTTCAATTCGTTTGGATTCTGTGGACCCACGTTGGGAAAATGACATTTGGATCCCTACACTTTTACGTGTTTCCCAGTAAAGATATATTTTTTCTGTGTATAAAATCAAGATGGATGAAATTGGGCTTTGGGTTGAAGGGTTTAAATTGCTAAATGCCACTGCCTCCAAAGAACACCAACCTCTAGCCCATCAGATACATGATGGTCTAAAAGACCCAATCAGAATCTGGACCTGTATGTTGCCATTCTCCAAATTCCTACATAACAAAAATATGAAAGGTTTTTAAGGGTTATGTAGTTTGATATCATTCAGACATTCACACCCATTTATGTTAGTTTTTTTTTTTATTTAGATTGAATAATTTTATTCAAATATTTGAAAATTATTTATTTTATAATTTATATCTAAAAAATTATTAAAATTATTAAAAATATTTAAATATATTAAATATTTTATTTGATAATAATACTTTTAATTTATTACTTAATATTTATATATATTAATTTTTATATTTTGAAAATATATATATTAATATATTAGTTTCAGATCTTTTATTTTTATAAAAATAAATAATTTAATATTTATATTAAGATATTTAAGATAAAAAAATAAATATATTAATCAAATATAAATTTTAATCATATTTATATTTCAGTCACATTCATATTTTAAACAAAAAAATAAATAAATACTACCTAAATTTGAAAATGAAAATTTGAAACTAATAAATTTAAAATTATTTATATATATAATATTATATTAATTACTTATTAATTATATGATTAAATTTTATTTTAACGTTAAATATGATTATATCTAATAATTTATAAATAATGTGGAAATATGAGTAAAATAACAGGGAGAGTGATCCGTTATTTATATATATGTATATAAAATATGTACATTATTGTATGAATAATAATTATTCAGTTATATATAACTCACTGAAATAAAAGTACATAATAAAATATACAATCCTTGTTCAGAATCCAAAAAGAAATTGTATTGAAAGTTGTGAGAATTTTTTTTAATACCGCTGTGGATGATTCCTACTAAAGCTGCATACGCCTCGATTAATAACAAATAGTAAATACTTGTCAATTTAATTGCATGCGCATCAACAAGTGTACCCTGACCTGACTTGTCCATTCTGCATGTACAATTAATAATTAACACCATCACCAACTATCATGTATTTTATATCCACAGTGCTAAGGGTATCAACTCAGTAGAAAATTAACTGATCAATTAATAATCGTTAATTTCATCCTTAATGAATTAGCAGCTAATCTTACATAATCATGCTTACTTGTATGCCTTGTATATATATTTGTATATAAATGTTTGTAATCCAGAAAATTCAGAGGTATGGTGTTTAAGTGTCCTGATCTTTGTCATCACGTGAAGCGGTTGTCGTCGGGACGCGGCGCACCATTAGCCTCTGCAGAAAGTGACAAAAAGAGAAAAGGGGTCTGGTCTGTTTTCATTTTATATGTAGACTTATATAACACCTGTCACCTTGCATGGAAATCATATCGGATCTAATGCCAAATGTATAACCTACAAAGAACAGCTTCCTGCACCTTCTATATAAATTTAGGTTAATTTTCTTCATTGTATTACCTCCCATCTACATAGAATTAAGATCAGAGGCTTAGCCATGGTGATCAAAGCTAAATTTCTCCTTCTGTTTTACTTTTTTCCCTCTCTGTTTCTATCGTCTGTTTTGCTGTCTTTCGGTTATCAGGTTCCTAAGCTGGGAACGGATCTTGAACGATGTATTGATGAATGCCGTGAAGTAGAGGAGGAGTTCTCGGGCTTGTTTGCTTGTGCAGCTCGTTGTGAGAGGAAATATAGTGAATGGGAACCGGAGACCTCTCCACGGGAACTCGAGCAGTGTCAGCAACGCTGTGTATTTGAAGAAAGCGATAGAAGAGAACAGAAGCAGTGTCAAAGACGCTGTGAAGAGCAGGTGAGCAGGGAGCGAGAGGAGGAACGCCATTTAAAGCAAAGACAACGAGATCGAGAAAGAGAAGGAGAGTACCAATGGGAACGAGAAGAGCGAGAGGAACAACCAGAAGAAAGAGAGCAATACCAAGGCAGAAAGCGAGATCCGGAAGAAGAATACAGGCAATGCCAACAGGTATGCAGAAGGCAAGAGGCAAGGCAACAACCGCAATGCCAGAGAAGGTGCGAGAGACAGTATGAAGATCAACAACGAGTTGGCAGAAGAGAGGATGAAAATCATCATCATCACGACCCGCAACGACGATACGAGCAGTGTCGAAAACAATGCGAAAGGAAAGAGAAAGGAGAGCAGCAGCAGCAACAGTGCAAGAGCTGGTGCGAGAAGCAGAGAGAGAAAGAGGAAAAAAGAAGAGAGAAAGAGGGAAACTCTCTCAGAGAAAACTTGGGAGAAGAGCAC
The DNA here is from genome assembly GCA_028052125.1 of Melia azedarach. Taxonomy (NCBI): domain Eukaryota; kingdom Viridiplantae; phylum Streptophyta; class Magnoliopsida; order Sapindales; family Meliaceae; genus Melia; species Melia azedarach. The sequence goes on along the minus strand of CM051396.1, from coordinate 3,215,160 downwards.
CAACAGAGGAACAATCCTTACTACTTCCACGCACAGAGATTTCAGTATCGATTCAAATCCCAAGAAGGTCATATGAGGGTTTTACAGAGGTTCAGCCAGAAATCTCATCTTCTTCGTGGCATTGACAATTACAGGTTGGCCATTCTTGAGGCAAATCCTAGCACTTTAGTTGTCCCTCATCATTCCGATGCGGAAACAATTTTGGTTGTCGTTAAGGGTGAGTAAACACCCTCTCATTCTCACAAAGATTTCACTTATCAATATGTTATCTGCAAATTAATTATTTAAACATGAATATTTATTGATAATTTTTACAGGAAGGGGAGTAATCACACTCGTATCACAAGAAAGAAGGGAATCCTTCAACATGGATCGTGGTGATGTAGTTAGAATTCCAGCAGGAACTACTTTTTATCTGATTAACCATGATAATATTGACAGGCTACAAGTAGCCAAGCTCTTGCAGCCTGTTAATACTCCTGGCCAGTTCAGGGTATTTAAGAATGCCTTATTTTCTTCATAATTTTCCTCTGAATATATATTGTTTTGTGTGTAAATTTTGATCTTGTTTTGCTGCAGCAATACTTTGCTGCTGGAGGCCGTGGAACTCCACAATCATATTACAAAGTCTTCAGCTATGACATCCTTGAGCGGGCTCTCAATGTATGCTTCTTTTCTTTTTACTCCCCGCATTTGAATATCAATTTAGTTATCTTTACATGCTCTGATTGTGTGCCATCTGGTTTTGTTTTTTGACCAGACACCAAGTGAGCAGCTAGACAGACTGTTTGAAGGCCAGCAGAGGCAGGAGGGTACAATCAGAAAAGCCACACAAGAGCAACTCAGAGCATTAAGCCAGCATGTTACTTCACCAAAACGGCGAGGCAAGGACCCCAGGGGTCCGTTCAATGTGCTTAGCAGAAAACCTCTATATCACAACAATTTTGGACGGTTCTTTGAAGCAACTCCTAATGATTACAAGCAACTAGAAGAAATAGACTCCTCTGTCAATTTTATGGAAATCAACCAAGTAATAAAAAGCAGCTAATGCTTAAGATTTTTTCCCTCTAGTTTCTAATAAACTTAATTATACAAGTATCACGTGATTTATGTCAGTTGCATTATATATGCAGGGAGCAATGATGGTGCCACACTACAACTCTGAGACCACAACAATTGTTTTGGTTATAGAAGGAAGGGGACGCTTTGAAATGGGTTGTCCGCATATTTCACGACAGGACCAAGAGTCGCAAGAAAGAAGAGAACAGATTGAAGAAGAAGAAGAAGAAGAAGAAGGAGAAAGCAGTGGACAACTCCAGAAAATTAGCGCAAACCTGTCACCTGGTGACGTATTCATAATCCCGGCAGGTCATCCAATTGCTCTGATTGCTTCCCAAAATGAGAATTTACAGACGGTTGGGTTTGGCATCAATGCTCTCAACAACCAGAGAAACTTTATTGCAGGTAGACCTATTTAATTGTATCTTATATATGGATCACAATTACAATTGCATGTCACTTATTTTAATGTCTATAATTGGTTGTGAAGGGAAAATTAACATAATGAACCAAGTAGAACGAGAAGCTATGGAGATTGCATTTAACGTACCAGCAAGATTGATAGAGAGGATATTTAGCAACAACCCTAAGGAATCTTATTTCGTAGCTGGACCCGAACTAGCTGGGCCTGAAGAGGAGCAGCAGAGAGAGGAAGGGAGAAATTATTCAGGGCTATCGATTTTGGACTTGGCTCCTTTGTTCTAAGGAGCAGAGAAGAGGCTATGCTATGCATGTACGTATATATGTATCAATCATGTGTAATACGAAATAAGCAGAGGACGAGGTGTAAATATAAGCCCAGGAGTGCCGTTTTGTAGGCATCTACCAAGTGTGCAAGTAGAGCTTTTGATGTATGCTGTGACCATAGAAAAAGTGCCATATGTGTTCATTTATTTTCTTATATCAGTAATAATCAAATCATGAAATCTAAGGATAATCATAGGCCCACAATTTTCAATCAAGCCCACTGTATTTTTGTTGAGAATAATACAAGAAAAAAATATTGCCTCATCGATACTTCTAAAGTAACACACACCCAAGTATAAACATGTGCAATTAGTAACTACCTCCTGTAGGATTTTGCCCACAGATACGGTATGATTTATGATCTTCCTTTTAGTGGATTCTTCTCATTAAAATATTAAATCTTATAATTAATTTCTAGCTCAATCCATAATATATAAGCGCCATCATCTTGTCTTTAAGTCCCAGGCTGGTTATTTTCCTTTCTGCAGTTCTGAAGAATGGAGATGGCCAAATTCTCTCTCTCTTTTCACTTGCTTTGGTTCATCCTTGTGCTTGCTTCAGGTCTGCTAGACAGCTCAGTCTGCACTAATTTTGATCTAAAAGTAAGACGTTGCTCTTGTCATCTTCACTGATGTCTGTTTTTGTTTTTGCTGTTATATATTTTTGTTTGCAGTGAAAACCCTGGTACCAAGCGCTATGGTTGCCGCCTGTACGCAGGCTGTAATTGGTGGCGGCTGTCCTGATGTAAAGCAGTGCGTGGAAGTATGCCGTCCATGTTACCGTGGAATCGGGCAGATAAGTGTGTTTTGTCGTCCGGCCGGCGGAGGAATCCCAGTTGATCAATGCGTTTGCTCATTTAAAAGCGGTGCTCCTTGCAATCCACCGTCTCCTCCCAGATGTCCCGGGAAATGGCCACCGGCTGACGAGATTAGTGCTAATGGAACTATTGCTAAAATCCTGTAGACGAATAAACAAACTTTTAAGTACGATGAAAAAGATTTTTGCATCGTGTTTGTGTCCTGAAACCGTAGATAAAATCTTTTTCCCTTATGTCGTCGGAAGATTATAAATAAAAATGCTTTGAATATAACTTTTTATTGATGAAGCTGAAACAAATTAGATTCGGTTTTTCTTCAAAGAGATCTTGACTCAATTATGGATTATTTTAAAGGGTTGGGAAGGGAAATATAGGTAATAATAGCTTGGCCAATAAATTTAAAAATAAATTAGATGAAAAGATAAAATAAAATCTTAAACCATCCAAATTTATTATTAATAATGCACATCAGTTTCAATAAATGTTAAAAAGTTAAAAGGATCAATAAAAACAAAGAAAATAAGAAGAAGATATGAATTCTTTAATTTAAGAGTTACATGAACAATTAATTATTTCCAGAATATAACTTGTTAAATTTTACATTAGGAGAAAATTTCTAAAGTTTATTCAACCGAATACTTTACTGTTAATGTTTTTCCTCCAAAAATTATGTTTGAAGTGGTATTCTTGAAATTTATTATAAAGCATAAAAGTAATAATTTTTATTTTTAGGTGATTCAAAATCTTATCTAAACCCACAAATTATCCCCTAAAATCAATTATTATTATTATTTTTTAAATTAAATATTACAACTTTATAATCAATCTATTGATTACATGATAAAAATTTGTTCACACATAAGGTCATAAGGAAGTCTTATTTGAGTGGCACAAGAAGGTTTATTTGAAAGTCTCTTTTATCATCAAGATTTATAAATATTTTTCAAAGTATCTCAAATTAAAAATATATATTATAAAATAAAATAAAATATATTTATGTTTTTAAAATACTTCTAAAATTATTGTTTATGCGTCAAGTCAAGATTTTTATCTGTTTATCAATTTATAAATAAACAATATGAAATGGATAAAAGGTATATTTTTATTTCTACAATATCTTTAAAAGTCATCTACAGGAGCGAGGGGAGTGATTAACGTTTTTCAAAGTATTTAGGATTAACAAAAAAAAATGCTAAATAAAATAAAATATTCATTTATAAAATACTTTAAAATTATTGTTTATGGCCAAGGACTTGGTTTCCCGGAGGTTTGGGCGGCGGCTCTCAAATCTCAAGCGTAAATTTTCACACTGTATATATTTGGCTGATAAATAGACAATTTCTTTTAAGCCAATCAATAATGTTACTCTTTCTAATTAGTTCAATTTTTATATTCAAATTTGTGTAGTAATGTCTCTAAGAGTAATTTTTAAACTATTAAAACTAAAATATATATTTTTAAAATTAATTAAAATAAAAGAGTCAATAAATAAAGACGAATTAGAATTCTAGCTAGATATCATTTTAACATAGTGTTTTATACTATGACCAAAACTGACGCATTATGAATTTGTTTTACATTGATGTATCATCCAAATAGGTAATATATTTAATTTTTTTTTCTCCCATTTTTGGTTCCAAAATTTTCTTTAGATAGCCATATCATCTAAGGAATTGTCTTTTAGAAAACTCAGATACACATGATCGTCTGACATGGCATCTATAATGAATAAATTATGATATAAAAGAAGACGAATTGAATTTCTACGGGTCTCTCTCACATGCTCAAACATTCACACTCAATGCAATATAATAAAGAAGAAAGAAACTGGAGTAGAAGGAGCGCAAATTAACTGGATTGGCAGATTAATAAATAGTTCGAAAATTATTACATAGAAAAGGAAATCTGCTTATTCAATATAAATATAAATAAATAAATAAATAGTGCGCTGACGAATTCATTAATAATCAGCGGCAGGGGAGCCATCCAGTAATTTGTCCGCTTCAGCTAGCCGGCCGAACTCATGCTTTATCGTTTGACTTTCCTAAAGAACATAAACAACAAGCGTAAATAACATTATCATCATTTCATCCTCTTTCTTTCTTTTTTCAAACAAAAAGATATATTACCTGATTCGTTGCACTGAGCCTCGCACTGCATCTGGCAGATGTCTTCGCCATTAGCATTATCCATGCATTCCCTCTCGCAATCTTTGAAGCATTTATCATCACCCGCGCTAGCTGTGGGTAGCTGCTCAACTGCAGCAACAAGAACAAGGCAGATTACCAACATTGCTGCCACTTTGCTTGCCATCTTTAATGCCTTACAAATATCTCTTCTGCTCTCTCTCTCTCTCTCTGTGAAACACCGTTAAATGTTTGTTTGCTTTTGAGCTTGGTTTGAGAGTGAGACGGTGAAATCATCAATTTATAGAGATGATGATGATGATTTCCAATGGCTTAAAACGTTTTGAGGATGAGAATCAGCGATATTTTGGGTAGGCTTTTGACTCGTACTTTTTAAGAAAAATAAAACAAACTCTTATCGTTTTAACTAAATTCGTTTATCAAATGCGTTAAAATAGTTCTCTTTCTAACAAATATTGAAGAGGTCCTAATTATCGTTTTAACTAAATTCGTTTATCAAATGCGTTAAAATAGTTCTCTTTCTAACAAATATTGAAGAGGTCCTAATTAAGTTTGGCAAAAATTCAGGTTTGGGTCGAATTTTCAAAAACTCAATCCGAATTTGGATTTATTTTTTATATATTAAACCCGACTCAAATTTAATAAAATTTGGTTAGATCAAATCCGAATTCGAATTAAAAATTGAGCTTAATAAACAAAAAAATATAAAAAAAATTTCATATATTTTTTGTTTATAAACCGAGTTTTAACCCAACTCGATATTAATTTATTTAAGTTAAAAAAAACTCGAGATTAACCTGATCCAAACTCGACCTGATTGGGTTATAATGAAAAAACTCGATCTCAACTTGATTTATATTTAAGATCGAGTTTAAATCTAATCCTAAAAAATCGGATTTATTCAGATCGAATCGAAATTTTTTTGTTATCCCTAATCGTAATTAAGTTTCGATCAGCCGCATGCATGCTTTAACTGATAAGCGTTAGATTATCATTAGACTACAAAATTTAAGTTAACAATAATGATAATAATAATAATACCACCAATAATACTTAAATCATAAAACAATGCAATATAAATTGAAGCACTGAGATGGAAGAAAATCGCGTAAACGAAAAGATCCAAAGCTCAAACTTGAAGAAACAAATTGAAAATTAACACGGGATATTCAACATAAGTGCTTGCACTTTAATACTATATTTAATTAAAACTAAATAAAAAATGTTAAAAATTAGCTCGGTTAGATTCTAAATGAACCCTTAGTCATACTACAAATATGTCAACAAAAATTAACTCGGTTATGTGCTCACACTTCTTCTTACCCCTTACTTATACTTTATAAATAATCTAATACATTTGTGTCGCCTAGAATTCCTTGGATTTAATTAGTTTATAATCTAATACGTCTGTCTCGCTAAACTTCTTTCGATTTAAATAGTATAAGCGACTCGGGCTTGTGACAAGTGCAGCCTGAAGTCAAGTTGGGCATATTTTCTGAAGATTGCAAACCGACGTGCTTGATGAAAAATCTCACACACATTATACATCGGCTCCTGAACATGACCCGTTCATATTTGATGAGGTCGATAAGGGCGGGCTTATGGATTAAGTCCAGTCTATCCTTTGTAGGCTAAAGGCCTACAAAAACAATCAACTAGAGCTTGTGAGAAGCGCAGCCTAGAGTCAAGTTGGACATATTTTCTGAAGATCGCAAGCCGACGTGCTTGATGAAAAATCTAACAAATACATTATATATCGGCTTGTGAACATGACCCGTTCATATTTGATGAGGCTGATAAAGGCGGGCTTATGGATTAGGTTTAGTCTATCTTTTGTGGGCCAAGGGCCTGCATAGACAGTCCACTAGTTGGGTTGGGCCCAAATAAAATTTCTAACGAAAACCCGTGCGGGAAAATCCTCTTACGTATTGAAACTTTTTCTCTCCTCTCACCCAAACAGAGTGACTGCAATTACCTAATTACCCTTACTTCTCGGCCAAAATTCCCGATTCTTTCTTGTTCCTCAAGACGCTACTGCTATAATTTCTATTAACTCAAAAACACCAGTCTCAGGACACATAAAATCGGAGACAGAAACAGATCCAGCTAAAACGGTAACGGCAGATCGTATCGTCAAAAGCAATGGAGTGCGTCTTTGGTCTAGTTGGCAACGGCTTTGCAATCTTAGTGGCCGACACGTCGGCCGTGCACAGCATACTTGTCCATAAATCTAACGAGGACAAGATCATGGTCCTCGACTCCCACAAACTCATCGCCGCCAGCGGCGAACCCGGAGACAGGTAAACTTATATTTGTATATGTATGTGTGTACGACTTCCACTCAATTTGATTAGTTATTTTTTTTCCAATTTAAAATTTCATTTTTCTTGTAAAATGTTTATTGTAGAGTTCAGTTTACGGAGTTTATACAGAAGAATGTGGCGTTGTATCAGTTCCGCAACGGAATTCCTTTGACTACAGCGGCGGCGGCGAACTTTACTCGGGGAGAGCTCGCTACCGCTTTGAGAAAGGTAATTTTTGTTGATAATGAAAGTCTTCTGGGGGATTTTCTTCTATTTCAGCTGTGGTGTAGTTTTAGGGCTTTGATGAAGTGGTGAAGGATAAAATTTTAAACCTAAGTTTAGTAGACAATTCGCCTAATATTTTAGTCTTAGAACATAATTCAATTAGTTGTTTGATGTCTAATAAAATAATTTGTTATAGTAATAAGAACGTTGAAAAATCAGTGAGGCATTTGATGCATATTACCAATAACTCGATGATGTTGTATTGATATAAATAAGGTTTACTGGAGTTTATGCCATTTTAGCTTAAAATTGGGTTGTGTCTTGGATTGTTGGACTCCCATGCTTTGAATCGTTAAGGGTTAACATGTTGTTCAAGCAATAGTTGTTGTTTTTCCTTGCATGACCTTCTAAGGTCTGTAGTGCATATTTGGGCAATGCTTGTATGAGATTTTGAAATATTCATTTGATAAAAGGATTGCTGTTCTTACTGGTTGTCTTTTATATGAAAGCAGGGACTGTTTCTTTTCAATTGTGTGTTCTGTGATATAGTAGTTTGATTCTTTTGGGTTCATGTATACTTTTTCTTTGTATGTTTTGGTTCATTGGTAGATGTCCATCAATGACAAGTGTGTGCGATTACATTTGACTTTTTATATTAAAAAAGTTGGGAATTGCAAGTGAAAGACAATTGGTAGCATTGCCTTGGCAAATTTCGTAGGAAAAATAGGTTATTGATGAATTACATCTGTAGCCATGGGCACTGCAAATTGGTACTTGCAAGTGATTATGCAGGGAACAATAAGCTTACCTTTTCTCTTTTACAATGGGGTTATCGAAATTGAACTCCAATGCATCTCATTTTGGAAACTTGGGTTAGATTAGGAGTTGGGATTAAAAGGTTCTTATATCGCAATGAGAATACTCGTGTTTGTATTATACATGACCACTAGAGAAGACTTGCCAAGGCGAACTTTTTCTTATGATTTAAATATCTCTCTCACTGCCATATTGTAGAATCGATTGCACAACTTGATTTGGATTATTGTCTTTATTAGTGCTTCTTCCTCTTATTTTCTTTGAGGAAATGTCCATTCAGAGATGAAGGTCTTGATAGTTTGGGTCACAATTAATTTTCTGATGTTGATGGTAGAGTCCTTTCTTGGTTTGATTGACTCCTTTGTATGGAATATTCTGCTAGTTTCAAGCTAGTTTCAATCTTTTTGTGACACATTTGGATTTTGGTGGACGCATTTGTATTTGATGTACACATTTGGAAGTTGAATCAAATGGAATTTGTAATAATTCTTTCTTTCTCCATCATTTTTTTCCATAGATTAGACCCAGTGCATGGTGCTTGTGCGACTTGTATTTCATGTTCCTATTTATAGTTTTCTCTCAGTAATTCACATACACTTTGATTTCTTCTTGTCTATTGGTGTCATATTGGAGATGTGAATTGAAACTTGACATCCTTAGAGGTCAAGAGTTCCATTCTTTCAATAGATTAGACCGAGTGCATCGTGCTCGGCGACTTGTATTTCATGTTCCTATTTATAGTTTTCTCTCAGTAATTCACATACTCTTTGATTTCTTCTGTCTATTGGTGTCATATTGGAGATGTGAATTGAAACTTGACATCCTTAGAGGTCAAGAGTTCTAGAGCTGGAGATAATGGTGAAGGCAACAAAGTGAGGGAAAATAAACCAACTTTAGAGTTCATAAACTCGTACTCTGTTCTTGTATATGCCAAAAACAGACACGCACACAGATTTCACATTTTTTAAGGCTTAGTTATAACCTATGATCTGGAGATGTACATATGCACAGAACACACGCATTGTAAGCCTTAGTTATATCCTATGATCTGCAGACACAGATGTGTAGAATGCACACATTTTAAGGCTTATTTATATCCTAATGATTGAGAGACATGGACACTGGGTGTTGGACACTCTAGCTTCAAGAATCTGGACGGAGAAATGTCTATACTTTTGTTTTACATTTATGATATTGTACATATAAACTAAAATATATGACGTCAGTTGTTTGCATGTGCCAGACATGGAAAGTAAAATATTATCAAGTTTGCAATGTATAGCATCTTTGAGTTTTTGCTTATATGTCAGGCAAATTAAGCTGCATTTCTCTTTATAATTGCCTTGGACATGAACGTCCTTGCCATCAACTGCCCTGCATGGAATATCTTAAATATGATAAATTTTACCAGTCATTCACTATATGGGCTCTTGCAAATGCTGACATGGGCTTAATGTTTCTTCTCACCTTCTTACACTTCTTGTTGTAATCATAAGTTAATTCTACCCATTCTTTTAGCTGGTACTATTTTGAAAATATGAGTTGGCTAATTGTAGTATCAAATATTCTCCAGAACCCGTACATGGTTAACATCCTTCTGGCTGGGTATGACAAGGAGACTGGACCATCTTTGTACTACATTGACTACATTGCTTCCTTGCACAAGGTTGAGAAGGGATCATTTGGTTACGGGTCCTATTTTTCACTCTCCATGATGGACAGACACTACCACAGTGGCATGTCACTGGAAGAAGCTATAGATTTGGTTGATAAGTGCATATTGGAGATCCGATCCAGGCTGGTTGTGGCACCGCCAAACTTTGTGATCAAGATCGTTGATAAGGATGGAGCTAGGGAGTATGCCTGGCGTGAATCAGTGAAGGACACCCCTGCTGCTTCAGCATGAGGGTCTTCTGAGTTGTACTTGTTTCTCTTTTTGGATTTGTAATATGGATGTTATATCTGACTGCCCAAAAACTAGTTTCGAATTATCGGCTGCTATCCTACTGTTCTTGTTTGAACTGCTGATATTTTAGAATAGTGAATGTTTGGAAATTTATGCAAGCTTGCTGTCATTTTGAGTCTGGAAATGAATTTAAACTTGAGCATGCCTATTTTATGCTGTTATGTTTCCCGGTTAGGTACACCAAATGAAAACTTGCTTTAATACAGCTAAAAAGGTTTCGGGAGATGGCTACAAAAATGTCAGCATTCAACGTGTATGAGAGCTCCTAGCCTAACCTGTGTATACACATGGGGGGTGGGGTTCCCATTTCAATTATTACATAGCATTACATAATTTACTAGTTAGAACTTTTGTCGCTTGTGTATGCATTTTCTTGCAACCCCGATACCATTAAATTAATTACACAAAATTAAAAAAAAAAGTCATTGAATCACTAACACAAACGACACATGTTCCAGGAATGCGGATATTACACGTACTAAATAACAATTTGCTCACTCAATTTACAGTGAAACATGAAACTTGGCTAATATACGTGCCATATAACAATTTGTAGAGTCAATTTACAGTGAACCACGAAACACGGAATTTGAAAATTTAATAAAGTTATTTTACTTTATTTTTTCACCATTAAAATATAAAAGAAATGATAGATTAGAAAAAATAATATGTATAATAGTTAATTCCTTAAAAATAAAATAAAATGTAAGACTTACTAAAATTTTTGATGTTCTAACAAGAATACTGGCAGTGATTAAAAAAAAAAAAACCAATAGTACTACTAGTAGTCATGAACTCTTTATTATGTGACTTTGAAAGTGTCCCATTCCATCTTTATTATGTGACATTGAAAGTGAAACCACAAGGGTGTCTGCCACTAAATTAACTATTGGTGGTATAATTCAAATTCAATTTTTATAAATTAAATTTAAAATCGATTCAGACTTAGAGTCTGATGGTTTGATTAAGGTTAGCTGCGATTTTGGGGAAAAATAAAAATTCTAATTTTCAATTAATCCATTCCACTACTTTTTTTTCTTTTGTTTTTCTAATTAATGGTATATATCATATAGAAAGAATTGTTTATTAAAAAAAGAACGAAAGGAAGAAAAGAAGGATGATATTGTTCCGAGGGAAATGATTTGAAAGAAAAGCATCCACTGGTTGAGTAGTGTTTGTAACTCCTTGATATTTAGGTTTTAAGGCCCCGCCTTGTAGGGCCTACATCGCTACTTATACTCCGTTTGCATGATTTGCAAAAAAACAACTCTCGCAATCAGAAAGTAACGTTGTTTTTCCAAAAAGAAAATAAATAAATAAATAAGAAAAAAAGCTGTTTTAATAATTAAGGGGTTTTAGCACGTACCTCGTCTGAAATTTAAGACTTTAACACTTAGATAAAAAGTTTAAAAAAAAATACACTTACCTCCCCTGAATCTTTAATTGATCATCAATTTATACTTAAATGACTATAATACCCTTAATTATTTTAAAATTAAAATTTAAAAAAATTAATTTTAATTTATATAATAGATTAAAATTATTAAAAATTTAATTAATAATAATTTAAATTTAAATTTATTTAAAGTTAAAAATTTAATTTTGAATAAATATTAAATATAATATATGATTAAAAATTGAAATTGTTAAGTTAAAAATACGACCGTTTTGTATATTAAAGTTTAGAATTTGAATAAATATGATATATGAATAACAATTAAATTATCATTAATTAAAATTTTAATTTAAATAAATATAAATTAAAATTATTAAATTATATTATTATTAATTAAATTCTTATTTTTAACAAATAATAAATAAATATAAACTAAAATGTTTAAATTAAAATATTATTAAGTAAAATTTAAATAAATATAAATTAAAATTGTTAATTAAATTTTAATTATTTTAATCTTTTAAGTATTATATAAATTAAAAATTAAATTTTTAAAATTTTAACTTTAAAATAATTAAGGGTATTATAATTATTTAAGTACAAATTGGCAGTCAATTAATAATCTAAGAGAAGTAAGTGTGTTTTCTTTCAAATTTTTCGTCTAAGTGTTAAAACTCACGAGAATTTTTATTAACCTAATGGATATTATGTCTTACTAATTTTTTTCTTGAAAATAATTTCTCGGAGACTTGTGATCAAATGAGAGGTGCATGATCTTAACTTGCATATGGCCATACTCAATATTTCTCTGCGGCCTCGCCTCTGCAAAGTGAGAGGGAGAAGTCAGAAGAGAATTTGGAGTAATAGAATTTTGCCACGTTATATACCTTGCTTTAATATTGTACATTTTTCGAGTTAGGAAACTCCATTGCTAGCATAACGTAGCATACGATTTTTGTGAATGGCGTATATCTGAGACTGTTTATACACTAACAGGAACCAACCCTCAAACGTCTTTTAAGGAGAACAAATAAACAAACGGGTCTTTACATTTTCTCTCTCCGTTTGGGTTTTTCCTCTGTGTCTCGATTGAACCCTTTCCATTTTCCGTTTTCATCGAAGGTGAGTTGTTTGTTTCCATTTGCATGTACATGTATGAGGTTATTTCTAGTCTGTGAGTGGAAATAATAATAATAATGGGTAGTTGGTTTAGTCATCACTTGATGTTTGAAGTGTCTCGGATCAGTTATTATAGGGCTTGTCTGGAAAGTTTAATTAATGATTTCTATATAAAATGTTTCTGATTTACGTTTCTTGGTTAGTGGTGATATCCCTTTGATGCAATGTAGTGATGAGTTTCTTTTTTTCAATGTTTCTGATGTGCATTATTGGGTTTGGTTGTATGTGAATATTCAGCTTATTAATTGTTTACTGTGGAAACTCACAGGTATTTCCTAGTATACTTTCTGTTTGGTGATGGGTACTGTTGGTGATAACTGGGATGATGAATGCTATGTCATTGGGGAAAAGAGAGAAATTGGTTTTATTGATTTTGAGGATTATAAATCGGTGTGTAGTGACAATTCAAGTGGAGAGGGTCCTGTTATGATTTCTTACCCATTTCCTTTCGTAAATGGAAAGCCTAAATCTGTATTTGTTGGGGAAACGGCCGTAGATTCAATCACCATAAAAAACACCACTCGTGAACCTGTGGATCTTTGGACTAAAATTTATGCCTCAACTCCTGAGGATACTTTCACACTTTCTTTGATGAAACCTCCATCAGCAGAGTCAGAAGCAAATTCTAGCCGAGGCTTTTTAGAGTCATTCATGTTGGAGGATAGGATGCTTCAGCCTGGTAGAAGTTTAGCTATTTGGTTATCTTGCAAACCAAAGGTAATTGGCCTGCACACTACAGTTGTGCAATTTGATATGGAAGGAGATAGGGTAGAACGAGTAGTTTTTCTATTGGCTGAAGACAAGATCTCACAGTCTTTGGCTTCAACAAAGCCATATTCAAGGGGTGCAAGGAAAAAGCAATCTACTGTGGATGCATTTGTTATGGGTTCACGTCCTGCAAGGTTAGGCCAAGTCTCATATCAAAATAGGCTTCCTAGATATGACATTCCAAAGAATATTAGAAAATTGATTGAGAGCAAGCAGATCCCAGATAGTATTGTAGAAGGTCTAGCACCAAAGAATTATGCTTCTTTTTTCAAAACATTATTGATCATGGAAGAAATACAGCTGGAGGTAATTTTTTGATTGTCAAATATTAACAATATTACTGGTGATACAAAATCTGCTTGTTTGATGCTTGCCGAAATTGCTGATTTGTTGCTCCAGGAAGACATGAGGGCTCATGACATGGAGAATGTTACTATGTCAAGGAAGGGACAGTATTTGTCTCTTGTGGTCCCAGGGCTTGCTGAGCGAAGGCCCTCGCTTGTCCATGGAGACTATATCTTTGCCAAGCTTGTCAATGAAGATGCAAGAGAGGGGATATCTACTTATCAGGTTCGTACCTACTTATGGAAACCACCAGTTAGTTAGTTCTTGAAGAGTTCACCACAGAATCTAATTAGTAAAGCAATGATACTTCATCAAAGTTGCTATATTATTCCATCTTATACGAACCATTTGCTGTCTAAACTATAATGAAAACGATATATATACTTGTTCTGAATACTCTGTCCTGCTATCTTGGGATATTTATTGGCGTTTGGATCAGTTTGATGAGTTAGCATTCCATATCATTGTTGCATATATGACCTTGTTATCTGGCACTGCATATATTTTTTTCTGGATAGCAAAAAATCAGTTATCTTATCATAAAATTCAAATCATCCTATGAATTGATTTCTTCATCTTTTGTGATATGGAGCGGTTGAAGGTTACTATTCTTCTGAGATGTTTTTCATGTTGGGCTGAGTACATAATGTCAAAACATGGGTAGTTTTGATGGCTCATGTCCCATCAACATAGAGAATAAAGATGCGTTCTTTCATGGTTATATGATGCATGGCTTTTTTTATTCTTTTTATTTTCCCCTTTTTATCTTCCAGTTCACATGATTAATTCAAGATTATGTTATCTATTGTTCATTTTTTTGTTTAAAAGGTCATATATTTAATGTTTATAATACTCCAGCCTTTATAATGAAATGAACTGTTCCACAGGGTTTCGTCCACCGTGTTGAAGCAGATGAAGTGTATTTGAAGTTTCATTCAGATTTTCACTTACGCCATAGAGATGGGAATATTTATAATGTACAATTCACATACAATCGAATCAACATGAGAAGACTATATCAAGCCATTGATGCTGCACAGAGATTAGATATGGAGCTCCTTTTTCCATCTGAGTCCTCTGAAATGAGACTGATTGAATCAACTCCATTGGTACCTATATCCTATAATCTTAATGAGGAGCAGATGTGTTCCATTGAGAAGATCCTTGGCTTGAATGGAGCACCCCCTTATCTGATTCATGGACCTCCAGGTACAGGAAAGACTATGACACTAGTGGAAGCAATTCTTCAGCTCTACACAACTCGAGAAGATGCTCGGCTTCTTGTGTGTGCACCTTCAAATAGTGCAGCAGATCACATTCTAGAGAAACTCCTCAGTGAGAATGCTGTTGAAGTTAAGGAGAATGAGATATTCAGGCTCAATGCAACTTCTCGTCCTTTCGAGGATGTCAAACCTGATCATATTCGCTTTTGCTTCTTTGATGAGCAAGTCTTCAAATGTCCTCCACTTGCTGCTCTCATTCGCTACAGAATCATCATATCCACTTATATGAGTGCCTCTCTTCTTTATGCTGAAGGTGTTGATATCGGTCACTTCTCTCATATTTTCTTGGACGAGGCTGGCCAAGCTTCTGAGCCAGAAAGCATGATTCCAATATCCTTCCTCTGCAAAAAGGAGACTGTTGTTGTTCTTGCTGGGGACCCGATGCAGTTAGGTCCAGTAATATACTCAAAAGAAGCTGAGTCGCATGGCTTGGGGAAATCATTCTTGGAAAGGCTGTTTGAATGTGAATCTTATTACAATGGGAATGAAAATTATGTCATAAGATTGGTTAGAAACTACAGATCTCACCCACAAATTTTGTGTCTCCCTTCAAAACTGTTCTATGAAGAAGAATTGATTGCATGTAAAGATGACACTAGTTCCCTCATGACTTTGGTGGACTTTCTTCCTAACAAGGAGTTCCCTGTTCTTTTCTTCGGTATTCAAGGCTGTGATGAGAGAGAAGGCAGTAATCCTTCATGGTTCAATCGGATTGAAGTGAGCAAGGTTGTAGAGGTCATTAATAGATTGACAGCAAGTGGAAATCTGAGTGAGGAAGATATAGGGGTCATAACGCCTTACAGACAGCAGGTACTGAAGCTAAAGAAAGCCTTTGAAAGCTTAAATATGCCTGATATAAAGGTTGGCAGTGTTGAACAATTCCAAGGACAAGAAAGGCAAGTCATTATTGTATCTACAGTTCGATCAACTGTCAAACACAATGATTTTGATCGAAAACACTGTTTAGGATTTCTGAGCAATCCAAGGAGGTTTAATGTGGCTGTTACCCGTGCAATATCTTTGCTTATCATTATTGGGAATCCACATATTGTCAGCAAGGTATTGCTTATTGCTTATGATTCAATTTTAACCCACTAAATTGGAAAAAAGAAAAAACAAATCTCCCTGAGATGATATGAAAACGATTATGATGATAATGATACTAATATTTTCTCCAAAAGATCATATCTGAGTGATAAATCTCTGCTTGCATGAACATACATTCTTAAGTTGTAAATATACATCATTGATTGCCTAGTTTCGCCAGTTATCCATTGCCCCACTGGTAGAATTCTTAAAGCTTGAGCAATCAGCATCACATTGTATTAGTACATTCTATACTATACTCAAGGGATCCTTTATTATTTCATGAAGCATACTAGGTACTGGAACTACGAGCTTGAAAGGAGAGAAAAAAAAGAGAACAAAAGAATATGGAAAATGGAAAAAGGAGTTCGAAAAACATTATGGGTCTGCATATGCTGTTTTACTAGACATTTCGTTGAATGTTTTCCATGTCTTTGCACATATTTTTGGGAAAAAGTTTTAACGCAAATGTTTACTTTCTTCTTCGATCTAGTTTTGTGTTTAGATTATCATTTCAGAAGTTCTGTTTGGTATAAGTGATCAGCCTAATTTCCTTTAATTTGAATTATATATCAGTACTGTCAAAGTCTGATAGTATGTGATTCAACATATTTTTGTATGACATGACGATCACAAGTATGTTAATTATATTTCTTATTTTCTACTGCTTAATTCCAGCCTTGTATATTTAGTCCCCTACCGCTTGGTGCTTGGATCTTTCTAGTATCGCTTATGTTTTTAAATTTGAAAATGACTCTCGTTTACTCTGGTGAAACCACAAGCCATCCTTATTGGAAAAAACAAAAAGGAAGAAAAATTGTAAAGAAAAGGTTTGTAACGGTTGAGGTAGTTAAGAGAATGATGTCCTAGTTAGGTTACGGATGAGACTAAAAGCTAAGGGTTAAGTTCTTTACATCACTACTGACAAGTTGTTTGCATTTGGCAGGACCTATACTGGCATAAGCTTTTATGGTATTGTTCAGACAACAATTCTTACGAGGGTTGTGCTCTCCCTGAAAGGGAGGATTATGTTGATGAAGATCCAGTGCACACTGATTCCTTGAGCTATGAAGAAGAAGAAATTCCGCAACCCTTCCAACAAGGTGAATGGAGTCAAGAACCCTTTCAAGCAGAATTTCCTCAACCTGTTAAAGACGAAGATGAGTGGTCTGATGGCTGGCGTTAAAATTTACTCAGCATCTGTGAACTCTAAGCAACAGGGAAGTGCATTAAGCTTTCAACCTTGTTCTTTTGTTTTGTTTTGAACCTCGTCTTTATTGCCAAAAAAAAGGTGCTACATAAGTCAGAAACTCTTGTTTTTTATTCGGACAGAGAATATAGTATGTCAGAGAATGAACTGGGTGAGCATATGTTAACTGAGTTGGGAGTTGTATCTTATTAGAAAGGTTTGACCAATATTTCAATGGCAGATAGTGAACTAAGAACTTATATTTGATTTGAAGAATTTAGCATATAACTGAACATAAACACAAAATCAAAACCTGCCAGTAATATGCCATTGGATTACTCAGATGAGTATGCTTTGCTCAACAAACAGTATGTGGCTAGATGGTGCAACATGTCATCTCATTCAAAGTGCCGTAGAATATACATGATGAGTTTAGTACCCCCACATATGAGTGGTGACAAGAAGGAACAGTAGAATTCCTGGCAGCAACCAATTGCTGTTGAAAATCTGTGTTGCTGAGGAGGAACCAGTGGCCGGTTGCACTGCTGACCTTGGTCCTTTGGGTGATCTCGCACCATTCACTGCTGACCAGCTCAATGTGGGAGGTGAATTGCTGGTAGATCGTGGTGGCATGCTCATTGAAGGACCTGATGCATTGACAGATCATGCAGAATTGTGATTTTTATTAACTGGCCGCTGAAACATTTAACTGATGCTTCTATCATGGGTTAAGTTTCAATCATGCTATTGGCAATTGGCATTAAAATGTTCTTACTAACAGCAAGAGATAAATCTTTCCCGCAATGTTAAGAGAACTTTGAATATAAGAAGAGATCACTGTGCTTGCTCACCAGAATTAGAAGGTTTTGAAATCTCCGAACCTGTCGGGCTGCGGAGAGGAGGCAGTGCCGGTGACCCTGATGCATGAGTTACACAAATGCTGAAAATTATTAGTGATCAACAAAAAAATCTAAAAGTATCATTCCACAAGTGTCTGAATTATTATTTATTATTGACGAAGTATTTATCAAGTTCATTCTCGAGAAGCACTTTTAAGCGTTTTGAATGCTAAACTGCTAACTTGCGCCTCAAATGAGGGATTACTAACTTGCGCCCTCTCATTTTGGCGGGAAAATTACAACTAGAGACAAATTTCGATGAGGAAGAGACGTCAAGATTGAAGAAATAGGTACCTGATGAGCAAATCAATTCCACAGAACCGTTGGCGTTACAAACAGAAGAGAGCGAGAGGACTCTTGTTTCATTCAGCGGAAAGCCAAAGATGAGCGGCTGCCGTAGAAGGTAACAGAGACAGTCACCGTCACCGGACTGGAAAGCCGAGGAGACCACGTTGCAGCACTCAGGCATCACAGTATCGGTCAAATTGTTTGGCGGCAGTGACACGTATGGCAGGCACGGCGAGAAGGCCACCAGCTCGGTGGCGCAGCCTGAAGGCGGAGGAGGCGGAGGCGATGGTTGTGATGACGTGGTGAGGAGGAGAAGAAGGATGATCATGGTTTGACTCCGACTTCGAGGGTTTAGTTGTAGGATGTTAATTCGTTATATGGTGGAGGGGGCGGTTAAGATTTTTATATAGAAAGTGAGTATTGGCGCCAGAGACTATTTACTTGAATGTTTTAATTTTACGCACATGCCCTTAGATTTCGCAGTGATTTTACGTTCTAATTAAGTGGGAGAAAATTGTGTCCTCCAGATTAACTGAATCAATCGACACCCATTTCAAGAGAGAGAAGTTGATGAGGACAAACATCAGGAATTAATTTCTGATGATGCACTTTAAGTTTATTACACGAAGATTTAACGGTGTACAAAATAATCGAAGCTACATTTTCTCACAACTAAGAGGCAGCTTGTAATTGTATCATATCAATTTATAGTTTAGGAAGCAGAAAATAGAGGATTAAGCCAATAAAATACAACCATGAAGACTAAGGAGAGGAGCAAGCTTCTGCGCAACAATATTTTAGTTCCATCTTCCCTATTAGGTGACCACGCATTCCCATCGTTAGACGCACTGAATTTGGGGACAAGATTTTCAATTGAGTGTGGCTGCGTTGCAACTGTTGTACAGTTATCATCCCCAGTCGTGTTAGAAGGAATCTGCATTTCTTCTGGAGGTGCAGGCACAATCACATTTTGAGATGGTGCGGAAGGTTGTGTTATAAGCTCCTTTGGGCTAGCCGGTGGAAGCACTACCGGCACTGGAGCTAGAACTTCATGTGGTGATAAAAGAGAGCAGAAGAAAGAGGTAGAAGACGTTTTATTAGTAAGTTCACGAAGAGAGGCAAAGCAAATACAAATTATTGAAGAAGAAAAGAAGGGTTAAGTCAGCATTACCTCGACAAAGAGTCGGAGGAGGAACAGATATCTCACAATTTGAAAATGGTAATGAAATTGGAGTGCTTAAAACGGGGAAGGATGCTGCTGCCAAAGAGCACAGGCAGCTATAACCAGCTTGGACAACTTGATTGAGAGTTTTGCAGCATATGTCAATGGAAGAGCTGTTACCCTGATTCAAGCACTGCGACAGGTCGATAACCTCGATAGAGCAGCCTTGGATTTGGCTGTTGATCATAGGGGTTAAAGCGCAGAGTCCAAAGACTAGGACCCAAGTAAGCCCGATAGAAACCAGTCTTCTTAAAGCCATGATGCAGATGCAATGAACGAACGTATGTTGGCTTAATAATCACTGCCAATTATGTACTGTCTGTCTTTTGCAATAGTGCGTGCTCTGGAGTCTGGATGCTTTGAACTATTCACATCTTTCCTACATTACTCTTGTGGTTTTCTTTTAATTGATTAATACTAATCTTTTGCAGAGGTTTTTCAAAATCCTAATGAGCCTTTCTGTTCTGCTGGTGATTGAATAATCAGAAGCAAGACAAACTATAAAATTTTGTCCTGTTTCTCTCACAGGGTGCTCTGTTGTGTCACATTTATCGTCTCAGGGTTAATTAAAACATCAGAAACAGTAATATTTTCCAAATTAATTTAAGAGGGTAATATTAGTTTGCATATAAAAGCATGACTAAGTTGAAGAGTTGGGTTGGTGAATTGGGGTCAGTCATGCACATTGTGAGGAGTCATAGAACTGTGAAGATGGAATCAACCACATTTTCTTAACTAACCAGTACGCTTGAATTTGATGACTGCGGCATGAGGCAAAGCATGAACAGGAATGAATGGAAATGTGC
Organism: Melia azedarach; assembly: GCA_028052125.1. NCBI lineage: Eukaryota > Viridiplantae > Streptophyta > Magnoliopsida > Sapindales > Meliaceae > Melia > Melia azedarach. The sequence goes on along the minus strand of CM051396.1, from coordinate 3,194,619 downwards.
GAATCTTTACCTACCCGATTTTGGTTGTTCAATGAGCTTGTTTCAGGAACAAGTTTAGCAAGACTACAAAATTTTAGGATACTTTTCATGCATCTTCACTCTTGCTTCTTGGTCAAATCCCCAGTATTTTGAGAAACAATTGACCAAGACATTCGTCATGAATTTTAAGATTTGTTAAGGCATCGACAATCTACCACTAATTGTGAAGTAATTCTTTTACAAAAAATAACCAAATAATTACCTCTAATGATACTTATATATTACAAACTAGAAACTTATTCAATAAATAATCACCCAATATGGGTATCAATAATTTGAACAATCCCAAAACATAATCACACCCCAAAACAATATTTCTCAATGAATTAAGTACATGAATAGAGATAGAAAAGCAGAGACCTAGTTGTACTTGAAAGCTACAAATCCTAGTGCAAATAGCAGAATAGGTGGTGAAAAAGTATAAGAGGCCGTGGCAGCTGACGGTGGCGTCAGAACAGGGCGGCTGCCTGGAGTTGCCGTAGGGGTTTCAGAACCCACATCTGGAGACGGTGGAGTTAACACTGGTGTGGTGTCTGATTCTGGTGCGGGGCTAGATGGCGTAGGCTCAGGAACGACAGTACCTGATAAAAAAAATACATGTTTGATGTTAAAATGAAAGTTTCGGAAATGCTAAATACTTAAAAAAGTTGCATGTTTTCCCATGAAAAGCAATTCACCTGTTGGACTTGCGGCTGGCGATTCTCCAGGAGAAAGGGATGGCCCAAGTGAGGAAGGACCTGGAGCAGGAATAGGTGCACCAGACGCTGCAGATAAAGAAAAAAAAATGAAATTATCAATTTGATTGTATGAACATAAATTAAGGACTTGGGGAAACAGAATTACCAATAATTCAAGTTTACAAAGTGTTACCCTTGCATTGAACAGGCACGCCAGGCATGTTACAAGCGCGAGGGAGGGAGATAGCTAAGCTTCGGTTAATTGGTATCTGAAAGGGAACACTTCCAGTAACAACGAGGCACAAACAATCCAAGCCACTACTCGTAAGGTTCCTGAGTGAAGTGCAGCAATCACGGGTGGGGGAAGTACCACTACCGCTGCTATTTGTAAGGAAATTCATGCAAGGAGTGAAGCTTGTAAGCGTTGAAGCCGTGCATGGAGTATTAACCTGGCCATAAACCGGCAACATCAAGACCACAAAAGCTAGTAAGGTCAGAAATGGCACCAGCTGGCGCTGAATAGGCAAGATAGTCTGCATATTGTAATATTTGTAAAATATCTAGAGAACTGAAGACGTTATTGGGTGCTGAAGAGATGAAGATGCAATACGATTTTGGAGTTTGATGATTGGAATTAAGAGAATTGTGAAGGAATTTATAGAAGAAGAGGACTTAGGTAAGAAAGGTGGAGGGAGGGAAATATAGGTGGATTTTGAGTTGGTTTTGAAGCTCAACCACCTTAACTAATTTTTATGAAATAAAGAACAATGAGTTAAACACCTGGCAAATTGACTTGCAGCCAAAATGAGCATTGAAGTGTACTTATTTGATTGGCTGGCATCTCAGGTCAAAGAGTGTTTTTTTATGATTCAGCCAATAGAGGTTATGGTTATCTAAATTGTGTACAAACTTGTTAATTAAGCTTAACTAGCTGATAAAGTAGACTGCATGTTTTGGAAGCATTAGGCATGTCTGTTTTGCCTTTTAAGTCCTAAATTTCAAGGTTTGGTTTGATGATTTTCTTGGAAGAAAAGATAAATGAAAAGTTAACAAATCAAATATGAGCGGCAGAATATACAAGCTCCTTGATCTTTCCTTCCTATCCTGGTCATCCAATCGTCTAGATCTTAACCTCGGGTGACATTTGTTCTGACTATTATAAATTAAATGACATTTTTTGTAAGAATTAAAATCTCTTCTTAATTGAAGCTTATTCAATTTCTTTTTAAACATTGAAAAATATAACATGGTCGTGTATGATGATCAAAATTTAATTGTGATATATTAAAATTCCATTGGTTAAACATTAATTGGTAATTACTAGCATGTAAACGTTTAGGTGAGAATTCATTATAAATTTTCATCATAACTTTTAATTAGATGACAAATTTAAACAGACTTCCTATTGATTATATAAATGAATTTTATAAATTATCGTGAAAGGATTTTTGACTGATTCCTGAACAATCAAATTTATACACGTTTTAGTTGAAGTACGCAAAGAGAAGAGTGAAATTTATATATCCTTTCTATGGATAATATATATTCTTAATTAAGAAGTTGAAGTATATAGGTTATTGACTTATAATTAATATTTTATGATCCATATATATATATATATATATATATATACATATATATATATACATATATATATATATACAAATAATGATAAAGTATATTCTAATTGCTTATATTAATTAGAAATAACTTTACTATTGAAGTTAGGTTACTGACTGCTACCGCATCCATTAATTGTCACTTTCCATTAATCCCAGGTGTGTGTGTGTGTGTGTGTGTATATATATATAGCTATTAGCTAGCACACAATCGCCGCATACCCAACATGCATGCACCCTATACTTATATCAAGAGAGTTCCATGTCATGCTATAATTTTGTAAGGCTGTATGTAAAATCCAAAAAATGACACGTTATTAATTTTCTTATTTTTATTAATTAATTGCAATTCTTACCTCATAGGGTCCGTAATAGTTTACCAAATAGGCACAAGTTCTACACAATTATAAATACCAAATCAAACCAGTCCATGCAAATCAATCGCCTGGCCTGAGACTCATTGAACTCAAACTGCAATTAATACAGGCAACTAAACTATATATCAAATGGCTTCGGGAATGAACATGGGTCTGGTTCTGGTCCTTGCAGTGATAATGACCCTACTCTGTGGACGAACCATGGCTCAGTCCGATTGCACCAATGTGCTAATTGGCATGGCTCCATGCCTCAGCTACGTGAGCGGCAGCGCCTCAACTCCATCCGCTTCATGCTGCTCACAGCTTGCTAGTGTCGTTAGATCACAGCCGCGGTGTCTCTGCATGGTCCTGAACGGCGGTGGTGCATCCCTTGGAGTTTCGATCAACGAGACGCTTGCTTTAAAGCTCCCTAGTGCTTGCAACGTGCAGACTCCGCCAGTTAGCCGGTGCAATGGTAAAGCTAAAATGTTACACTTCAAAAATTGTTAATTAGCTAGCATATAGCTAGAAGCTAGTGGTGTTTGATTTATTTAGTATTTGATGCTTCAACTTCGGACAGACTCTGATGGTCCTCCTTTGTCTCCTTTTGGTTCTCCAGTTGGTTCTCCCGAAGCTTTACCAGGCGATTCTTCAGCAGGTAATTAGTGCAGATCTAATTATCACCAATTATATATAGTGAATTAACAAGTAGTTCATGTGAATGTGAATGGATGCAGGAACTGGATCGAAAACAGTTCCATCAGCTGGAGGGAGCGAGATGTCGAACAGCAAAACGATAAAGGTGCCCATTCAACTCTTGGTGATCTCATTTCTGTTCATGGCTTCATACCCCCTGACTGCAGCCAGCTTCTGAGTTTTGGTCGGGCGCATAATTTATATATATATATATATATATATATATATATATATATATATATATATATATATATATATATATATGCATCCCTTCCAGCTGCTTAAGCTTATAATATTACTACTATATAATTTTAAGCTTTAATCTGTGTGTCGTACCAGCAGCTTGACTGGACTTCTTCTTCTGTTGAAGTTTGTATGTTTCTGCTTATTAGATTGCATGTACGAGTGATTTACATGCTTCTATTTTCTCTGGTGTTTTTTCTGTATTGTAAGACTTGGTTTCAAATCATAATATTAATAAAGAATAATCATAAGCGTATTAGTTATAATTATACCATTTTCTTCCAACTTTTCCACTGGGCCTTCATCACTTCATAATTGTTCTTGAGCTCTCTTAAATTTGTAAAGATCTTGTGCTATATATATATATATATATATATATATATATATATATATATATATAAAGTGTTCAATACTAATAATAATATATGATTATGATTTAATTTTTCATATTTTTAACTGGTAATTATCGATCATAAACATTGTATTTTACTCGAGAAAAATTTAGATCAAGATAAAATTTTGGTTTTAATGTAATGACGACAATGAGTTATATCTCGAAATTAATTATGATTTAAATGGTGGGTGAGATAATTCTAATGAACATAAGTAGTTTTTTTTTTTTTTTAATTTTTTATAACGCGAGTTTCAAATTCTCAGAAAAATTAATTGAAGGTCGCTGTATATATATATATATTTTTTTGATGCTTTAACTCTAATTATTAAGTTGAGATGTTATTGATTCTCAGCAAAGAGAGAATTCTCTACCCCGTAAAAACATTCTGCAGTCGAGAATTCATCATCTGGCAAGGAATTTTTTTTGCACGGCGTTGAAATTTAGGCAAATCATTGTTGAGCTCGTCAGTCATGATTTAAGCAAATGACACCGGTTGCTTCTCTTCAATTAATCTCATGATCATAATTAATGGGGAATTAATCTCGTGTTCATAATTAACCAACCTCGCCATAATATGTACCTTCTCCTAGTGTTTGAAAAACATACTTATAAATAGAAGATTTGAAAATACTCGGACATATCTTCTCTAAATTATTAATTGATTATAATTAATTGTTAGTATTTAAATTTATGAACATTTTGATAAAACAATAATTTTTTCAAACATTTGATTATTGTTTTTTTTTTTGTAAAATTCATTTTAATCCTAAAAATTTACTCTAATATTCTCATTACTCATAATAATTTTAAAAAAACTTCTAGAAAATTTAATTTATTAAAAATAATAATTATACTCTTATGTTATTTAAGAAAAATAACTAATAAATCTTTAAAATTTGACAAAATATAATAATTTATATAAATTACATTAATTAAATAGATAATATTATTATTTTATAGTATATTGATAATATAAATATATATTAATATATTATAAATGTATTTATTTCTATTAATATATTTTTGAATAATTTTATTGATAATGTGTTTTTTCTATATATTTTTGAATAATTTTATTCAAGTGTTTAAGTTTGGTTTATTTTTTAACTTATATCTAAAAATTTATTTAAAATATTTAATTTAATGAAGTTAAAATTTTAACTTAAATCTGAATATATTTATATGTCAATAAGTTAAAAATCAGTTTCAGATTTTTTTAGAGCATATATATATATATGTCAACACACCAATTTCAAAAATTTTATTTTTATAAAAACAAGTAATTTAACATTTCTATGGACATTTTTAATGTAAAAGAAATAAACATATGAATCAAGATAAAAAAAATAAATATATTAATCATATTCAAATTTTAATCAAATTTAGAATTCAATTTTAGACAGAAAAATTAAACATTACTTATGTTAGGATTTCTCAAATGTCATAAAAGGTATGTGTTAATTTCTCTAATTAATGAAGAGTCAGATAAATTGTTATACAACTAATGTACGTAACGCACTCACTCCATATTGAATATTTTATAGAGAACGTTTTACTTAGATGAGATATTAATTTATTCTCGAGTAATAATTATGATAAAAAGAATATTTTTAAGACATTAATGTATTCTTGAGTAATAATTATATTTTTTTGGATGTTTCTACGTCTATATATACACCCAATCAATAAAATTTTGTAAGGTATAACGTTTGAAAATAAAATTTGATAAAATTATGTCATTGAAATTTTCCTAAAAACAATTTTTGTATCACTCGATCAAGTAGCTGATGCTACTCACTCAGTCCCTCAACTCATACTTGTAAAGTTTCTTCTACACATTAATAAACGTTGAAGTGAATTTTTTTTTATCTGTTATAAATGCAGTAATCTGAGAGATACTCAGGCTCTTCGAGAGCCTTCTCTCCTCTTCTGCCCCCGACACGCCCCTCCCAAGTCCCGGTTCTGTTACCTTCTTCCTCTGTTTTTCTTCCTTCTCCAGAGATGGAGAGTTTTCTTTTTATTTTGTCTTCTTGTTTTTCTTTTATTAATAAGGATAGATTTTTACCTAGATCTAAATCTATGGTGGTATACTTCTATTTGGTAGATTATATCTACTTATTGATAGTTTATCTCCACTCAAATTTAAATATGTAGTAGTTTGTAGTTTTTATTTGGTTAAAGTAATATGCTAATTTTGTTTTTCAGATATGTAAATTTTCAAGATTCTAAACATAAATTTATTACAGTTGTAACTGAGAGTTTCTCTTCTGTCACACATATTTTACAGGAGGTTATTTGTAATACTGACTAAAAAGATCTATTACAGGAAGAGAGAGTTACAGAAATGAGCTGTGGAGAATTTTTTAGAAAAGTTCTAACTTTAAATATTTTTTTTTATATTTTAAAATTTTTTAACTTGTTAAATTTCTCACAAAATACTAGATAAAATGGTGTTATATTATTTTCTCCCAGTTCTTTAGTAGATAGTAGATATAAGGTTTATCTGGTTGTTTACTGCAACTAATCTTAGCATATTCGTATGTATGGGCGTAAATCTGTAGTTGTAATATTTCTTATATAGAGTGGAATTTATGTTCATGATTTAAAAAAAAAATACGGTAATCTGAGAAAATTTAAAGGATTTGTCGGTTATTGGGCAAAATTGCAAACGACTTGCCGTCCATCCAAATATATATATTTCTACATAGATCCTGGGCGATTAATTGAGATTATTACATAATGATTGATTAGCAAGTTTTTGTAAGCATCCGAGGGAGAATCAGTCATACCGTACGGAGAAAGCAAGCACCGTGTCCAATATTCCCCTGCATTTTTACAGTCTTTCCTTAAATTTCCAGGGAATTTCTGAACTAGTTTCCAGATTCTTAAAGAGAAAAGTAAAAAGCCTAAATTTAAATTATACAGAAAGTTGAGTCAGAAACACGTTATGCTTTCTCCTGGCAAGTCTTTATATTTAGTTTCCAGCTTCAGACTTAAAATTCCTAGTAGAATTATTACAGCAAAGACCAGTCAAAACTAGAAGTTAGCCACCCAACCCACCGAGCCGACTTCCAAAATCATCTTGTATAAGCTATTTAAACAAGTTTCCAAGTCTCCAGGTTTGAACACAATTAAGTGTCATAGAGTAGGAAAGTTGGTCACCCACATTGTGCTCTCTCTTTGTCTCTTCTTCTGTCATCTCTCCATATAAACCTCGTCTTTTTCTCCTCTCTCCCATCAAACAAACAAGTAATCAAACTTGATAATTCTAGAAGATCTCCAGATTCCACAGCCTATTTCAGCACAAAGTAGAATGGCATTCAGAAGTTTAGCGATGGGCATGATCCTGGTTCTAGTGACCATGTTCTGGGCTGGAGCTGCAGCTCAGTCAAGTTGTACAACCGTGTTAATCAGCATGTCCCCGTGCCTCAATTACATTACAGGAAATTCTTCAACCCCGTCTTCACAGTGCTGCTCACAGCTTGCCAGTGTTGTCCGATCATCCCCACAATGCTTGTGTGAGGTTCTCAATGGTGGTGGCTCGTCACTGGGAATTGATGTCAACCAGACTCAGGCTCTAGCTTTACCCGGTGCTTGCAAAGTTCAGACTCCACCTATCAGCCGCTGCAATGGTAAGAAAAATATTAAAGATTCTGTACTCCAATCTCAATCCAATGCAAATTTGCCTATCAAAACAGATTCCCTAGCTTCGATATCAGATCCAAGATCTCCATAACAAGCTTATAACATTTTTAAGAGAGTTGATTACATTCCACTCGATTGTCATTTTGATTTACCACTAACTAGAACCACCTTCTGTACCAGCTGCTTCTCCAGCCGACTCTCCAGCAGGACCACCGGAAATTCCTGGCACAATTCCAGGTACTATAACAGTCTACAAATTGCTAAATTACAAGTAAAATTACTGCCTAGTATCTTATTAATTCTACTTGCATTATTTCAATTACATAGCGATCAACTATTATATCAACATGAAACTCATAGTTGGTCAAGTAATAAAACTGTTTCATACTTAACAGCAAACTTCAAGATTTCGTTATCATTGTTACTCTGTACTTTGCTCTAAATTATTCATGCTTATGCTTTACATGGATGTAGAAACAGGATCTAAAACTATACCTTCAACAGAAGGAGAGCCCTCATCTGATGGAAGCTTCATCAAGTTGTCATTCCCTCTGCTTGTCTTCCTGCTCTTTGCAGCATCATATAGGTCAATCTTCACAACGTACTGATTCTCATCAGTTTCCATTGCTCCAACAGTCCTAGATACTTTGTTAAATATTAGTATTCTATTTTTCATTTATTTCTTAATTTTCTTTTGATTGAGCTTGTATGTTATAATATTTTTCACAACCATCTGGGTTGGTATAGTTTTGTATTACTGAAGAGACTTCTGGCTCTCTTCCTTTCAAAATAAAGAGATTGTTTATGGCTTAATAATTAAGGGATCAAGTATTTCTGGACATATATCACTTCGAGGTCAAAGAAAAGCCAGTTCAGCCATTCAACAATATATAGAAATACAAGCATTTTTGTGTAAACTGCACATGAAACCCTTGACACTTCAAATATAATAATCTAACAAAACTATTATCATAGTATTTCATGATCCTAACTCCTTTCAGAATTATAATTAATAGAGCACGCATATGATCTAAACTAAGTCTTGCATGTAAGAGGGGCATACATATGCTCTAAAGTCGAGCAGCATTCAAAAATTGAAATTGGATATGCAAAGCAGGGTAGCAAATGGCCAACAAAAATCATGTCTAACTCAGTCAGCTATCTCTCTCTTTCATTCATGCACACAAACAAAAATAGCTCTCAATTAAATTACACAAAATGAACTTTGATCAACAAGTGAAAACTTTCAATTTACAACATAATATGGTGTCATATCAATCAAAGATCATGTACATTAGCAACAAACAAACGAAGGATTTTACTGATACAAAATTGGCGAAGGGCCAAAGCAACCATAATAAAATAAAAACGTTTTAACAGCGAGTTAGTAACTAACAACGCCTAGTACATGCAATTACAAAATGATAGATTATTCAAGTCTTATACTGATATAAACGTCCTTGTCAATAAAACGTGAACAAGACATAAAACTTTAGCAATGTTAGCATAGTCGTGTCTACATAGAAAAATGTGTGATTCCATGCGTCAAGAAAGATGATGCTATCTCCATAAGACCACTTCATTTTCTTTGCAAATAAAGTCAGCACATGCTCACGACTCAGCTGTACCGGCAATTTTTCATTTTTACAACCCGACTGCATCTGTTTTATTTCAATGGCAAGCTCCATGGAGATAGTATAAAAGTTAACAGCTGAGTCTAGTTTAAATTCTTTCCCGGTAACAAGCAAAATCACAAATTCATCATCCAGACCCAGAATCAGCTTTGATAGGTCTCCTCTTACCGTGCAATGAATAATTTGGCTAGGAGCACTTGTAAGAAGGAACAGATATTGTTTGATTGTCTTCCACTAATTTACTGGTAGCAGAATAAGCAATTTATTTCTGGTTACTGCTCCCACAAGGATTTATTTCTCGCATTCCAAAAATTGACAGCCAAATTGGAAGAGTCATTAGTCATAAAGCAAATTTGAAATACGCAACAACATCAGTGCCATGAAACAGCTCTATATTGAATAGCATGACAAGGATTTAGAACCTTACTTTGTTTCTACAACAAAACAGCAGTCCACTCCCAGGCTCACCACATTTAGGAGTTGATTTAACTTCATAAGTTCTACCTTATAATCGTCGTATGTCCAACTGTAAAAAATATTATCTGAGCCTCTGCTTGCGAACTTTAGATGACTTCTCAGGAATTCAGGAGGAAGTGTCATCACACCATGAGAGGAGGCCAAACACTTGGGAACCAAACTGTCAGCCACAGCCTTGCTTCAACGTGATCTGTTAAGTTTTGCGCTTCAAGATGATTCTGAACGTGGATTGTTTTGTTAAAAACTACTTGAACAAGTTAACTACCAAGTTAAGCATTGACTCGAAGCTAGCTTTTTTCATATATCATCCAATACAAACACCAAATTAATGAATCAATCCTTAGGTGATTAAGGCCGGACCGAAAAGAGAAGGGGGACCGAAAAATGCTTGGTCTTAACCCATTATAAGATGAACAAAGTCAAAAGAGCCTTTACTAAGTCATCCTTTTGCCGAGATCTGACATATAATCCCATCCTTTGCAGCCTTACCACAAACAAATGACACCTTAAATTCCATTATGACCTTTTCAACGATCAAACTGAATTAACAGGATAGCAGATTACAAGAATGAGCATGATAAAAGTCCAGATTATCTGTATTGTTTTACTCCTCAAACTAACAGATTACCAACAGAGCACCTGCTAAACAAACTAATTAATCTTTTTTTTTTAAGAAATCCTAACAAAATTCCAAGTTACATTGAGAACCATAGGTCAGGACTCAAAAATTCTGTAGAAGCATACATACAAATATTCATTGAAACTCTACACTTCAGGAATGTGAGCGTGAACGCACAAATTCTTCTAGCCTGTCCCATACTTCCAGTGCTGCGGCCCTATCTTGGTGTCGCTTGTTCTTGCTAATCTGCACATTTGAGGGGAACTTTAACCCGTAGAAGCAATAAATTTATAGCATATGAGACAATAACAATAACTCAATTCCACCCAAAAGTGCAAAACCTTATGAATCAAGATCAGACACTAAGCAGCTGAAGGAGAGGGGGAGGGGAGGCGGATGGGGGAAATTACTCACCGAAATGATTTTTACATTCCACTGCTTCACAATCTTTGCAGACTCTACACTGTCATCTTCAAACCGCATGTAGAATCCAATAACTGCATGATATTAAATTATCCAAATTAGCTTGGATAAGGCTCCAAAAATATATCATAATATTAAACATATTATATCTCTCAATTCTCCTTTCCTCAGTCCAAATAAAATCAATTCTAACATCCTCCCAGAGCCAAGAACGGCGAATTAAACGGACTCCACTAAAGCCTAAAACCAACCAAACTTCTTTCACCCCCATTAAAAACTTCACCCAAATTCAACTGAATTAAAATTCCAACAGTGCAATAGTATCAGCAAATACATCATTCTGGTAAACCCAATACAGATTCCAAACAGCATACTCAAACTTCTGTTAAAATCTCAAAATCACATTTTCTAATGCAAATAAAACAAAACAAATGTAGCCCGACTAAAAATCCAAGAGCCAAGCAAACCCAATTAAAAAAGAAAACAACCCATAACATTTTCAAATCTAACTCAAAATTTAAACCCTATACCAACATATATAGCTGAAAAACCACTCATCAACATACCATTTCAGTTGAGCTCACATTTCAACTTACTTTTGTTAAAAATCTCGACATGATCCTTGAATGGCCAATCCTTGAACTGCCACTCCTTCCCCAACACAAAAACAGCCACAACTCTGTCCCAATCCTCAGCCTTCAAAGCAGACGGCTTGTCCCTAACTTCATAAGCTTTTACCACCTGATCTCTGTCTCTGCTGAACTTCTTCTGCACTGTCACGCACTCCGGTCTTACCCCGTTCATACTCTTCACCTTCACATCGGTAGGTATATACACCCCATCTTCCAAAAACTCTTTCACATTATAAATCGTTATCAAAGTCTGAAACGCACTCGGCACCAGAATTATCGGAACTCCTTCACCAATCTTCCCACCTTTCAGCTGCAACATTTTCGGCTTCGGCGCAGCCTCGAAACCCTCATCACCACCGTACCCCAATCCCCTCTCGTCAACTCCCATTAGTCTATTCTTGGCCACCAAACCGTCCTTTCGCTGTTGCGACTCAATTCTCTGCCTCTCCTCTTCCCGTCTCGTCGACGAGACGAGAACGCTGTAAAAATCAATATTCTTGCACTCCAATAAAGCTTCTCTATCTTTCAACGGTCTCTCACCCGCTTTAATCAAACTAATGATATCAAGATTCTCAACATTCTCAGCAATCTTTCCATCGTCATCCGTCCTAACGTTTACGTTTATGTCATAATTATTCAACATGTGATCGCCAACAGAAACAGTCTCGTTGTGGGACCCATCGAGAGAGGTATTAGTGTTCTGGGGGAGATGGAACTCGATCTGGTCGGAGGAATCGATTTTCCCGGTGAGGTATTCGAAGATAGGTTTGCGGTCAGGAAGAGTGACGGTGGGGATCCCTTGGGAGCGGGCGCTCTGTATGTAATCAGTGTGCTTGAGGCTGTGATTCTTGATGAAGAAAACGAGGGTTTGCAGAGTATAGAGATTTCCCTGCTTGGAGCGGTAAGCGGTTTGAATGGAGCTGGGGAAATTGTAGTCTGTGCCGAAACGGACTTCATTGCCGGATTCCGTGATTTTGTCGAGCTCCCCGCGGATTGTGAAGTCACGCAGCGCAGACAAAGGATCCATAGCGACGATTTCAGAATTCGAATGTTTAAAGTGATGCGACGGATTATGAAATTGGGAGCAGGTAAGTAAACGGGGAAAGATTGATTGATTATGTTAGCAGCAGCAGCAGCAGCAGTACCTGATGTTCTTTTAGATACAGTGGTACTAAATATTACGAATCTAAAAGAGGTTTTGGAGTTGGAGGAGGAGGAGGACTGTTCTGCTGTATTTTATTAAAATTAGAGATGTTTTTAGTAAAGATTATTTTTAATTAAAAAAAGATTTATTAATATTTATTAAAATATAGATTATGATGCTTTACATTGCTTTTAAAAATGATAAAAAAAAAATTCTTTTAACAAAATTTGAAGCTGCCATTTTGATTGCAAATAAAACCACCAACGTTTTATCTTCACTTATTAATTTACGAATAGATCTTATATATTTAAATAAAGATAATATTATATATTATTCTATTATAATAATAACCATGTAGATAAATATTAGCTACGTCCTTAAACCAATGAAATAAAATTAGATGGACACATATATAGATCAAATTGGATCAGCTGGAAATTGAACTCAATTTATTGCAACAAATTATTCATGATCATCTGGGATCAGTGGAGAGAAGACTGAACATAATCATATCTATAGTTTTTCCCTTCTGAATGTAATACTTGCGAAGAACACCTTCCTGCAAAAATCCAACGTTTTCAACGTCAACCAGAGCTTCGAGTCTCTCCAAATGGGGCCACTCGGTAAATATAGTATCAACCACCATCTTCACAGCCCTTGTTGCAGTACTCTGAGGCCAAAACGTACCCGAGTTCACCTCTACATTCGTCTGTTGCCCGTTGTTATTGAGGCAAATCGCCATGAACCACGGGGTGTGGTAAGACTACGTTTTGGATATATTATTGTACGCCTTCTTCTTTTGTGGTGTAAGGTACCATAGCTGCAAAAACCAGTCACTTTATTATCACTAGCCCATGCCACGCCATGAAATCTTCGACGTCTGAAAGACCCAGCGGCCTGAGACTCAGAGAGATGTCAGAAGAGAATTCGCTGTTAACTTCTTTCACGTTTGATTTAGAAGACTTGTCCTCCATGTGTACCCTAGCTTTAAGTGCGTCAGCAATAGGTAAAACGGCCGGTTTAATGTATCTAAAGCTTTAGCTTGGAGGAAAATGATAAATAACAAAACAGAATGGGATAAAAGGAGAGTGGTTTGCTTATATATACTAGAATATGAAGTATGAACCGCTTAGGATCTGAGCTGAATGGCAAAACCAAAAGATTAAAAATCAGTTTAATTAATTGGCAATTAAGAAATCTTATTGCTTCCCCTTTATGACCACTCTGCAATTGCAGCAGGTGGAGCGTGACTCTAGTTGAGCAATAACATTTACGTCCCTGAATGTTCATACTTTTTAAACAATAAAATAATTTATTTATTTATATTAAATGAGTCTCTAACTCATACCAATACGGTCAAATGACTTTTATAATATTGAAATTTTACATTGTAAATCTCAACTTCATCTTATAAAAGCATGTAAAGTAAACCTTTAAAAACTATAACCAACCACTCCATAATATATGAGCAAATTTTTAAAATAAACTATTAAAAAATAATTATGCAAGTTTTGTATAGAGCTTTAATTGTATTATAACATTAATATTCTAAATAAAAAAACCTTTAAAACTGTGCTTTAATGATTTTCGAAGAGTTATGGACTTATTTGAAAGAAATGAATAACTTTTATACTTATTTCCAAACATAGGAAAAAGTAGGGAAGCAGATGTTATTATCTCCGCCTTCGAGGACCAATAAGGTGCTGGCAAAAGACAGCTGACACTGAGCAGGAATAGATCTACTTGGCAACACTTTAGCCGTTTGATCTGATCAATGTGACAACTTCAACTTAGATGTATATTTTTGTCAATTACTCGGGAAGCTTAAGATGGTGGTGATTATATGCCACTTATCTTTTTCTTTCTCCGACTTCGCGACACTGTTGACAGCATAAGACTTTTTTCCGGAGCCCGTCAAGCCTTACCCCGCTCCACTCCGTTTGGGTTGAAATTGAGATATAAAAATTTAATCCGTTTAAAAATTAAGACGAATTTAAAGTCTTAAAATTCAATCTCTTTAAAAAATAAAAATAAGTTTGAAAATTTTCTATCTCGTCCTACTTTATCTCGTTTTCTAATTAAAAATACTGTAACTTATAAGTGTAATATATTATAATTAGTTCAAAAATATAGTACATCATATAATATTTTATTGTAATAAATCCTTTTTAATTTATTTAAAAACACTATAACATGATCAAAATGAAATCAAATTAGGAAAAATAAAGTCGGATTGAACAGATTAAAAATTGAGACGAATTGACCTCGATCTCATTTTTTTCAAAATAAGAATAAAATAAATTCGAAAATAAATTAGGCCCAAACGAATAGGTTTGTAGACGACAAAACCCACCTCTAATCCGACCCATTCCCCTCCCTACATAAAATACATCTAAAATACAGCATCAAACTAGATAGAAACGCCTTTTAAGTCACCTCCGTAACAGAACCACTCATATAGAAGCCGTTTACTTTTCTTTTTAAAGCGAAACTTTTGAAAAACTAACGAAGTATTTTGAAGTGAAATGTGCCATTCCACTAAGTTTTTGTCAGATGTATATCTAGATTAATTATAAGTTAAAAATACTAATGCACGCTCACTGATAAATTAGTGGAAGTGCAGCCAAAATTCATAGCAAAAAATACAGAGTTTCGGTGTTTTACCATGAATGCTAGATGATGCAGAACCCCAAATGACCATGTGATTTATTTGAATAACTTTGAAGAATTCTTCACCAATTTGATATAAATACAAACAAGAAGAGAAAGAACTTTACACATTCAAGATAAGTAGAATCTTTTGCAGATGATCAAGTTCTAGGGTCGGTGGAGAGAAGACTAAACATGATCAGATCTCTAGTGCTTCCCTTCATGATGAAATACTTTCTGAGAACACCTTCCCTCTTGAATCCAGCCTTCTCCAGCACTCTTTGAGATCCCACATTCTCAACATCTACTAGAGCCTCAAGTCTTTCCAAATCTGGCCATTCATCAAATATAGTGTTAATAACTATTTTCACAGCCTGTGTAGCAATGCCTTTGCCCCAGTACTTAGAGGCCAAAATATAGCCAAGTTCAGCTCTGCACTTATCACTGCCTGAATTTGGCGTCACTGTAACAGCCCCAACTGCCCTATTGTTGATGCACATTGCTCTGTACCATGGGTGGAATGGAACTTTGGTTTTGATGTAGTTTATGCCGTCTTCTTTGTTAGAATATGGTTCCCAGGGGCAAAACCGAGGCACTTGATCATCACTAACCCACACCATGAAATCATCAATGTCTGAAAGATCTAACCGCCTAATGGAGACATGAGAGGATTCAGCGCTGCTCTCTTTCATGGTTGATTCTGAGTAATCACCCTCCATAATTTATGCTCTTCACAAAAGATCGGCTACTATCGTTTGGTGGTTTTAGAGATAAATGGAGTTTTCCAATATGCAAATTAAGTTATGCTGCCACTTTGTAATTTTGTTTTAGCTAGCAATTGATGGTGAAATTATATGTAGAACTATCACCATGAGGATTACTGATACCAATTGGTGAGTGCTTCCCGTGTCTGTAATAAAGAATGACCTCAAGAAGTTGCCTGGAAATATTGTGGCGGGATTTTCTCCGAGGGGGTCAACTTTGCCTTTGCTTGGAGTGGTGAGCAAGGAATAACTTTTTTATTTTTACTATTGCTGACATTGCGGTTGTTATGGTTAGGATCAATAAGCCAAAAAGTTAAACCTTCCAACATCAGTGATGCTTGCTGCCGTCCTTTAAATTCAGTTCCGTCAGCTTATTATCAAGCTATATGCTGATATCCATTTTCATTTTTGTCCACTTCGCATACACTTATTCCAATTCAGCTTATCACAATTGATACAAAATAATAAAACAATTTAATCATAATCACAAAACGTAATAATTATCACAATCTGACTAGATTTACGTCGGTCAAACCAAGGTATTGGAGCTAATCAGAGTACTAATCAGCTGTGCTTTAGGATCAAAGTATTGGAGCTATATTCCTGTTGTTTTAAAAGAGTTGCCGAATATGGTGAGACTGGAAGGTCTTGTTGAGGATGATAATATGGCCTCACAAGGGGTATGCCCTGTTTATGAATAGCCAAATGTTTTTTCCTTCCTGTTTAATGTCATACTTGGCGTAAGAATTCTTTAATTGATGTATATCTTCTGTGTGATCAGAATTTTATGAACTCGTCTTCATATAAATATTATTAAAAATGCCAATTTTGATATAATTGTAAGAAAGTTTGAATCTAGTGAATGCCATTATTTGATTGAATACAAAAGATATCACATATGGGTATGTGCTTATAACAATTAAAAATAAAAAACAGCATTAACTAGTACAAATACATAAGTGATCAAATTCTGGGATCTGTAGAGAGAAGACTAAACATGACCATATCTCTGGTGCTTCCTTTCGAAATGATATACTTTCTGAGAACACCTTCTCTTTTGAATCCAGCTTTCTCCAGCACTCTTTGCGAGCCCCCGTTTTCGACATCAACTAAAGCTTCAAGTCTTTCCAAATGCGGCCATTCATCAAATATAGTGCTAGCCACCATCTTCACAGCCTGCGTAGCAATCCCTTTGCCCCAGTACTCAGCAGCTAAAACGTATCCAAGTTCACCTCTACACTTATCATTACCTGAATTTGCCGCAACTGAGATAGCACCAATTGCGCGATTACTAATACAAATTGCTCTTAACCATGGGTGGTTTGCAACTATGTTTTTGATATAGTTTATGCCATCTTCTCTACTGGTGTAAGATTCAAACGAGCAAAAACGTGTAACCCTATCATCACTAGCCCACACCATGAAATCGTCCACGTCTGAAACATCTAACAGCCTGAGAGATATACCCGTTGATCTTAAGGATTCTTCCTCCATTTGTACTCTTTATTGAGCTTTAGCTTAGTTAGCAATAACAGGCGATTTTACAGTGCTCGATGAGTCCGAGTGGTGAGTGCCTTATATAATAAGAGAATCGCCAAAAGAAATTTCCGGGAAGGAAGAGAGGTTGTAGAAATTGGATTATGACCTCTTAGGGGTCAACTTTGCTTGGAGTGGAGAGCAAGGAGATTTGTTTGTTTATTTCTATGTTGGTTCAGAGAAAGGAGATAAAAGTTATGCATGTGGTCTGGGCCATGGCCGCATTAGTTGACTACAATTAAATAATTCCTAATAAGGAAGCCGTTTTTATTATCAAGTTATCCAATTGCCTTCATTTTATAGCTTTTTTTCATGCACCCGTCGAGAATTTCCCTCCGTCCGTTCAAACTCTCTGACGTTGATGACTTTCTGAAATGGGCTAGTGACCATAGAGTAACCCGTTATCTTAGATGGAACACAATTACTTCCAGGGAAGAGGCATTAGCATATATCGAAAACGTTGCTATAGCCCACCCATGGCGTCGGTCCATATGCTTGGACGACCGTTCGATAGGCTATATCTCGATCAAACCAGAATCGGGCGATGATAGATGCAGAGCCCATGTAGGATATGCTGTGGCTGCAGAGTACTGGGGTGGAGGGATAGTAACAGCTGCATTGAAAATGGCTGTTTCTAAAGTGTTCGACGATATGCCAGATTTGGTAAGGTTGCATGCTTTGGTAGAGGTGGAGAATAAGGCCTCTCAAAGAGTGTTAGAGAAAGTTGGATTCTTGAAAGAAGGTCTATTAAGGAAGTATGGATTCTGTAAAGGCGAAATTAGAGACATGTTTGTTTATAGTTTCCTTTCTACAGACAAGATTCTGTAACCAGAGCTGCTTCCTTCGCATGCTCTGCTTTCGGTATCTACGCAAGGCATTCAAATTCAGTCCCACCTTTAACAACAATACCAACTTCGTTCTCTCTTTCTATGGCGTTCAAATTCAATCCCACCCAGCTAAGTGTGGCTGCTAAACTTTTCTTCAGTTTGAGCAATGTATAAGTGCACGTAAGGATGTCTGCACTAGAATTTGATTGAAGTTATACATATTAGTTAAATGGTTACCACTCTGCTAAGTGTGGCTGCTAAACTTTTCTTCAGTTTGAGCAATGTATAAGTGCACGTAAGGATGTCTGTACTAGAATTTGATTGAAGTTATACATATTAGTTAAATGGAAAATACAAGTCGAAACCAGGATGTTTGAATTGATGAGTCGATTTACATTGTTGCTTCATCATTGACCCTAAATTTCTCAATCTTTTGATGAGGGAAAGAAAATGAGCATATGAAAGTAAAGTTCTGACTAGAAGTTTCTGAATTCAATTCTCAAAGGGAGTAGGATCATTCATAGCGATCCAATTCTTCCACAGCCAGAGACCCCAAACCTAACTGAAGCTTAAGCGGGCTGGGCCACCGTTCATGTTACTGTATCACTCATAATTCCGCATTAATGCAGAGAAATGGGCCACCGGCCGCATCTATGATTATGAGATAGAAATCATTTATATGATGTGAAACATCAAGATCATCGTCAAATAGTCAATGGGAGTGAGTCTGATTGACCTGAACTTTTGGTTCAGAAGTTTTCCCATGTGGAACCAGTGGCTGCTTATCTGATTACCTAATTATTACTACTGCCCTTCTGAACATCAGTTTTGATGATAATGAACATGCCTGCAACGTTTGACAGAAATGGGGATGGCTGAGTTCAGGATTAGATCACTGGATTTAGTTAATCTTATTATGTGCAGAAAAGAATCCAAAAGTTTTGCATGTGATGTTAATTTGATCCCATTGACATAATTTCAATGCGATTTTCGGTATATTTGGGACTAAAATGTGATAGTTTTTAATTTAAGATCGCTGTGAAATAAAATTATCAACTGATAAAAATGAATATGCAAGTCTAAGACCGTAAAGCTCGCTGTGAAATAAAATTGTCTACTGATATGCAAGTTTAAGACAGTACTTTAGTGAATTGTTTATCATCCGTGGTCCCTGGGTTGGACTGCTGATGTATATGCAGAAATGGGGTAATACTTCCCTGCTGAACTTGAAAACAAAATGAAAGCTTGCATGGAAACTAGAGGAGGGTAATTAGCCACACAGTTTCTTTCTGCAAATGGTTTTCGACTGAGGAAATGGAAGATGAATGCAGAGGCTAGGCTGGGGGGGCCACCTGCACTTTAAACCTACGAAAATGGACATCTGAAAGGTCCCCCTAAATCTAATGACTTAATGGCCCTACCACTCTGGGGTTTCCATGCCGAAATTGAGGACAAATATAGAGACTGTGCCACCTACTTCTCTTTCTCTTCTTTGATTTTTGGTGAAAGAAAAGTTTGTGGCTATGTACGAGAGCTAGATTGCGTTGAAATTTGAGAATGGATTCATGTTAAAACATACTCCATGATCGGATTAGCTGAGAGAGATTCGTTAACAAATTGAACGCACCATGCTTGCTTGCTTTCTTTATTGCCCATATAGCTACTATACCTTCACTATTTGCTTTTCTTTAATTTTGAGTTGAGACGAGAGAAAGATGCTATTCACTAAACATGGTTGCAGCAGTATCATCTACACAGTAAATTAATATGCACAACCCGACGTTGAAATTTGAGAATATTGGATTTAGCTACAGTACTTAGACTAGATTATGGTTTGGGATAATCTTCTAGTGTTAGATTCTAGATTTTCAAATTTTATCACTAGTCTTGTGGAAATTAAATACACAAAATTAATTAGATAAATGCAATGCATTGTATCAAAATGACATGTCTTTGAATTATCTTGTTTATTTTATTTAAATTAGGACTGAATTTAGTATATCATTTCAAAAAAAATTCTTTAAATATTACGTTATAATGGGTCAAAAATTTATCTCGCTTTAAGGAGTCTTATTACTAGTCTAAAGTTTTGGTAGCATATATCATTTCAAATTACAAATTTTAAAATATTTAATTTTTAAATTAATTCATGAAATATACGTACATACCCTCTTTATCTCTGGCATTAATTGATTTGATTAGAAGATACGTTGAGCCCGTCTAAATGTGTCTAAAATTAACAACTTTCTAAAGTTGACCAAGTTATAATCATATATCAATTCATAAATGTATAGTTAATAAGATTATATTTATAAGTATCACATTTTGATTTTGATTTTAGAAGTACAGCAATTAAATATTTGATAAATATTCACTTTATAATTGAAGAAATCATGCACTTTATTATAATCATATGATTTAAACTTTAAAGCATCATTTTCGTTTTGTCTCTCTAAATTATATATACACCAAGATGCAATCAAATTGTTTATTAAAAAAATAATTTAATCTTTTCATTTTCTATTCTTTTTAATAGAAAATTACAGGAATTAAGACCCTAGAATTTGTAAATACAAATGTTCAAACTATAAATGATGGAATATAATAATTAAAAAGTTGAAATGTTGAATAAAATCTTATGAAGGTAAGACTGAGTCCAATTTCCGTATCTAATCCCACTTAATTAAAAATTACCCAACTCATCGAGGTGAGAATTGTTATTAAGGATTTTTATTAACCGACTGGAGTCTAATCAAAGATAGAATTGGGTCATAAACGTCATGCATTTCCATACAAAGCGACGTGGAAGCAACCAAATTACAAAATTAGTCAATAAGGGTCCCGTGTTGTCCCTCTTCGCTTATTCCATTAATTGATGTGATTTGTCATGCAATCAAACACACTAGATTGTTCCGATGGACCTAATATCAGTAATTTAAAAATAAAAATAAAAATACGTATTTATAATTTTTATATTAGAATTGCAAATTTTATATAGGTTTTAAATTTACAAAAGTTCGAAAGAGACATTGGGAAAGGAATTTATTAAACCCTACTGAACCGTGAGACCCAAGTTCCCTACCACTCAATTAAAAAGACGAGATGATGGAAAAGGGATGTAACGTGGGTCCTCTGATCTCAATCTGAATCATGATTTGTTATAAACAGAAGAATCTTACGGCCCATGATTGTTTGCTCCTAACTAGGGTTACATCATCAAGAAAGTTTGAAGTAATTCCACTTGCTCCAATGAGGGTTAGGGTTTCCGATGACATGATGTCGACATTATGTTATAGCATTACCAATTGCTCTTGTAATTTTAAAAATTGTTGCCAACCCTACTCAGCTTTACCTTTTTACTCGGTGAAAATGCACTTACAACTAGGATATCCGTGAGAATGTCTTTTATTCTGTGTGCACGGGGTTGGATGTGTTCTAAAATAACCATTTTTGAAAGAAAAAAAAAACATTTGTAATATTTATACATATATATATATAAAAAAATTAATGATAACATTTGTAATACATATATATATATATATATATATATATATATGTTTGGGATGAATGAAGTTTAATAAAAAGTTTCCTCTCCTCAAATTAATCTACTTAAGTTATCCTCAATCACTTTTGATACATGGGATTAATCAAATAATTAATTTTTTACCTTCTTTACTAGTTACCCCATAAACTTTTGAATGAAAAAATTTATCCCTATCTTTGTACAAGTATAAAAAAATAATAATAGTAAAGACATTCAAACTATAAAATCATTTATGATATTTTAAAAAAGGCCTAATCACTCGAGCAAGTATATTAATTATATATAAATCAAAGAGATTCCGTTACCAAACAACATTGTCATTACTCATAGTAATATATATATATATATATAATTGGGTTAATTACCGACCATTAACAAACATCTATTGCATGAATAATACTTATATTATATCACAGGACGTGTTAACGTGCCATATTTATCATAATCATATGTTTATTGTAATTATATATTCTTAAAAAAATCATAAATAAACCATAGAAATCGGACCCCTATTCTAAAAGCATGCTACGTGCACCATTTATTTCGATTAGTCATAAACTAATTAAGGTTTTTGGTCGCATTATTTGATGCAATTAAAATCTTGTGGTAGATTCATAGACATAGCTGGTTAAAGTAAAACCCAAACCTAAACCTAAGTTCAATTATGGTGAGATTTCATGCAACATATATATATATATATATATATATATATATATATATATTATTATAATTGTCACCATCTTTGTATTAAATAACTTATTAAATGTATATCATAATAAATTTAGGGCCCAAGGAAGGTGACGTGGCTACAACATATTATAATTAAACAACATATTAATAAGAGGCTTCCATAGGTCTCCAATTTCTACAAGGAAAAGCTAATTATTGAAGAGGCATCATTACTCTTTTGTTCCTTCACCTCTAATAATTGAGGAAAAAAATTAATTAAATAAACATGCATATGGGAATATGTGAGGACGGTTTTTCAATTAGTTAGAGGGCAATTATCAAATTCGTCTCCATAGTTTTATGGAAATAAAAAAAAAGTTTATAAATTTTACTATCTATGATAGCAAATTAATTTACTTTTGTTATCCAATTCATTTCCTTTTAAAACATTGCAATAAATAAATTCAACCCTCTCAAATTTAGTACGAGTAAATTTAAATTCTAAATTTATTGTACCACTTTCATTAATTAAATCAACTAAACAAATATAATTCTTTTGCACATAATTATAATATAACAATAAAAATGTGTTAAAAAAACTAATTTTTATCCATAAAAGATAAAACTATACCACATACAAAAGTTTGAAATAAGTAACAACATTATAAATGTATTTTTTTATTTTTGTAGAGTATGGGGGCTGATTTAATAATTTGCCAAGTACTAGAATTGCCCAAACTCACCCATTCCCCACTTCTTTTTAAATCATGGACCTGGTTGTTGGATGTTAGATACACAAAAGATTAAGAACAAACGTGCCTGGGATTGTTTAGTTGATAAGAGTCCAAAATTTAGCTCATATTCTTAGGGATTTGCTAATTGTTAAATCTCTAGTTGGCTAAACGACAGAGGATTTATACAAATTTTGCTAAAGCTATGCCCATGGGGTAGAGATATGCATGTTCCATAAGGACAATGGAAGTGTTGATTTATTTATAAAAATTTTAATCCATTGCACGCTTGTACGACTCAACTAGTTTCACACCATTATATATTAATGCAAGAGAATTTTACAGTAACTTGTATGTTTAAAATGAGACAACTACAATTAAATGTAGTTGTATTAATGTTAAGAGTATAAAAGAAATATAAACTATTAATACTCAACATTAAAGATGGAGGGTTACAATATGTTAAGAAGAAGTTATTATTACTATTTTTTTATAATAATACAAATCATGTTCCTTTTTCACTTTGATGTAAGTAGGAATCCAATTAGCAGTTTGATATATTTCATCAATTGAATTAATAAACAGTTACATGATAGGAAATTTGAAATGCAACGATTTGTTTGATACCATGACCTTGTGAGAAATGACCCGTCTAAATTCCAGAAAAGTTATAATAATAATAATAATAATATTAATCTCCTTTTCAGCATCCACACCTTTCTAACATCAATTTAAAATCGAACATTGAGTAGCGCTCGTGGCCTAATGGATAAGGCGTCTGACTTCTAATCAGACGATTGTGGGTTCGAGTCCCACCGAGCGTGCAAGCTGTGTTTTGGTCAGCTTCTCTTTTTTCACCCCAACCAATATTTACTAATGCTTTTACAGTTTTACTTCCACATCAACAAAATAAAATATAATGGTGATGAAAATATTTTAGAAAATGTTATAATATAGTTTATCATGTACTTGTTTGTTTTCGGTTTTTTATTAGTTAAAATAATTTTTTTAATAATATATTTTTTTAAATTTTTAAGTGTCGTTTGATTGTTATCAAAATATAATTATTAAAAATTAAAAAAATTATTTTTTTTATTTAAAAAAATTTAAAATTTAAACTTTTGACAGTAAAATTTTTTTATTTTTTTTAAAAAAATTATCTAAAATATTTTTATTTTATTTTAAAATTTTTATATCATTTTTTTAAAATATAAAATTAAATATTTATCTATTAAAATAATTACTTAAATTTTTTTAAAAATTATTTATAAAAAATAAACGATTAATAAATTTTTATTAAAAATTTATCTAATAAAAATTATATAAATAAAAAATTTATTTTAAAAAATTATACCAAACTCACCCTATATGCTTCAGTTAACTAATAAACAACATTATTTAAATAAAAAGTGGAGAATATTAAGAAAAAAACGTGTATTTTTATTCAAGAGGCTCGTAAAGTTTTTATCTAAAATTTGGAGCTCGGAACAAAACATGAGAAGAAAGGTCGAGATGAGGGTCGAATGGACAGTGGCAACACCCATCGGTTGAACCCGGGTCCGGGTCCGGGTCTCCCTAGTCATAGACCATTATTGACACTCTGACCTTCATCATTTCAACCGGGGCCCTGCAGATTCTCAGTGATCAAATTCCCAATAAAACCCTTTTCCAAAGGCACACAAGATGCATTCAACTAGGATACTTCAGTCTTTGCGCATGGTAGATAATCTCATTATTCCATCCATTATTAACTAAGCAGGTGCTGTGACGATGACGTGAGAACAAGGTGTAGTAGTGTGGGGCCGAGGTGGGCACGGACAGAACCATGAGTCCGTCTGTGTCTTGAATAGAACCGGGAGTTAGAAGTGGGACCCCAGATTGAAGTTTACGTAGGCAGAGGGTTCGGGTCGGGGCGCGTGATGATTATGATGATGGCATTGCACAAACAGGGAGCGTTGCTGGTCCGTGAACTTCCAACTCTGGCTTTTGGTAAAGAGAGAAATGGGTCCCGCCGCCGAACACTAACCCAACGGACCACATTGGCATTGCTTGCCAGTAGTGGACCGTATAGGACCACGCAGCTCGGGTTCGGTCGACTGGATTGGAGCCGCCGGCTTCTTTATGTTGTAATTAGCGTGTGATTACATTTGCAGTTGTCAATTTTCAGGCAGAAATTCAACTCTATATGTTTCATTACTATTTCCAAGTTGTAAACCCAATATGAAATGCGCCAAGCCGAGAGCGAAGCAGGAGAAGGCTCGAATTAATAAAATGTCAAATATTAGTAAAAGAGGTGCTTGATTATAAGCTCTGTACTGTACGGTTCAGTTGGGTAGTCTCCTCAGCTTTCGACCGTGTATGTTTTTTAATATTCGCAGATCGCAATCGCCGAGGGGAAAAGAAAACCAATAAAAATGCAAGGGCGATCGAAAATTCTACTGATCAAATGGCAGAAGAGAGAGAAAACAAAAAAATGTGACGTGAATAAACCTCCATATTTGTGTTGTGGGGGGTGGTTTTATCAAAACCACTGATTCTCATGCACACGCGTCTTTATAATCACCCTAACAACCCCTCAATCCCACGAGCTTTGCTCTCTCTCTCTCTCACACTTACAGTCATTTTCTCTGTTTCTCTCTCTGTCTGTGCCCTCTCTGCAATTTAATGTCAATTTCCAGGATTGATAATGGAAAATAAGCTGAATGAAACTAGCGGGGTTCGGATATAAAGAGCTAGAAAGCATTATATAAACTTGATCCACTAAACTGAGGAGAGAGATTGATAATTCATTACTATTCATCACCCTTATTTGCTCTTTAATTTTTGTTGTTTTGTTGGGTTTTTGTTTTTGTGCTTGAATTCTTTCTTTGGGTTTATGTTATTTTGTTAAATGAGTTTGTTTGCATATAAGACTTGAGTTATTTTGATGATAGGATCTAATCTGTTTTTGTTTGAGGCCTATGAAAAAATTTAGCAGCGAAAGGACACGAGGAAAAGATAAAAGGAGAGGTGAAAAGCCGAGGGCAAAAGCGGGAGCTTAAACAAAAATACAAAACCTTCTTGGTTTCTGTTGTCTCCTATATGTGCTCTCTCTGCTGATGCATTTGCACGTCTGGTCTCTTGATCACGACTTGTGAGAGTCTCCCTCTGCATGTCGGTTTTGTACCTGAGTGATTCTTGCTGAGAAATTTTGGGAAGAAAGAGCAAGAAAGTCGGGGAAAAAGTAAAAGCTTTATCTAGTTTTATTGCTTTTCTTGGTTTAATTTTGCCAGTCTTTGAAAAATATGGAGGTTACAGAAATATAGCAGAGAAACAGAGAGGGAAAGAGAGCTCTCAATGGATCTTTCTGGGTTTCCTAAAGAGGGTTTGTTTTGACTGTGCTACCACCCACTAGTATAAACCTTTAAAAAATCCCAACTTTCTGTTATTTATATAGTGATTCCTTAAGGTGGTTTTGTTGTTAGTTACAAGACTCCATGGCTGTTTCTGGTTAACAACTCCAATCTTAGGTAAATATCTTGCTTTTTCTCTCTCTCACTAATATTATAGAAGAAATAACATTTCTAATTTTTGGATTAAATATAATCTTTGTGTTGCAGTGGAGTTATATTGAGGAATAGATCTACTGATCTAGTGTAACTTCAACAAGAAGAAGCAAGTTGACGAGAGAGTGTTAATGGCAGAAAATGGCTCTCTTCCATCTCCCATCTCAGACAAGAACAAAAAACAATCCTCCTTTCCAAGATTGTTCACTGGTTTATCAAACTTAAAGGCTTTCTCTGAAATTGAGGTTCCTGTGATGAGCCCCACTTCAATTCTTGATATTAGCAAACCATTCTCCGTTCTCAAAAACCCATTTTGGTCTGAACTAAATACAAACTCTCCCAGAACCCCAGAACCTGAAACCAGGCACAAATTGGAAACCAAAGGAATTGGTCTCGGTATTGTAGATGTACTCAAAGATGAAAATCTAGACCCCAAAGAATCAAAATCGGAAACCAGAACGGTTCTTTTCGGGTCACAGCTGAAAATCCAAATCCCTCCTCTGGTTCCCTGTGTTCTTTCTCCACAGGATTCACCCAAATCTCCAGTTGAGTTTGGTATCAAAACAAGAAATCAATTGAGTTCATTTTCCTCTGTGGTATCTCCTTCCCCTGCTAAAAAACCAATTCTCAATTCGGCCAATTCAGGTCTTGAGACACCGAATTCTCCTCAGGTTTACACTGGTTGTCTCTCTGCCAGTGACATGGAACTCTCTGAGGAGTATACTTGTGTCATCTCCCGTGGCCCAAATCCAAAAACCACCCATATTTTTGATAATTGCATTGTTGAGAGCTGCTGCAGTGCCATTTGTCTCTCTCCTTTGAGAAAGGAAAATAATGGTTTTATTGCTAATGATCAATTAACTTACCCATCAGAGAGTTTTCTCAGCTTTTGCTACGCCTGCAAGAAGAATCTTGACCAGGGAAAAGATATTTTCATGTACAGGTTCGTTCAAGTTTCCTTTTCTGGCATATCTTTGCATCCTTTCGATGTTAGTTATGAGAAATTGTGGAAGTTAGCGCTCGTTATCTCTTATTTCGGTAACTTTCCCAATAAAAGGAAATTATACATAACCTTTGCAGTATCTTAAGATCAAAATTTGATTCCATACAGTTCAAATGAATTGATTGTTAATTCTGATATTTTTCCAGGGGAGAGAGAGCTTTTTGCAGCAGCGAGTGCCGTTTCCAGGAGATGATGTTGGAGGAAGAAGGAATGGATAAATTGGACCCTGGTGATGTTTATGGCGCTTGCTCATGATGGATAGCCACTCCTCTCTCAATCTCCATGTCTTCCAATTCCTGCAGCTTGTTTCAATTATGAAATAACCATTGAAGAAAATTATCAGATTCTTCACAAGGGTAACCATTTGAGTCTTAAATTTACTGCATCAATTGAAGGCTATAAAAGAAGAACATTAGATGAAGTGAAGATAGTTGTATATTGAATATCTTTGGACAGTTGAATCTGGTTGTGTTTTTTATTTTACTTTCTAATACTCTTCCTGGCAAGAGGAACAGAAAGGCTCATAATTATAGAGATTATAATTTTGTTGAAGTGATAATTTAGGGATTATTGACGGGTTTTGTCCAAAGTTTTTGTCTTTAATTCAAACTACAAGTATCTCTTCAAATCTTCCTTCATCTTTTCAGTTTTTTTTTTTTGCAAACAAGAACATATTCGCCCTTTCAGTGTTAAATCTTGGTTGTACGCAAATGGTATTGTGATTATTTCTATAGAAATAAAGTAGTCAGGACAGCTTAAAAAAAATAAAAAAAATTTAGGACTTCGGTGAGAAAATCACATATTTAATTTTTTAAATAGCAATGCCCTTACAA
The DNA here is from genome assembly GCA_028052125.1 of Melia azedarach. Taxonomy (NCBI): domain Eukaryota; kingdom Viridiplantae; phylum Streptophyta; class Magnoliopsida; order Sapindales; family Meliaceae; genus Melia; species Melia azedarach. Next base: position 3,165,920 of record CM051396.1, on the reverse strand, counting down.
TAAAGCACATGAAAAAGATAGGACCAATGAAGTGAATTGAGTAGATTCTTTTCTTTTTCTTATAATGTGTGTTCTTTTTCTTCATCTAATCATAATCATTCATTTTGTCAAGCTTTATTTAGCAGATCATGGAGTCAGTTCAATTATTTTTATAGCACAGTGACGTAAGACTTAATTGTTATTTTAAGAGAACAGATTTGGGAGTAATGCAATAAGAGTATAATTATGTATGATAGCCTTTGAACTATGTGTTATTTTTATATTATTGACAAATCAATTCAAGCTATAACATAATTATATAATAAGAAATGTATTATAAAATATGCTTCAAACTGGTCATAGAGATGCTCACCCAGCTTTCATATTTCCCAACAAAACAAAAGGTTAAAATTTGTAGAAAAGGATACTTTTCACATACCTCCCCCAAGGTTTTCTAAACTCACAGATAAATAGAAATTATTGTTTAATTTACAGATATCACCCCTCTGACTTAACATAAAACTCTTTTTCCGTTGATTAACTCCTAATTTTGCGCAAACAATCAATTTTACCTCTAATAAATGCCATATTTAAAGCTGCACTTCTGAATCTCCTGTCCAAACTCTTTAAAAAGGTTCAAATATACAGCAAAATTAACGGAGAAGAAATCTTTTATAGAGAAATGTGTGCATGGTGGAGATAGTTTCGGAAATATGGAGCCATGTTCCCTTTTTTTTTTCCGAATCTAGTTTCAGGTTCTAAGAGTATATAATTTTTATTTTTAGAATATAAATTGTATAGGATTAATGAATAAAAAATTTGTAACATAATTTAAATTAGAATTTTTTTTCTGAAATTTGTCAATAACTTTACATAATTGTTAATGTGTAAAAGTTATTAATGAAATTTGTTAATTAATATTACCCTTATAATATATAAATAAAGAAAAAATTTGTTTTGATGAAAACTCTACTAACATCAATGAGCCAAACAAGACCTTAGGCTTATATCCTAACGACGCAATGGTTACATTAAGTGTAGCAGTGGATTTGTTTAGGGATAAATGTCCTTATTGCCCCTCTTACAAACGGAAAAGTTATTTTAGGTCAAGTCCGAACTCAGAAGGGAGGTATCTGTAAATTAGGAAATACTCTCTAGCTAGCAGTGATTTGGGTAAACCAAAGGGGACGTATGTGAAAATTCCTCTTGTAGAAAAAGAGGCATCTATCAATCAAGTGGGTGTTAGTGTTAGATAAAGTAGGGGCTATTATATCTTTATTTTTCTATTTTGTTGTGCTAACATATCATGATAAAAGGGTAAAATTAGGTCAATATAACAAGCTTTTCTCTAAAAATTGAAAAAAAAAAGTGTCTTTTCAGAAAGGCAGCATATCCTAATGGCGAAAATCTTCATGACTCTATAAACTTATCACTTTCAATTTATTAAAGTATTATCTTGTATATAAAAAAAAATAATGCACAAATAATATAAATTTAAAAAAGATTAGTAACCTTGCTTTCTTGAATTGAAAAGAGTTTGATATAAGATGAAGAGGGACAATGGATTCAATTCAAGTAAGTAAGGCTCATGCATTGAAGGAGAAGGCAGACTAGACTAGTGCATAATTTCTTGCGTGAGCCTGACAAAGTACAGCACTGTTCCCTTCCCTGCTCTGCAATGAAGTCGTCTGGTTTCATTTGTGGTCAAGGCAAGGCCAGGGACGGCAGAATCCTTGACTATTACTTCCCAACTCACATTACATGCAACAAAATCTTGGACCATTTCCCTTTATCTTCCGGCTAATTCTGCCGGCCTCTTTCTTTTCATACCATTACCAATTTTTCTGAAAATTCCAACACATTGATGCTTCGTGATAAATTTTAATATGAGATTAAAACAAAATAAAATGGGTGCTATGAATCTGTCTTCTCCGAATAATTAATTATTTTTGTTAATGAACCGCTAGCAATACCAAACCCTCGTCTAAACTTCTGAAAACAATATAATAAAGCTTTCTTAGAGACATAATAACATTAGCATCACTATCAAGACGGTGATTTATTTAATTTTCAATTTAATGGTGCTTGTATAAACTATAGTTTTTAACTTTGTCTTTTTGTATAATGATTGGTTTTCATCACTCATGACATTGGCTTAACGCCAATTTTGACTATTACTTTAATTATTGATCATTGCATGTTGAATTAGTTTAACATTGAGTTATTAATATATTAATTACGTCACTTTATGATAGATTAAATGCTCTATTTGTAAAGTTGGAACACAAATTGATACGACAAACCAAACCAAATTACGGAGGACTTATATTTATTTCTTGTATTATTCCTAAAAAAATATGATCATCAAGCAAAATATTATATGTAAAAGTCTGTGGGTGCATCCAGATTAATATAATGTGTGTGGATATGGGGTGTATCTAAAAAGGCTACGGGTGCAAGCAGTCGGGATGACATAGCTGAGTTGAGCCCTAAACATTGGGTTGGGCCGATGCATAGTAGCTTCCGGATCCTCCTATCTATTATTATGTGTCCATTTATTACACTCACATTTTCTGTGTACGATAATTGGGAAAAAGAAAAAAAAAAAAAAAGGCTATATACTCACTATACAGGGATATTTAAGTCATTTAACACTGTTACGGACCGTCTTAGTGCATAACTTTCTAGACCAATATTACACGCATGGCTACGCTAAGTATTTCGTCAATTTCAATCTTACCCTCACAAAATCAAAGTTTCTCCTTCGTCTCCCTCGCCCCTCTCCTCTACCAGATTCACCGGAGACCGTTTTCTCTCATCGCTGGCGCACGACGTTCATCTCGCCGCAAACCTTTGGAGAGAAACGACATATCCGTTGCCGTTCCGATGGCTGCACCTGCCCACCGACGGGACAAAAGCGATAAGCCGCTGCTTCTCGATCACGGAAATGGTAGGTTTCTGGTTTCTTCTCATTTCTGCTTAGTGTCAGCTTAATATTTGCGTTTTGTTCAGTTTGAACTTTAGATTTTCGTCTGATGTTATCTTGTGATGTTTTATTTCTAATAAATTGAGAATGTATAAATGAAATTCTGGAATTTGGAGTTTCTGATGCTGAATATGATGCACGTGAAGAGTAGTAGTAGATCATTGGAAATTTAGTACGATATTGCGGTATGTGAAGAGAAGGTGATTACTAGGATTTAGACGTAATTTTAGTTGCATTTAAAGTTGCTAATGGACGAAAGTGAAAAAATTATGAGGTTTGAAGTTGCTAATTGCTGGCAACTATAATTAGTTGTGATTAAACTGAGTTGAGTTCCGGATGTGAGATTATTTGTTGATTTGGATTCAGCAGAATGGCGCTTAAGCATCCATGTAATCAGCTCTATTTAGTTAAAATGAGTTGTGCTAATCTTACAGCAATGTGGACCATCATGGCAATATATAAATTTTTTTTATGCTGGTACCTGTTGTCAGAATGAAGTTTAATCTGCATGAATGCATTAAAATAGATCCTAAGTTGGTCTTTACAGTAACTCCATCTCTTCAATCTTTTGAGTGAGTTGGTCTTCTGCATTCTAATGCTATTGTAATATTTATTATTTCTCAGGTTTTAAACAAATCTACTATTGCTCTTCAGTGTTATCCTAAAGCATAGATGGTTGCTTCTTCAGTCATATATGAACTACTATTTTGCTTTATCATATAAAATAGCTAAATAAATAGTTAAACTACACACCAAATCCTCTACTTGTAGATGGGCTACAATGTGCAGCTTCATTCAGCTTGTATCCTGCTCTGACCTGTATTGAAAATTAATTTTTTTTTATTTATTACATCTCTATTCAAGTTATTTGATAGTTACCTAGATTTTATTACTATTTGTTAAAATGAGTGGGTGTATGATGAGAGACTTGAAATTTGTTACAAGCGGATAATTAACCATAGGCGAGATTTGAGGATTATGATATAATTTTGGGCATTATTTGGTGAGTAGACACTATTTTAGTTTATCAATTACTATTTGACCTTTCTCTATTTTAGTTCTTTTTTAAAATAATCGAGACTTTTTTGTAGTATTCATATGATATCCATCCATATGAGGAGTTTTGGTTATCTATTAGTTTAGACATGTGAACATTTTTGGCTTTTCTTTGGTTGCCCTATGTCCATGCATCATATAGAAAACATGAGAAGAAATGCTGCATGAGTTGGTAGCTTGTTCCATTATTATTTTGTTTGACCTGCAGACATTTTCCAGTGTATGTGTTTCAATAGGGGTACTTTATGTCCTTTGAGTTGTGCATGGATCCACATTTAATGCTTTTCTTTCCTCTCTCTCTCTCTCTCGCCCTGTCTTCTCCTGTGCTCAATTTCTCATATTGCTTATGTATGTCTGATTAAGGTGCTGGAAAAGGGGACACGTTGACAACAGATGTGGAAGGAGAAATGAGCTCTCCTAGTAAATCCATTCCACATGAAAGCAGACATCTTAGTAGTGGAGTCAAATGGCTTGGGGTGGATTTATCTCCAGATAATTTTGCTGTTGCTATGGTATACTTTGTGCAAGGTGTTTTAGGCCTAGCAAGGCTTGCTGTCAATTTTTACTTGAAAGATGATTTACATCTAGATCCTGCAGAGGTATGCTTCCTTAGTTTTCCCTTGATGAGAAAGGACATGGTGTTTAGTCAATTTCATGCCTGATGCCAATTTTGTACAGAATTACTATGTGAACTTTTTTCTAATCATGTTATAAAGCAAAGAAAGCCTATATAGATTATGCTTTTTATTATTTGTCGATTTAGCTGTTTTTCAAAATATTTATGTAAAATTATTTGTAAGAGAGGAAGGTTGGTCAACTTGTTGAGTATCCAAAGTACAAATTTGAATTTATCTTAATATCCTTTAGGACTGACAAATTACACGTGTTTGACTAGACAGCTGTGATTTCTGGTTTTTCTGCATTACCTTGGCTTATTAAACCGATATATGGGTTTATTAGGTATGGATTCTTTCACCATCTCTGTCCCTTTCTTTCTTATGCTTACGTTGGCAGCTGTCTTATGGTTGTTGGATTTCTTTGTGATTAATTGTTTGGCTACTGCAGTGATTCTGTGCCACTTTTTGGTTACCGGAGGAGGTCATACTTGGTTCTATCAGGCCTACTTGGTGCATTCTCTTGGAGTTTGATGGCAACTTTTGTTGATAGCAAGTACAGTGCTGCATTCAGCATACTTCTTGGTTCTCTTTCTGTTGCCTTCTCAGATGTTGTAAGTTTCTTCTGCTTCCATAAATTCTTCAGTTTCTTAGCCATAGGTGTGAATCATTTTTATCTTGTGGTAGTTGCTGCAGAAATTTTTGTATTTTAAATGTGATACCACTAGAAATTAGTGGTCTAATTTAAGTTCACAGATGTTAGTTATTGATATCGGATGGTTAATTGTTACAGAAGCTTTTGTTGGTGTAATATTTGCATTTCAAATTGTTAACTACTAGAGGATTAAAGACAAAATTCTGTTATTTGGTATTTTTCTTTTCAGTTTGGTGTCACACTTCTCAAATCATGGCATGAACTGATATATTGTGTAGGTTGTAGATTCCATGGTTGTGGAAAGGGCTCGTGGTGAGTCACAAAGTGTGTCAGGATCTCTTCAGTCTTTATGTTGGGGATCCTCCGCATTTGGTGGAGTTGTGAGCTCCTACTTTAGTGGCTCATTGGTAGATACTTATGGTGTAAGGTACTTTGGTGATTTGTTGATGAAGTGAAATTTTCCACAACGGGTTTTCTTTCATATGCTTTATTCAGAGACATCTATGATTTCATAGGGTTGTTTTTGGTGTCACGGCATTGCTACCCCTGATAACATCTGGAGTCGCTGTTCTTGTAAAAGAACAGCGTGTACTTGGTCCAGCAAGGAGGTTGAACCTTCCTTCAGGAGACCCAAGCTTTGTTGAAAGCTCAAAACAGAACATGATTGAGTTGTGGAATGCCGTGAAGCAGCCCAATGTTTTTCTTCCAACTTTATTTGTGTTCCTCTGGCAGGCTACACCACACTCGGAATCTGCCATGTTCTACTTCACGTATGGGCTGTTCATGACTATGTTCATTATCGTTTGTTCTGTGCAGTTTGTTTTATTACTACTATTGATTCTATCTAGTTTGCAAATGGTACCAAGTACTTCAAACCTGTGACAATGGTCTTGCTTGGTTTCAGCACAAATAAACTTGGTTTCACCCCTGAATTTCTGGGACGTGTCAAGCTTGTTACCTCGGTGGCTTCATTGCTTGGTGTTGGACTGTATAATGGATTTCTGAAAAATGTTCCAATGCGAAAGATTTTTTTTGCAACAACTGTTGTTGGTACGGCTCTTGGGATGACTCAGGTTTGTAACAAAATTGGCATTTCTTAAGGCCTTCCTAGATTTTTTTTTGGACTTATTGTGCTTCTTCTGACTCGGTAATATATTGTGATTCCTATTTTGTGCAGGTTTTCCTGGTTACTGGATTAAACCGGAAGTTTGGCATCAGTGATGAGTGGTTTGCAATTGGAGATTCTTTGATACTATCAGTTCTTGGTCAGGTTGTGCAAACTTCCGATGAAAACTTTGTTCTTCCTTGGTGTTAAGTTTAACAACTTGTCTACTTCTGTTTCTGCAAAAAAATTGTTTTTGTTAGTGACTTAAATACAACATTAACTAATAGTTCTGCTGCAGGCTTCTTTCATGCCAGTGCTTGTACTAGCAGCAAGACTGTGTCCAGAGGGCATGGAAGCGACACTTTTTGCAACACTCATGTCTATATCAAACGGAGGTAGTGTTCTTGGGGGCCTGATAGGTGCTGGTCTGACTCAGCTTTTTGGTATTACCAAGGATAAATTTGATAACTTGGCAGCTTTGATAATCCTGTGCAACCTCAGCTCATTGTTGCCATTACCACTCCTTGGCCTACTTCCCGAGGATAGTTCTGATTCTGTTTCAAAGGAGAGTGAAGATATTGAGATGAAATCTAGTTAAATTCTGATCACCATTCTGTGACCGACACTTACTATAAAATTGTTCATGTTTACAAATACAACCCAAGCGAGGGGAGAGAGAGAGTTGTAAATAGTAATACGATAGATCGTAGGGAGGGACGATGATTTAAAAAAGAATATATCTTTTTTATGGGATAATCGTTAGGAGTTTTCAGATCAGTATCTTTGCGGTACTAACTGCTAAGCTCGTTTTAGTGATAGATGTGATCGAAGTTCTCAATTTGAATATTTGTCAAAGCAAAGTGTCCCGCAGCATACTAAAAGAATTGGGAAATTTCTGTTTATAGCCTGTATTTGTAGGTAATCTTCAAATACGGCCATTTTCATAAATCTTTTCATAATTAACCAAAACAATATAAAATTGGATGAAGTTATCTGAAGTCAAAAGAATCATTTCGAGTGCAACGGGAAAATATTCTATTGTAAATGTTGAAATAAATATTACTGATATTGGTTTTAAGCGCAAATGTTCGTTGAGTACAAACTTGAAACTGTACGAGTGCCGGAACAAATGTTACTGGTATTTGTTTTAAGATTCTATGTACTCTGAAACTAGAATTTGTTTCGAGCTTGAAACAGATATTTTATTTCGAAATGAGCTCAAAATTACCAACTCTCGTTAGAATTTGATGCTCACTTTTGTTGACAGCAAGTACAGTTTGCTTTCAACATACTTCTTGCTGCTCCTTCTGTCTGCTTCATGAATTCTTTAGTTGCGTAGCCATAGATATCCATCGTTGCTATCAGATGGATAGTTGCTGCATAAGCTTTTGTGGACGTAATTTTTGTATTTCAGAAGTGATACCACTAGAAATTTGTGGTCTAATTTAAGTTCACTGATGCCAATTATTGGTTTTGGGTGGTCAATTGTTATAGAAGCTTGTGTGGGTGTAAGTTTTGCATGTCAAATTGTTAACAACTTGAGAATAGAGATAATATTTTGTTATTTGGTTTTCATTCTTTTCTGTTTGGTGCCATACTTCTCAAACCATGGCATGAGCTAATATATTGTCAGGTTGTGGATTTCATGGTTTTGGAAAGGGATCATGGTGGCGTGTTGGATTCTCTTCAGTCTCTATGTTGGAGATCCTCTGTATTTGATGGATTTGTGAGCTCCTGCCTCATTGGCAGATGCTTATTGTGCAAGGTACCTAGGTGGTTTGATGAGGAGTGTAATTTTCCACAATCAGTACGCTTTTTTTTTCAGTGACATCTATATTGCCACTGGTTTGTTTTTGGTTTCATGGCATTGCTGTCGCTGATAACATCTGGAATTGCTGTTCTTGTAATTTATTTTTAACAACATGTATTTGGTCCAGCAAAGAAGCAGAACCTTCCTTCAGAGGATCTTCCTTGAAAGCTCAAAACCAAACATGATTCAGTTATGAGATGCTGTGAAACAGTCAAATGTACCTGTTCCAACTTTATTCATTTTTCTGTGGGAGGGGAACACCACAGACTCTGCTATGCTTCACGTATGGAAAGTTTATTTATTTTCTGCAATCTATTTCGTTACAATTAGGATTCTATCTAGTTTGAGTTGTATCAAGTGATTCAAGTCTGTTGACAAAAGACATGCTTCATTTCAGCACAATAAACTTAAATTTTGCTCTGAATTTCTAGGATGTGTGAAGCTTGTTACCTCGATTGCTTCATTGCTTCGTATTGGACTCTACAAAGGATTTCTAAAAAATGCTCCGTTGTGGAAACTATTTTGTTTTTTTGTAGCAAACATTATTGGTACTGCTCCTTGGATGACTCAGGTTTGTATCAATTGGCACTTCTTAAGGCCTTTCAAAGATGTACTAGTGTATTTTTTCTGCTTCTTCAAATTTCGTAATTATACTGCAAATCTTGTTTCGTTACCAGAAGTTTGACATCAGTGATGAGTGGCTTGCAGTAGGGATTCTTTGATACTAAGAGTTCTTGGTCAGGTTGTGCAAATTTCCTCTACCTTTTTACTTATAAACATGTGGCAGAAACATGATTAGTTATCAGCTCTTGCAATGATTCATCTTTAATTAAACGTCTGTGATCATATCTTCGCTCATACATTAGCTTGCCCACTTATTGTGGAAGACAGAAGTTTTAAAAGCACAAGGACTGGGAATTTTTAGGGAGGGTTACCATTTATTCTTTGTTTCAGAGCTTGGTCATTTGCTTCCTTAAAAGAATCAAATAATTTGTCTTAAACCAGCTAAAGAAAGAGAATAAATAAGAAAAAAATTGTCTTAGAGTTTGGAAATTGGGTATTACTGATTTCAAGTCCTTCTTGTCATAAATTTAAATTCTTAACATAGGAGGCAAAAGGAATCTAACCCAATTTGCTTCTCATGGGTCTGATGTTGAGCAACATTCGTGATTAAAGCTTTTTTCTTCTGTGGTGTTAAAGTTTACTGACTCAACTAATTCATTTCTGGTTTTGCACAAAATTGATTTACTTAGTGTCTTTGAAACGTTATTAACAGATAGTTTATCCACAGGCTTCTTTCATGCAGGTGCTTGTTCTAGCAGCAAGAAGGTGTCCAGAGGGTATGAAAGCAACGGTTTTTGCAACTCTCATGTCTATATCAAATGGAGGTAATATTCTTGGGTGGCTTATAGGTGCTGGTCTTATGCAGCTCTTGTGGTATTACGAAGGACAGATCTGGTAACTTGGCAGGTTTGATAATCCTGCGCAACGTTAGCTCATTGATGCTCCAATGCTCTTTCCAAGGAGCGTGAATTCTCTGTGCATCACAATTCTGTAATTGAACCTTAGTGTAAAATTTACTCGTTTGCTCAATCATTCTTTACAAACAGAACACATGCGGAAAGAGTGATAGTTGAAAAATATTAGGGTGGTAGATGTAGCGAGATGACGCTTTGAAATAAAAATTTGTGTGCGCTAATGTTATGGGGTGCATATTGTCACGTGCTGATATTTGCGGAATGAAACCAGCCCCGTGTTGCCCTTGAACTAACTTACAATCACTATCCAAGGAAGCAATTACCTCAAGATACACTTGTGTTTGGGTGGGTGAGTCAATTGTGCCGTAAGGTATGTCAATTTGGTGCTAAAAATAGAACAAAAATAGAGAGTAAATAAAACACGTAAGATGCAGAATTTTGGAGAAGGAAATGAGTCCTTACTCCCATTTACAAACATTACAATTATATATGTACACATGAATAAATCTAATTGGCCACAATACATACATGGGTGAAGGTAATTGACTAGGAAGGAAATATCTTATCTACCACCTTTTCACACATTTGGGCCAATAAGAAATATATAACCAAAAAGCTAAATACAAAGGTTAGGCCATCTTGGACCTAAACCAAGCCTATACAAATTTTGGGACTAATCCAAGAAAATGGTTGCTGGACTAAGCTGTCCCTCATGATAATGGACTGTCCCAACTCAACCATTAAGCCCCCAACACATCCAACTCTCCCTTGCAAGCTCTTTTACTCACGGGATACTGTTCACCTGTGGCACTGTTCACCCGCGAACCATTTTGCTTGCGCGCTTGAGCGTCGGAAGGCATAGCATCCATGCCCGCGTGCTGGAGCTTGTGCGCTGATGTGTCTTTACGTTGCGGCCTCTCCGCTTGCGCTTCGCCGGCCCGTGACAATATGGAATAATAAGCTGATAATCGGGTTCCGAGTTTTGTAAATTATGTTAGTGTGTTAAAACGGGGAAGGAAAGGCCGGTTCATGGGTAAGGGCAATCTTGTTGATCAATTTCTCAGAGTTGTAGACCATCATTTGTAGCTTTCTCGGGGAATATGGATAGCCATGAATGTACTTGGTAGTTTTGTAACTTTCTCTGGTTAGAATAAAGCTTCTTCTTTTTGTTGATTACTGTTGATGTAGGCAACTCGTCTAACCAGGTACGTTTTTATTTATTTTTTTTTGTGTGCGCGTATTCTTGAATATGATCAAAGTTATCATCATCAATTTGAGTTAATTTTACTGATGAATGACATCGAAGTGCTCAATTCGGAGTATCTGACACATCTATGTGGGTTTTCTTTTTTTTTTTTGTTTTTTGGTGCGCGCGCGTGTGCAATGAGGTCAATCCCATGTGAGCAGTTAGCGGCGCCGTTTTATTGAAACGTGGGGGATGTATGAATTGGTAGTGGGCATCAGTCATGATGTATTGATAGCTTTACAAGTCTCTCCTCGGCTGTGTTTTTATTTTAAATTTTTTGTTTTTGCGTCCACTAGCAAGCAAATAGTTTGTACTCGCGAATTCTGCAACTGAAGGCCCTGCATGCCCCTCTCTACTCAGCTGCCTGCTGCAAAATTCGGTGCCTAATTTGTATCAATAAATAAATAGATAAGTGAACGAGCCCTTTTACTCACTCCTTTCTCATCATTTATGAGTATTTCACATATGAATTAAAAGTGTGTGCGTGTATATATATGTGTATGGCTAGTTTGAGAGCAAATGTTCACAAATGAAGGCATGGAATGAAAGAGAATAACATCGTTTTCTCATCTGTGGTACACTCAAAACACTCTTGTTTAAAAAGACTGAGTTAGCTATAGCTAAGATGATGAGAAAGAGACTTCCATGATTACAAATTTACAATTCAATCCATTACATCAGACGAGAACCTCCTCTTCCATTCTATTCCATTCAAAGGCAAAGCAAAGGCCTGGCAGCCGGGAAAAAACAGGATGATTGTGCAGTGCATGTGGGTGGGCCCTCCGAATTATCCATTGCTGCGCAGGCAGCGTTGTCATATCTTGTTCCTTGTTCTCTCTAATTTCACCCGGAAAATTCAAAAGTGAGTGCGGGCCCTCGGCCTAGCTAGCCACTTGGGGTCTTTTTAATTCCATTTGGCTCAGTCTCAGTCAGGGTCGGGCCTCCACAGACTATAACTATAGCATCTATCCGATTACAAAAACTGAAGTATTAGTAGTTATTACATATGATATTAGTGAGAGTAGTGTAGTTGTAGCTTTGCATGCATTATAATTTTATATATGTATTCTTAATTAGATAGGCAAAAAATAAATGATTGGATATGGGCATGCAGTTTATTCCTCAGTGTTGAGAGACAACATCGATCCTAAAACCTCTGTGTATTGTGGCCTCGTCAACAAGGAAGAAGGAAAAATGGTTGGGAGTTGAGAAATAGTTGTTGAGTCTCTAATCATTGAGCCTCATTTAATAATAAAAAGGTCAAGAATATATACGAATTTTTAATAATAATAATAAGCAGATGTCCCACATAATAGTAAAATAACTTCTAGAGGAACACAGTTCACAACCAATTTATAATAATGCCAACCCTTCAACCCCATCCCATGCATCAATTATTTCTGGTTATAAAATATTTAGTTTTCGGGATGAAAATTAAAAATATTTTATGATGAGAGGAACTTTTAACTAATAAAAATATCTAAATAAACTGTTCTCGATATTTAAGTTGCATAAATACCAAATAATATGCAAAATATATGAATATAGACTTGTTTTATATCGTCTTAATTATTGAATTACCCAGTTAAATATTCTCAGCGGAAAGGAATTAGCTTTATGTAATTGAAGAATGCTATGGAAACTGGCAAAGCAAATTAATGAAGAATTATGTATGTATCAGTTGTAAATTAGCCAATTTCATTACTTGGGTGACAATCCTAATTTTATTTCACCTCCTTAAAGTAATTATAGAAGCACAGTGTTGATCGATGATGATAATAAAGAGAAAACCATATATATAAAAATAGGATGTGGATTAATAAGAGTTTCTAACTATATACAATCAAGCATATCCAGTAATAAGCACATAAACGTATAGATTCTCTCACATAATATTCATCTTATAATTAGCAAAGAAAAGAAAACAACATTGTTAAGGATAAAATAAATTAAATTGATGAGGTCGATCGAGAGATTTCAAATGCCAAAAGGGTTGATTACAATGGACGATGAGTATTGGTTGGATGGGAAAAGAAAAATCCTGGGTTGGGGTAAGGGAAGGGGCATGAAAGAGAGAATATTATAGAATAGAATGAATATATATATATATAAGCATGTGGGTTGCCATGTGAAGAGCATTAAATTTTGAACAAACTCAACCTCCCACTAAATTTTTAACATACAATTCCATATGATAATTCCATATGATAATTGTATGAGAAAAAACAAGGCCCCATGTGAGAATCGTTGACCCTCTGAACAATGGATATAGAGCTAAAACCCATCTGTATGTATATATCTATGAATGATTATATGCAGAAGAAGCTTATGAAATTTAATTAATTATTAAATAAAATGATATTTTATGGAGCTAACTAAACCCATTATCAAAAACCAAGATGATGCTGCAAGATTCACCGGACAAAGGGTTTTCCACTTAATTAATTCAACAGAACCAGTGAATTTAATTTTTATATGTTTGCTTTCTTTTTACATCTTTCTAAATGGCTTGGCTGCAAAAGACCTAAGCCATAAGTCTGAGCTGATCGAAAAAGCAGATTTGTATTTCATTATTATTAAGAAAAATTAGTCTTGTATAATTGTATAAGACTAGATACAATTAACTAAAGCATGACCCAATGGAATCATCAAAACCTTACAAAATCCAATGGAATGCTTGAACAGTACTAAAGAGAGGAAGAACCTGAGTTAGCTTTCCAAAATATAATTCAGTGGAGAAATCATATCGTTTCATGATCTTGCTGTTGGCACCAAGATTTATGTGCATATATTAATGAGGTTAGTAGGACATACAAGTATATATATATATATATTGTGAACGAACTTAGTTGACCATACGTAAAAGGGAAAGAGAAGCACTGAAATATCAATTTACATGGCAGAAATTTAAAACTTTATCCTTCGTACACAGTATATACATGTAATATTTCCATGGAACTATAATTAGTAAATCAGCTTTGGCCCGACTTTAATTAATTTGACCCTTTGAGACATCGATAGGAAACACTATAGTGGCCACTGGAATTGCCGGACATCCACCGAACAAATACCCGCTTGTTGATTTGGGTGACAATGATAAAGTTTTATTATGTGGTCAGTCCATCGATACTTGGATATGCATTTATGTGGGGTTGAAACTTTCAGGGCTAATCAGGGTAAGCATGCAAGAGCAACCCCACATGCTTGCCCATGGCTTGTCTCTCCTCTCCTCTGTGGACCTGTAATTTTGTAACAGTCTTTTTCTCCATCGAGGACAATACTTGACTACGCAGTTTTTCTGAGCTCATCACATGCCGAGACAATATCTGGGTGGTAGTCTGGTAGCCAATACCTTCATAAGTAGCTTAATTCACAAATCCTGGTTTTTAATTGGTACGTAACTAAGCAAATGCGTTAGCTAATTAGCATATTGGTAGACACAAGGCTTTCATTGATCTGATTGTTTGGAGGCAGAACAGCTTCATTACAATTCATCTGATATGTAACATCCGTTTGTTGATTAATGTTTTTATATGCTAAATTTTAGCCATGAAATCAGGGTTGTGATGCAACAGACCCAAGTCAAATCAGCCACGTCTATATATGTTAAAATTAGGTTGTACTCACAACCAAACGGCATGGTTCTCTAACAGAGAGTGCTAAACGTTAACTCCATTGACACACGGCCTTAAAGCCTACTCATGATTGGACTTGTCTCGTGATTCACGAACCAAGCATTTGCCCACTGATAAATGAAAGAGAGGATTAGGGCAGTTAATTAACTACAGTCGTTACAAGTCGAACAAAAGATCAAGTAATGAAGTCTACATTAACAGTGAATGCAAGCTCATCCAAATCGAATGCCCGTGTATATATATATATATATATATATATATATAAAAGGTTAACAAGACTACAGTGACGCTACAGTATACTTGCTTAGTAAAAAAGTAAGTGCTAGTGCATGTAAAGACATGCGAAAAGATGGATTATTGATGAAAAAGAGATGGGCCACGTACAGTAATTAAAGATTTTGTATTGGCTTGAAATGATTATCAATTCCATTGAATTATTGCAAGTCTATCAGGTACTTGCAAAGTTGCAGGTCCTTTGCTTCAATTGCTTACCTCATCAAACCATTTTCTTTTATTCAGTATGCAAGCCAAAGCAAGTTCATGATCTGCTTTCGTCACTATCACTTTTCCTTTGCTAGCATTCATTGCTGATTTTCTTCCTTCATTGTGTAGTAATCTTTAAATGATGATAAATAATTTTATCAATTAGCACTGAACCTCATCATTATATATAATTACATATATAATATACATACTCATTCATTATATTTAAGTGCCTTTATCTTTTTGTTGATTAATTAGATAATTAGGAAATATATTTGCATCGTGGTAATTGATTTAACTAAGGAAAATCCATAGTTATCTCAACATTGAACATTTTATAATGACTTTTTGTTTTATGCGTTTTGAGTTTCACGTTGTTCCAAATTTGCTACACTCAATTATTTGAGTGATTTAAATGTATCACTAAATTAAAAAATAAAATTTGTCTACGTATTAGGCGTTAATTAGGCTATTGATAGTCCTTAGGAACCTAATTAATAACATTTACAAGTTGAAATATTTAATATATATTTCAGCATCTCTAATTAATCTTCTTGTAATCAAAGGAGAAATAAGGTTGTGTTTAATAGATTTAGATTACAAGTTTTTGTGATTGGGCAAAACAAAATTATAGTAATAAAATAATGAATTAAAAATTAAAAAAAATCTTAAGGATACATAAAGGATCGTGTGCATTTGTACAATAAATAAATTTAATTTCGTGTTGTGGACTGAATTAGCGTGTTAATAATTAGTAGATGGACCAATTTTCTTGAGTGAAAATCTTCTAAAAGATCTTCCAAATCAAGAGTAAGTGGTGCAATTAATTGGGTTCATAATTAGCAATTAATCTCTTTGACCCTTTGGAAATCAGAATGTAATTAATTATATTATATATGTATAATATATGCTTAGTTGGTTGACTTTTCATAATTATGCACGTTAATTGCAATTAAACAATCCTCAATAAAGTACGATTAATAATTACACCAACTGAATAATTAACTTATTTAAAACCTAATTACATGTCATAGATAAAATATGAGCTCATCGTTGTATGAAGTTAATTAGATAAACCCACCCATATATATTTTGTTTGTTTCGGAAGAAAGAATGATGAAAATACATACATTCATTCATTCCCTTTGGTGCTACATCCATAACATGTTGCAACCAAGGGTGACAGCAACTTGACTGCAAATAAATATAATTTCATTTAATATTGGCTCAATAATTTAATTAATTTCTTGAAATTGGACACAATTATTAAGGAAAATAGCCAGAATTTTAACGATTTCTTTCAATATATATATATATATTTATACATAACACAGGCCAACAAAAGATTATTAGAAACGGCACGAGTTTCAAAAGTCGATCTAAAGTACACATAAATATTTAACTATTAGAATATTTTTTTGAATTTTTCCTGAAATTAGAGAAGAATATTTTGAATTTATAACACATATATTATGTGATTATTAAATCTCGGATTCAGAATAATTTTTTTTTAAAAGTTTCGTATTTGACAAAAGTTATTTTGGAATTCCGAGATCACTTGGTTATCGAGGGAATTAATATAGCTAGGGACTATCGGAAAGATAACATATGGCTTTGGTAAAATGATCAAATAATCAACTTAATTGACAAATGAAATTGACCAATTATAAATCTATAATATAATATATGGGACACATGGCTTAATTGGAAAAGTATCATACACGAATTATGTCAACAATTAGTGACTAGCTAGGCAGGTATATATTGAAGGATGAAAGTAGCCTTCAACCAACCACAATAATTAAAAATTTATCTGTAATATTATTTATCAATTAGTATCGTTCTTCAATAATTGATACCTCCCTTTAAATGATGTTAAGACAATATATATGTATATATATATATATATATATATCGGTATATCACGTCATAAGAAAAAAGAAATATTTATATTTTCTTCAATAAGTTCTATATATTAAAAAGGAATCTTGACCCATGATTTAATGTAATGTAATCTATGAGATGAACAAAAATTTTGGAGATATAAATCAGAAAAGAATTGATGGGAATTAATGCATACAATAATAGATAGATAGTGGTGAAGTGGCCAAAACAAGAGGCAATCACATACTGACATTTGACTACATTGAGATGAACATGATCACTACCTTCTCCATTGAAAAAACATGTTCGGTTGTTCAAATCATGCCAAAAAGTTGTTAAACATTATTGCACAGCTGCTACACATTGAAAGCAAGTTCCAGTCCTCGTTGTCAATTTTTCCTGCTCTCTCACATTCAACTGTCCATGACTATTAATTCATTTAATTTTTTTCCATGCTTAATTTCAAACACATAATAAATAAATTAAGATAAATATATATTATATATTTATGATTTTTTATTAAGCGATCATTGAAAGTGCATTTAATATTATAAGAGTATGTTTGAGATTGTCGCTGAGAGAAATGAAAATGATTTTAAAGATCCAAAAAGTCATTTTAAGTGTTTGATAAAATTTTTTAAAAATTATTTTTGACAAAATTACATCATCCCACAATAAATTTTAAAAAGTAAGAGAAGAGTTACTTTTTAAAATTTAATTTTAAAAAATAATTTTATGTTTAAGTATAATACTAAATATATTTATTTAAAATTATAAAAACTCAAAACTAACCTTACAAATAATTCTTAAATTTTAACTTTAATTGAGAAATAAAATTGTTAAAACCAAATTTTTTTTTCATTACTTTTTTACTTTTATTTTTAGTTTTGATATATATATTTTTTTATAAATTATTTTTTAAGTGAGTATGGATTATATTATATTACATATTTAAAATAATTTTTATTTATCACTATTTACTATGTACATTTTAATCATTTATATTGTTACAATATTTTTAACAATAAATTTATTAAACGCACAAAACTTATTTTAAAGAATATAATATTTTTTAAAATAAAATTTATCAAATACTAAATTAATTTTTTTAAAGTTGATTATTTTTATAATATAATAAAAACTTTTTTTTTTTCGAAATTCACAACAATTCTAAACTGGCATAATTTTAAAAAATGGAAGAAATTATATATGTATAAATAATGATCACTTATAGACTTCTTAAAAGCAATTTCAAACGAGACTTTATGATATCTATCATGTTCTCTAAAATTATTAATGCACTATCCATTAGCAATATACAAGCATATATATATGTGTGTGTGTGTGTGTGTGTATGTATACGACCAACTATGGGCTGTTGAACCACCTAAGACTGGGAGGTCAAAAAAGTATTGCTGCAATGTTGACTCTAATATTGCTGTGGAAAGGTGATCCGCAGAAATAATAATCAATATAAATATATGTATGTAGAAAGAATCAGAACAATATATCAAACAAATAAAAGCCTAAGCCCCAAAGCCCCGATTAGCTGAAGCCTCAAGCCTGCAGGCATAGCCAGCCAAGACTAGATGAAACCATATTAATTCTCATCTCCCACTATACCAACCGAAGGTAACTGTCAATCAAATAAATAGAAGAAGTGAAACTAAACTATAGCATAATTAAATAAGAACAAACAAAATAAAGACAAATGAAAGGTGGGAAAAACCCAAAAGCTCCCTCAGTAATATGTTTTAAGTAGAGGAAAGGGCCAGAGTCGAGGCCCCCTCCGACCAGCTTGTCTCAAATTCCACTGCCCTATGTCCCTTAGAACATGGAGGAAATTATGGCAGTTTTCTCTATTCTAAACTCTTTTTCTCTCTCAGACCAACCATAAAAGCTCTCATGCAACACCAAACACAACACTTAGTTCTTGTACCAACAAAAACCATCAATCCCAAGTGAGAAACTAGAGCAGGAAAAGAAACCCACTTTTCTCTACGCTATCATTTGCAGTCAAATCCAACTATAAAAAAAAGCACCCATAATACACCAACACTTTGTCCGTCACTTTTTTTCTAAGCCTTGCAAGGTAAGTGTTCTCCATATCCTATATCAAAACCTCTCTTCAAGAGCCGAGGTTTCAAACCATCAGCAGAAGAAGAAAATGGAGATTGAATCAGTTAAGTGTGAGTGTTGTGGGTTGAAAGAGGACTGCACTCAGGATTATATAAGTGAAGTGAAGGCCAAATTTGATGGGAAATGGCTCTGTGGGTTGTGCTCGGAAGCTGTTAGAGATGAAGTAAGTAGAGGGAAAAAGCCTTTTGGTATGGAAGAAGCTGTGAAAGCTCACATGTCATTTTGTGGTAAATTCAAATCGAATCCTGCTGTTCGAGTAGCTGATGGTATGAGACAGATGCTAAGAAGAAGATCAGGAGATTTGTCTTCATCACCATCTACTTCTAAGAAGTATACAAGATCCGCAAGCACTAAGTTGTATTAATCAACAATCAGAAGTAGAAGGGAGAGACCGATCTTAATTCTCTCCTTGGTTTGCAGGAATAAATCAATTAATTATATCGCTAGCCGCCTTCATGGCTAAGTGTTAACTCTCTTTGTACAGAGGATGTTATTCCAAAGAAGGCTTTCTTCCCAGTTTTGTTTCTGTTTTCCCACTTATATCATAGTCAGTATGTTTTCATCTTCTTTCCTGCCTAAAGAGCACAGAAATTTTCATCGGAAAATCTTAATTTATAACTCGTTCGAGAAAAACAAAAACTTGATGAGTTTTCTTAATCCTTTTTTGGGTTTCTTTTAGTCTTTTCAATTCTTTAATAATTTTCCTCATTCACTTTTGCGTTTCTTTTTAGCACATCTCAACTGTACGTATTCATCCTATGGGGTTTGAAGTTTCATAATGATTTATTTTTCTAAATTATATAGTCTAATTTAATTTATAGTATAATTCTATGGAAGAGGTTAGATTTAAAAAATAGGCTAAAACTTGAAGAAAATATTTATATGATTAATCGTTTCTTTTTCTTTCTTTTTATGTTTCTTGTGAAAGATAATTTTTTAGTTTTCTTACCTGGAGGCTTAGTTGGTTTGGGAATCAAGAAAAATGAAGAACAAATCTGGATTAATTTTCTATATTAATGTACATCAGTATTGGTCAACTTCCCACTCCAACAGAAAGGACTAAATCAACATATATATATATATATATATATATATATTATGCCATAAGCTAGCGTCAATTATTTAACCTAAAATATTATGAATTTTCGTTTCCACTATAAGTAGTGGTTGAGAATGGAATCAATGAAATTTAATTTTATTAAATTTTTTTATGTTAGTGTCCATAGCTTTCTAATGACAAGATATGCAAGCCATGATCATCTACATTAGTTTTCCATATGATCCACATTATATATAAGATTTTGATTTCTGAGATCTTCGGACAGCCATTTCCTCAGATATTTTATCCCCAATCCTCAAGTGTTCCAGCTTCTGTTGCCATCAAAAGAAAAAAGAAAATTTACTAATTGAACCAATCCTTAAGTCATTAGATGAACTTGTGATGTCGGGTAGGGACATCCGGAATCAGATTCTGAGATTATACATGTGAGGCTTGCAGTTAAAGGATATTTTGCAGAGTACTCGCAGTTTCAACTTACAGATATATAGATAGATAATAGATATGCGTTGTCTCTCACAGAACACGACAAATGTGTTTCTGCTGCTGCCGCTGCTGCGAGATCAATTGAGAAGAAAGTATGTTGTAACTTCTTTTGAAGATATATTCTACGGACAAAAAAGACATAAAACTTTTCAACTTTATCTTATTGTGCTGGCTAATTTCTCACCATCAATTAATCGATTGAATCAGTACAAGATGTATTCTAGTAGTTGTTTCACAATCAAAAAGTAAGCTTGTTTGATAAAATTTACGTAAATATTTAATAAACCAAGTTTTATAAAATTATAATTCGAAAGAGATATAGATTAAATTTTTAACATAAAATATAAACACGTAATTAACCTTTTCAAATATATTTTGAAAAGTCCCAAATTCTCTAATTTTTTATATTATCCTCCTTTATCAAAATAGATATTTTTATTTTTCTCTTTTTTCATGATTATTTTTCTACTATAATCTTTTCACTTGGAAAGAATAACCTTTACCCTCTTTGTAGAAGAAGAACAAAGTGGGGCTATTTGAGTCTTTTCACTCTTAAACTTACCGGTAACTCTGTGAGAACGAATCTTCACCTGACCTCGTCCTAGTTGACCGTTAGATTTTCAAATTTCAAAACCCTATTACTTCACATAAAGGACTAAAGCCCTGCTAAATAGTAAATAAGCAAAACAACAAACCTACACAAACTCAAAAAGAAGCCATGAAAACACTAACACCATCATCTTCAGTGAAGTCGAGCACCACTATTACCACCATGGAAGAGAATCTAAGTGAAGCCCGAGACAGCTGCTACTACCCCGGATGCAGAAAAGATGCAAATTGCAACTGTGAAATTTGCTTAGCCAGCATCAATGCCACTCTCGACCTCATGCCTTTCAGCGTCCAGAAAAGCTCACTCACGAAACTCTCAGCTTCTCGGCCTAATGATGTTCAAAGCACTCCAATCTCCTTCGACGCTTCCATTGTGTCTACACCCAGATCGAGTTCTTGCAAAGTAATTCACTCTCCAGCTTTGAAATCAACTGCAAGAGTGAGTGTGAAGGAGGTGAAGAAGAGAGAGACTATGAAGAGTTTTGGTTTATTCGGTGTAATTTTGAAGTTGGTTTTGGTTTTGAGCTTGTTTCTGGCAGCCGAAATTGGTTTTTCTCGGATGGTTTCTGAGGTTTTGAGGCCAGAGTTAACTCCTGATACTGTGAGGAAAGTTGGTGAAAGGTCTTGGGTTGTGAATGATATGAATGAGAGATTGAGGTTCTTGCAGAACGAATTGAAGTTTATTGTTCATGGCAAGATCTCAAATTGCAGCTGTAGTGATTCTAAATGGGAAGTTAGTAAGGTACTATTGGATTCTCTTTTTTCTCAAATCTTTCTCGCATAACTCCTGTTACCCTCGTCCTCTTTCATTGAGATGATTGAATGAAAAACTAATTAACAATCAATTTCGGATTGATGTTAGGATGATCTGTTGAATTCACGTTGTGTATTGTACAAGTCTGCAATGGAGGAGGTGAGCATATGGGGATGGCCTTTGCAGACAGCAGGATTGCTGACGACTGGATTTTCTTCTCGATCATTCACTATATTATCTGGCAGAGTGACTGAGGTAACCCCGTGAAAATACTTTTTTTTTTTGTATAAGCTTAATTATACAAATCCAATTCGTGACAATCTGATCTGTAAAGAAATATCTTCATAAAGTAAAATTCAATGCTATTTTCTTACTCGGTTTTTTCATATGCTTGCTTCATTATCTGGGTTTTCAAAGTGGTCCAACGGAAAAGTTGGATTCTCAATTCGGAAGGCGAACACTTCATGGGTGCACAAGAAATGTGGCACCTCGGCCATGCAACTAGATCCTAATACATGGATTCTGGAGTATCACCGGAACTCAATATTGGAGAACTCAAGATTGTTTTCATCAGCATTCGAGCTCCTCAAATACAGGATGTCTAGCATGGTAAGCAGGTTGAATGAAGAGCTTTGGCAATTTTATGCATTTCGAGACCAATACAGGGCATTCACGGCGAAAGAGCATATCAAGATACCAACTTAAAAGAGAATTATGGATACTGGTGGCTCAATCAGCAAACTTCAAATTCTCATCTCTTGTGAGAAGTTAACAGTTAGTTTTTTCTTCCATTTCTATTTAGTATAATGGAAATCATTCAATTGAATCTTCATTTAGTTCTCTTATATGTAGATTTCAAGTACTAGATGATTTAGGCAGAAAAGGGATTTTTGATGCTGTGTATCCTAAATTGCTGTTGTTCTGAAACTGAATTTTTATACGGTGAAAAGCTGATGCAATATTGCAATTTAACTCAATGGGCAAGAAACTGATTTTCTTCACTTTCTGTAATGAAATGCTTATATTTGTCGGTGAAGCCAGCTTCTTTTCCAGTAGTTCAGAATAATCTTTGCAGGAACGTCAATGATGGTTATGATATACACAAATACAGAGCTCCAGTTGGTTAAAAGATCACCAATAATCTTTACAAGAACACACACCAGCTTTGTAATGGTGAAACCTAGTCCTATCTCTGACTATAATCTCTCTGCCATACACCTTTGAAATCAACTTTATAAAAGTATGACAGTCCTCACAAACCCTCAGATTCTTGATTATGCGAATGCATGAATTTTTCTGGGCACTCATCAGCCCATAGCAAAGAGCCAACTTCTCACTGTGCCATAGAACCACTTCCCTCTTTTCTTCTTCCTCTAAATCAACCAATACGCTATGGATATTAGGAACATAGCCAGCACGCTTCAGCTCACTAACCACCTCATTTAGCTTTTCATAGATCTGGTCTGTGTATTTATGCCTTCTATCTGCTATCAGAAACTCGTGTACTTCGTTGTTCATTTCTATTATACTGCATCCTCTCTCTTTAAGCACACCTCTTTCTTTCATTAATTTCCTTAGCTCCCCAACATCTTCCCACCTTCTGTCTTTTGCATAAATGTTTGATAATAGCACAAGGGCCCCATCATGAGCCGGCTCTAGCTGGAGAAGTTGTTTGGCAGCAAACTCTGCTAATTCAATATCACCATGAACCCGGCAAGCAGCCATAAGTGATCCCCAGATGACAGCATTTGGTGCCAAAGGCATTGTCTCTACAAGCTCAAGAGCTTCTCTCAAGAGATTAGCTCGGCCAAAGAGGTCTACCATGCAACCATAGTGCTCATGTTTAGGAGTGATGTTGTGTTCATTAGTCATTGATGCAAAGATTTTCCGTCCCTCATCAACTAGCCCTGCATGGCTACAAGCATAAAGCACACCCACAAACGTAACCTTATTGGGCTCAATATTTTCATCTTTCATTTTGTGGAAGAAGCTTAGTGCATTACTAGCATCCCCATGTAAAGCAAAGGCATTGATCATACAAGTCCAAGATATCACATTTCTTCTCCTCATCTTCTTGAACACCTCTCTCGCACTCTCCAAATTACCACATTTTGCATACATATTGATGATTGCATTGTTAATACGCAAATCTTTTCCGAAGCCACTTTTATCAACATATAAATGGATCCATTTGGCTTGATCCAAGGCTCCAAGATGAGCACAAGCTGAGATAACACTGAGCATGGTAACCTGATCAGGTTTCATTCCCAAGACTTGCATTTCTTTAAACAACTTGAGAGCTTCTTGGGGCTGATTACTCTCAACATAACCAGATATCATAGCACTCCAGCAGACCAAGTCCTTTTCAACCATTTGGTCAAAAATTAAACGAGCATCTTCAACCTGTCCAGCTCTTGAATATCCAGAAAGCATAGCAGTTGACACAACTAAATTTTTTGGTGACATTTTATCAAACAATTCCTTTGCCATATCCACGCAACCACAATTTGCATACATGGTAACAAGTGCACTCTGCAAATGCGCATCAGGAACAACATTATTATCAATGATAAATTCATGAATGGCTTTTCCATAACCTGCATTCCCAGCATGGCCACAAGCAGATAAAATTTTTGAAAGAACCATTTCATCTGGCTCCACATCAGACATCTTCATCTCTTCAAAAAGCTTCAAAACGTCATCAAAAAGCCCACTCTGAGAATACCTGTTCAAAAAATTTCAGTCAGAATAACTATCCAAGTTAAAACAGAAACACAAACAAAAAAACAAATTATCAATCACCATACCCATCAATAATAATACTCCACGCAACAACATCTTTGTAAGACATTTTATCGAACGCCCTTCGCGCATCCACAATCCTCCCACACGCTGCATACATTCCCATGAGACCCGTCTGCACAAACGGGTCCGAATCAAATCCTAACTTAGTCCCAAGGCCATGAATCTGCATCCCCTCAGACAATCCCTCAACCCGTGCAGCCGCCTTTATAAGCGGAGGGAAGCTGAACCTGTCAACACTCAATCCTTCCATCAGCATTTTCACAAATACCAGGAGGGCATTTTTGGGACGGTAACTCCGCGATAAAATGCGTAGAATCTTGTTGGAAATATGAGATGGGGGCGTCCGAATTTGGGAGAATATAGAGAGAGCATAGTGGAGAGATGCAGGAGTGATGGAGGGGAGAGAGAATGAAGTGAGGAGGAGTTTAAAGAGGATAGAGTTTTGGGAATGGTTAGACGGGGATAGTTTGAGGATTTGGCCATGAGCTTGTTTCAGGTGAGTAAGGCTGGAGCACGAGGAAAGGGGATTGAGGAGTGTGCTTGTGTTAATACCGGTGCTGTGGAGATTGAGCGGTGTTGTGGGTTGGCCGAGAGTAAACATGGAGTTTTGAACTTCCGACTTGGGAGGGAAAGTTGGTTGAGTCGTTAAAACGAATTTTGTATCAAGTCTCCGAGGACTTGCGCGCGTGGCTTGTTTGGGATGGAATGGAAAAAGCTTATATCGTAATTTTCCTTGGGCCTTTAACAAATTAAATTGGGTCAGGCCCAAGTAATACCCCAGTGGGTTGTTCACGGAGCAAGAGTTGGCCGCGAACATAATTGGGTTCGTGGAATAGAATGGGAGTGCGTGTCACTGTCCAAACTCATGAACGAACCGTTTCACTTCATCTACAACTGGGAGCTTCTTTTGAAGAAACGGCTGTTGTCTCTGAAGAATAATACTAATACTGATGGGTGAAGTTTTGTTTGAACTTGAAAAAGTTCTCAGGTCTAAACAGGTTATGATTTCTCAAGTTCACCTCTTACCATCTGTTTGCGTTTATGCCTGTCTGCAATTTTTTGGGTTTTTCAGAACCTTTCCAATGCAACCTAGCATATAAACTCTTAATTGCAGAACTTTAATTTATGACCATGAATGCCATAGGAATCTGATTAATCTCAATCTTGACTGTCAACATTTTTAATTGGGGCTGTTCAAAATCAATCAAGTTCCAAGCCTTTCTTATGTGTTTCTACTTGTTAGGCTAATTTTGGTTAGGAGAAGCATCTATGCTAAGTGCTTCCTTTTTCTGTGGCTTCACTAGCGTGATCAATGCTTTGGAATGCCAAAGAGGCCATGTCTAGTAAATATTATGGTTATGATCTATCGTACATGTTACTTTATATTTTCTTGGTTTTTTTTTTTTTTGGAGAAATTAGGAATGTCATTTGAATTTTTTTCTGCTACATTTTGTTCTAAAACTCGTGATTTTTGTAGGAGAGATTGACATCTAGTGAAGCAAACATTATTTTGACGTGCAAGTCTAGGGCTCTAAGGGAGTTTACGGCGGGTGCTCTTGTTGGATCTGGTGTTACATGGTTGGGTATGTCTGTTTATTTGGATTCTGTTATATGATATACCCACATTGGGACGACTTGCCCTAGGTCTATTATAATGCTCATCTTCAATCCAGAAGCATTCATGTGGTTCTTTTTAAATGATTTCCTGTTTTAGTTTTTCTAATATTCTGGTTGAAGTTTCAACTTAAACTGCTACTTGGGTGCCACATTAGGCTTTATTTTCTCAACCTGTAGATTCTATGTCCCCGCTAAGAGCTGTTTATTTTTGGTACTATTGCTGTTGTCCTTGTTATGTTAGTTTTACAGTGAAAGGAACATTGCTTCTTGGAAGTTTTAAGCTTAAGAATTTAATTCATTTTGTCACTGGAAATGATTTGTGTAGAAAATTCACATTTTTTTCCCGTAAGTGAAACTTCGCATAGTTACATCTTTGACTGAATCTTTTGCTGTTTATATACATCTTGGTAAGCCTATTCCAATCTATTGATTAGGACATCAGATCAATGAATTCTATGATGGAGTTTTTTAAATTTATTTAGGTGCAGGAGTCCCATTATAACATTCCATATGTATCTAGTATTGATACAAGAGGTTACTATGGTATGGATTAACATTCTAACTGTTGTGATGGATGAAAAAGATATAATCATAAGAAACCAACAATAAAGTATTGCCGCACGTTCAACTATATTAGTAATGATTCTTACGGAGCTTATTGAATTAAGCAAGTTGGTATTCCTGTGTCTGGTTGAATGAAAAGGAGAATGAGAGAATTATTGTGCGTTGTTCCAACAACTGGATTCTCATGTAAATGTCAAACCTAACGGTGCAATGATTTAATCTGTAAGTTTTTGCTGGGCCCATGAAAGATTTATATCCATGATATTCTGCAAGGATAGATGTTGATATTACAGCTGCTGCAGCTATTGTTTCTTCTGCCTTTATTGTGTCTTTCTTTTTTTTTCTTTTCTTTTTTTGAATTTTTAATTTCGTTTGATCACTGACACAACTCAAATCCTTTCTCACAAAGGGCAACATTATTAGGATTTCTGGTTACTTACTCTTTATCTTCTACTTGTGATCTTTTGATAATTCTTAGGCCTCTCTTGCAGCATCATGGAGGCTGAACAAGTTTCTTCGACTCAACCTTTCAGGAGGTAAGAGAAGCCTTCTCTCCTTCAAGTTAGAATTTTCTAAATTGTTTTGCTGCAAATGCATATGTTACTTGTACCTTTAATCATATCCTTTGCAATGTTATGCGAGACCTTCCTTCTTGTAGGAGCTGCTGTTGTCCTAGGATTATGGAGATTTGGTATGTCCCTGGAGTCATGTGTTGATCATATTCTTGCAATTGAAGGAAGTCGGCTTCAGAAGGAGTTAGCAAATATGTAGGTTTCCTCATTTTGTTTGCTAATTGGTGGTAAACTTTTCCAGCTTGAGTCTTCTGATGAGAGGAATCTTTTCTGTCTGTATGCATGTGTGCTTACAGTGTGGACACTTATGTTATAGCATTGTCATATAAAGATCTATAGTCGTAAAACCTTTTGTGAATTCAACACTCTTTTCAGTGTTTCTTTTCTGGTCATGCAGTAGGAGTCGAACACTCAATTTTATTTTATGATAGCTAAAGCTTTTTATCAGAACAAAAAACTTGTGGATCTGTGGTGCATCCACTGTGGTTCATACAGACAATATTTGTTCTCAAGGTGCCTTTATAAATTAGAAAGAATCTATGTTGTTTGAAACTGTACTGAGTCGCATTTCATTAACATTTACCGTACTTAAGAATGCGAGAGAATGATACATCTGGCAGTTCACCAGTATTTCCTCTGCTCTTTTATTCTTGGCATCACTCTTTTGTATTCATATTATTGAATAGTATTAAAATGACAGAATTGTAAACAAATACCGGGATGATCCTTGGAGAATGCAGCTTATCTCTAAACATTTTTATTCGGAGAAAGTTTATGATGATTCAGTATTAGATCAGCCAAAAATAAGGTGGCGTTATAGGAACTATTTTAGTGATAATGTTGCTCACAGTCAGAGAACACATGAGAATGATTCTCATGGTGAATCCCATAGTGGTTCCCAGAACAAGTCCCAGGCTGAGGCACACAGTGAGGCTCATTCTGACATCCACAATGACTCTGGCCGCAAAAAGAATGATGTGGGGTCCAAGCACGTTCCTGTAAGTATACTAGATCAACTTTTTAATTTTCTGTGAATGAGCAGTTGTTTTCAGAATTATTCTATGGGTAATTTCATAATGATGAAACCGTGGAGAAAAAATGATATAAATATAGCTTGAACTTATCTGAACACTTTCTTTTCTCAGATATTGATTTTTTTTTTCGATAATTTTGTCTTTTAAAGTTAATTTGGGTCAATTTGTTCCAAGATTTTAAATTTTTGTAACTTTTCTTTTTCCATGGATTATTTTTATAGGATAGAAGTTTTACTTGGAATAATAAGGTTCAATAATAATCATAGGAACAAGTCTATCTATTTTTCAATTGCCCAGATTGGAGTTATCATATTTGTCAATTTGGCATCTAGCTTAGGATGGAGACAAGCATATTTACACAGAGCCAGTGAGAGTAAATTTGAAGCCAGGTGAGACTAAATTTGGATGAAATGAAGGAGAATGAAAATAATATTTGTGTAAGGAACAGATTGAACTCGTTCATTTCAAATCAATTTAACCAAAAAAAAATTCATTTTGCCTGTTACCGTTGATGAGTAAAGTTGCTATGCATTTGTGCGTGGACTTTCTAAGTTGCGGTGCTAATGCGTTGGCTATATTTGAGGGACTGGTAGTCCTCCAAAATGATTCTTGTTGAGAAACCAATTGCTGCTTTGGGAATTGGAATTGCTAGGGTACATTCTTTCAGTGATCATGGACTATGCAACAATCTTTCAGAGAGGCTTGTGCACACTGAACATGCCAATGATCAACTTAAGAAAATGGGTATTTATGGCTCTTTAGAACTTAGGTTAAAGTTGAAATAGTGGTAGATCTGATTTCACTAGAGCTGGTGTTATAGTCAGCCTCTTTTTACAAAGATTGAATGCCTAAATCAGGTTGCAGGTTTTCCTATTGTTAATTATCGGATATGCCAGTCTTTATTGATCTTGGATAAATGTTGTTGTGTTTTCTTTTAGAGAAAAAGAAACAGAAAAGAAACAGAAAGAGATTCTCATTGATTTGACACAGTTTGCAAGTTGTAACCTTCTTTTCAACTCATTAAGACCAGCACATCTATGATTTTTATTAACAAATATGACATGGATCAAGTGGATAAGAGTGTGTGGCATCATCTCTAAGGACTAATGTTGGACTTTTGATGTCTTGGTCTGCTGGTTGATTCTCAGTTGTGTTTATGCAAATGGTAGTTGAAAGAAAAGCACTGTTTTCCATTGCATTTGAATTCATTTACTATTAGCTAACCAGTTTTCTTCTTCTAGGTTAACTCTGCTGTTGATGTGATAGCAGACCCTCTAGACTGTGTTTTTGGTCATATGACAACAGCAGAGGAGATTCGTCATCCTAATACGTCAAGCACACAAACTGAACAACATACCCACAGTCATAAAAGATCTCACCGACGGCGTCGAATGCGTCATCATGATAACCTCTAGACCCTCAACATACCACAAGGACAGCAGTTTGACTGTTGATGAACATCGATGGAGAAACCACTGAGGTAAAGAGAAATATGAATCAGAGCTTGTGAAGGTTTTACTTTCTGAGTTTGAAACTTTCAGGTACCAAATTGTCAATAATGTCATTCTACTAAGGTGAAATTGTGTGATGAATTGTAAGTTTTAACTGAATACACATCAGGGGCACCATTTGGTTATGTGGCAAAATTAGCATTTTACTGAAAACAGCGGAAGCATGTTAACTGTAATCCAGGCAATTGGACTGCAGTTGGCTCTGGTGCCCATTTGAGGATAGCTAGCAAGTTGTGCTCAAGCTTGGAGTAGTTCTTCTGTTGCCAGTAGAAAGAATTGATCTTAACTACACAAATAAGGCGGGTATTAATGGCATAATATTGGGTTGTCTTGTGATTGACATGACCAGTTCCTCGTTGTCAAGAACAGAAATGCAGTAGAAACTACTGCAATGTTTGGGACCCTACATATACGCGTCGCGTTAGGCCAAAAGTCGATTAAGCGTTTTGCCTCACGACAAACTTTCTTCGTCATTTCTCGGAAGCTTCATGCCTGAGCCTGAGCCTCTCAACGCATCTTTATTTATTTTCTTGTCTTTAGCGGGAAAATTACTTCTAATTTCCTTTGAACATATAGACACGTAAAGATTGCAAACAGTAAATTATTTGAGCATGTTTGCTTGAAAAATTACAAATTTTCGTTGATGGAATAGAAAACTATAATAAAATGGGGTTATTTCTTTTTCATTGTAAATAGCGAAAGAAATAAAATTGTAGAAACATATTACGATAATTATAATGGATTATTTCATTTTCCTTAATGCAAACGGGATTATTTTAATTATTGTTATGATTTGATTAAATTTAAAATAAATATACTACAAAGAAATAATAATAATGAGAACGGTCATTTTCTTTTGATGACATGACAAGGACATGAATTTAATTTATGATTATTGTTTTTAAATGGGGTTGTTGTTAATTTATTTTTAAATGATTAAGTTGTTAATCCAATTTAATTTTCTTTTTTGGGTAATAATCCAATTTAATTTGGAACAAGAAATAATGGAAATAAATGTTAGTTACAGTACAGAATACAACCAAATATAAAACATAAGACAACTCATTTTTATAAAAACCTACGTATTATTATTCTATGCAGTAATAATGGGATAGGGAGTGGGAGTAGCACACCCATGACTAGGAATGGCATGCCGGAAATTTCATGGAACCACAGGGGCAATAAATAGCTATCATCTTCTCTTTTATCTGTTCTGTGATTCCCCCTTACCCCTGAAAAGGAGATTTCATTTCAATTCATTATAATTTACAAGCCCTTTTTCTTTTCATGCTCTCGTATTCATTCCCCTATTAAAAAAAATTTCTTTCTTATTTATCGCATACAAATTAATGAGAGTTTGACAAATCCATCCTTCTTCTCTTCAATCTTGTTAGGGTTTTTACACCATTCCTTTATGATTTTGCCTTTTTCAATTAAAATTTTGATTCGTATCTACACTTCATCACCTCTCTTTACAAGAAGAGCATCTTTGGCGGTATTATATCTCTTTCTTTGTCTGTCGTTCTTGTTTTCATTCTACCTTCTAATAGAAAACAAGAAAGCAACCATAACCATGAGGGTTCATCCCGTTCCGACGAAGAAGAGAAACAACATCGCCATCCAATATTATGACATGAATACGAATGGTAATCTTAATAATTCGAGAAACCCACAAAATCTTTCAGTTGGGTATCACAAGAAGCTCCGTCGCTTGCCCCATATCTTCACTCGGGTCTTGGAGCTTCCTTTCAGGTCGGACGCTGACGTGGCGGTCGAGGAGAGCCCGGATTGCTTCAAATTCGTTGCTGAAACGGACGGCATCGGTGAAGTGAGGGCCCACATGATCCAAATCCATCCTGGGGTTACGAAGATTGTTGTTAGGCCAAATGGGTTTGTAGAATTATCTTCGTTGGACGAACTGGAACTGGATATGTGGCGGTTCAGGTTGCCCGAGTCGACCCGACCCGAATTGGCGAGTGCTGTTTATGAAGATGGGGAGCTGATAGTGACAGTGCCTAAAGGTGCTGACTTGGAGGGTTTGGAGCAAAGAGATGGCAGCGGTGGCGGTGATGGTGTTGGCGGTGGTGAAAACGGAGAGTTTAGGGGAGGTATGGGAAATAATAGGCTTGTGCTTGTACAGTAAAATAAGATATTTTATATTTACATTTATGTTTGTTACTCTTTAACGCGGAACTTTATTTTTCAAGTTTAGTTTTTTAAGGCTCCTTTTTTACAGTTCATCTTCAATGAATCAACAAATGTTACTTTTGTTGCATGATGATGGTATTGGCAGTCGTACTGATGATGGTTCTTGAATTCAGTTTCTAATATGATTTTGGTGATCCTTTTAGCTATTTTTTTTTTCTCAATCGTTGACTGTAGAATTGTGAATATGAGGTGGTTTTTTGGTGCTATGGGTGTTTTGTAGAAGAAAATCTGCATGCCGTGCTTCACATTTGGTATTTTTGTTTGAGATGAGAGGAATTCACTTATAGTTGTGAATATTGTGTGTATAGTTGCTTTGGTTGCATAATTTGAAATTACTAACTTAGTTAAATGTCTCACTAGAGTAGAGATTTGTGTTCTTGGTGTCCCCAGTAATGAGTGGTATAAGATTCAAAATGTTTAGTTTTGTTCTTTCCTTCGTTTCTTTTTTCCTCACTAATTGATTAGAGCCTTGCATTTACATAGTGTTTTGACCTAGTTCTAGAGATTCATAGGATATAAAGTTTCTTTATTGTGTGATTCAACCCTGCGAGAAGATTCAATGAATAAAATGTGGTGAAATGAAGGCATTATTTTGCTTTTTCGTTTGAAGAATTGGTTCCTCTTTTACTTCGTGCCTAAGAATATATGCATCTGTTCCATTTATGTGTTTAAATTAAGCCATGTAATCTTGGACTTAAAAGTGCTTTTTGTAGACCATTTGCTTTTGCCTGCTTAAGATATGTCTGCTTTGCTAACTAAGATAAAGAATGCTATCTTTGAAGTCTTTTTGGCCCATTTGTTTCTTTCTACTAGTAGTCCAGCCCTTTTTCTTTCGTCTTCTTTTTTCTTTTGGAATTAACATTTCCCTTTCCCCCTCTCCCTGTGTGCCTGATTGACCTGGCCATCCACACCACTTGGGTTTCTTTTGATCTTGTTACCTTTTGCTGGAAATTATAAATCTAGTCACTAGAAAAACAATAGGCTTTATGATATTTAGTATTGGAAGATTTTTTTAACAGAAAATGTGCATTTCTATATTTTTATACAGTTTGTTAACATTCTTCTGAGTTTGTTCACAATTCATCTCGTGGTGCTTAATAGGTTTTATGATTCTGCTTCCTAAACCTGCTTTGGACATACTTTCTAAAATGTATTTTTCTCTAGCAAAAGGATATATCACGATTTATTATTATGAAATGTTAGACCATTGGTAACAATCTACCTATTTATACCAGCTAAATTTTCAGGCATAGGACTACTTCCATTTGTTCTCACCCCTTATTTAAAAAGGTTCAAATAGGTTTGAAGTATTTTGAGCAAAGTTGCCTTGCATTTTGTTTCAAGCACTACCTCTCCCCTTACCCCCACCGTAAAAAAAGAAACGTTTGAGCAATTCCATTGCACAAGTCAATTCAATGGTATGAGTTGTGTAAACCAAAAGCTTTCAAGTTGTGGATGAAGATGGTTAGGCTTAATTGATGCTGGAAAATCAGATGCCAACATCCATGCCTATTAATCAATTTCAGTTCAATATGGGATTCAAGTATGATGCCACTGAGATCTTGGCTTCACTATGATATTTGATTGGACTCTCATTTGACCCCCATATTATATATATTTTATATATATATATATATATATATAACTGAATCTACATGCTCTTCTCTTCATAAATTCGTTCAGGACCAAACACTTGTTAATGTTTGTGATCTAATCATTACTTCAATCATTCTCGAAATTCTTGGAGTACCTACACAGAATCCAACTTTTGCAATCTTTATTCTTTACGTTATGCAGCGTCCACATTGTTCAGTCTTTTGGCTATCGAAGGTGGGCAAGAATTTATGCCCTAGGCTTCAATCCTTTCTTTATCAGAGAATGGCTGAACGTTATCTCATACGTAGAATCATTGTGGCCATTAAATTGTTTCCGTTGCGTAATTTACTAAATGAATGTACGTTCGTAACCTTCTTTCTTTTTTTTATGCTTCTTAATTTTAAAAATATTTGATGGTACCCTCGCCTAATTGATGGTTACAGATTTTGTTTAATAACACTATAGACAAATTTAAAGTCGCAACACCTTCCAACATCTCCTAATCTGAAGCAAATATTTGGCAGACGGAATTGGCTCGTGCCTTTTGTTACCTCATGAATCACGAAAAATCCTATACAAAAATGTGATCTGAACAGTAACTTTATCTAAAACTTTCCTCCGACATTTTTACAATTCCTCTACAACCATCACGAAATGTTTTCAGTGGTCAGCAGAGCTAATAATAAAAATGTTTCAGCAGCAAAATTTGTTAGTTCAGATGGCAAACTTAACCTATCATAAACCGTAAGGTTGTTTCTAATCCCCAACTTCTGGATCAAAGAATTCCTTCAGAGTCTCTTTAGAGGTTCTTCCAAATCCTTTTGCCACTTCTTCCATATCCTTGAGTTTCAACAGTTCACGTTTTATCTGATCTTCCCGATGTTTTATCAGATCCTCCTGATCCATGATAGCATCCGATAGTATATCTGGGTTGGCATTCGACATGCGACACGCCAATCCTGACCCTCTCCTTGTCAAGTTGCTGGTACAGATTACAAAGATAATACTTCTGTGCATGAAGTCTTTCTTCTGCAACTTTATATTCAGACTCCTGTGACTTTCTCAGTGATTGGAGAACCTGATTAATCTCTTCCTCCAGTTTTTGAGATTCTTTCAGGTAGTCAATGTACATTGATGTTGTGGGCTCCAAGCTAGGTCTAGCACCTACTTCTTCGTGATTTGTAACTTTAAGTAAACCAGTTTCATTGGGAGAGATACCTGTTTACAAAGAAAACAAAAACAATGATGAAAGAGGGAGGCACATCACAGCTATCATTTGCGAGCATATGCAACAAAATATGGGCAACTTTTGACCG
Source organism: Melia azedarach (assembly GCA_028052125.1). Lineage (NCBI taxonomy): Eukaryota > Viridiplantae > Streptophyta > Magnoliopsida > Sapindales > Meliaceae > Melia > Melia azedarach. The sequence goes on along the minus strand of CM051396.1, from coordinate 3,130,721 downwards.
GCAACTAATGTATTTTGCTATTTGAGCTGGAGATTAGAGTTTATAGCATTTATATAATCATCATCGGTGAAATGTATATCCATGAAACCAACTTTCATAAAAGAACATCCTCTCTTACAAATTAACACAAATCCCAAATATGCCCTGACATCCCTAGTCAAACTCCCATATGACAGACTCGATACTTACCTATACTTAGGTCCATAATTTGGTAGGTACCCAACATTTTCTAATTCCATTCTTTCTCTTTCATAACAACAGGAAATATATTTACTTTCAATGAAAATATTTACAAGACGTGAACAAGCCGTCCACTGGATTTCTGTTCATGAACAAGTACTTAGGACTCGTGAAAGAATCATAAGGTCATGATTTTATCTCTTACAAATCCAAACAGTTTCCACATTATTGAAAAATCACAGAAATACTAAAACAATTTGATCCATCACCTTTACTTGGTCAACCTGTAATCATAATATAACCTGCCAATTCCTATTATGCCCAGTCCTTTTAACTCTCGAAACCTCTCTCCCCTAGTATACTTAAGATTGATTACATGTGTTAATATTCTGACTGATTCCTAACTAATCCTTATATACCAAATAGCTATCACATGTCATGGAAGAATTGACAGGCAAATTTTTTTATCATCGACCTTAATATAACTACATGCATTACAAACATAATTTTCTAACTCAACTACAATATCAATGACATAGCTATAAGTGATCTATCTCAAAAGTACAACACAAATCCTTGGGGGTGGGTGGGTTTGGTGTGCATGGGCACTGCAGGGAAATGACCAAGAATTAGGTGGTCATTTTGTTAAGTCAACTGTGACAATCCACCAAACAAAAAGCTTTCTCCAAGCTCAACCAATTAACTCTCATCAAGCATCATGCATGCAGACTTGTTGGCCAGGATGAGGATTATTTCAGATGGGATGTAAAATACTGGAAATTTACCGATAGATATAGCTAAATCAGTGTCTTCAACTTTCCAGATATCTTCGAGAGAAGCCCCACAATTAAGCTGACGTAAATATTACATATCAACCAGTCATGCTGCTGGTTTCGGAACTGAAAAGGTGAGGAAGAAAAAGCAAGACAGCAATTGTTGTTCTACCAAAAGTCATCATCTTTACCTTTTCAACTGCCAGTTTGATACGGCTCAGCAACTCCTTTGCACTGTTTTTCTGCGAACCACGCAAAATACAGACACCAAGATTTAAAATTTTCTTGACATCAGCCGAGGCATAAACAGATTTACAGACATCTACAGATCTAGCAACATGTGAAACCAGATCTGTCTTTGCATCACAGCGGCGGCAACAGTACTCAGCATCCAATCCAATGCTTCCTGCAACAGTCCCAGCCATATAACATCGGAGTGCACAATTCAAGTGAGCAACATGTCCGCATATATAACCCTCACCCACAGTTGCTTCACATTTGATGTAACTGTAGCCTCCGTGATCCAAACTTATAGTCTTATTACAAAGAATACAAGAGCAATCACGACAGAACCGAGGTTCACTGCAGCAAATGTCACAAGGCATGACAGTTAAAGATGAGTTTTCTGCTTGCACCACAAAACTGTTGCACTTCTTATTTCCAGCCTTACAACCCATGTCTTCAGACTGGGAATCAGACCCAGAGTATTCTGCAGTTTCTTCGAAAATTGGTGAAAATAAAGTACATCCCTCCACATTACCTGTGCTAAAGGAAAAAATTTAACATGTCAAACAGAAAAAGAAAAAAAAAGAAAAAAGGAGAGAAAAGAGACATATAACTTGTATCAACAAGATACAGACGCAATAATAAACACAAGTATGCAGAGCAGGATATGCAATACAAGAAGGCTGCATCCAAAAATTTAAAAGTTAAGACGACAAAAAATAGAACAAGAATGCCAGGGTGAGCATCCATCATGTACAAATTCTGATCATTCAGATCAAGATGCTATGACAAGAGGTGATAATGGTACAGGACATGTCTGTGGATAGTGAACATGTATTATAATGCATGGCATTTTGAGTGTTTTCTGGGTTAAGCAGGTGTTTTCTTCCGCAGGCTTCCAGTGTCATGGGACCACAATGTGGTTACCCTCTGTAATTAAAACATCTATCTCCGATGAAGGGAAGTTGAAATTTATATTTGTGAATGCAACAACTGCTATCTTTCATGATGTATTTCATTGAACTTCCATCATATCAGAGAACTCATATTGTACAAGATATAAAACCACAAAAATCAACCCAGCACTTATAATATGCGATGAGAAAAAAAAAAATAGCACTTAGAGCTGACCTTTTTTCAATAACTGCTTTACTGAGGGGATCTTCCAGCTGAATGAAGCAAAAAATGCGTCAATGTCTGCATCAGGAAATGCTGTTTGAATATACCTTTCAACTGAAAGCTTGCTTGCGAATGCACAACCACGTTTCTTACCCACCAAGCTGTCAAGACGGGGAAGATGTCTTGGAGGATACAGGTATCTATCCAGATAATGGCCAGTGATGGCAATTCTCCGCCCTACTTTCCAGCTCCAGTTATCGCCAGGATTGGGCCAATTTATAGGAGCATACGGCAAACCTTCACCGGACTCCTCAGGTGAAACTGGCCTAAGTTTTAGACTCTTTCCATTTATTATAGGTGTGGTTTCACTACTTTTATTAGTATTATCATTCTCCACCAAATCAATTTCCATTTCGTACAGAAAAGTAGTCGGCCGCAGATAAGCTGTAACTAATTCCATTGAGGGAATCATTAGCAATTAAATATATGAACTTAAAGCATAAAAATCATCTTTTTCTATTAGTTTCATTTGTGATTCATAAAAATCAAAGCCTAGTTAAATTTATTTCTATGAATAACATTATAACTTATTTGTATGCTAAATGATTTTAATTGCCAGACCTCAATACTATCTTTGAGCCCTTAACCATGAACTTAAATTTCAAAATAAATAGTTATTCCACGTGATACTCGAAGCCTGTTTGACAAAGAAGCTGCATGTGAAAATTTTAGAAGCACCTCGTTCAGTTAAACCAAATCAGTCCAATGTTTGAATCCACACAACGACAAGCTATTGAATATATCCAATCATACACTTGAAAGGGTCCTGTTAGATCTTAAATCAATTATTGGGCCTTTATAGCTTAAGCTCTTGGCTTTAATGGCGCTTCACTGCCATGTTCTCTTATACCGCGTTTGATAGCATCAAATTTCTCTTCTGAATTGAAAATTAACAGTACTAAAATCTTTCATTCCCTAACTTCTATGAACAGGATAGATTCTACCCAATTCTTATTTTATGACGGAGACCTATGCCACCAAACACAGACTTAGGAGTAATCAATCAAAAATAAAAAGTTCTTACAAACTTGTTTATGTATGTTGTTAAACAGCTTAATTATCTAATTATAAGTGATGTAAATTGTTTTGGATTTGCAAAAAGACTCACGAAAAGTCATGGAGAACTTATTGAACATGACAAATAAATATCAACCTCGATTAGATTCTTATTTTTGACTCAAGAAATATTCTTTAAACTCAAACAACAATCGACTGAAAAGACTGAAGTATACGAGGATCAAGCAAAAGGGATCAAAATTTCACCTGAGACAAGCTTTGTTCTTGAAACTCAAAGACTCGGATTGCAAATAAGAGAAGTTAGGGCTTCGACGTAGAGTAAGTGACCTCTCTATCACCTGCGAAAACCAGATTAAATTTCTCACATAAAAGTAACAGAAAATGATTCCAATGTTTCAAGAAAACACTTCTCTAAAACAAAACAAAGAAAATTAATTCAAAATCACTTTTATGGATTTCAAATTTGTAAATAGAACTATCGAGAAGACACGGAGAAAAAACTGAAGCAGACCTTACAAAACCATAACGACAAAGACAGACAGTGAGGCCTTCAACAACATTGTTCGCTATTTGCGGACATCTGGATTTAAATACTGGAAATGGAAGGAGTGTTGCAATGACGGTTTTGCCCCCATCACGTCCTCGCTGTCCTTTTAAAATTCACCCGTAAGTTTATATTCTCAAGCGCCAATAACATAATAATAATTTATTTTTTTAATGTTCTGAGTAGGAACTAAGAATAATATCATAACTATTAGACTACAATTTAATTTAATTTAATTTAATTTAATTCAACCATTTACTTTTATAATATACTTTTTAGTATAATTGAGGTAGATAATAAAATTATAAAAGAATGAATCAAATGTACAGTTAACATCATTACAGCCAATTATATTATTGTTGCCAGAAAAATTCTAAGAGAGGAAGACCATGGATTCAGTCATATCTTTCGACAAAGAAAATGGACAATGTTCTAGTGCTGATATTATTTCACTAGGTGCATAGCATTGAAACCAAAATTCCATCAGGGATAGAGCTATAGCAACACCACAAACGATGACTTCCAGTCTGAGCTGCAAAAGCATATATATACACATCATCACACATATTTACATGGGAATTTTTACGGGAAAAATCATTTCAGTGGGCCAAATCTAGTGAGAATTTCAGCCTGACACTTTTCTGCATTTTCCTGCTTCAGCTCCCATTCTGCCCTTTTGGAGTTCGCCAGCTGAACTTCGTGCACTGTTTTTTTAATTGCATCAGCCACCTTCTGCTGATCATTGCTCAACTCAGCCATAGTCGTCTTCTTAACCTCAACTGTTTTCATAATCTCTACTTGTTGAGATTTAAGCTTGGAAATCTGATCATCAATTTCTCTGACAGCCAATAGGTTGGACTCTAGCTCTGTTTGAAGACGGGCCACTTTTTCTTTCTTTTCAATATATTCCTTCTTGAGTGAGATAACCATGGTCTTGTTAGCCTCAAGGACTGCAAAGAAATGTTTAGCTTGTTCAGTAATTCTCTTGTTCTCTAGAAAAACCTTCCCATATGATGGGATTTCTTCAATCAACTTTAACTTAAGAAGTTTTTCAGCACTAAGGTTGGGATCCTTCCGAAGGTTTGAAGCCAGATGTATAAGTTCATAGATGTTTTTAGAGCTGACCAGAGAAGGAAAATCCATATCAAGAAGAGAAGAAAGCTTACTGTGACTCTGAGCTTCAGCCAATTCATCATCTTGGGTAGGAGAGTTAATGGTCGCAGCATTGGCCAATGAAGCTTCAGAAAGGGGCTTTTGGAGGATGTCATCCAAAGAACTGATATAACTGTCAAAGTTCTCTGCCATACATTTTAGAGGGGAACGGTTATCTGCAATTGAATCATTTTCAGGTTGGTCATCCTTACAGTCAGATGTACTTTTTGTATCTTTGTTAGGTGTTGCCGCCTCTTCATTCAATGAACAAAATTCAATTTCGCCATCTGTATCTTTTGGCACAGCCTGTCTAAGAGATTGCCGAGTTCTTCGCTTCGCTGATGATGAAGCTGCAGTATGTTTCCTTTTCCACTTCAGAGGAAGAGGGATTTCTTCTTTCTCCTCTTCAACATTCTTCTGAGAATGCGAGGTAGCTTTCGCTGCACAAGTTAGAATTTTCCAATTAGTAAGAGAAAAAAAGAAAGCCATATGTAATATGAAGCAAGTGGTATACAGTAAAGCAACAAAAGTTTCGGACATCAAACTGACAAGTTCTTTTAAAACTTTCTACATGTGACAATACCAGCTAATTATAGATGCTCTATTGCTCTTCTCTAGGTCTCTAAAATGCAGCAATGCCCATCTTCCCCAAGAATGTTGCCATTGAGCATGAAACAAAAGCTATGCAAATATGCGATGTGAGGAAGTTTATTGTTAAAAGTAAAGAAAGTTGGTTTGATAAAATTCTCTGAATCCAGTTCATCCTTCAGGAAAATATTTGAAGATTCAAACCCCTACTAATTAGAAAAAGATTTGCATCCCCTAGAGAGAAAAGGCAAAGTAACACCAACATATCTTGGGACATTAAAAAGGGAGTAGAAAACTAGTTGAGCAAGTAAGGATATAGATAAATTGTTTAACAGTAGTTTCATGCCACTTCTCAAGATTCGATGCTTATCTACCAAATAAGTTTACTACAGTGGATTGATAAATTCACCAAGCTACTGCATAGTAATTGTCACTAGTTTCCACATAATATTTAACTAACAAATTAAACAAATTGACAACTTTGAAGCAATGGATATGTATGGCTGCCAATTAAACCATCTAAGACACATCCATAGACACAACAACAAAACTAATTGGAAAGCATCTATACAACAAAAACTGGAATTCCTTAAAAATCATAAACCACAAACAGCAATAAAGTTCATTAACATCCAAGGTCATATTAGGTATGCAAAAGCAGCATTTTCTTCGAATCCTACGTTGTGTGAATTAAGGTCACGAATTGTTTAGTTCGATCAGTTGAAACTGATTACTGGAAAACTAAATCAACATAAATGTTAACTTCTCTTTCTCATACTTCCATAGCAACAAAGGTATTTACATGGCTGCATGACATAGAAGAGTTTAAACATCACAAAATGAAATTATTATTTTCACACTAGATGATAGAGAGAAAAAATTCAAATATCATGTAAAGGTCAAATTTTGAGCTGACCTTTTCCAGAACAAGACAATGTTGATGGGATCCTCCAGACGAAAGAGGCAAAAAATGCATCAATATCTGCATTTGGGAATTCTTTTAGAATATAATGTTCAACTGAACACCTGCTGGCGAAATGTTTCGGACAAGTGGACTTCTGAAGACTTCTTGGAGGAATCAAGAATCTATCAGTGTAGTATCCAGAAGCACTGATCCTCCTTCCTACCTTCCAACCCCAAGTATCACCAGGATTTGGCCAATCTGTAGGAGCATATGGAAAACCTTCCCCGTCATAAAATGGTGGAACTGGATCAAGAAAATTATTCTCCTTTGCCATTTTCCTGCAACCAATATCTCCATCAGCAATATCCTTGTCTACAATTTTAGAAGCTGTAGAAATTAATAACTATAAATATAATAAAGGAAAAGTAAGTGACTAGTTTGCATAACAGAAACATTTTCTTTCTGTGTTTAACAGTATTTTTAAGATTAGTGCGGAGGATACTAGTGATTTTACACTTCTCTTCTACTCTATGTACATCTACTCCTCTAATAACTATTAAAAACCCAAACGCCAAATCCGAATATTTTGCAAGATTTGAGACAGGCTTAAGAAGGTCCGTCATTAACTTTGCTACTAGAATCAAATTTCAGCCAAAAAAAAAATGTTTGATATTTTTCATGGATGCTCACTTTTTACATATACATTGCTGAAATAAGTTGATTGGGCATCATTTGTTTCATCTAGCAAAATACCTTTTCGTTAAGGAGCGTCATCGAAAAAGAACTGTGGCTGAACCACCATATATATTTGATAAGATTTTTATAATAATGGGAAATTCTTATTTAACCTCTCATTTTATTTTTAAGTTACAACAGTAGTAAATAAAATTTTCCTTCCAGATCCTTCTAGTTTTAGCCAAGATTTGGTATGATCTTGAACTAGCATCAACTCCAAGATTATCCAAAGAAACCTCGTCGAAACCCAAGCCCATCACGCAAGCTTAAACAACACAGAATTATTTGTACCACAAGAAAATGGCCGTTGATATCGGCTTTGGTCGCCGGTAAAACTAAGTTGACCCTTTTTCTAGCAATAGCAACTGTCGCGTCGAGCGACAAACTGATTTCTAAAAATTTACAGATCAAATCTGTGTTTTTTTTTTTCCACTTAAAAAAGGTTAATGTCAATCGTTCGCCTCGCTCGACAGCACTGTCGAGAGTGACTTTTTGATGGACTTAAATTGCATGCTCTTACGCTCATAGTTCTTCCTTCTGTCAAAATAATTTGGTTTTAATGCATGCTCAAAATAACCGTTAAGAGAATAGATTTACCCAGTTCTGAGCCGGCTCCGATGTAGTGGCAGACGCAGCGGGGTGTTAGAAGAAATGATTTACACCTGCAGAACATAAATCAAAGAAAACAAAAGCTACAACAGAAAAATCAAACACCAACTTCGCAAATCACGTTTAAGACGCAGAAAACCAAAACTGTGAGCTTGCAGTTGAAAGAATTAAATGAAAATAAACAGGAAGACTACAGTGGAAATGGAGCTGGATTCCTCCCCAAGAGTGACCAGTAACTGGCAGCGGGGGTGTTTGACGAGTTACTCTGTTAAAATTACCGAGTTACCCTTTGCTGGTCCATTACAATTAACCTTTTCGTAAGGGGTATTTACCTTATTTTGACTGAAAAGTTGCAGACTTCAAGAAATGAAATCGGAAGTCGTGCTCTTGATTAGCGGGTCATTCGCGGCCCATTGGCCCAAGCCCAATCTTGCACCACTCATTTGAAAATAGTTAAATTATTTTAAACGTTATTATAACTAGCTAATTTCAAAATAAATATGTACAGGACAAGATTTTATTTGAAAAATATACTAATAACGAGATACATCTCTCTCATATTAAAAATATATGGAGTCATTATTAACTACAGCTTCAAGATTGTTTTATCCTGCTATTTTGTAGACAATATAGAAGGATTTTTCACTGGCTAATGCCCATACACAACCAATGTTCTTGTGCCAATAAAAGATCAAAATCTTATTGTATCTTTATCAGACAATTATACACACACCACTTGCTGTTGCTGACAAATAATAGACAGGAAATTCTTCAATTGCACGAGGGACAAGCAGAACATTTGCTTGATCTTACATGTACCAAACCAATAGCCTTAGAAGCAAAATCAAGTTTTACAAATTCATGATTAGTATATATACCACTATGGAATGAAAAATACAACAGAAGAAATTAATACAGTCGAGTACCTATCGTATTAATATCATCCTAGAAACAGGTCTTTATCACTTGAAACTAATTTCTTAGTCACACATTCACACGGTGGTTAATAGCTACGGGGCATCATTCTACCTATGGTTCTCTCTGGCTTTTTAGTATATGCTGCTTTGCCTTATTATAATTTAATGATCTCCATGAATGTACTCTTCATGCGTAATCATCAGTCGCTCTGCAACCTGTAAGTGGCCCCGGCCAGGAATGAAATGAACAAGAAATTCAGGCTTAAATAACTTAAATTGTTGCAGACCATGATAAAGTGGAGCTTAATTTAGATAAGAGCTACTGGTGTTTGATGTCCAAGAATCATTAATCAACATCTTAAAACTCCAAAAAATAAAAAATAGAAATTAAGTATTTATCAATTGGGATTTAGAATAGAAGAAAAGGTAAACCTCTTCGATGCTGCCATCCTCAATTTCTGTGTTGAATGAGAGTAGCATACTTTCATCTAGCAAAGTTTCTAAGTCTTCCACGTACAGCGGTGCTACAAATATATGAGCAAGAAGAAAAGGCACAACAGAGTACGTTCGTTTCTCAGTTCAAAACCAATTAACGGGAAAGATTAATGATTTCCAAAACAAAGGCACGAGAATATGAATGAAGCGAGGACAAATTACCTTTTGATTGAAAGAACCAAGAGAGAATATCAGCAGCAAGCTGATGGGATTTCTGCAGGGAGTCACGGCCACCCCACTGATTTTGCAGCGCCATTTGAAGGCCATTCCATCGAGAAAGATGAAACGCGATTCCCTCCTTTAGACGAGAGACTGCCTCTGTCGTCTTTGGATTTTGGTGGGTGACACGGTTGGTTCCGTCGGTGGTTTCCATCAGAGTTGCTTTATTGGCTTCCTCTGCTGCCTCTGATGCTTCCGTGCTCTCGTCTCCTCGCGGAATCAAACAAGGAGAAGAGTAAGAGGAAGAGAAACGATTTCTCTTTTTCTGTTCTTTCTTATGAATTCAAGACGTGGGAGAGAGAACGAAAAATTGGGATTGCAAGAGAGAGACCCGGGGAGAATGGTCTTGTTCAAAGTTCAATAAAGAATGAGGAAAGTCCGAAGCTTTTACCCGCCAAACTCGGGAATAGATATTGAGATTCCAAATTAACGGTTTTAACGTTATATATTGTCATTAAAATAAAATACTTTATTTTAAATTTAATTACAATCATCTCGTAAAACTTGATATTTTTTTAATTTTATTGTGAACTAAAATTTTACAACCTACCATATAATATGATTTTTTCCCGAAAAAAAAAAAAGGAAAGAAAAAAATTAGTAAATAAGTAAGGCGGAAGTTAAATAAACCCTTGCTAAACCCTTTCATATTTGCACTTTGGCGCCACCACCGCCAACAATGACCAGAATCCGTCATCCATGCGCTGCCACAACCCCAACTCGCTCGCTGCCCTCCTGGAAACGGCCGTGTCAACTCACTCAGCGTTACTGGGCCGAGCCGTCCACGCTTACATTATCAAAACCATTGCCAACCCCGTCCCCTCCTTCCTCTCCAACCACCTCATCAACATGTACTCCAAACTGGATCTTCCCAACTTAGCTGAACTCGTCCTCCAATTCACCCCGGTCCAGTCCCGCACCGTCGTCACCTATACCGCTTTGATCTCAGGCCACGTCCAAAACGGTCATTTCACCTCCGCATTCTTTCAATTCGCTGACATGCGTCGTGAGCGCATTCTGCCTAATGATTTCACTTTCCCTTGTTTGTTCAAGGCCTTGGCTTCGCTTCACATGCCCGTTACTGGGAAACAAGTCCACGCGCTGGCTTTGAAATCCGGACAGATACATGATGTCTTCGTAGGGTGTAGTGCGTTTGATATGTACTCGAAAACGGGGCTTAAAGACGAAGCGGAGAAAATGTTCGATGAAATGCCTGAAAGAAATGTTGCTACGTGGAATGCATATATTTCTAATGCAGTGCTTGGCGGGCGGTCAAGAAATGCAATTGAAGGGTTTATAGAGTTGCGTCGCGGTGGTGGGGAGCCAAATTCGATCACGTTTTGTGTGTTTTTAAATGCTTGCTCTGATAGTCTGCTGTTGGAGTTAGGGAGGCAAGTACATGGATTTTTGGTCAGGAGTGGGTTTGATGGGAATGTTTCAGTGTCTAATGGGCTTATTGATTTTTATGGGAAGTGCGAAGAGGTTGGTTCTGCAAAGATGATTTTTGATGGGATTAGAGACAAAAATGATGTTTCTTGGTGCACAATGCTGGCTGTTTATGTACAAAATGATGAGGAGGAGAAGGCTTGTCAAATGTTTCTTAGGGCAAGGAGAAAAGAGATTGAACCAAAGGATTTTATGGTTTCAATTGTGCTAAGTGCTTGTGCAGGAATTGCAGGGGCTTGAATTGGGTAGGTCAGTTCATGCAGTTGCGGTGAAGGCATGTGTAGAGGGGAATATCTTTGTTGGAAGTGCACTGGTTGACATGTATGGAAAATGTGGGAACATAGAAGATGCAGAGATTGCATTTAATGAGATGCCTGAGAGGAACTTGGTTTGTTGGAATGCAATGATAGGTGGGTATGCACACCAAGGGCATGCTGATATGGCAGTGGCATTGTTTGAAGAAATGACGTCAAGTAGGTGTGAGGTCATGCCAAATTATGTGACCTTGGTGTGTGTATTATCAGCTTGTAGTAGAGCAGGGGCAGTGAAAAAGGGAATGGAGATATTTGAGTCAATGAGACAAAGATATGGCATTGAGCCAGGGGCAGAGCATTATGCTTGTATTGTGGACTTGTTGGGGAGGGCTGGGATGGTGGAGCGTGCTTATGAGTTTATCAAGGAAATGCCAATTCGTCCAACAATTTCAGTTTGGGGGGCCCTTTTAAATGCTTGTAGGGTGTATGGGAAGCCAGATTTGGGGAAGATTTCTGCGGATAACTTATTTAAACTTGACCCAAAAGACTCGGGGAACCATGTGCTGCTGTCAAATATGTTTGCAGCTGCTGGCAGGTAAGGCCATTCTCAAGACTAATTATTGCATTGAAATTTCGAGAATTGCCTGAAGTTCATTACTTCTTTTAACTCAGCAAAATTTTCATACTTATTTTTGCTTGTTAAAAGTTCTTTGGTGTTCCGTCTTTTTATTCTATCTGTTTTAGGTCCATGATCACTCAAGTAGACTGAATGTACTTAGACCTTTGGATTTACTCGTGGCTTTATGAGCATCATCTTACACAGAGTTATTACAGAACTGTGATTCATCTGCATGCTCCTTTACTTTACTTTATGATCAAACTATCCTTGCGTGGGTCATGTAAAATGTAAAGTTTACTCTTGGATTTCAAAAGATAATAATGCTGGTGATCTCATCACTGTTCCTAATTCATTATCATTTCATGATGGGTTATTTGTGTCATCATTCATAGTAAAAATCTCTTTGGTTATCACTTGGGCACACCACATCATGGTTCCTAGAAGACAACTGTCCAACATGTAGCTTTGCTTAGATACAGAAACCTTGCAGGGTTAACCTTCTTGACTTGTGTGGAGGCCATACTGAAAAGGGTTCATACTTCATAATCTTATACTTGTATATGAAGCACTTAAACTTTACAAGCAAGTAGCCGCTTCCCAAAGATTACATAAGAGTAACTGCTTCTTCTTTTGCTGCTTTTTGATGTCTAATGTTATTTATTGAATTGTTGGAAATAATGTCCTATTTTTTCTTCTTTGATTTAACTAACACAGATGGTGTTTAGATTTTTCTTGTTCACTGATCATTGTAGACTAATGCAGGTGGGAAGAAGCTGACCTTGTGAGAAAGGAGATGAAGGTCGTTGGGATCAAAAAGGGTGCTGGTTGCAGTTGGATATCAGTAAAGAATAGAGTACATGTGTTCCAAGCAAAGGATACTTTCCATGAAAGGAATTCCGAGATTCAGGCAATGCTAACTGAGCTGAGGGAGAAAATGAAGGCAGCTGGCTACATACCAGACACAAATTTTGCTCTCTATGATTTAGAAGAAGAGGAGAAAATAGTAGAAGTTGGATACCACAGTGAGAAGATTGCCCTCGCATTTGGCCTTATAGCTATTCCACCTGGGGTGCCTATACGAATCACAAAGAATCTTAGAATCTGCGGAGATTGCCACAGTGCCTTTAAGGTTATATCAGGCATCGTTGGTAGAGAAATTATTGTGAGAGATAACAACCGGTTTCATCGTTTCAGGGATGGCCACTGCTCTTGTAGAGATTATTGGTGATGACTTGAAATTTTAACCTGCTTTGTCAAGTTAGCTCCTCATCCGACGAGAATGTAATAGGTTAATTTGTAATGCTAATGCAAAAGCAATGAGCTAGCAAAATTTCATCAATACATACCAATATTTGAAACTGAGATCCTTATAATGGAGAGATGATCTCTTTTACAAGACATTCTTGTTATATTATTACTTATACTACGTTCATTCACTCAATAGTATTTTACCATTTATATATATATAGATATATATCAGATAGCAAAATTTCATCAATTACATTCCAAACATTTGACATTGACACTGCATATTAGAGCTCTTTAAACTTTTTATTCGACATGTGTCTTAGTTTAAATGTACGAGTAATTTTGCAGTATTAATTGCCGTGATGTGTGGTGTGGAGGACATAAAATAATAATATAGGATAATTTTAAAATTTAATTAGTTTAAGAAGTGTTTTATTCTTATTAATTCAATTTGTTATTTAATTCTTAGTTTTCGCGTTTCTACTTCGTCAAATAATGTTTAGGTTTCTCTTGCTTTCTGATTGGTGACCATTGCAGGCTGTTAATGCAGGTGGGAAGAAGCTGAGCTTGGGACACGTGTTCGAAAGCACAGGATACTTCCCATACATGAAAGGAATCTCGAGAGTCTGTCAAATGGTAGCTAATTATGCTGAGGTAGAAGAAATGATGTTATAGTTGTGCTCTTACTTAAAATAATTAGTCCAAGTTTTTGGTCTAACAACAATTTAAGATGATATTACAGGGGGAGTTAGGTTTCATATGCCAACCCTTAAGTGCTCACTTTATCTTTATTAGTTCCCTTGTAATTTTAAGTTGTCTTGGTTTCTCAAATACCCATGACTCTAGAATATAATAAACACTTATTAAGACTCGTCTTACAAGAATAGATTTGAAGCTGAAGCTGAAGCTGAAGAAAATTATCTAAATTGGTTAATTACAACTGCAAAGTGAACCGTAAATTTGAACACAGCACAATAACTAGTTGAAAGCGATGAAGTTTGTCTTTACAACAAATATGTGCATGGTGCAGGCAGTTTCTTACATTTTAAAACTTTTGGTGTTCCCTCATCTGATCTAGCCTTCAGAAATAGGTTTCCTTAGTTCACTTAAAATAAATAAGGTACCGAAGACACGAAAACGACGTCATACGATACGACAGATGACCGGAACAAGGAGAGGAGTGAGATCGATCGATCAAGCACATCCATTCAGTCTGGTCCCGCAATTAGATGGTAATTAATTAATTTCTGTGTGTACAGCTACCGCTAACGGCCAATGTGTTGCCATTGATTGATTGCTTCGTCATGTAATCTTTATGGCACAAGATGTGGTTATGATGTCATGTCATGTCAATTACTTGGAACTTTTTTTTATTAGATTATATATAATAGAAAAACATCCAAATGTGTTATATATAAAAAAAAAATGCGGGGGGAACAATCTTATCTAAAATTATAATTTATTCATTAATTATTTAGAACACGATGAAAATGTATGATTGAACTTTTGACCAAACAATTCAAATTGACAATAATTTAGTTTAATAATCAAACGGTAATGTCTATCATATCGTATGACATTCACCTTTAATGGCCAATGCTGCAAAATCAATAGCGGTACAATTTAATTAATACATTCCTGTAGTTGAAATTCAGATATATATCAATATCAGAAGTCGGCAGAGCAGGTATTTTTAGTGAATAGAAAAAGTGAATTATATATATATATATATATATATGCAGTATCATCGAGTGATGGGGGGCCAAATCTTTAGCTTAATTAGAATAATCGGAAACCACCAAGATCGTTAGCACCACGGCATTGTTTATTTATATATAGGACAGATGCAAACAAATCAATCCCCCTGTCAATATTAATTATTGACATTGTTAAATGAGTACTGACAAAACAACCAATATTTAAGATTAATTATTGGTTAGGTGTTTATTTAATAATTAAATAAATTAAAATCATCAATATCATATCTTTTAATATAAATTATAAAGATCTGACTTTGTTTCCCAAATTAAAAAACGAAAAACCAATCAAGCCTTATTATTATTTTTCTCAAATTTTGAACAGAAAACAATATCCTGAGAAATACATACAAAACAAGTGGACTTGACATGACCCTCTTTAAGGCTCAACAATCGACGACCCACCCAGGTTGTACAGAACGACGAGAACGCTCAATTCAAAGGAGCGAGGTAGAGAGGCATTATATATTAAAATCAAAATCCAAACTTAGAGAGTACAGTAGCATTGATAGTGCACAAGTAGTTAAAGAGATAGAGTACAGTCGAGAAAATGCCAATAGCCACTGGAGTAACTCTCGACCATGTGGCGAGAGAAACCTCAGACGTAAGACGTTTCATCAACTTCTACCAAGAGGTACGTACGTACTATATATATATACAGTACTGATAATTAATGAGAAGAATAATAATTCGACAAATATAATATTTTATATGAAAAAAGATTTTTGATCAGTTCTATACCTGGTCTTTGTGTTGTACCTACTGTGTGTAGCTATTTGGTTTCGAGGAAATAGCGAGTTTTGATACGGGAAGTGGTAGGGTGATATGGCTACATTTGCCTGGAGTTTTCACTCTCCATGTCATCGAGAAAGGTTCCAAGGACTCGAAACCCTTCTCACCGCCACCTAATATTGCTGGATTCATGGATATTCCCTGTGCTCATCATTTCTGCTTCACTGTTTCCAATTATGATTCCTTTGTGCAAACTCTCAACGACAAGGGAATACAGACTTTCCTCTCCGGGAGGCCCCAAGCCACTGATAAAGTCAAGCGAACATTCTTCTTCGATCCAGATGGTAGGTTTTATTTTATTTCTTCGTCCCACTTCCAGATCATGCAATATAATAATGTGTGTGTGTGTGTGTGTATATATATATATATGTGTGTGTGTATGTATGTATATGGTCTGTGGAATATAATTCTGATCATATCATCAATTATTAATTTATGTAGTGAATTGCGATGTGATGATTAAGCAGGTAATCTATTGGAAGCAGCGAGCCCTCCCGTGGATGATGATGAATAACAATCCAACTCCTGTCTACTTTTAGCTGTGAGAATTCGAAGCTATGCAAGTGCATTAATATTAATACTACAGTTATATTATGTATTGCTGCATGCACTGGCCATGGGAGTTGTTTGTTTATATATTTTCACTGTAAAATTTCAACCGTTTTTTACTGCGAATATATAATAATATATGAGGGGCAGCAGTGTCTTGTTTTCGTTTGAGATCGAAATAATTTTTAATCAAATAATAATAATTATTGTTTAATAAATAGGTGGAATTATTTGGAATTTTTATTAAAAATACAGATGATAATTTATTCTTCATATGCCTGATTCTATCATCTGGTACACTAAATAGGCCTACATTTAAACATGCACAAATATCCATGTGAGCCAAAGTCTTTCTGCTTAGAATAGCAGGAAATCACCAAATATCCGCCTATCTAACAAACAAATAAACTTAGCAATATTATTATTATTATTATTATTATTATTATTATTATTATTATTATTATTATTATTATTATTATTATGTGTTCCTAATCAAACAAAACGAAAATACATCATATAACCGGCCGGCTCCGCATTTAATTAACTAAAATTATCAACGCCGTATTTTTAATGTAAACTATAACGACATGATTCCGTTTACCAAATTGAAATAACGACAAAGGAAAATACCATAGACACCCCTCATAGTTTAGTAAATTATCTATTACCCCTTAAAGTTTTAAATATAGCTTGTTACATATTTTTGTTAATTGAAATGACGAAAAAAATTAAAATTTTAAGAATTAAATAGTAAAATGTCACCACACTACAATCAACTAATATTTATTTGTGTTTGGGCTCACTAATATACATATATTTATATGTTCTTGGGCCCACCAATATTTATTTAAATTTATTTTATATAAAAATAAAATAATTATATATTTACTTTACATAATAATTATTTCTATAAATACTTAAGATAAAAATAAAATAATTATTTACTTTGCATAATAATTATTTCATTAAATATTTACTTAACACAAAAAAATAAATATATAGTTACTTTACATAATAATTATTTAAATACTTACTTTATATAAAAATAAAATAATTATTTACTTTACAAATAATTATTTCTATAAGTACTTAACATAAAAATAAAATAATTATTTACTTACATAATAATTATTTTTTAAAATATTTATTTAACACCAACATAAAATAATTATATATTTAATTTACATATTAATTATTTTTGTAAGTACTTACTTAACATTAAAAATAAAATAATTATCCACTTGCATAATAATTATTTCTTAAAATATTTATTCAACACAAAAAGAAAATAATTATATATTTACTTTACATATTAATTATTTTTATAAACACTTACTTTTACATAAAAATAAAATAATTATGTTTGAAATTATTTTAAATTTTTCATCAAATTACAAAAAATCATTGTTGTTTGAACTCCACGTCTAAGATATAGATCTCATATCTACAATGTAATCCCTCACCTATTGTCTCATTATTGATTGCAGGTTTATAATTATAATTTATCTTAAAATTTATATTTTTCGTCATCTTAATTAACAGAGGGATACAATGAAATAGTTATAAAACTTTAAAAAGTAATGGGTAAGTCACTGAAAGGTTAGGGGTGTTTATGGCATTTTCCCTAACGAAAACTCAAAATCACACTTACTATTATTTTTGGTTCTCCAAATTAAGAAAACAAAAATCCAATCACGCCTCTGATTTATAGAAAAATCAAACATTCAATCCCGCGTACTGTTACCTTTTTAAAAATCTTTGAAAAAGAATATCAAAACACAAAGCAAGGGATAAATAAATATAATATATATATGTTATGAATATGCATGCACTTACGACAATGTTGAAGATACAAACTGTTTATCGGGGGGGTAGCAGGAGATGATCCACGAAGCATTGAAGCGGCTCCAGACGCTAGAGGCTTGGAAATTTATATATTATCAACTTTAAATAATTAATTAATTTAAAAAAATTGTTAACAGAAATCGAATATTATCTTGAGAAATATGATAAGACAAAAGGATATGCGTCCTTAGCCATCAATTGGTCCACGATGTGCACAAGCCATCGAGAACCCTGGACGAAATTAAAAGGAGCGACACTGCGAGAGTAGTGTACGTAGGGTGGCATATTCTATATATAAAGACAGTCGGAAAAATGCCAATAGCCAATGGAGTAACTTTCGACCATTGTCTCGAGAGAAACCTCGACTTCAAACGCAATTTAAACTATAACCTAATTTGGTTGTATTTTAATATTATCAAGAAAAGCGCCAATTCCCCGCCACCCATCTCTGAATTCAACGATATTCCCTGTGTTCAGCATTTGTGCTTCACTGTCTCCAATATTCTGATTCCTTTGTGCAAACTCTCGAGTATCTGGAATTCTGATATCAAATTTATGATAAATGTGATGCGATGTGCATGCAGGTAATCTAGGAAGTTGGCTAGGTAGCCTTGAAGATATATATAATAGAAAGAAAAAAAAACTATAATTTTAGCCGACAATAGAAGTTGATGGTTTTGTTTCAGGAGAAAGGAATACAGGTTTTCCCGTTCCAGACACAAACGAATGTTTCTCTTCGATCCAGATGGCAAGTAATATATATAGATCTGGTTGAAATATTTGATTCATTACTCGCTACCGTAGTTTGATTTATTTATTTTTTAATTTTGAACAATAAAGTTTAGACTGTTTTTTTCCCAATTAGGGTTTAATTATTAAATTATTATAAATAAACCTATAATACTTTGTTGTACTATACTAGTTGATTTGGAATCCGGATACTGAAGAGCATCAAACCTTGGCTGTGATTTGCAGGTAATATGTTGGAAGTTGTGAATGAATAGCCCAAGTACACCCACCTGCCAGTGAACTTAAGCTAGCTAGATCGATATTTGAGGACATGCAAGTATTAGTTTTGGCTCTGTTGTCTAATTATATTAATCGTTCACGTATCGATCCAACTCCAGTGTCCACGCTCTTGAAGACAACAAAACAATTAATGTTGTTCATTTCACTCTTAATTTGGGATCCAAGTAATCTTCTACCCTATAGGTAAGTCTGGCGCTACGTATTGTACTGTAAATGAATTAAATTGAATTATAATAAATAAAATATATTTATTATACAAATTTTATTTTATTATTGAATTATAAATTATTATTTCTAAAAAATTATTTTTAAAAAAAATAAACGAAAATAATACATTACAAGCTTGACCCAGAAAAAGAGATGGATCAAATTTGAGAAATTTGAATTATATTATTTTTAATTTTTATAAAGTTGAATCTATACACTAAATATTAGATAAAAAATCTTTACTCCAAACAGTGAATTAGTACGGTTCAAATTCGCTTGTCAACCATGCCCTATATACATTACATTATGTATATAATGGGCTGGGTTAATTTTTCTCAACATTAATTTGCATATTCAGAAAATTTGGGGAAAGAGTCTCTGCGAATATATGTAGACTTTATTTTATCTCTCTCCGATTTGAAGAAACACTAAACACTAGGACTAAGATATGTAACACATGATACCGTAGTTTAGTCATATAACCTATTTCACAGAGCTTGGTTATGGCAAATATATATAAGAGGAAAGTTTAAGTACAAACTGGAACAAGATCCATAATCTTATTTTGTTTTTGTTTTGTTGTCATAGACAAAAAAATAAAATTAAAGAAGATTAATTAAAAAAAAATTGATTTTATTTGGAAAAATTGGAATTTTAAATTTTTAGGTAGAGATTTTTAACTTTTTAAAAATCGTTACATTATTTTTTCTATCTTAAAAATTGTACTACTAAAAGATTATTAAAATCGATTATTTTAAAATAAAAGAAGGAAGTTAATTAATTACTTTTACCCCAAAAAGATATTAGGGTAAAAGACATCGAGGTCCTTAAAGGTTGATTAATTAATTATATAAATTTTAATAATTTGAATATTTACCTTATAAATCTTAATTCGGTAATTGTACAATAAATTTGAATGAGAAAATATAATTTTATAATCATACCCTTATTAACTATTATATTTAACTCTCCCAAATTTTTAAAAGGTAGAACATATCCACTTAAATTTTTAATAATGTAAAAATAAATATTTTTAACTTTTTTAAAAAATAAAAATATCCTAAATAACTATTTATAAGAAAAAAATAAGTATTTTATCCTTATATTATTATTTTAAATTATTAAAAGAAATATAAAATAATTATAGTATTACTAATTATATTTTTTAATAACTAATACAATTTTATTTTAATATTTAAATTTAAAAATTATAATAATATTTTGATCATTATTTTTAAAAAAAAAATTGATGTCAATTTCTTTTATATTATTAATTTTATAATTAATATTTTCAAAATCCTAAGTTATTAACTTTTTGTAAAAAACAAATGGCTTATGTTGGGGAAATTGACAAAATAGACTATTTAATATTGTTAAAATCTCTAAAATAGTGGATTTAATTTTTATAATTAATAGTAAAAATATTATATTGTAAACATTTTTGCAAATAAATTTAAAATTTTTACATTAAAAAGTATATAAAATAACTATAATATTATTATTTTTAATAATTAATATAATTTTATTTTGATATTTAAAATTAAAAATTATAGTAATATTTGATCCTTAATTTTTTTTTTAAATTTGATGTTAATTTTTACAATATTAATTACATATAAATTCTTAAAAAAATTTAATTAAAATAGTCTATTTCAAAAATTATATATAATAATATTATCAAAATCTCTAATTTTTTTAAATATTAATTATAACATTTTTGATAATGTAAATTTTATCGTTACAAATAAATTTAAAATTTTTAATCTTAATTTTTTTTAAGAATTTATATGTAATTAAATTGTAAAAATTAACATCAAATTTTAAAAAAATAATTAAGGATCAAATATTACTATAATTTTTAATTTTAAATATCAATATAAAATTATATTAACTATTAAAAATAATAATATTATAATTATTTTACATATTTTTTAATAGTTAAAAATAATAATATAGAAATATTTTATCTTTTTCAAAAATTAAAGGTATTTTAATATTATAAAAAATTTGAATGGGTATATTTTATTTTTTAAAAATTTGAAAAAATAAAATATAATAATTATAATTAATTATAATTTTTTATCTAAATTTATTGTGCATATTAATGAACTAAATTTTTTAAAATAAATTTTCAAACTAATAAAATTTATATTATTTATTAGCTAAACGTTAAACATATCCAAAATATTATGTCACACACTAATTATACCGAACACTACCTTCAGCGTCCTGTCGTCGGCTAAACCGACAGCCCTTTCTAGATACTTACTTCATCAAATGTGAAAAAAACGCCGTTTAACATCTAACAGAGATGCCCTATATAAAGCGAAACTCATAACAGAGATGCTATGTAGAAACTAGAAAGACAGACAGAAAAATGCCACAAACAGTGACTCTCAACCACATCTCCAGAGAATCCTCGGACGTCCGGCGTCTCGCTGACTTTTACCAAGAGGTTTTATTTATTGGAAGAAATTGTTAATCAAATACTGCTGTTTCAGTTTGGTGGAAGCTTTAGAGTGATGATTGATGTGTTCATTTTGATTTTGTGTGTGTAGATATTTGGCTTTGAGGAAAAAGAAGCCCCAAATTTTGGAGAATTCAAGGTGATATGGCTGAATTTGCCTGGAGCTTTCGCTCTTCATCTCATCGAGAGAAGCCCCATTACCAAGCTTCCGGAAGGACCCTATAGCGCCACGTCACCCGTTGCTGATCCCAGCCATCTCCCCAGAGGTCACCATATCTGCTTCTCTGTCTCCGATTTCGATTCCTTTCTGCAAACTCTCAAGGTATTCCTTTCTTTGTCTTGAAATCCGGGACTGAAAATTACTGTAGTTACCAGAAGAAGGGGAATTTTTTTTTTGAAATATTGATTCAAAATCTAGAAATTTCTGAACGTTTTAGGAGATTCAAACAATTTTTTTTTCTTTTTTTTTTGTACGGTTATTAGCATAACAAAAAATTTTGTAAAATCGTGAAAGCATGAATCTGAACATAATACAGGCATTCAAAATCCAAACTAAACCAGACGGGTCAATTGCAAATTGATCCAATTTTTGTTGGAAATGATGTTGAGATGTATAGAGCTGTATATACAATTTCAATTCGAGCCAAACCCGACGGTTCCTTGTTTCCTTATTTAATTCTTATTGTATTCTATATCTACTCTGTTCAATCCTAATTCAAATAAGGATTCTTCAAAACATAGATAATGGTACCTGTTTATGTTACTGGAAGCCAATAAAGTTTAGCCATGATGATTTTCAGACGAATTCTATCATGCCAAAGTCCCATCTTCATGAACTAAAATACTGAGAGAATTTTCCCAAAATCAAAGGAGAAATCGAGATGGTTCATTTTTAAAACCGAGAACTTTAAGCACATTGGCGGTAATGTATGTCTGGGACTTGCAAATGCTTGAATTTTCACTTCCTTTGAACTTACAAACGGTTGAATTGACCTTCCTTTGTGAGGTTATGCATTGGTAGAATGAGAAGAATGGCTAGATATTGCTACCTAATGTTTATCATCAACAGGCATTGGCAATTTTATTACTGTTATTCTAATAAGTAATATGGCTAAATGGAATTTGGTTTTGTAGGAGAAAGGAATACAGACTTTCCAGAAATCCTTACCTGATGGGAAGGTCAAACAAGTCTTCTTCTTTGATCCAGATGGTAAGTTTTCTGAACTGGAATATTTCATGAACCAGTTATTATAAGGATTCATGAGTAGAAGATGAATGATTTAACTTTACTTGGTATTGCATTTCCTCAAC
Organism: Melia azedarach; assembly: GCA_028052125.1. Classification (NCBI taxonomy): domain Eukaryota; kingdom Viridiplantae; phylum Streptophyta; class Magnoliopsida; order Sapindales; family Meliaceae; genus Melia; species Melia azedarach. The sequence continues at coordinate 3,107,660 of CM051396.1, read as the reverse complement.
TTGTTTTGTTGATGTTATTTCTTTCTTAGCCTCTACTCATACATGCATGTCTAGCTACGATTGCTGTGGGTTGAAATCACTGGAAACGGAAACATGAGTAGTTCTCATTAGAAATAGTATTTAGCAAATACCTCAGTTGTTGTGCACAACAGCCCAAACTAAGCCTTTTAAGCGTTGATTAATCTCGATCATGCCCTGTATCAATGTTTGCAAGTTTTGGCATCTATCTTTGAACGTTTTCCTGTTGCGTGCAGGTAACGGGTTGGAAGTTGCAAGCGGCATTAGTGAATAGGCCATCTCTGGCAATGATGGGTATACAAAAGTATGTGGTCAAGAAATTATATGAAGACATTCTAGTATTAATGGCCTAATAGTCATGTATATATGCGGTGTTGGAAATGATAGCCATTATTCCGTGATCTTCATCTACTATATTAAAAACTATCCTATTCCCAAGTCTTTTTCTGCACATTTTATGACTAGCAGGCTTCTGGGCATTGAGGCAGAACTATATATTAAATAAAATAATGGAAAAGAATTGTTGTCTGAAGAATGCTGTATTTTCTTTAAATTTTGATTTGACGAAAATGATTATTCTCGGCAGCCCCTCTATTATAGTGGAACCAAAAGTTAAATTTTATATCAATTTTAATGTGAGCAAACTTGAATCAATCAGCACTAATAATTTTATGTAGTCAAATATATTTCATGAATCAATCAACATTTATCGTTTCTAAAGTCAGTGAACACTTTACGGTAATAATGTTTGAAATATGCTAAAATAATATCTCGGATGATTTATAAACCGTCTTCAAGAGATTTTAGTGCTCGAATTATGGACAGTCATCAATGGTCTAGATAGGATCTCGTACGTGAGAGTCGATGCTTAAATTAATCAACATATATATATATATATATATATATATATATCAATGGTTTAGATAAGATATCTTGCATGATATTTGGACAACATCTCTTACATAAGAGACTACTCGTAACTTAAATGATATTCCGACTTGCTTAACTAAGATTTATTATGAAGTGTGTGGATATTTGTACTCGATTTGCACTGCTAAAAAGGCCAAAAGAAAAAAAAAAATACTGTTAGCAATAAAGTTAGAGGGGTTTGACAATTTTCCAATGAGTTAACACGTTCGAGCCAAGCGTCTCCGTAAGCATTTGGATCAATGTTTCCGTTGACAGCCAACTTGACCAATCACCACGTGTACTGTTAAGTACGAGATGCGATGACACATGTATGGTCACCAAGCAAAGAAAATAACACACCGTTTAACACGTTTCTCCAAGGTCCCACTTGTAAAAGCTTTCCCATTTTTTCACTTGCACTGTACACTTATATTGCCTGGTTCAAAACAAATCCAAGCAAACTTTAATCAAAGAACTATACCACCTCTCTGCTAAAGATGAGCCAGGAACAGCCACGAAGACTTGAAGATCGGGAGATGCGTGATTCCGTCCAGTACGATGACGTTTTCAACGTCCCCGGCGAGCTCGCTTCAAAAACTGTTGCACCACAAGACGCTGACTTGATGCAGAGCGCTGAAACTACGGCGTTTGGACAGACACAGAGGGGCGGACCTGCTGAAGTCATGCGATCTGCCACTCGGATAAACGAGCCAGCTGGGTTTTTCGAACGTAGAGATTTTACCGATGTCGCCAGAGACAAAGGCGTTACCATCACAGGGACTGACGTTCCTGGCGGCCGCGTAATCACTGAATCAGTTGGTGGACAGGTTCCTTCTTTCTCCGAATAATCTTTTGGGTTTCACTCTCTAGCAGCTTTCACAGTAGTCTCAAATGTAATGTGACATGCATGTTGACTTTGACTCCCATCACATAAGCTGATGAAATAGCTGGTTACATACTTCCAATCACTATTGAAATACAGTTCGTTTTATGTAATATGAGATTTGATCGATTTTGTATATATGGTGCAAGGTTGTTGGGCAATCTGTGCAAGTGGCGTCACGACAGACAGCTGCACCAGGGGCGGCCCAACAAGGTGTAATTTCAGTAGGACAGGCGCTTGAAGCTACAATTCAGACGGCAGGGGTCAAGCCAGTGGATCAAAGCGATGCTGCAGCAGTCAGAGAAGCAGAGATAAGAGTAACCGGCAGTAACGTTGTAATCCAAGGTGGGTACGCAGCCTCAGCCCAGTCTGCTGCAGCTTACAATTCCGGAATGATCCGTGATGAGGACAAGATAAAGCTGAAAGATGTTTTGGCGGTAAATATATCAATATATGTCGCCTATAACCTTTCATTTTGCTATATATTCACTTGATAATGATCAACTCAATACTAGATATTGTTGTTGAGCGTACGTTATGTGGCGTGCAGGGGGCAAGTGCAGCTTTGCCATTTAAGCTGGTGACTCGGGAGGATGCTGAAGCTGTGGTGAACGCGGAGCGGAGGAATAGCCCGCATTTGACAACGTATCCGGGAGGAGTGGCGTCTTCTATGGAAACTGCTGCTAGGCTAAATGAGAATACTAATGTACGATACACACAGTAGTAACTGTTGAGAGTTTCTGTGATATTAGCTGTTACGTGGTGTTAGCCTAACAAGCTATAAGCTAAACTGGTGTGCTTTCTAAGCAGTTTAGTTTCGGATTCGGAGTACTGCGTTTTAATTTGTACTGGTAAATGTTTTAAGCAACTTTTGTCGTGTATTTACTTGTGAACTGCTGCTGTTGCGATGTTTCTTCGGAATTTGCGTTTAAATTTTAAATTTTCTTCCTTGAATTTAATTAATTCAGTTTATAATATTCTATATATTAGACCAAATTAAGTATATCGGTCGAGGGTGCGGTAAAATTAGAGACCGAAGACACGTTGAAAGTACATATTAATTTTATTTAGGCACGGGTACTGGAGTTGCTGAAATTATTAAAATCCCAATTAAAATATAAAAACTGGTATAGGAGCTGTATTCTTATTAATTAATCACTCTGGAAACGATTAATGTACTGAGGTTGTGTGGTATATGCATGCTATATATGCTATGATCGAGTAGATTTTGTACGTGATACGACGTTATGTTAATTTAGATGTATAGATCTCGGATTCGGAAGATGCAAGTAATAATTAGGTTCAATTCTAATCAAATAAGGGAGTAATCATTAATAAATATTTCACAAGTTTTAACCTGTTTTAGGAATTCTTAACAGGGACATTCTTCACTCCCCTTGTAAATTAACATGAAAATTTGCGTTGGCGAAAGTAATATGATTTATATATTCGAATTGAAAAGGTCAAGTAGAAATATGGTTATATTACCTCATCCATTTTGCATTTGATTTAAAATTAATAGTACAGATTTTTAATACTTGTTATTTCATTTAATGTATAATATATATATGTGCATTTGATTTAAAATTAAATAATATAAATTTTTAATATTTGTTATTTGTTGAATGGGTCTCGTACTTTCGTTATTCTAAGACTTGTTTTTGTTGCTTTAATTTCTTAATCATAATTTATTGATATGATACTTTTATCAGTACTGCATATTGCAAATAAATTTAGTTACGTTTAGAATTGGTGTGCTTGCGGTGTAGTTGTCCATAACCTTTTTTTAATAATTCTGAATAATATTATTTTTGTTTCTTAATTTTTTTAATTATTTTAAATAATTTTTTTTTACATGATGTTAAAATTAAAAAATAGAAATTAAATTGTTAGAATTGTGGTTGTGGTTATTATATTAATTAGTTATTTTTAGAAAAATTAGAAGAATGATTGCGCTATGAAACGTATTTGCAGCTTTCACAACAACAGTAGTTTCAAACCTAGTCTTACACTCATATCATAGAACTCGGTATCATGGAGAAATAAAAACTAATTATGATGGATATAAATTTCAAATTTTACTATCAAACAAAATGAACGTAGACCATAATCTAATAGAACAATTTGAGGGGAAATTTTGAATACAAATTAAGTAGTATGATCTTGACATTCTAAATTATAATATATAATAAATATTTTTTTTTTGGACTTTTGAGAAATCAAATTAAAATTTTAATTTTATTTTAAACAAATTTTAAAAATTTTTAGACAATTATGCTTCTTTATCTAAACATAAATTTGATAGTTTTTGTTATATTAAGATTTATTCTAATTAAAAAATTTACACATGAGAAAGTTTAGTAAATACAAGCAAATAAATGAAGTTCAGATTACCGTATAAATAATTTAAGATTTATTTATTTTTTTATTAAAATTTAAATATAATTATTTAGATGTTTAAAAATTATTTGTTTTTAATTTATATATAATATTTTTTTAAAATATCTTAATATAATTAAATTAAAATTTTCATCTTAAATCTAAATGGCTAAAAGTCTAACTAATTTAAATTTTTATTTATTAATAATATTTTTAATATGATTTAATATTTATATATGTCAATAACTTAATATATTAATTTAAACATTTTAAAAATATATATGTCAATAAATTAGTTTTAAATTTTTTATTATTACAAAAATAACTTAATATTTAAAATAAAAAAAATATACATATTAATTAAATTTAAATTTCGTATTTTAATCATTTTTAACCCAAAAAAAACAACAAACACTGCTTCGGTTTCGTATAAGATTTTATATTAAATGTAAATAGTGAACCTCCCAAAGACTTTCTTTTCGCTGTGGTCAAATACCAATATGGATGAAGCATTATCAAAAGTCTACACAAGCGGCTAACCCGTGCTAAGAAATCGCCACCTGTACAATTGGGTGCATAGTGTCCCCAAGATTCGGAAACCTTGACAGCTAAGCTTATGTTCCGCCATTTGTAGCGCTCCGAGACATAACAAGCTTACTTCTTCATAAAACACGTGTCCACTAAGCGATGCCTCTGCCGCATCTGCAACTTTAGTAACCTCTATATGTTCTCTACGCGTTGCAATCCGGAAATGCAAGAGATTCAACCTTTTCTAACAATCTTTTCCCTTTGGAAAATTGGCATTCCGCTCGAGATAGTGCAATCAATTAAGCATTGGAGATGAGCCAAGGGCAGCCACGGAGGCTTCAACCCGATCAGCAAGAACCCATTAAATACGGCGACGTGTTCAATGTCTCCGGGGATCTTGCTAAAAATCCAATTGCACCGGAGGATGCTTCTATGATGCAAACGGCGGAAAGCATCGTCTTTGGTCAGACCCAGAAGGGTGGTCCTGCTGCTGTCATGCATTCTGCCGCTACCCAAAATGAGCGAGCAGGTCTTATTGGTCATCGCGATGTTACTATTATCACTGGCGAACAAGGGGTGACCGTTGCTGAAACTGACGTACCTGGTAGGCGCATAATCACTGAATCAGTCGCTGGACAGGTCAGTGATTCTCTGTGTATCTACCCATAATATTGAGCATAAATGCAAGTTAATTTGGCATTTCTGAACTGCCTGTTGTGGGCTATCAATTTTGAAGGTTGTTGGACGATATGTGCAACCTAGACCGGTGGGACGAGCAGCAGTGACTGGGGCATCCGAACAAGGACGCAATTACTATAGGAGAAGCACTTGAAGCGACTGCACAGACAGCAGGCGATAAACCTGTGGACCAAAGTGATGCAGCTGCAATTCAAGCTGCGGAAGTGAGAGCCACAGCAAGTAATGTTATTGTCCCAGGTGGTCTCGCAGCTTCAGCCCAATCTGCCGCAGCTCACAATGCAACAGTGAGCGATGATGAAGAGAAAATCAAGCTCAATGAAGTTTTGTCGGTAATTATATAAGATAGTATCTTAATTAGGTTGTTACTGTTTGTAATAAAAGCGGTTACTATCCAACGTGAAATATAATTATTTATATATGAATGAATTATATACAGGGTGCAACTGCGAAGTTGCCTGCGGATAAAGCAGTAACTCGACAGGATGCTGAAGGTGTGGTGAGTGCGGAGCTGAGGAATAACCCGAATGTGGCTACGTATCCTGGGGGAGTGGCTTCGTCAATCGCGGCAGCTGCTAGACTTAATGAGAATATCAATATATGATCAACTACACACACACACACACACACACACACACACACATATATATGTACGCTAATTAAGTGTGTGTGTGTGTATATATATATATATATATATATATATGTATATGTATGCTAATCAAGCTAGTTATAAGATCTAATTACGAATGGTGTTTATAACAGTGTGTGCTTGTTTAAGTGAGTATGACTATATGCATATGGCTTTTGCCTTTTGAGCTGTAACTTGCTAAGCGATATTACGCTTGTTATTGTGGTTTCGTCACTTTTCATGTCTGGAAGACAGTCTACTATCTTGTATTATCATAAGGTTTTGCAGTAATTGGTTGCTCGGTTTCCTCTCTCCTCTTCTATTTTTTTTCTCTCTATTCAGCTTGATTAAATTTTTTCCTCAAAAGTTTCCGGTGTCAATTTCGATCATTTAGTGGGAAGTAAATCATAACACCGAAAAAGGAAAAAAAAAAAAAAATCTAATGGGTTGCAATTTATAGTTGGTTTGGACCTCTTAATTAGTTATTCCAATGAAATAACCTATCTTAATATGGGAAGCTCGTAGAGATGCAAAAATGATAATACAAATGAAAATTTGGGCGCGCAAGAAGAATGGTTTGTCGGCCCACGTAAAATATATTGTCAATTAGGGCCGTCTTAGCTCAATAATGAACAAGGAACTCTATTCTACAGCCAGTAGTTGCAGGCTGCAAATGCCTCGGGCTGTATATTTCCAATTCCACAGAATTTGCAGGTTCTCCCAATTCCAGATCGATGTATATATATACTGTGTGCAAGTATTATTGAAACTCGCGCGTGGTTGAATTATTATTCATTTGATAATTTCTTACAAAATTTTAGTAATATTTACATTTGATATTTTTGATAGGGCGTTAACCGAAAGGTTAACAGTATTTAAATTGCAAATAAAAAGTCTTGGTATATATATGAATTGGAGAGTTAAAAATCCTATTTATTAACACAAAAATGAATTTTATCTTTAGTAGTGCACTCGCGTTTCCATTCACGCGGTTTATCAAAATCCACTCGTTTATTGTGATTAATTTAATAAAAAGGAAGGTAGGCGTTAACAATCAACTTTCAAAAATCTTTCGAACAGCAGCAGTCTATTTACTCAAACAAGCAGGAGACAGGACAGACAGAGCATAACATAGATGGAACTTGTAATAAATGATATCACCACTCACAACCCACAACTCACAAGGCAATTGAGATGAGCTGTATTAATTGAATGTTTCGTACATAAAGAAAGGTGATGAAGAGGAACGACATGCTCACTCGTGAGTCTTTTTGTACGTGCCTAACTTTAGCTTGTTTGAACTTTTGAATGACAGCATATATATATATATATATATATATATATATATATATATATATATATATGTATCATGCATGTGTACAAACTTTCATAAACTGCAAACAGCTGACGCTGAAACCCACCCACCATAAAGCAAACAATTTTCTTGCCAATCAGTTTTGTCTTTCCCCATTGTAAATAGTTACAGAGAGAGAGCAGATTTTCAGATGCCCTATCCCATGTTCCTTTCTTTTACGGAAGACCCTACCTCTTGCTTTGGTTTCTATAGCTATATACAGTAGTAATGGATTGTTCTGATAGATCACAGAATATTGCATGAGAATGAACGATCATGATATATTTCGTTTCATGATTATATTCATTGGTTTTGAATTTATATGATTGTGCATGCGTCCAAGATCCAAATACCTTGATATTTCATAGCCATGTTACATCCATACATTATAACCGTAGATGACAGAAAAAATAATAATATAGGTCGGTTTCCTGCAGGACTCTAAAGACCAAGAGCGCTTCTGATAAGAACATGTCTATGCCTGATCATACTTAACTTGGTTAACAGGTTCTACAATATTGGTAAAACATAAAATAATCATCAAGTTTTCAGGGTACAGAAACTCTGGGAAGCCTAAAGCTGAAGGACAAACTGCAATTGATCACAAAAATGGAAGTCTCAGGGAAATATAGCCTTGTGAGGCATGTGAATATTTGAGTGAAACCTGAAAATTATCATTATTGTTTTGAAGAAACTTAACATTGCAGCTGATACTCATATATCATTTTCGTGATCCATTTTTCTTTCGTTACATTTTTTATGTTACTGTTATCATTTTTGTGTTAGCTGAATCGCTCAGGTACAAACAAAGCACATATAACAACATGGGCAAAACATAACACATGATGTTGGTCTTCTCACAAGCCATATATATATATATATATATATATATATATATATATATATATATATATATATGTATGTATGTATGTATATAACCAACTTTGTACGCATGATAGATCATTTTCACGTTTTACTGCCAGCAGTTAGTGGTTATTCCAAAGTAACCCCTGCACCAATATGGTTCATAAGAAGATATAAACACCTCTCCTCCATGCAAGCACAGAAACCAACAAAGCTTATAAAGAAACAAACGAGAAAATATAAACAAATGTCTCTCTCTTCTTCACTCCTCCATAGCTTTTAAGCCTTAAAACAATACATTATACACACAACTCGCACTAGATAAAACTTCCTCTCTATCTCTTTGACAACATCATCTCCTCTCTGTCTCTCTCAAAATGTCTAACATCTTTTGGAAGCGCTTTAACCACTGCTTGTCAAGTCTCAAATGCCTACCTGATATAACCCCATCTCCTCCATCACCTTCAAAACAAGATCAAAATCAGTTTTCACCAACCAGCACATCACTTCTTTTCAAGAACTATAAGTCTGTCTATGATCTTTCCTCAGAGTTTTCCACCTCCAAATCCCTAACTGTTTCAACCACCGACGACTATTTCTCTTCTTCCGCTTACTCTGATACCGACTCTGACACCATCTCGCCACCAGATTTCGCCACCATTTTTGCCTCTCAGCGCTTCTTTTTCTCCTCTCCAGGTCGCTCCAATTCCATCATCGAATCACAAGAAAGTACGAGGGCAGACACACAAGAAACTCGGCTCAATGGAGGCGGCGTTGCTGTCAAGAAGTACTCGCCAGATCCTTACAGTGATTTTCGTTGCTCAATGCTAGAAATGATTGAAGCAAGAAACCTAAGCGACGTGATGGCTGATTGGGATTTCTTGCATGAGTTGCTCCTTTGTTACTTAACACTAAATCCAAAGGACACCCACAAGTTTATCATTAGTGCTTTTGCTGATATTCTGATTTCCCTTCTGTCGTCGCAAGACTCTGATTGTCACCGGAATTTTGAAGGCCGCCGGAGGTGACATGGTACGAACCTTTTTGCTAGTGATGAGAAGAAAAACAACAAGAAATATTGGCGGTTGGTTCTTCTTTCATTTTTAATATTTTCGGTTGTTGGGTGGAATTACTTTGTCTGCGGTGAAAAAGGGATGTTGTCATGTTGCATTATGAGAAGACAAAATTAAGGATTTAATGTATTAGATGATCACAGAACCAAGGAAGCGTGGGGTGTTAATGTCTCGATGCATGTTGTATATATATATATATATATATGCATATTAACTAATTTAATGTGTTATGTAAAATTTGTTGGTAAAAAATGCATGTGTTTTCTTGTTATTTGTTCCATGATTGATTGGCAAATTGTATTTGTGAAAAGCAAAGATCGTTTATTGTCCTTGAATCGGTAGTGGTCCAGCCAGACTCCCTGGGTGCCACCATGATATATGTTGAAGAAAATAGCAAGATCTCAAAATTATAACCACGAGTCTAGCTCATTTTCTGGGAGCTACCTATGGAATGGCTAAGCTAGGGCACATCGATGTATAATTGCTCGGCCGATGATGTGATGTGTTGCTATACTTAGAATTATTGCTGTTATATTGACCATATAATTATTAGCCAGGGGGAATCAAAGGACTTTGCATTTGAAGTATCACTAGAGCTACAGCTATATTCGTCAAAAAAAATTCTGATTTGAAACATTTAACCATGTCCATAATTTGTTTATATATAATTAAACTAAATTTGATAATCATCCACAATAAACAAGCTAATGAAATTTCAGCTTTGTAATGATGCTCGTCTATATATAATCAGTTCATATATATTCATTCCATCGTTGGTACCCAAGACTTTCTCAATCAAATGAACGTATATATATATAAAGAAAAGTGAGGCTAGTGACAGTAATCACTAATCATGAATAACAACGCAAACTGTATATCTTCTATGTTCTTTATTTGACTCGTAAAAGGCGTAAATAGGCTCAAGCGTGTGATTTGGTAAGAAAGTTAATATACACGTACAACTGTGAATCAATGGAAATCAATTCAGTTTCAAAAAGACGTATGTCCAACCAAAAGGGAGTCCTCTAAGCCTATAGTATTGATTTTACAGAGTCCGAAAATTGGACTGTAGTATATCAACTTGAACAGCATTGTTCGAAACACGGAGCAAAGAGCATTGAGAATCCCAAATTTGCTTAGAAGAGAGAGCACGACTTGGCATGGGAATATATATATATATATATATATAATAGAATTAATTAAGAAATTAATTTTTACCAAAAAGGCAGGCAGGTTTTCTCTCTTTTTCATATTTTATACGTTAGACAAAAGAAAGAGGATCCAAAGAGAGATATATATCAACTACTGCCAAAATATATATAAGATGCATGCTTTGGAAATTTATATATATTTAGTTAATATATGTTTGTAAAGTTAGTTGGTTTAGGTGAGTTTATAGCCCCAGACCATTTGTCTCTAAGTGTTTTCATAATTATTAAATTAATAAGTCCTCATTAATTTGGGCTACAGCCAAAGGACATTTGGTGCTAAATGGTTCTAATCCTCTGTCATGCAATTTCTTTCTTTCTTTTTTTTTTTAAATATATGTAGCTGTTTTCACTTACCAACAAGTAGACAGTTGCATTTGACTTTATGATGATTAAGATTTGGGGCGGCATGAATGAATACTCATCGTGAACAAAATGATTAATCAATGAAGCCAAGAAGATGATTAGTGAATATTAATTAAAAGATATGAAGCCAAATAAAAGTTAGTACTGATAAATGTAGAATGATGTGAGGCCAAATGCACAAGTTTGACACATTGCAACAAACGAGTAGGCCCTCAATAGAAATATAAACACCCATCATTCAAATAAAGAATCTTAAGTACTTGTTCTGACCCTTTTGCTTTTCGAAAGAGGACACCAATTTGGACCAAAAGCATGTAATAGCAGGAATAAAGTGAGGTGCCTCACTGAAAAGGGAAATTAAAAGGTTAAGTAGATGTGTATCTATTTAAATTAGAATTGAATATATTCATGTAGTTTATATCTAGAGGAATTCGTTTTCAATTCGGAAAATAATAAAATATTAGACCGTCCTTAGAGCATTGCATATACGCACGCACATTTGTTATTTTGTTCATAATCATAGACTTCTTTCTGTTTCATGTGGGATATGTGTATATAAGTATTCAACTCCCTACATATCCACGGAGTGATCAGAATGCAGAATGTTTGTATGTAGATTAATGAGGATTATATATATATGTATATATATAGAGAGAGAGAGAAATGATTTAGTAAATTAATGATGTTACTCCATCGCTTTATTATAGTAAACAATATTACCAATTATACATATTGTCCATAGTTTTAATTTCATTCAAAAAGGGTCACAAACTTGCCTTTTTCAAACCTTTGAGTTACTTTCTCAAGCATATCATGATCTATGGAATCTAACTCAGTTTAAAAGTTTCGCACTCGTTTGTTGGATTATATATCAAGAGAAGCTAGCGCCCATAGGAACTTCAATATCTATGAGTATAGTGAAAGCAATGTCTGAAGACAGGTCCAATTAGCGAAAGAAATGTCGAGAAAATCTTCTTGAAAATGATTGAAGATTTTAGCAGCTCATCAATATAAAAGAGAGAACAGCCTTTTAGTAAAATACACATGTGCATATGCATCGAAACTGTCGTGTGTAGTCAGTATAATCTTACCAACTCCTGAAATTTAATCTCAGATTTTCAACAAATGAGACCAATTAGCAGTCTAAGTTTACTTATATAATAAGAAGAAATCTAAGCTTCCTTCGAAAAGCAGATATCAGAAACCCAAGATATTAGCAAAAGCTAGCTCATGAACAATGACGTTTTGTCTGCTTGATTAGCATTAATTCGAGTAACAGTGCTTATAGCAACTGGTAGTGAAGCTTGCGGGAGCACGTCATATATATTATATATAAAATATGAACTCCAATAATTGAGAAATAATTAAAGAGAATCGGAGAAAGCTGCAGACATATAACATGATATTATATTTGTTTTGTCTGGTTATTGCATAGGGAGTTCATCTCAATCCAACTCCAAACTGATTTCTTGGACCTAGAGATCTTTAATTTCTCTTTTGGACCCATCAAAACCCTGTTTTATATAACCATTTTTATTTTCACTGCATGTAGAATAATAATAAGATAAGATTCAATTCAAATGAGAGACAAGATTTGGTTGGTGAAGAGAAGACTGAAGAATGCTGGGTTGCTAGTGTTTCCTTCCTTTAAAAAACTGCCAACGATTCTGACAAAATTGTTCGCTTCTACTGATTTTCTGCTTGTAATCTGTAGATAGTTTACTATTACGCTCCAGTTTCATGGGTTTCTGCTTCGGGAATGCCTTGTTTTGTAGATTAAAATTAATTCAATTTATTATTATTATTATTATTATTATTATTATTATTATTACTGTTATCTTTGACACAGCTAAGTTATTGTTGATGATATACGCAACCATTGCACCACGAATTTTAAATTCGTTCGTTGATAGCCTTGAACCCTTAATCTATTCGACATTAAGCGTAAGTTGAGGGATTTGGGTTTGGATTTTTCTTAGACATCCATATAATTAAAAGTCTTACCATTGGACGTTTTGGTTATTAGTCCCATAATTACTCCATATTTGTCGTTAATCATCACTAAATTATAGTCTTATACCCATAATTTCACCACCTCGGATCGATTTTCATACACGAGACTGTGAGAGAGAGATCCATGGCCTCCCTTCTATATTTAATTTGAACAGTTTAACCGGTCCTTTTATTAATATTATACAAAACTTTTTTTTTCCCTCAATTTGTGTCATTTGGGTCTCGGCCCATGTTGCTCATGATCCAGCCCACTCTAGCTTCCGACTGCGCCAGCTCAACTTCCATCCTTGAGCTCCTGCAATTCCCAAATATTATCCGAACTCGCGCTCTCGTCATCCCACGCTCGCACAAAATGGCGCTTTCCCTGCGATTGCCGGTGGCATCCATACTGCCACAGACGTCCGTACATTCGAAACTGCCATCTGTCAGTCACCGCATTTCTTTTCACCCCCTCAAACTCAAAACGACCGCTAGTTTCAGAAAAAATCGAACCGTCGTAGTTAAAGCCATTGAAGAAAGCCAAGGAAGCGCTGAAAAGTCTGAGACCGCTAAGGAAGCAGAGTCTGAATCTGCGAGTCGTGACGGTGAGTCGAGTGCCGAGTTGGGATCGGAGATAAAGAAGGTATTGAAGGAGAGGAAAGAGGAGAAAGAGGGAGATTTGTGGACTGGGGTTGCGGAAGAGATTAGGGAGATAGAGTGGCCGGCCTTTGGTAAGGTTTTGGGGACAACGGGTGTTGTGCTGGGAGTGATTGCTGGGTCCAGTGTCGTTTTACTCACGGTGAATTTCGTTTTGGCAGAATTGTCTGATCGGGGTTTTGCTGGTAGAGGAGTTCAAGATTTCTTTGGCTAAGTATCAAGCCATATACAACTAGGACTTTAGTTGCTTTGTTCAATACCTTCTTCTTTTTTTTACACTGTTATATGTAATCCGGTAATTATTAAATTTTAATAAATTATTTAATTAGCAATGATTTTGTCATAAGATCTTTACCTAATGATACAACGCATCGTGTAACAGATTTCCACACAAAATTTGACCAATCTGAAAATTAAGATATTGTTTGTATCAGTGATTCACTGACAACAGTTAAACTTGTTGCCCTAATGCATATCCAATGAAAAATAAAATTCGATATGAATAGAAAATTACTCACATTATTCTTGTTAAATTTTTATACATGGTTCTTTTAACGACTAATACTTAACCAAGTAATTTGAAATCCACAAAACAAAAGTCTAAATATGCATCACTCAGATACAAGTCCTCCTTGCAGGACTTTGTCAACAAAATTCATACTTGCAAACATAGATAGACATATTCTCTCATTCAGAAAGCTCAAACACAAATTAGCATACAGTAGTACTTGTTTCGGTCTATTATCAATCAACCAAAAACCCAATTCTGTAACAGCAAGTACATTGTAACAAAAATCTAGGAAACAATTATCCAACATGTTCAAGAAATCATGGTGAAACAAAAATACAATGCCTATCACTCACTTGAACTAGCAGGGCCAACAAGGACTCCTTGAGCAGAACCTTCCTTCCGGTTACTATCATCCTTCACATCACTGTCAGGCTTTCTTATCCTAATTTTGTATTTAGCCTCAAACTCAGCAATTTCTCTCTTCTTCTTTTCCAAGGCCTCGTTAAGCCTTGCAATTACCTCCTCTATTCCCTCTTTGTTGCGCTCGACAGCAGGAAGCACCTCCTTGATTGTTCTCTCAACCAGCACACCTCCAATCATCCGATAGCACCGTCTAGAAGGGTCGAGTGGCTGGATAGCATTAATGACCAATGAGTGCTCACTTGCGTCCATCTCCAGTTCAGTAATTTTTGAATAGATTTGATTTAGTTCAGTTCTCATAGATGCGTACATATTTGCAACTATTTGCTCATTTACCGGCTCCCTGCGTTCGGTTTCAGCTGGGCTGGCCATGGTTCTCTGCAAAGGAAGCAAAGATGTTGGAGACAGTGAACACTCACAAAATCACATCTTCAGTAAACGAATAATATAGAGACCTAAAATTGAAAGTCTCTAGACAGGTAATTGAATTTCCTGCAGAAAATAGGTTCCATTTCCAAAAAAAGCAACCACAATAATGATACATGCATAGTGAGGCACTTCTCTGAGAATCGGGTAGTAGCATTTTAAAATTAACTTGCTTAGATAAAAACAAAACATGGTATGGTCTAGAGTTCATTCCCTACAAACATCAGACTTGAGGAAAACATACTATAAACAAAATATATGTACATATGAGGCACTTAATAAATACAGCAGCTAATTAAGAAACACATACACAAGCTAAAGGAATGGATCTCTATATGGCAACTAGGATGGCATATATACAGCAAAGGAGGTTATGGTGGCTAAAGGAAGGTTCTTGTCACTTAGATGCAACCGTGAACACAAATTCACACTTACTCAAGGTTTCCTTGCAAGACCACTAATCCACAATATCAACACAAGTTTATTCCCTCAACCTTAACAATAACAGTTCCATCAATCGATCCAGTCGCCCCTTATAAGATAGGTGAACTGTTTAGAAACTGGTTTATATTGTTGAAGTGTCAGACACTCCATGTCATAAAACACTTCACATCCAAAAAAAGGAAAAAAAAAAAAACTCTACCAACAAAAGAAGAAAAAAAAAGAAAAAGAAAATGCGAAACATGGCAGAAAATATTTTACGCAATATGCACCAATTAAACAGAAAGCAAAACTGGGATAAATTGAACAACAGCAACAATAATTTCACAAATACTGGAGATATATCAACTCAAGTTAATGGAGATGCAAACTCAGTGATGAAATAGTATCAGGAATAAAAAATAGGTTACCAAATAGGCTGATATGATTTGAAATAATTAAAAGAACAAAAACTAAGTAAGCTATATGCAGGAGAAGGACAAAATGAGATGAATAAATCCTCCTATTTTGTTCTGTTTTCGTTTTCGGAAGAAGAGAATAGCATACGGCATACCTGATTGTGAGATCGTAAACCCCAGCCCTAGAATTTTACAGAACAGATCGCCTGACGAGAGAGAACAAACCAGAAACGAAGACGGGGAGTGGAGCAGACTGAATAAGGCCCAACAAACGGTGACGTTTACCCTAAATTGAAACCCCTTTGCCCACGTTAGTGATTTACATATAATTGTTAACAAGTTTTTACCACCATTTTTTTTTTTTTTGTCATTTTAAAGATAGCACAATTAATTTAACCAAAAAAAAAAAAATGAAGACCGAGTAAAAAGGAGTGGATCCACTGCAATTAAATTAAATTATAGTATAGTTTATATTCATATAATATGAAAAATGAATTCGATTCTTTTTGTGTGTGTTTTCTTTTATAACTTATATATTCCTTTATTTATAAATGAATAAAAACTATATATCGTTTATATTCATATATAGTTTATATTCGTTATAATATAGTTTAAATTTTAGTCTAATCTCGTACTGTTTTTTTTTTTTTAACAATTCAATGGTTAAGAAAATAATTAAATTATCATTAAATGTTTCCAATGACTCGTGAGAGGCATACAGAACTAATTTCATCAATATCTAATTCTCACCGTTGATTTCAAAGAGAATTGGGGATGACATTTGTTTTTACAATTCAAATAAAAATCTCAAAAGTTGTATGAATTTGATAGAAGGTTGATATGAAACCAAACATATTGATAATGAAGATTGGGAGCAATATCTCGAAGCCACAATCTAATGTAGGATATACTTGAAATTGATTTTTTATTTTTCATTTTTCATTTTTAATGTAATATTGATACAAAATAATATCACTAAATGTTAAATATAATCGAGTGAGTAAATAATAACTACAATATAAAAGTAGATATTTATCAAAAATTTTAGCTAACGTGCTTTTAAAGTTTAAGTAAAAACACAATAGCTTCAAACCTTCTTCTAAAGGACATCGTATTATTGTAATGCATCTTATTAGCTGAACATGCAAGGTAAGCAAATTCATTATGCCAAACACTAAGAAGGCTTCGGCGGCAGCTCAGGGTTCGTATGTCATGCTTTCTGCCTCTTTCCTCACTGATTCAAACAGCACGGAAGAGAGATACCTCTCTCCAAAGCTAGGAAAAATTGCCTGCCCAAGTAAATATAAGAGAAAAGGTGAGTAGACAGAATTAAGCTTAAAATTTGAGCTCGAGGAAGGGAGTGCAATAACAGAAATTTGTAGGTAGTGAAAAGACACGCCATGTTTATGCTATAAGCATGACTTTCAAATGCAACCAGGAGAATTTGTCACCCGTTTTTATGCCATGGAGTAACCAAGGAATGTATGCAAATGTCTTTCAATTGTCATTAGCCATCTATTTAGTCACTTGAAATGCACTTGGAAGTTCAGACATAGAAAAGTGGAAAGAGGGAAATGTGTCTGCACCCAGGGCCATTTGTCTTACAACTTCTATAAGAATTGAAATCGAGGAAATAAACGTAGTGATTTATTTTTAAACGCAGGGATTGGGCCAGAAGGAAGAAAGTAGATAAGTACAATATGACAAAGAAAGACACTTAGTATCCATGGATTCAATATATCATAATGAAATGCAAAAACCAAATAACTATATATCCAATTAGAAGACCAAACAACTCTAATATCCGTAGTCATACTACTAAATCTAAAATAAACCAAATGAAGATTATTTAACTTACAACAATGAGTTTTCCAGCATTCTCTGGTCTCTTTGCAATCTTGATTGCTGCAGCTGCTGCAGCCCCAGATGATATTCCCACCTATAATAGAAGCCCCAGTGATTAGAGCTAAGATAGGGAACAAGCTTGTTGCAGTGACACACTTAGAAATAAACAAGATTTAGGTTCTATAAGATCACCATAAATCACAGCTTTAAACCAACAATTTGCTCAGAAAAAGCTAAAAACTTACAAATAATCCTTCTTTCAGAGCAAGAAGCTTTGCAGTTTCAATTGCTTCATCACTTGATATCTGAAAGATTACACAAAAGTCAAATTTAGCAACTAGATATAACAGCTGCAGCCATCAGAGGTGATACCAAAAAAACCTGAACCAGACATCTATGAGACTACAAATATTAGATGTGACATGGCCAAAAGAGATATGATCACTAGAAGAGGTTAAAAAACAACAGATAAGCATGTATGACATGTACAGATATGCATCCTACATTTTCGTTTCTAAGCATTTTGAAACTTAATAGCTTTCTGCTTCCATTCACAAGCTCTAAACATTTCAATTTTGGCTAAGTCAACCAGCCTCTCAAAGAAAGTTTGGCAAGAGTTGGTAGTTACTTGCCAAGGAAACAGCTGGAATCATGTGGGATAAACCTGAACTTGTCTGGTAACGTTAATTTGAGGCTTAAATATGAAAAATATTTATAACCCTTTTACACCATTATGCAGTAATAGTGTTCAGAAAACCCAACATCAAACTTTCAAAGGACTCTTGAGAACATGGAGTTGATAATTCACATCGCATAATTTCATGCATTT
Organism: Melia azedarach; assembly: GCA_028052125.1. Lineage (NCBI taxonomy): Eukaryota > Viridiplantae > Streptophyta > Magnoliopsida > Sapindales > Meliaceae > Melia > Melia azedarach. The sequence goes on along the minus strand of CM051396.1, from coordinate 3,089,235 downwards.
GTGGAATATATGAGGGCCTTACTTGAATGACTTCATCAATGAGATTGACTTCCAAAACACCGGGGATAAAACCAGCTCCTATTCCCTGGATCTTATGTGGACCTTCACATTCATATAGACAATACACATCAAGTTAGAAACATCCAATACCCATGAATCCACTAATAGAAAGCATGTGTAGACATCAATATAGATACATTATATCAGGGTTTCATGTGTGGAAAATAAAATAAACATCTATACGGTCAAATAAACTAGAATAGCCTCTAATCAACTAAATTAGCCAGCTCAATCCCTAAACAGTTTTATATCATAAAAGAATTGGAAGAGTACAGAACCTAAGGAGAATCCAAAATTATTAGATAATTTGGCATTGCCAATATTTTAAGCCTAGAGGTTATCCACTTAAACTATCATGCATATACAAAGAGATTATCGGACAAGCCAATTATGTCAGAACACTAACTTTACACTGGTAGCAAGAGAAATGAAAGAGAATGACAGCAACAAAGAAAAAGAAACACTAATTTCAAAATTTTCACTGTCTCAATATTTACAGCCACACCAAACTTTTGTTTCAATGGAAATGAAAAAAGGATTATGTCCATAATCTTCCTCTTACGCACATGCAAAGAGAGAAAGAACTGAAAAATCTCAACCGCTCGCATCATTCTAGTTCCTCCGGGGAAGTCCGTTACTTATGTATTTGTATCCGAGCATATGTTTTAATCAGCAAAATATATATATATACAATGATTTTTCGCGCATGCTTAGTTTGCCAGAGCAACATGGCCAACATCATGGTCTGTCGGTGCAGAAAAGACAATGTGCAGGTTGCATGTTTATTGGTTTTCAGCTATTTACCTACCATAAGGATTCCCTCCTCTCTACAAATGATTGTTCAAATGCCAAAAACCATAAGTTATGCAGTTCATTCCATGTCCAATGCTTTTGCATCTCAACTGTGCAAAGAGATGCAGATTACAGGTATCAGAATACTCAAAGAGAAACTGTCATCCAAGCATAGGCATTGAAGTTAACTCACCAGGCTGTCCTCCAGATAGAACAGGACTTTCAACTGGTTCAATACCATACAGCTAATAAAAAAAGAAGAAATAATCATATATCAATAACTGCAAGAACAGAGCAAAGTTCACAGCAGGCAGAACTATAATTTTAATCTATTCTTTGATAACCCAAATGTAAGTTTCATTGTAGGATTGATATCAGTGAACCATTAATCTTACCTTAACGTTGGGGTTCTGCTCTTTGAGATATTTCCCTACTCCTGTTATTGTACCACCAGTACCAATGCCAGAAACAAAGGCATCAATTTTTCCTCCCGACCCTTTCCATATCTCTGGTCCAGTAGTCTCATAATGAATCTGCACTAATAACAACATATATGACTTAAATTTTTTTAACTACCAACAACATTGACTTGATTATAATTAAGAAAATACCTTTGGATTGGCAGGATTTTCAAATTGCTGGAGCATGTAGGCATTAGGGGTCTTAGCCAGAATCTCCTCTGCCTTCTGAACAGCCCCCTTCATTCCCTTAGTGGGGTCAGTGAGAACCAACTCAGCTCCAAAAGCTCGAAGAATGATTCTTCTTTCAAGACTCATTGAAGCTGGCATTGTAATGATAAGCCTGTAACGCTTGGCTGCTGCCACGAACGCCAAACCAATCCCAGTATTTCCACTTGTAGGTTCAATGAGGACACTCTTCAACAACCATCCAAAAACACAATCAACACCATGAACAATTCAACAGATTAAAAATCCAAACAATAACAAAGGAGGACATTTGATCTATCAAATCCACATCACAGTTGAAAATTAAAAGTCAAGGGGAAACCAAATATAAATTTCTCAATCATAATTATTATTAATGCAGTCAGGCAAACCTACTCTTTGTGACAAATACAAACAGATTTTCACAAGTAATACTACTCTCATAAGTTTCAAACTGAAACAATGAAAATAAAAAAGAAGTAAGTAAAAACAACAAACCTGCCCTGGTGTGATAAGACCCTTCGCTTCCGCATCAGCAATCATGCTATAACCAATCCTGCACATTAGAACACAAAATTTAGGTTTCATGAAAGCCCGATACGTTATCCTAAAACCAAAAGCACTGCCTCAAGAAATGGTGAAAAGCCACTAATTCACAATAAATGCAAACAGTTATAATCAAACAAAAAATGTTCAAGAATACCTGTCTTTGACACTAGAGCATGGTTCCATCATCTCTAGCTTAGCAGCAATGCGACCAACACAACCATCCACAATGTTGTTGAGATACACCAAAGGGGTATTGCCAATCAACTATAAACAAACATAGAATTTGAACTTCTAACTCAGCAAACCATTTCAATGTTTTTACATAACAATAGACAATAAAACTTAGGCGCCAACATCAACAACGTACTTCGGTAACATCTTTGGCAATGTTGCCCTTCTCATCTGCCATGTTTTCAGGTTACTGCAATAAATTAACTAAAATACTTAAGCATCATCATGTAATGCAATATAACACTTGTACCCGTAAAATGAATTAACTGAAGATTATTCAAGAAAAAGTAATAAAATCAAAATCAAAATACGTAATATTCAAAATCAAATTTCAAAAAGGCCAACTGTCACCGAAATTTCTTTGCAGCCAACCAGAAACCTTATAAAACCTCTATACAAATCTCAACTTTAAACCCACAGTGACTGATGATATCAATTATCGTTAATCACCAACAACACAGAATTTTGAAAACGCAAAGCCATAAAAAGATCTTTGATCAGCTGATTTTAATTTAGTAACTTAATTTGATCAGTAAAAAAGAAAATGATTAAGAACTACAAGCAAGAGAATAAACAGAAAATGAGAAACGAGAAAAGAATTACCTTGACTGATAATGACTTGATAACGAAGTTGATGATGCTTTGGCTAACAGAGTGGCGTCTACGCAAAACGAGAGAGACGAATATATGTTGACGACGCAACGGGTGAAGCAAGAAACAAGACTAGTTTGGACTTGACCCGAATTAAGGCATGAATAAACAGTGCTGCTTGTAAGGTGACCAAATTTTATGGCAGATCAAACCAATAACCATCCATGCAAGCAGCCGGCCCAAAATAGAAAAAAATAAAAAATAAAAAATAAAAAATTCTTGTTATAAATTTAAATAAACGGCCTAGATTAATATCCTGGCTGAGTAAAAATTAGTAAATATTGTATGAAAATAATAAATTATTTACAATTTAAGTAATTAATCAAATCATCAGTAAAATTTGCATGAAGAAAATATTATGCTACAGCTTATTATGATTTTTCTGTAGTCATTGAATTTTTCGTTTTATTACCATGCTTAATTAATTATTCAAAATTCGACGCAAGCATAATTTTTTTTTTGGATTTAGTATAAATGTGAAGGAAAAAATGGTACATTATCTAAGAGATTCTATGACTTAAATTAATTAATACCAAGAAAATAGAAAATTTTTGTAAGAATATTTTCACAGCTTGGTTTAAATGAAAATTAATTTATTTTTTTGTTTTTGTTTTTATTTAAATAAAAAGATTTTTTTTATCTAAATCGTTAACTATTAAAGTAATTAGCTTCAAAAATACTAATTAAGAGACATGGTAATTGAGTAAAAAATTTATTTTTTAATTAGAAATAAATATAATAATAAAATATTTATTAATTTATTATAATTAAAATATAAATTTATTTATTATATAATATATTAACAATTAAATATTAATTACGTATTATAAAATAAAGTATAAATAAATATTAATTTATATATAAAATATATTATAATATAATTAATAATTATGTTGTAATTTATATAAAATGTATTTTTATATACCTAAAATAGTTAATGTGTTAAAAAATAATAATAATAATTATTTATTTTATTAAATATTTTAAATAAATATTATATTTTATCAAAATTTTAAAATTTAATAATTATTTTTATTAAATAACTAACATTAACTGACTGTTTTAATTATTAATTTTTAATAAATTAAAATTTTAATGAATATATTTGACATCTACGTCCTAGTAAATACTTTACCAATTTTTTATCTGCCAAAATGAATGAACTTCTCTAACTACGTTCGAAAGAGGAGAGGCAAAGCAATGGCAAAACCTTATCCGGTTAAAAGCCACACATCCTAAAACACTCGACAAAAAGCTTGAGCTTCGATATCTCTGTACGGAACAAAACTATGGCAACCCTTCATTTCAGTCCATCTCCTTCCTTCATTCTCCCAAAACAAAGGTACCTCATCACCACGAAGCTCACTTCTTTTCACTTCAACCCCAGAACGCGCATTGGCTTGCAGAGAAGATTACAATCAACTATTGTGAAATCTTACAAAGTGTTGATTGAGCACAAGGGTCAGTCGACAGAGCTAGAGGTTGACCCTGATGAGACTATATTATCCAAGGCGTTGGACTCTGGCTTGACTGTGCCACATGACTGCAAGCTTGGAGTGTGCATGACTTGTCCGGCGAGGCTTATCAGTGGCTCCGTCGATCAGAGTGAGGGTATGCTCAGTGATGATGTTGTGGAGCGTGGCTATGCATTGTTGTGTGCATCGTATCCGAGATCAGATTGCCATATTAAGACCATTCCTGAAGAGGAGCTGCTGGCAATGCAGCTGGCAACTGCTCATGATTGAATTTTTTGTAATGTGTTAGTTTTTGAATCTAGAGTTTTGAGTTTGGAAATCTGGTGTTATTATGTTTATAATGCTCAACGGATGCTTTATAGAGTTTATCTCTGCTTCCTGCAAATGTTCAATAATAACATAATTCATGTTACAGACAACTTTTATCTCATTTGTAGACCTTCTTAAATCTCATCCCTTCCTAATTTGGAAACTTAGACCAGGGCAAAAACTCTAATTTGATTAGAGTATGTTATTAATGTGTTCCAGGCAGAGGATTTGATGTACACCGGTAACTTTACATATAATGCTAGTTCCGAGAACAGTGTATCTAATTGAGGATTAGGGTGCCAATGTTGAAGTATGCACTGGAATTAACAAGAACTAAAATGAATTACTTGTGTACTCTTTCAGTCCAAAATCTTGCAAAGTTACTGAAAAACGGAAACAGAAGCCATCGCAATAGATCCTTCACCACCATCACTTGCACGATGAGCAATTCCTGGTAGTAACGTGGTTGTTTTTTTTTATCATAATCGTGCAGTGGATGAAGCCAAGCACATGCAACACAGTAACTAGATCTTGTGGTTGAGCAGCCTTGAACAATGTACTTAAAAGGGAAGAGCTTTCTGTCAGAATAACACCCCTGATAGAACAGCAAATGGGCAGCAATATTCCTATGCAGAAGGCAGATAGCTAGCCCTTTTCACTTTTCTTTGCTTAAGCTTAACCTTGACATTAACACCATTGTCAATAATAGCCTGAACCACAATCTGAAGTCTTCCCTCCAACTTCTCTCCTTTCCTCGGCGTATAAACCACGTCATGAACATCATCAGCCAATGCTCGCTGAGCAAGAATCCCTCCCACTGCAGCACAGGCACTTGCATTCCTAGTCGAACTCAGGTCAAATTTCATATCCTTAGATATCGAATGAGCGACAACAACTACTTTGCTAGTAACCCGGTGAATAATGCAGGCACGGACAGAGGCTTTTGATATGTAAATATCCAGGCAAAATGGTTCATGGTAAGGAGCCGTAAGCTGATTAAAAGTTTGGGTCCTAACCCTTTTCTTATCCTCACAGTAACTCCCCTTGTTGCTTATACTTTCACTCACCATGACCCTGCTAACTTCTTTATAAGTAGAGGCCAAATTTCGACTAGTGTTCTCCTTTTTGCTCTCTTGAACATCACTCTTTCCCTTTGATGCTTCTTTCTTTTGACGCTCTTTAAGATCGTTGTTTGTCTTTGAAGCTTCCTTCGTTTCTCTTTCTTTTCTCGGGTCCTTTGTTCTTGAAGACTTCCTTCTATGAAAATCAAAACTGCACTCCTCAAATTCTCTGGAGTCCTTATCAAGTTTATAGAAAAGATCCCCGCGAATTCTCATATTGTCAATCTCATCAAAATCTGAGTCACCCTCAAAAGGTGCAGCGTCATCATCAACTTCGTTTATAGTACATTTTGCTTCCATGTCCTCATCTGATCCTCTCCAAGCATGTGCCAAACCTGCTGAAACTTTCCAGGTATCATCGTCTACAAGCTCAATATTATAACCATCAAAATGAGGTCTTCTGTCGTCAAACAATGGTGAAAGATGAATCCTACTAGAGTAATTAGTTGATTTAGTTTGCCTTTCATTTTCATCATCAAGATTGGTCGAGGCTCTTGAGCAAAAGCTAGCGACTCTAGAGAGAAAATGAGAGTTAACTACCAGTGATCTAAGAGTAATGCTTCTCCTCAACAGCGTAACTGTCATTTTCACTTCTTGGCAAGCGTCACTTTACAAGCTATATAGCATATGGAAAACAGCTGTAAGGTTAGTTAGAAACATCGAGTTTCATTGAAGCAAAAGAACAAACGGTTGGCGTGCGAACGGTGATTACCTCAGTCTTTTCCAACAAACAACATGCCGCGTGAATGTAGGAAACCGGTTGAAATCTCGGTTGCAAAAGATTGGTCAAATTTAAAAACTACTGAATGGAAACAGTGAGCGTCTGTTTCCTTCCCTTTACGCGCGCTTTTGGTAATTGTTTGCAAATTGCAACTAGAGAGCTTACAGTTACACGCCGGCGAATCCCAGCCTTAGAAGAGGATAATTTGAGGCACTCTTCAGCAGTAACCGGGTATTAAGTATAACATTGAGATGTCTGTGGCGGTGTTGTGTTAAGTCACCTCAGCGACGCACCCGCCAAAAATTCAACTTCTCTCTCATGGTCATGGGTCACCCAACGTATTAACCTTTCTATCCTAATTAGCTTTCTGTTTACTTAAATATATGAAAATGAAAATTCTTCTTTAAAAACATATTTGAAATTTATTTATAATACGCTTCACATTTTCTTTCTAAATATGTCATGCGTTTATGCCCTTCAAATATTCTTTGTATATTAGTTTATCAACTCCTTCAATACATAAACAAAGTATTCGATTTAATAAATACAAATTCTAATAACAAATATTTATTTATCCACCTATATTTGATATGATATGATGTGACCTCTCACCGCTCGATACCAAAAAAACATTTTTTTATCTTCTTTCTTTTTCAAACGAACAGATAACCACGTCAGATTTTCCACGCTATATAGTTTACTGTTAGTATTAACGCCAAATTTTCTTGTTTTGATTCTAGCAAGTTAAAGTTGAAACACGGACATTCAACCCATTAAATTATTATTTAACATTGCGTCGTTCCCAAGTCTTCCAATTTATAAACCACAACCTTTACAAAAATAATCGAAAATGCCTCCATTTTATGACCAGAATTCAAAAATACTTGCTTTATATAACTTCATTTTAAAAATACCCCGATTCACTTATTTCAAATAAAAAATACTTTCATATTTAATTTTTTAACATGTGTTTAAATATCAAATAAAATAAAGATAAAATTTTATTTTATTTGAAAATAAATAATAAATAAAATAAAATTTTTTCTTATTCAAAATTTACTATAACAATTCCAAAATATTATTTTTGAATTATTATAACAAGTCGAATTTAATACTTTTGAGTACTATAATAATACAAAACTAATACTTTTAAATTATTGTATCTACATGAAAATAACACTTTAAAATATTATAACAACTCAAAACTAACACATTTAAATTATTATAATAACTTAAAAGTGTTCTACAAATGTAAAGCATAAATACATATTAATCCGAAAGTGTATGAAAAAACCGTTTTTCAATAAAATTAAGACAGATGAGTATTTTAAAAAATTTGTTATAAAATAAAGACATTTCTGGTTATTTCCCCCACCTTAATAAAAAGATCTCCACTAATTCTAATACTTTGATTTGTTAGAGAAATATTAGACACTCAAAAAGAATCTTTTTTTATATCGGCGTTGAACTATTCCTCACTCGTGGAAGAAAAGATGAGAAATCATACGTCATTGAATATTTTAACGGCTATTATTGTCGTGTACACCCAGAGAGACTAGACTAATCAAATCTCACAATCACTTCTGGACTAGAATATATATTCACCATTGGGACAACGACATTCGCAATCCCAAAAACCAGCGGCAATAAAAACAGCCTGTATTACACGGTTGGAAACTAATTGCCGCATGAATATGGTGAAGAAATGTTGGACTCCATGTTCTAAATGACAACCAATGATCAAACAAGAAGGAAAGGAGGGTAATCAAATTGACTCAAATACCATCCAACTTTGATTAAATGATCTCATTTAAAAAATGTCAGCCACCTAATCCGTCATCTAAAGTTGGATGTGTATTTGTGCCAACTCTGAAGCCAAAATTTCTGAAATGGAGACAGAACACCGAAAAACAGCAAGATACAGTCTCTCTACAGCTAATCTACAAGCATAAGTAGTACTGAGTTTTAAACATTGTTATTTTCCATCATGATTACTTTCCACAATCACCTAGTAGCTAAAGTTTGATCAATATTAGAAATACTTCTCACCATGAGAAAGTAAGAAGCAGGATAATAGTTATAATTAACACACAGCCATTGCTACCATTAAAACGGTTAGTGATTACAAACCATTTAGAAAGCAAATGAGGTCGGGTCATCATATCAGTGGTTACCATCTTCAAAGAGTTGTCATGTCTATCGGTAGTAAGCCTGCTGATAAGCTGGTGCCAAACCGTTGCCATAGCCCCCATATGCAGGATAGTTCATGGGAGCTCCTGGGTAGGATCCAGCAAGGGGAGGAGGGGCTGCTTCTGGCGAGTAAGCATAGGGAGGGCTCCTGCTGCCATACACAGCTGGTGGAGATGGGTACGCCGTGACCCCGGCAGGGTATTGAGTGTGCGAGGGAGACCTGACAAATGTAGGAGGTGCCGGGAAAGATGATACGTATGCATTGGCCAAACGTCCAGCTTTGGCCGGAGGCATTGGACCACCATTACTGGCCCTTGTGCGCTTGGTAGCAGGGACAGCAGCTGGCTTCTTCTTCTCAGTCTTGGCCTTCTCCAGCTGGTCAAGACGCTTTTTGAGGTTTTCTGGTGGAAACTCAGTTTCAAGTTTGTACTCTTCAATGCACTTGATGACAGCCCGGAGAGCTGACTGCTCTTTGCGTGCAGCAAGGTGCTGTAGAGTTGGAATTTTGAAGGGAGAAAAAAAATAATTAGTTGAAAGCATGAACTTGTACCTTCAGGTGCTACTAACTATTATAGAGTACAACAATACCCAATTCTAGAGCCCCCACTTTCCTACTAATCAGGGAGAGTTGCATAAGAAAAAACAGCAGTGCTTTATCATTTAATACAAGTCTTAACAATATTGTAATACAAACCCTTATTTAGGCATTCACTGATAACTTGGAGACGGAATACAAAGAAAAAATAATGAGCTCTCATTCAAGAAATCTCTGAACTGCATGCAGTATAGTTGGCATGTAAAAAACCAAAAAAGGAAGAAAAAGAAAAAAACATTACAAATGCATAGATGACCTTTCATCCATAACAAAAAAATGCATCAGCTCAATGAACATTTCATTTGTAAAACTTACTTCTGACAATAATACAAACAAATATAGGGCTATTTCTGAACAAATGACTTAAAAGTACAAGAATAGACTCACTACTCAGTTGGAACTTAACAAGAGGTTAATTAGCATTTGACACCCAATAAGAGAAGATAATCAACTTCCATAAAGTCAAATACCACCTCAATTAAGTGCATTAAATTAAGGTTCAAGATGAGTAAATGAAAAGATATACCGCAGCTCGGCCAGCATTATTGGGATCCTCCAAAATGGATGCAGCTGCCTTCTTTGCATCCTTCAGAAAAGCTTTAAGAAGAGGAACTGGTGGGAACTTGTTTACGAGGCCAACTTCATAAGTAAAATGCACTGCATCAAGCTGTTGTCCCCTACTGATTAATTCTTCAATCATCTCTGTAAATACAAGTGACAATCATTAGCAGCTAAAGGTAGATGCTACCACTAAAAAATAATGGCTCACATCAAAATATGCATGGAAAACGCCCACAATAGATGTCAAAGTGTTGTCAACATGCTTTTAAATATAGTCAGTTTCACTGCCATGAAGGCAGTTGACATTTACCTCTTCATCGCCAAGAAATTACTGGCATGCCCTAAGGCTTCTTTTCATTGAACATAAATTTTCATGTAAGAAAAGTTCCTTAGGCTTAATGTACATGGCATGCTAATAGATGCAGCAGTAATAAGAGCATTTGAAGCAACTGAATCAAAGTATAGAATATCTAAATATTATCATTATAAAAATACCCAAAGGACTCATGCCATGGTTATTAGCAGAACATTCATCAAATTTTACAAGCCAGAAGTAATTAAATCAATACACAAAAGAGAAGAAACATAACTAAGCAACAAAACTACCAAATATCAGCTTGTATTTATCTAAGTCTCCAAACATCTAATGAATCCCAAGTATTGTTTAATCACAGCTAAAAATAACTCCTGAAAGTTTGAAAGAAATGCAATTAGCCACATTTGCTGTGAAACCAAGCCTAACAAGTGAGAACATGAACAATCAGATGTATTAAATCCGTCCTTGTATCGCAGGAAACAAACTCGTTGGAAAATATCCAAGACCAGCAACTGACAACACACATGATCCTTGCTGAAACACATTTACTAATATAATCAGCTGCAACCATACCTAGCTAGACGATAAAACAATTGTAGTGGCAATCAAACACTATGCTCAGACCCTAAAAACAAATTCAAATATCTAAAAGCAAACAACTCCGTCAACGTCATTTTCAGAAATCCTACTTACATCTCAAAGACATGTCATTCATGTAACTTCCCCGAAGAAATGGGCTATACATAACCTTAAACAAACAACACCCGTCATGATTAACTAGTTCTACTTAAAATGGAAACTTGCCATGTTTATTGCTCAAATTCATTCAATTCACCTTAACATTATCAACATAAGCTGAATAAATAGACTAAAACCGACATACCAGGCATCTTATCACCCAAACCAAGAGAAACGGCAAGCTTAGGCATCTGCTTGCGCCATGCGGAACCCACCACGAGCTTCCGATACAAGTCTAAGTCTTCCTCCTTAACAATCCCAAAAGTGACTAGATGCTGCAAGAAGGTGTGCACGTCCGGTGTCTTCACGTTCTCAATACCTCCTCTCTCCTCCAGGCTCGCCTTCCAAGTCTCCGCGATTTCCTTTGCTTTCTCCTTGATGCTGGGCGTCACCAACGACCTTAGTTTTCCTATCACGGGGTCCACCATCACCGGTATCAGACTCTCCAACGCCAACACACAAGCCCAACCCAAATCATTGTTACTCTTCTCTTTTCTCTTATCCACCGGAAACACCTCCGATATTGCTTCCATTACGAACTTCGCGGGATCAACGCATTCAGCTAGCGCGACCGGTAGTTGATTTCGCAACTCGTCAATTTCTTTCTTTTTAGTTGTGATAAACTTCCAGAACTCTCTAGCGTTCATTTTCAAACAATAATTTCTCAAAATGGCCATTAATGCGTCGCCATCATCTACCTCGCCGTCAGGATTACCGAACTCTTGCTCATGCGAGAGAGAATTGAGAACAGACTCAGTGCGGTCATCGAGGTTTTCCAATGCGATCTCCACGCTGCCGTCAATGGTCACCTCACGCTTCTTCAGAACATCTAAAGATGCTTTAGTTTGGGTGTCTAGGGTTTGGATTTTTTGCTTGAGAGCAGCTGATTTCTTCTGAAGGTTCTGTTCAAGGGAAGTAAAGTGATCAGAGAGCTCCTTCCAGAGAAGAGTGCAGCTGGTCATCAACGAGGTTTGCCGCTGAAACTCGTCGAAACTCGGCGGAGTCAACTCGGTTAACTCGCCTGGATCGGGGATCGACCCCATGGTTGAGTTTGGTTGATTGTTGTCGTTAGGTGACTCAGTAGCCGAGTTAAGAACTACAAAGAAGTAAAGGATAGAACCCTAGACATGAAAAAGAGGAAAGCAGGAGAGGGGAGGAAGATATGATGGAGTGAAAACAAAAACAGATTGGTGACGTGGACGGTTGTTAGGACAACACGTGTGAAGGCGACTGTAAGAATGTGGTCCGTGATAGATTCTAGAATGCACCGGGGGTGCGCAGGGAATAAGAAACACACAGGCACGAGTAGAGGCTAACGTAAGCGAGAAGGGAGAGAGTGCGTAGGATAAGAAAGGTAAAGGTTGGGATGATGATGCAAGATAGGGGAGCGTTTGGTGGGAGGTGTTGTGTTGTGAGTGAATACTGAATACATAGACTTACTTTCCCAGAAACCGAAGAGGGATCGTAAAAGAAAGGAAGAGAGAGAGAGAGAGAGAGAGAGGAAAAGCTGGAAAAGTAGTAGAGTGGGGGGAGGTGGGTGTGGGGTGGGCCAGGCCCACTGTGACCACCACATGGAAGAAGTCAGATAAAGTAAAGACATTGCCGGACTAAGATGATCCAACAACGCTCAATTAAAAATATTAAATATTTAAAATAAAGTAATTGGGTGTCGTAATGTAATTTGTAGACTACAGTCAGTACAGTAAGTAGTGGGAACATGAAGATGGGGAGACGGGCAAAACGCAGAAATGATCAGGCTGGCATGCGCAAGGTAACCATTCTGTGGATAAAGAAACATCTAAGACCAATATCTATCTACGTAGTTGTTGGTCTTTCCCGTGGGGGTGGGGTGGGGTGGGGTGGAGGAGAGATTTTACTGTGGAAAGCTTTAGATGTTTCGAGTTAGTTGTAAGGTGATGTATGTCTTGACTGTGGAACAAGGTAATTTTTGGTTGTTGCGTGTGTGTTATACAAAAATATTAGATAGATAGATAGAAATTTTAATATTCGAATTTAATAGTTTAGGTTATAAATTTGATGCGTCATGTTTCAAGGTTAGTGTGCACATATTATTGATGCTCTTCTTCTCGTGTCATAATCACAATTTGTAGACATTACATGGAAGAGCAGTGCGAGACAATGTGGAGTGAAGAAATTATTTAATATTAATTTGTAAAATTAAAAGAAAAAAAATGATATTTTGTTTTGTTTTGTTTTGTTCTTTATATTTATTTATTTTCAAAATTAATAGAAACGATCTTGTTCAAAATTTTAGTGCAGCAAAATAAATATAACGCGCAAACATTGAGACCAGTAAGATAAGAGAGTGGGGTCAGACACGGAAAGACGAGGCCCCAGTTGAAATGTTGACATATGAATCAAAGTCCAAGGGGAATGGGATTAAAAATTCAATAATCATCCAGCTAATTCCTTTATCTTAATTTGAAGTTAGAATGAAGCATCCGAAAATTTCAAAATAGACAATGATTTCCATGCATGTACAATTTGACTCGGTAACAAAGTGTAGTTGAAACTAAACCTCAAATATTGTAAAATTTTGAAAGTATATGATAATTGGGTCCACGTTACTCCATAATTGAATTTGAGAGTGGATGTGTGATGTGAACATGTGAGAGAGATTTTGCTTCGCTTTGCTAATTAGGAGGTTTAAATTTTTAAAAAAGAAAAAAAGGCATAATAAACAAGCAAATAGATACTGCCAAATTGGAACATTCATGCAACAGTTTTAAAGCAAAAGCAAAGGGGTCCACTCCAGTCCTTGTTGTGTCACCAGTTGAGGTTTTAAATTGAATCTTGTAACTATGACACACGACACGAGTCATAGTTTTGGCTTCAATTGAATTTGAATTAATTGAAACAATAATAGTGGTATGCATCATAATAACACTATATATTATTAAACCGAGAACAAATTGGCAGCCGTTAGATAGGCCAGAAAAAATTAAAAAAAAAATAAAATAAAAATGGGTGGCTTGGAGACTAGACAACGCATGCGACAAAACAAACGAATACGAGTTTCATCACGCTGATGCACGTACGTATGCCTGCTCGTAATGCTTACCTCAGACAGCCTAGACTACCAGCCAGTAACTTAAAATGAAACTCCACTTACATAAACCGTATGCTTAACCATTTTGCATCATTTTCCCTTTTTCATGACAATTGGTGTACAACAAAATCACCAGGTCCATTTAATTACGCGTAGAAGAAATAAAAAAGAAAGAAAAAAATAATAATAACAGAGACAATCCCAAGTTCTGCAGGAGTAACAAGGCATCCAAAGTGCTCTCTCACCCAGTGTAATGAGTGAGAACAATAGGATCAGAAAAGCTAAGCACAGCCTTGGATTGGTAAAAGACAGTAAAACATCATATAAAGGAGATAGAGATAAGATGGAACCATGTGATCTTTTCAGGACACGAAAAAGTGAACTGGATAGATGGATCACATGGAAGACTTTGTCCACATATTCTTTAAGCACTGCTGAGCTTGGTAAAAGAACAAACATCTCACATTCACAAAGTGCTCTCTGTATTTGTTGCCTGCACTAAAAACTTCTCTCTGGAATTAGGGCAAAACATAAACCAAACCAAAGTCGGTTGTATCGCAAAACTATAGAGAAAAGAAATATATCCTCTTAAGATATTATTATCTCCGTAATTTAAGAAGGGTAAGAAACAATTGGTAACATTACAAATGTGATTTTATCTGTTACATTGTGTAACTTGTGAAACATAGCCTGTTTGCAACATTAAACATCAACAGGTAAAATAAAATTTTCATTTTCAATAATTATAGTGTAACATTCTAAATTACAAATGTGATTTTATCTGTTATCAAAAATACACCATTGCAGTCACCCCCGTAATATAGCAATTCTCATCTTAGAATCCATTATGCTTTTCTTCCGCTCAACTGTTCTAACCAGCTAATAACTCGAAACTACAGTTCCTCCCTCAAATATCATTGCTATCAAACTTCTTACCAACTATATGGCATAGGGCATTATAGAAGGCAACCTCAATTTCTAACATATATAACACTTAGTTTCTATTAAATTATGAGATCCACTGGAGCAAATGTGTGGAACCTGCTCAACAAATTTGAGCTTAAGTGTAAACACTACCTTGTGGCAAAAGCAAGAAAGGAAATAGAAGAGCGAGAGGTCAGCACTACTTGAAATAACACCAAGCAGTTAAGAACATGTGATCGAACCAATATGACCTCAAGAAAATAGTTGTTGTATGGCAAACATAATAACATTATCAATAGTTGAGGGGATGTCCACCTCTTAACCTCAAATAATGTTGGCAATCAAACAACATTAATCTCCCATTGTCTTCCACACTATCAAACAGAAGAATAAAAGGGATCAGTGATTCATAGACCAGATGAAAATTTTTACATTAAGGTACAATATACTTTACCTTGTAAGGTGGAGAAAATCTACTAGGATACTTTGAATTCCTTCTGGCTCTCAATCATGACCTTCTTCCTTGTCTCAAAATCAACTTTGTCCAGATCAGTAGCAGTCCCGAGATAGCCATATAAGATCCTCTTTTTCTCCCTGCTCCTCTGATCCACCGTCACAACACTTGGATTGTTCTCATCATCCTTGCCTAACGTCAAGGGCTGTAAGCGGGCCCATGCCTTGCGCCCACGATTGTCCTTCTCAAAGTATTCAGCCAACCGCACAGCATCCTGCAATCCTGATAGGTCACCTGCAAACTTTACTAGAGTGATTCCCTGATGACCTTCTCTCCCATACAATGACTTTGATTTGCCACTCCCAAAACCAAGATCTGATGACAAAAAATAACAAAAAAAGGAATGAACAACCTTGCTGTATGAAATTGAGAACACAATAGAGAGCATCAGGATTATCATGGATAGAGATGTATAGATAAGCTTCCACATAATGTAATATATTCAATGTCAAGTAAGTGTGCCATATAATTAGAGAGAAGTCACAGACCCTCATAAAATGAAATCCCCGATCCACCATAACCATCTAAAGATGCAGTAAAAATAAACATGGCTCAACCGTTAAGAATCAGTCAAAGAAATACGAGAGAGAGAGAGAGAGAGAGAGAGAGAGAGAGAGAGAGAGAGAGAGAGAGAGAGAGAGAGAGAGAGAGAACAGGCAAACATCCAGATTGATGTTAAATTACACAGTGACATGCAAATATCCTGCCACAGTCATTACAGTTTGAGAATTGAAATTCGACAAGAACTTTATGAACAATACAAGATTAAGAAAACCATAGAAGAATCAACAAATCATAATGCAGTGCCGCACAGCCCACTTAATCATTTGAGGGAACCCAATGTCAGGTATAAAGTACAACCATCAGATAGACAACAAAAAACAAGCTAATAGCAAAGATAATGTATCATGACAAACAACTTCCATCCGCATGAACGAGGAAATAACCAGTTGGTTAAGTTGCATTTCAAATTGTGGTTCCGTCAGCTCATAGAAAGGAAAGCAGTTAACCCATAATTTGCACGTTCCTGTCAGCTCACAGATGTGGAACTCTCATTCTCTAAGATAAACTATGCATTAACATTCCAGCCAGCCTAGTTTCCCAAGCTCCAATGCAGATCCCATAACACGGTTAAGGAACTTAAGCATAATAATCAACTCACTATATTTATTTGGGAAAACAGAACAAAGTTCTCCCCAAGTATTTTATATCATAGAAGCAAATAAATTTAAGAAATATTTGTTGTTCCAATAACCTTTGGAACTAATAAGGGAAAAAATCAGTTCAACTATCTTTTATACTAAAAAAATATTAATGGACACTTACTCCAGAAACACAGTACACTGAATAGTATAAAATTTAGAAATCATTGCTGTTAGAATTAAAATTAGACTTATTTAGTTTTATCAGGTACATTTCTAATTTAAATATTATCAGTACATTCCTAATTTGCTAAGGATTCTAAGTTTATAAAGATTTTTAATTTATATTGTTTTATTATTTCAACCTATATAAAGGCGTATCTATGTACTTAGTTAATAATTCAAGAGAGATTCAATATAATTTTATTTTCTTCAACATGGTATAAGAGCGAATTCATTCTTAGGTTTGAGAGTTGTATCAGAAATTTTTTTATAGTGATGATGTGCTATCCTATAAGGTGGTTATTGAGCATGATTTAGTTTCTAGCAAAAAAAAAAAAATTCTAAAATCCTTATAAAAAATAAGTCTAGGAACCTTAATCCAATTATGGTACTGTTGATAGGTATTGTATGGAAAGGCACAATAAGCATTTTTCGCCTATAGAAAGGCACAATCAGTATTTTTCACCTAGAAAAAGGCACAGTATTTGCCCATGTAAAGCCGCCTCTTAAAGGTACAAGTAGTTTTCTCCTATTTTTCGATTGCTTCTTGACACTACTACTGTTTTGGGATTTTCTTCTCAATTTGCATTAGCATCCAAACTCAACTTTGTTCTACTATCTTGAGTTTGAGGAGTGTTAGAATTAAATTTACACTTATTTAGTTTTACCAGGTTTAGTTTTATTCAGTATATTTCTAGTTTAAATATTATTAGCTTGTTCCTAGTTTGCTAAGGATTCTTAAGTTTATTATTTTAGCCTAATAAAAGCGTGTTTATGTGCTTAGTTAATAATTCAAGAGAGATTCAATATAATTTTATTTTCTTCAACAATTGTTAAAACAATGAATTCAAAATTTGAAACCATTTAGAGCATTATTGCCTATCAATTATTTAAACCAATAATATAATTCACCAACGCTCTTCTATGCAAAGGACTTCAAGGATTAACTGGAGTCATCATCACATAAAACAACTTTCTCATGCTTGTGTTCTAGGCTGCTATATTTATTCAAAAAATTCAAATTTTGATGAATAACTTGCTTATGTCCATAAATAAATTATACAGAAGAAGCAAAATGGTTTTAGCACTATAAAACAGCCTGCGCAAAGATAATGTTAACCAATTATCTATATATCTAGGGAAAAACCAAAAAAAGGGGAAAAAGGGAGGAGGAAGAAGCATGATCTGGCATAGATTTTCATATGAGAACCCCATAATGTTTAAATTACCCCCCAATTACAAGCAATAAATAAAACTTTGTATAAATATGTTCGGCCTAGTCATGCATTCATCACCCAAGATATTGGGAAAAGAGACTTGAACCACCAATGGAAAGTAGCATAAAAACTTCAATAGTCAACTCATGCAATCATCTCTAACAAATTAGAATAGTCATAAAGAATGGCCAATAATTTTTGGTTTTCCAAAAACTCCAAAAATGAAAGGCACTCTTCACCTATGGAAGGCATCACCACTACTTGTCTAAGGAAGGCACTCTTTGCCTATGAAAGACACTACTACTACTCCTCGCCTTTCAAAAGCACTATTATTTCTTGCCTTTCAAAGGCAATACCTGCGTTGGGATTTTTCAATCGCTTCTTGACAACACTACTACTACTTTGGGATCTTGTTCTCAATTACATTGGCTTCCAAACTTAAACCTTGCTCCACCATCTTCAGTTTCAGGGGGAATGTTGGAATTGAAATTAGATTTATTTAATTTCACCAGGTTTAATCTTATTAATTATATTTCTACTTTAACTATTATTAGTCTTTTCCTAATTTATTTAAGATTCTTATTTGGTTTAATATTCAATAGAGATACAATATAATTTTATTTTCTTTTGCAATCCATACTATTTTCATCGACCATGTAACTTTGTATATGTGATAGCATACTAGAGTTTCTAAATGCCTGATTTGTTAAAAATGTAGGTTACATTAAAAAAATACACAGAACAGTGATACCAGTATCTCTAATTAACCGCAAGGAAATTTAAAGAAAGGGCAAGGAGAAGCAGTTTGAATGACTTCAAGAGGAGGTAAATTAATAATCAGAACAGAAGCCGTGACATGAAAACTTAATCCTTCAGTGCTAGGTACACAGAGCTCAGAAATCTAATTACTCACTCTATTTTAGAGCTGCACCCTAGTAGGATATTTATAAATACAACCATAATGATCAGATAAACAAATAAGCAAATAAAAGAACAAATATAGGAGTGAATAGTATTCAACAGCTTTACGAGTAGTAAAAATGCCATACAAGATCACATATTAGCATTAAATGTAACTTAAGGAAGTGACTCTAGGTCTGTCATTCAATGATAATGGTTTAGCTCGCAGCATGCACCTACAAAAGTTTGTATTGGCATCCGTTGAGTCTGTGGACAGTCCAGACTAGCCTTGGATCAATCACTCAAACTTGGTGATACACAAAACCCGCACTTAACTACAAGCTGGTACATTAACACCTCCAACTACATATAAAAATAAGTAAGGTAGTGCACACGTGCAAGCCCCAAGAAGAATTTCTTGCAATTGCTTACATCACTTATTTCCATCATGGTTCAACGATGATGAACCTTGAAAGAAAACTATTGTAATTTTTAATTAGAAAGTGGACCAAAAGGAAACCTCTAAACCTTTTGGTACAGATTGACTATGTGCTAAGGAACAAATCAGACTTGCCTTCATACCACTTGCCACTAGATTACTCTATCATATATCGAAAACCTTCTCAGATAAGTAGTGTCTCTTTACCAAGTGAAAGAAGTTGGAAAAGTATTTCAAAATGATATTTAGTCATGGATGTTGAAAGAGATAGCACAGATACTTTCAAAACACACGCTATACCAATACGGGTTGACTTGTTATTATACTTGTATGGATGAGAATCAAAAGCAGCTGTCTTGTGAAAATATAAATCACAACCTAAAGATGTGGGACCTAAAAGTAACACATAAAAGAGTTATAGTACAAAGGATCAGAGATAAATAAATAAAGGGGCACATTATACCTCTTATTGTTTTATCCATTGCTTTGTTTCCCAATCCTTCCATGCGCCCTTCTTTACCTTTCCCTGTAATTGTATTATGGATTATCACCAGGGGTGGCCACAAAATCAGATCATCCTGATTTGCTGCTGCTTCATCAGGAAGTAAAAACCGATAGGCTTTTGAGTTATCAGGAGGCTTCAAGTAGTTCCATCCCATTAATACACAAAGAGCTTTGTGAAAGCCCAAGTGATCTACAATCAAGTCAGCGGAATCTGAATTGTAGGTGTGCATTATCAGACCATGCATATCAGGGAATTCTTTAGAAGACCTGTAAGTTTGCATATCAAAGGCATTGAAGATGGTGATTCAGGAATTTCTCACACATCACAGTCAGCCCACATTTTGGAGCTAAAAAGGCAGTAAAGAAAAATCATATACCAGTTTGAGGGAAAATCATATAGATTGGAAAGAAATAACATGTACATTACAGACACCTAGAAATCCAAGGTTATCATCACACTAGATCAGAAAGCACCAACTTTACAAGTTGCAGTAAAGACTAACTTAAATTATTGCATCAAATGATTCTCTTGTGCAGCCTTTAAACAAGACCATTTGTCTTCTAACACATTTGAAATGTAAATCCAACCCATTAACTTTTATAGACCGAGTCAAGATTTACAAATCACCTCATCCTAACACAACAGCAAAGCTATATTTCCAACTGTCAGTAACAAAAGAATGGGCAAAGGAAGATCTAAGGAGACACCACGACCTAAATGAACACAACACAAAAAGGCAACAAATTTAACAAATGCCTCCTGATTTGTCAATGCAACAAAAGTGCACTCCCTATTCTAAAAATAGCATACAAGTGCTAAACGATTTCAATCATGAATAACTTTCAAAGTCAGCACTATGGCAAAGAAGAAGGGTACTCATACAAGCGTAAGTCTTGAATGCTATATAAATGTCTTCTAAGATAGCAATATGCTTTATCAAGCAAAATGGGTTTTAGTTCTAGTTTTGCTGTTTTCACATGGAATACCATCAAACTCAACAAGACAACAGAAGCCTGTTCTGGTAATTAGATATTAATTTCTATAACAGGCTATAATGGACTTCAAAGAGAAGAGAAGAAAATGAATATTTCAACCAATCAAACAGGCATAAATTTATCAATTGGACAAGAATGGAAAATGACGTTTACCAGACAATCACGTCCAATAAGCAAGATTAAAAAGCAGCAAAAATTAATACAAAATGTCCAACAACATACAGCTATTCATCAAAAAATAAAATAAAGCAAAAGAGCAGACTAGAGTCTGTTCCTGCTGATCAATAACCATAATTCAAAAAAAATTACTGTACTGTGATATTCTTTGGTACAATTATGAAGCACAATAGGAAACCAAAAAAAGGAATAAAATTACGAGTAAACAACTATAATTACAGCATCACTAGTGAAAACCACGGAACATTCCTGTTTGTACAAGCATTGCTATGCTTAACAAAAAATAGGTCTACACAACAGTGAATCCTCAGTGGCATAACAAGCCATATTCTTTCACTAGAATATTACAATTTCTTGTTTCTCACAATCATGATCCATATCCTTTTAACTGTAACTACATCTGCTGCCAAAAATGAGTTACATTATCTTAGTGATGCAAATTTGGCTTCAGCTCAATCGACATTCTAAATTTGGTTCCCCATAGATAAATCAATCAAAACACGCACCCCTGTATACCTTAATTGTGGCCAAATTTCACTATCACCTTATTCTACGCTTTAATCCATTTTTCCTCTAAAACTAACAAAAATTCAAAGAGAAATAATAATTAGTGTTTCTTGTAATACCATTTTCAGGTAATAACTTTCACAAGTTAGGGATAAAACAAACAAGCCACACGGAAGGACAAAAACAGAAAAAATTAAATATAGTAAGGTGTCTAGTAAATGTTTCATGAACTTTCAGGGATTTAGCTCATGATCCAATCTGACAGGGTTTGTGAGAAAGTTCAAAACTGTAACTACAGTTCCTTTAACTAGCCAAATATGTAAGTAACCTAGTCCAGAACTGGGAAAGAAACAAACTGCAGTTTGAGCTCGGCAATAACAGAAAATGGTATGAAAATTGGAAAATCTCTTGAAAAAGAAAGAAGAAAAGGAGAGGAAAGAGAGGAATTATAATGCATAGAAATAGCACAATGTTCTGTGCATCAGAAAAAGCAACAACACAAGATGGGAAAAAAATATCTGCAAAATAACACTGCAATTACAACACAAAGACCTTGCTCATCAGCAGTATATATTCATAATGGCATGCCAAGCATGACAACCTAACAGACTGCTTTCTACTTAACTATCTGACACGGGAACCACTTCCAGAAAGCCCTCAAAATCATCTCCAAATAAATCATGCCCGAGAATACCCAAACCTTATTTGAGTCCAGGACTAGGTACCAAAGAATTGAGCCCAAGAGATCTGGTCCTCAGTCTGCATATTCACAGGTCCATCTAAATTCATGCTAAATCCAGACTGTAAAACCAAAAAATTGAAGCACAGAAGATTGGCTGCAATTAAATAGTTGCATTTGGCTTTTTACAACAAAATTTGGTTAGCCATGGTACCAAATTTACATACTCGAAACGTCAAGCAGAACACAATAAAATTAGTCCTTGTCGAAAGATACATCAATCAACCATATTCTAAAGTACAGAAATTGAACTACAGTTTGAAGATTAAGCGATCATCAAAAGGAAATTATGCAGAGGCACACAGGAAACACTTCAATACCAATATAAAAAGGGCTAAAAGCATACGGCCAAGATGAAGTCTTTCATTTATAAAGTAAACAAGATGCCAAATCAGCTACAAATGTCTGTTTCAAATATCTAACTGATTTGACTGGTGAACAATATATCTGCCTAGCCCAAAAATCAACAAAAATTACTTTAACTGTTACCTACATTATACATATTTTGTAAACTTTAGCGGAGTACCTATTCAGGTGAATAAAGATATCCAAGGTATTCACATTCCAAATGATGAGAAAACATAATGTAGATATAGGGTATCCGCGACTGTTAATTTCTTTATGGCTGAATTGGATTTAATAGAGACCCAAAATTTGATTTACCAAAGGGCAAACTGAAATTTCATCTCAGAAGTTGCACACAATGAAATATAATGGTAGCACACAATCAAGTGATCCACCTCCCAATTATTAAATATTGCATCTATTTTCCGGGCAAAGTTTCAACACCACTCATATTCGCCCTACCATACAACCTGAGAATTAAAAATAGGAACTTGCATAAAGAGGTTTAAAAATAAAAAAGCACAAGCAGGACCAATGGACCATCCCAGCAATTTTCCCTTGTTTTAGAAATACAGACTCATGTTTGATTTAATAAGTAGAAACCAGATAGGTCCAACCCATTTTTCCTCATTATTGGTATCGGTTCCTCCTATGCAAACAAAAGGAGCTAAGAAGAAAATGAGAGAAAGATAAAATGCCACGGATGCCAGACAAGAAATGAATAGGCCACTCATTGCATGAGAAGATATTTCATCAAGAGAGACAAGCAAGCAACATAGCTCATGGATGTTGCAACGCAAAGTTCAAGACCAACAGGTCTCTTATACATAAAATCTTTCTCAACACGCCCTACCGTCATATATAATTTTTATCTCATATAAGACCTCCAATCAAGGAGAACCTATTCCAGATCACTAGAAGGAAGGGGGTTCAATAGAAATTAACAACAGTAGAAGGAAAACCAATCCTCAATGACTTCCATATGGTCTCAAATTAGGTTTCTGCCATTGCCATGCAGCTTAACAGCTAACATGAAACTTGCAGAATAATCGAAATTGCCAATACATTCTAAGTCCAAGAGAGTACAAAGGACTTCTAGCTAAGACAACAAACATAAACAGAAAACTGCATTATATCCAAAATCTATAAAAACTCATGTTTTCCTCATCAGATAATCTTTAACTACTCTAATATATATTACCAACTCCTAATTTATAACTTTTGTAAATCATATCACTCCTTAAACTTGAGAATAATAGCCAATGTATTTCATTGTCTATGCAGTACAGAATGTAGTAGCTACTCAGCTGAAGAAAATAAACGCACCCCATTCTTTTTTGTTCTCTTCACATTAGAGAATACATATCTAAAACAGGTCATATGAATACTATGGAAACATATAGTAGGCAGTAGACACATGCAAAAAAGCATGTCAGCCTCAACCTGTGAAGAAAAACACCAGGCTTCTTCAACCACAAAGAGAAACACTAAGTCTATGTAAAATTTCTCATTTTGTGTCATACTTTTCTATGTGAAAAAAGATGCTTGAATGAGACTGGCACCAGCAGTTATCATGCTTGAAAAATAAAAATAAAAAGAACTTCAATTTCACCTACAAAGAGAAAGACAAGTATAATGCTTTACATATACTTTTCTTATAAAAAATGATTTTGAATTCGAGTACTGCAAACAAGATAAGCACTGCGTTTTGTAAAGCATTATACTTTTCTTATAAAAATTGATTTTGAATTCGAGTGCTGCAAACACGATAAACACTGCATCTGACATTCATACTAAATTCCATGAAATGTAGGTACTAAATGAGTAATAAGCAAGGACTCGTTGTCCACTCTTGAGTACCCTAAGACATGGACAAAAGAAAAACAGGAAAATCCTAAAATGTAACACCACATCACACACAATTCTGACCTCATTCACGCATGTCATAAAATATATAACCTGCCCACCACTCAGCTCATGAAAAAGAACAAACCCATAACGATATATATGAGAAATATGTCCTAATATGCAAGATACTAGCATTGCTTACAAGTATATCAAAATTAGAGATAAGTAGCACAACTTTTCAACAGTAATCAAAGAATCCCATTGGGCCCATAGTGATCAAACCTGCGACAAGCAATACATTGAAGCCGACCTTGCTTCCCATCCTCCAAGTAACTCTTCCTCTGCGCCACATTCTCGTTAATAACCTTTGCAAAATGCAAAAAAGCCTTCTTCAACGCATTCTGATCAACTTCATCATAACGATGCTTCATAACACTCTGAGCACCGGCACCAGCTGTCCTCATATACTTCGAGGCCCTCATTTCTTCTTCAAACGGCCCACTCATTCCCGGAAACCTGTCTCTGCTCGGGTTCCCATATGGCATTAGGTGTTGCCGTTCCTTCTCCTCATCCACGCCGAACTTCCTCTTCATCGGCCCGGGTCCGACGGGCCCGCCAACCGGTTTGTTCCAATACTCTCGATTTTCACGGAAACCAGCCGTTTCAGGGCTAAACTGCAGCGGGAAATGGTTATCGAATTCAGTCCGTAAAAAGCTGTGGCGGGGAGTGAAGTCGTAATCAGGTGGGAGGGCAAAGTAGGAGCGAACGCTTCCGTCAGCTAGGACAATCGTACGGCGGTCCAGCATGTGGAAGCCGTAGGCTGGTGGTGGTGGTGGTTCCGAAAAGGGGAACGGAGGTCCCGGTGAAGGGAATAGAGCGTGCGTTGAGTCGGGTTGGAGTTGGGGTTTGAGCTGGGCCGGGCTAGGCTGTTGAGGAGAGGGTTTGGGTTTGGGTTTTTGATCAGCAGGTACGTTCCTGGGTGATTCCCAGCGGGATTTGCGGTGGGAGGAAGCCGCGGAGGAAGATGGAGCTTTATGAGATGAGGATTTGGAGTGGTTCCCACCGGCCATCCTCCGGTATTAGGGAGAATTAGGGCTATGAATGCAGAAAACCTTCAGTTTGCTGGTGAATTACAATTTGGAAGAAAACTTGTCGTCTCTGGCCGTTGGCGAGAGGAATTTCTGTTTTCAGTGTTTCCCCCTCGTCTTTTTCTCTTTTCTCACCGTTCCGAAGTCCTTTTACCTTTTGACTTAAATATATGAAGATCCATTCCATTGCCATGTACTTTTAAATACATTTTTCTTCGAAGGGTTCTGATGGAATTAAGAAATTTTACTTACGAACCCCAAATTTTGCAGTTATTGTTAATCAAATTTAGAAAAATTCGTCTACTTCTAAGTTCTAATCTAAAGGATTTTCGAACATTATATTGCAATTAAAAAGCCATTGAGTTTAGATAAAGACTGTCTTACTACACCCTAAAAACAAATTTACTCACATTAGTACAATTAATAAACTTACCTTAAATTGTCGAGGAAGAGCCTTCCATCTTTAAGACTCGAACTCCTTCCCTCTTGCCACCGAGTGGGTAGTTTAAACAGTTATGAAGTTCTAGTTGTCATACTTCACCAAAAGTTAATATTTATTAAACATTTTGTTTTAGCTCTTCAAAGCACAACCCCAAATTCAATGCCTTAGTAATACCACTTTTCAATTATTATTTTTCTTTTTTTCAGACATTTGGTTGTTAGGAATAGAATTTTTGGAATTAAAAAAAAACAGTTAGCTCTAAATTTAATACCCGTTTGCTATAACTTTTATATTATTATTACTTTTCATTTCATTGTTGAAAAATATTAAATTTAGATAGAATTTGGAATATAAAGAGCTTATTGAGAAAGGCCCAAATTTTAAATTTTGACGGTAGAAATTTTTAAATTTTTAAAAAAAAAATTATCTATTTTATTTTTAAAAATTCTACTTCATTTTTGCTTAAAAAAGATATAGCAAGTTAATCCTTAATTCAAGAAATTTTTATTTAAAAATTTTTACCAAACTAATAACAAATTCTTTATTTAAAAAATTATATCAAACCAACCCATTAACTCTAAAAGCTTTTATTAAAAAAAAATGAAAAACTATACTAAATCAACCCTTAACGTAGTAGGATAAGATTTCAACGTTCTCGTAATTGAACCAATTTTCAGCACTTCTTAAAATTCCAATAATTTTCATGTAAACAAAATTGTTGTTATGGACGAAAATCCAAAGAAATTCTCAACTAAGCTGAGAATTCTTTTGCCAGAACGTCAGCATACAAATTTCTACTAATACTATAAATCCTGTGAAATTTCTGGTCGTTTAGAGAGAAAACAAGACTAATAAGGACAAAATTTTCTGTAAATTTTAGCTTTAAAATACTCTTGACCCAAATTAAACGGAAATTCTGGACTAACGACGATATCTTTGAACTTTTTGAACAAGCTCTTCAAAAGAATAGACACGTGCCTTCAACTAAACAAGTTTCTTCTTTTAATTTTCCAGCAGCAATGCAGCATTGAGCTTAGGGCCACCGAATTTTCAAGGCAGGCCACCTCATAGTCTGTAATTGGTGTCGACAGACCAATGAAAGGGCCACACCAGAAGCGTAGAGGCAGAAACCAAGGAGAGAAACATTGTCAAATTAATTAAAATATGAATTCTTTGTGTTGTCACATGCCAAATCCCCCTCAAATAAAATTACAGTCAAAAGGAGCAACTACGTAGATTGAAAAATTCATCACCACAATTCATTCTAAGAGACATACTGAACCCAAGCAAAACTAATAGAGTAGAATGTAAACAAAAATTGCAGCTTGAAAACAACATCCGTAGTAGTAAGACACGAAACTCAACGCTTTTTTGAGACACCAACAGTCTTTCCCCTGCGTCCGGTTGTCTTGGTATGTTGTCCACGGACTCGGAGACCCCAGTAGTGTCGCAGACCACGGTGGTTCCTGCCAGCAAAAACATAATTCATTATTCAATATTTTACTAACCACAAAGGATTGGCCCCATGCATTGAAGAGCATGAATACAAAATAGGATATGATTATCAGGATCTGGATAAAAATGCACCTTTAAGAGTCAATTACAAAAGTAGTTTCTAAGAATTCAATAATAATGATTCATTTGAGTCGAGATTTCTTCATTTCAGTAAACATTCAAGAGAATACTAGTAAAACCTAAATGTAATACTTATGATTAGTGCTCAATCAATTTAATTTTGATCTAATAACCATTGAAGTGGGATCCAAGTCAAACTCTAGATTACAGTTAGCATTCATGTCATAAACCATGGAAAATGAAACAATGAATAATTCTCGCAAAAATGTCATTATTCTTATTAATTTTAAGATTGTCTTTAATATTAACATTATCTTTAATAAAACCTAAACGATGAAGTGGTTAATCCACATAACCATTGTTTTGATAACAAATAAGAATAACATAACAGGTAATCAAATTCCGTAACATATCATGTTAGCATACAGGCAATATAGTTTAGTAGACAATTAATTTTCATACAATCACAAACAGGTATGAACACTTAGAAAAGATGACAAGTTACTGAGAGAATAGAAAATTTACAACAAAATAACTGCAAAAAAAAAAAAGAACAATTAAGCCATACCTGATCTTCTTCAAACGCTCAAGATCATCTCTAAGCTTCATGTCCAATGCATTGGAAACAACCTGAGAGTATCTGCCATCCTTATAATCCTTCTGCCTGTTCAGAAACCAGTCTGGGATCTTAAACTGGCGTGGATTTGCCACAATCACCATCAATTGGTCAAGCTCAGCAGCAGACAGCTCACCAGCTCTAGAAAAAAAAAATAAAAACATAATTTATGTTTCAGTTAATTCCTATAAGGATTGACTATCAACAAAGAAATTGAAGTTTCGAACTGCAATTGAATAGACAAATAATTACAATTGCAGGGAAAAACAGTAGCAATATCATAACATTCTACCGAATCAAGATTCCCATAATCAAGATCCATTTTTTCTGCTAAATATGAACCAAAAAGACAATACTAAAATTTTAATAACAGAATTTTCTTCAATATATTCTATCATTAACAACTAACAAAACCACTATAGATATGTCAAATAAATCCATTAACCAAACACTAAAAGTTAATAATAATAATAAAAAAACCTTTTACCCATCAACCAAATAAAGCTTACACTCAAACTACATCACAACTAAAACATAACTACAGCATTTTTGCACATAAATGGATTTCTAAAAAAGGAAGAAAATAAGGATAAATCTGAAGAACCTTTTGTTCATGTCGACATCAGCTTTCTTGCAGACAATGTTGGCGAAACGGCGACCAATACCTTTGATGGATGTGAGCGCAAACATGATCTTCTGTTTTCCATCTACGTTCGTGTTCAAAACACGAAGAATGTGTTGAAAGTCCTCGCTTGCTACCAGAGACTGCACACATTCATAACCAGAACATAAATAACTCCATAAATAAGAAACCCAGAAAATAAATTTAAATATTTCAAGTTAGGATTATGAAATGGGCATTAAGAAATCACCATGGCCGGAGCTTTGCTTTTCTTTTTTTTTTTCCTTTTTTGTCTTCTCTTCCTCCTGTTAGTGAGTTCGTGCCTTGCCTGATGGGTGAGAGAAAACGGAACTAATATGGATTATAAAGGGCAGCAAAACCCTAGAGAGAGTGTTGTGTACTAGCATCGAGTTGTAGCACGTGTGGATCTCTGTGAGCGTGCGAGAGAGTTTGTGCGGTCGGTTCTATGACAAATTCCTGATTGAATATCATGGGCCGTCCGATTAAATGCTTTGCTTATTGCCGCGATTTGTGATCTCAGCAAAAAGTAAAAAATACTTCAATAGTGCCAAAAAAAATTGCAATCCTAGGTAGAACTCATCTTGATGATGAAATTGTTATACGATTCCCTAGGTAAAATTTCAAATCAAATGAAATGAAAAAATAATTAACAAATAACTCATAAAATGAGATTACTTTTTTAAATTAACGAGAAAAACAACAAATTTGAAATAGAGTGTTGGTATTTGATAAAATATTTTAAAATTTAAATGAATTTGGAGAAGTGGGTGTACGTTGATTTCTAGACTTGAAAAGGGGGATATGCGGTTTATTTAGCTAATACTAAAAAAATTCAAGAGGTTTACTATGCATAAGTACACAAGTAAAACTTGTGAAAATGACTAATATACTCTTCATGTTTTCATAGAATTCCCCGTGTCCATTTGGATAAAATGAGCGAACTCCTTCAGAAAGTTTCTGGGAGCAACAAAGTTGAGGCGGAGATTGCATGGAAGACATTCAACAACTCTATTAGGGAAATCGCTGAGTGCTCTGTTGCTTATGGGCCTTGATTCTTTGCGCAAGATTCAGGTGATTGCGGCTGTTTCGTAGAATGCGGTTGGATTGCTGCTAATTAAACTTGGTCGAGATACAAGCATGGCTATCATTCTTGCAGCAAAGATGTATCCTCCGCGTGTTTCCAGTACCATGACCAAAATTATGAAAGCTAATTCTGAGTGTAAGTGAAATTTTTTCTAAATTTGTTCGTTTTGATTTAACTGCTCATTTCATGTTATGTTAGTTCACAGTAGGTACATTGTTTCAGTGAACTCGTTTGCTGTCTGTTCATGCATCACTGCAAGCTGAATGAACAAATTCAATAGAGTTTTCGTTTTAGCCTTGTATGAATTTTTCCGAGAAACAAATTAGAAAGGAATTGAAGAGCAAAATCAAGAACAAGAACTTTAAAATATAGAAAGAAAAAAAAATACAGAATCAATGAACTGTAAGAGTCGGATACTGTTGCGATTTAGCTTAGAATCCTACGCATTTTGATCTGAATGTAGGTTTTCCCTCTGCATTCCAATAAAATAAAACTGTTGTTTCTGTCTACTGCACCATTGCAGATAAACTGCATTCCAGAAATCATGATGCTCTGCTGCCATCTCAAGAAGCTGCGTCAAACCGCCGGCATGCTATTCTGTGTAGCGGTGCTTCATTGGTTGCTATTTTGACTAGCAACTTTGTGTTAACTCCATTACCGGTTCAAGCAGAAGATAAGTCAAATGGCCAAGATGAAAAGGATGAGGGAGTTATTGGAGCTATCAAGTCACTTTTTGATCCAAATGAGAAAACAAAATCTGGGAAGGTATTACCAAAGGCTTACTTGAAGTCGGCAAGAGAGTTGGTGAAGACACTACGTGAGTCGTTGAAGGAAGATCCTAAGGATATAGCTAAATTTAGGCGGAATGCAGATGCAGCAAAGGAGTCCATTCGAGACTATTTGAGCAACTGGAGGGGACAACAGACGGTGGCTAATGAGGTAGGTTATACTTAGCTAACTTGCATGACTTGAAATCACCTGGAATTCAGTTATGTTTGTTGTGTTGATTCCATTATGAATTTACGTTTTCATGGCTCGTTTGTAGGAATCATATGTTGAGCTAGAGAAAGCAATCAGATCCTTGGCCAGCTTCTACTCAAAGGCAGGCCCATCTGCTCCGCTTCCAGGAGAGGTCAAGTCTGAAATATTGAATGATTTAGATGCAGCTGAAGAATTTTTGTAGTACATACCATCATACCAGACGCATATCAAATTGATTTGTTTATTACTGTATATTTCAGACCAATAAATCGACGCTGGCTTATGCAATACATTTTTCCTTAACTGAATTGAAGCCTTATCTCTTCTTCAAATGGAAGTGTATATAGAAATTCACAAGAACTTATTTTTCTTAACGTAAGCTAAAATCGCTTTTATCATCTTTTAAGTAGAAAATTACACTTCAGATTTAAGGACACTATTATTTCAGTAGCAGAGATTACAAGTGCCTCATGTTCAAGATTTGAATCACAGGAGAGCACTTGCCATATTATCCCATTTACTAAAGAAGAAAAGTAGTGCCACTTTAGGTTTTACAGTTCTATTTGATGTCAAAACCCATCTTCATTCTATACACATTTGACAATAAGCTTCAGCAGATCCACGACAAGCAAATAGCACTTAAAATGATCCCCATTGTTTAGGAAAAATGGTGAAATAATTTATTGTTGACAATCAAACTGTTCTCCAATGTCCACTGGACACATAAATTAACCATCAAGAGACAAGACTGCCTTAATCTTCAAGATTCACAGGATACAAACTACCTATAACAAAGTAGCTGTCTGCCATAATATTAGTCAATGCCGAGCACGCTAACCAGTATGTCCAAAACAGATCAGAAGATTTTATTAGTTCTTGCTCCGTTTAACTGCACCAGCACTTCAACTGATGATGGCAAGTGTGAACCACCAGAAATTAACAGAATACATTTAAATGCATATGGATGAAGACAGTGATGTAATCCTTCTATATGATCACATTAAGGCTACATGAACAGGCCCCTCCCACAAAGCCCCTGAAGTATCAAGATCGTAGCAGAACCCCTTTCGAGCTGCAAAATAAAATGTCAATGAACTTCAGACTTGAGTTATACTCGTCATGATGTTATGCAATCTTAATCTCAACAGATTTATTACTTTGATCCCATGAAAAAGAATTTGAAAATTTCAACTAGATCTTCATTTCATCAGTAATTTACCTAGGATTCTAATAATAAGAAAGTCATATCTGAAGACAAATATGGAAGTGAGAAATAGAGCAAATGACTTTCAGAAGTCAATTAAAATAAGTAATAAGACTGACAATGGAACTACTGCAGTACAACTGTATCTAGTCCTCATATTTCCAATCAATTTCAGAAGAACTATTAAGGGAAGGACTATACAATCCAAAAATGATGCTATTTTATTTTAGGAGTTAAACAAACCTTGGTATTGTCCCACGGCGACGGGGGTCATACTCTGTTGCTTGTCGAAGTGCCCTAGCAAAAGCTTTAAATGTTGCCTCAATTATATGATGAGAATTTTTTCCAGCAAGCTGTGTTCAACCAATATTACAATATTCGTATAAAATTAGTAGCAAAAGATAAAAAATTTAAAATTATATGCAGCCAATTAACATCAGAAAAGATAAACATAAGGCCAAAATTAAGAAAATTTTATAAATTACATATCACACAAACTGCTATAGATAGCAAAAATAAATTACATTAAAGAGAAAATATAACATGAACCAATTACAATGAGCATAAAAAGCATGTTTAACTACAACTAATTTTTTGTTATGCAGAAACATAAACATTTCAACGATTTGATATTGGAAAGATCAAATTTAAGAAGCTCTCAGCAACATTACCTGGCGGATGTGAAGGGTCATCCCAGAAGTGTTCACCAAAGACTGGAAAAAGTGCTCCACTAACTATATATAAGAAAGTTAAAAAAAATATATATAACTACTTGCCAGTAAAACAAAAACAAGGATCAACAGCTTAAATTATCCATCACTTGAGAAATCTTGAAGATGCACAAAGTATAACGTTAAGTGAAAAATATCTGCATGGAAATTTCAAGAACACTTTAAAGAACAATAGACTGGGGAATCTAAAATGCAGAAGGCTGGAAGTATAAGTAGAGAGAAGTACTTGAGTGTCATATGTTCCAACTCTCTCAGTTGGAATCTGCAAATCATAACTTAAATGTGGCCTTCCAGATAAATCCTGAAACGAAAACAATCTCAAATTTGAGCATGCATTTTAAATTAGCAAAAGAAACTAGAAAAAAGCTTCAACCAGAACTAAATCTTCAAAGCCAGTGACAAAAAAAAAAGGAAACAACTATGTCTCAGGAGAGGGGAGAAAAAGGACTCAACACCTCAACTCTCATGAAGCCTTAAGCCTCTCCTATTGTTCAAGCAGGTTCTCATCAATAGAACCAAGTTTCTGAGTTGTCTTCTTTTCCATGTCAAATTTTTTCTTTTACACTAAATCTGTAATGGAAGGCTTACGGTATTATAACTTCAAAGTCACCAAATCATTAACAACTCCAGGTGACAACTTGCAAGCTCAAGCCCACAAATTCTTATTTTTAACTTTGTTGCCATTTACCTTACTACAGTGAATTTTAATCAGCCTATCATATTTAGTGGTAAGAGAACATTATTGACTTCCCAATATGGATATTCATGTAAAAACAAAGTTAAATAGTAGAATAAGAAATAACTATACCAATGAAACATGTATCAGGGCTTCATCAAGTGGAGCCGAAAAATCACCAAAGCGGTTAATTCCTTTCCTATCACCAAGTGCCTGCAGCAATGCCTGAACATAAAATAACAACAAATTCATGAAATTCACAATATAAATAACTTTCTAAACCAAATTTCATCCGGGAGAAGCGTTATCAAATAGCAACCGTTCCAATGGAAAGCGCAACATCTTCATTGGTATGATGATCATCAATGTGAATGTCTCCAGTTGCCCTCACGCGCACGTCAAATAGCCCGTGTGAAGCCAGTTGCTAGCAACAATTGACAAACAAATATAACCAAAAAAAAAATCAATAAAAAGGCAAACTTAAATAAATATTTGACTAGAAAACGAAAAATACATCTAGCATGTGATCTAAAAAGGGAATGCCAGTGGTAGAATCAGCAACGCCAGAACCATCTAAGTTAATCTTGACAGAAACATTGGTCTCTTTTGTGACTCTTTTCACTTCTCCAACTCGACCTAAACAAAAGGAATCATTTTTTTTAATATCCGAAAACAAATACAAAAAAATTAATTAACTGAAATTATATCCAGAGAACTAGGACTAACCGGAATCGACGGTTGAAGAAGTTAAAGTGGAGCCATTATTGTTGCGATCGTCGTCGTCTGGGTTAAGAGAGGCATGAGCCGTGAGGGAGTTCATGCGTTGAGTTGAAGAGAGAGTTGAGGGGAGAAATTGCGTGGTTATGGGAAAGCGAGGTTTATGAGGGAAATTAATTTTGGGTTTAATAGGCAGCTGAGGGGAGACGGTGGGAGAGGCGGAGAAGGAGGAGGGGTGTAGAAGACGACCAGGTATTGAGAGCTCCATTACTTGCACAAAAGAGTCTTTTGACTCCACTGCAAGAGGGAAACACTAGCGTGAATACGCGCGGCTCTCTTGAAACGCGCCGTTTTATCTATTGTGTTTTCCTCGAGATACTTCTGATTCTAAATTTAAGCATTACTCAAATTTATCGTTGTTTACGAAAAGTGAAGACAGACATAAAGTTATATTCGAATGGTAATAAAAAAAGGAGTCAACTCGCTTTTAGTTACAGGTAATTTGTACAAAAAAAGCTCACTAACTCAGCGACTTCCCATCATTTAAAAAAGCAAAGGATACTTTCTAATTTAATTTTGCAAATGATTAAGAAAATAATAGGAAAAGAATAAAGAGAAGAAGAATACAAGTGTTTGAATTGTAAATGACATATTGGATTGATACAATGTGGAGAGTTCCAAAATGAGCTCACTCACGGGCATAGCAAGCGTTTGAAAATAGTTACAAAGCACGAGAAGAGAGGCTGCTGCTCAAACGGCTTACTGTGCCTCAATTCTTCTGTCATGCATGCTATGCGTTGAGCTTACAATGACTTGGACATAATAATAGATAAAGATAAAAAGAACGAATTGCTACATATTTAAATGAAATAATTAACGCCCTGGAAAGTAGAGAAACTATGAACTTCTACTAGACTCAAAACTGATCCAATTATTTACACTTTTGAACTGCAGTTCAAAAGACCCCCCCACTCTTCCGCCCCTCTGGACTGAAAATGTGCTTTTATAGCACCACCTTCTCAACCAGGTCCTTGCAGTAAAAGCACTTGCATGAAAGGGCAAATTTTGAATCCTTAGAAATGGGTGCTAGGGCCTGAATGGTTTCTCCTCGGAATCACCAAGCTTTATTAATGTAATCCAAGTGAAAGCATAACATTAGCACCGCAACCCTGAAACCCCTGCCTGAAAACTGCAATTTCACATTCAGAGGGAAAGCAGCACACAGAACACCCGATGTGGAAGCTAAAAAGCAGAACTAGATTCACTTTTCCCTTGAAGGCACATCATTGTGGATGCTCTCACTACATGGATGTAGACTACTTTCTTCATAATGGACTGCTTCAGATCCAGATTCTGAAGAGACAATGATGTTCTCCCCTTCACGCATGTAATCTGACAATTTAAATCAGAAGTAACTTGCATCAGGGCCGTCTAACCCAGTTGGTGGGGCAACTGGAATTTCATTGGTAGCTTCAGCGGTATTTTCTGCAATAATTTCGCCTAAAGGTGCAGCTTTGGAATGCACAAAATTGCCACCTGAATCACCAACTTTACAAGATGGAGTATTGTCTTCAGAACGAGAATCCAATGAAGGTTGATGATTTCCTTGTAGGTCATCACGAATCGTTTCAGATACAAGACATTCCCTCTTAGAAACTGATTCAGCCGACTTGTCCCCCAACTTTGAATCAGCTACACCCCCTGCAACTGAAATGGGAATTTCAGGTTTATGAGATGGATCAATGTTCTTATCTAATGCATAAGCATCCTCGATATCGCTCTCTCTACATGACTGAACACCATCTTCAACTAACTTGTCCCTGGATTTAAAATCAGCCGATTTTATCCCATCAACCGAGACTGGCTTTGTAACCCCATGAGCAGTAACAATATTAACATCCATCTCAGGGGAATCCATGTCAACCTCTTTACAAGACTCAGCATCATCTTTGATAGAAGAATCCAATAGTGCTTTACTTTCTACCTGCAGCATGCCATGATTCTTATCTAAGACAAAAGACCTGTCAGAAGCAGATTCAAGCAATTTGTCTTCTGATTGTGAATCAGTACATGCATTCCCCTCAGCTAAAACCACAATTTCAACTTCTTGAGGTGCGGCAACATTAACATCTATTGCACAGGCATCAACCCTGTCAGTCTCTTTGCAAGACTGAACATTATCTTCAATGCGAGACTCTGGAACTGGCTTTATTTTCATCTCTATTGCATCATTTCCCGCCCCTTGAATAGATGGACAATCAGTCCCAGGAGCAGATTCGGCTGAGTTGTCCTCTGATTGAGAATCAGGGGTATCCTCAGCAGAGACTGCAGTTTTCACTTCATGAGCAGCAGCAATAGTAAAACCCATATCACCAGCATCATCTTTATCACACTCTGCAGCAAAATGTGTGTTCCCTTCCACAGGCGAAGCTGATTCCGAATTATTATTATCTTCCTCCTGTGCATCATGACTCCTGTCACCATTAAAAAGACATTTCTGGTCTGGAACAGATTCAACCACTTTGTCCCTTGATTGCAGATCAGATCCAACAATTTCATTGGCAGGGATAGAAATTTTGATATCATAGGAAGCGGCAACATTAGCATCAAATGCATGACCAAAATCCGTATCACCCTCTTTAACAGACTGAGTTACATCCGCCTCAGTAGAATCCGACTCTGGTTTGATTTCTGTCTCTAATACATCATGGCGCATGTCTGAGTTAGAATGGCATTTGCCATCCGACGCAGATTCAACTAACTTGTCCCTGGATTTAAAATCAGCCGATTTTATCCCATCAACCGAGACTGGCTTTGTAACCCCATGAGCAGTAACAATATTAACATCCATCTCAGGGGAATCCATGTCAACCTCTTTACAAGACTCAGCATCATCTTTGATAGAAGAATCCAATAGTGCTTTACTTTCTACCTGCAGCATGCCATGATTCTTATCTAAGACAAAAGACCTGTCAGAAGCAGATTCAAGCAATTTGTCTTCTGATTGTGAATCAGTACATGCATTCCCCTCAGCTAAAACCACAATTTCAACTTCTTGAGGTGCGGCAACATTAACATCTATTGCACAGGCATCAACCCTGTCAGTCTCTTTGCAAGACTGAACATTATCTTCAATGCGAGACTCTGGAACTGGCTTTATTTTCATCTCTATTGCATCATTTCCCGCCCCTTGAATAGATGGACAATCAGTCCCAGGAGCAGATTCGGCTGAGTTGTCCTCTGATTGAGAATCAGGGGTATCCTCAGCAGAGACTGCAGTTTTCACTTCATGAGCAGCAGCAATAGTAAAACCCATATCACCAGCATCATCTTTATCACACTCTGCAGCAAAATGTGTGTTCCCTTCCACAGGCGAAGCTGATTCCGAATTATTATTATCTTCCTCCTGTGCATCATGACTCCTGTCACCATTAAAAAGACATTTCTGGTCTGGAACAGATTCAACCACTTTGTCCCTTGATTGCAGATCAGATCCAACAATTTCATTGGCAGGGATAGAAATTTTGATATCATAGGAAGCGGCAACATTAGCATCAAATGCATGACCAAAATCCGTATCACCCTCTTTAACAGACTGAGTTACATCCGCCTCAGTAGAATCCGACTCTGGTTTGATTTCTGTCTCTAATACATCATGGCGCATGTCTGAGTTAGAATGGCATTTGCCATCCGACGCAGATTCAACTAACTTGTCCCCAGATTGGGAGTCATCACATGTCCCCTCCACAGAGACATAAGCTGGTGAAGAACCACCAAGCATAGACGTACTATTAGAGGAAACAGCTGGACATTTGGAATCAAAATCTGAGGCAGCAACTACACCATTTATCAAATTAGGGCAAAGCGAATCACTACCAGCAGACTTGTGAGAATCATGATCAGTTGAGGAATCTATATCAGATTTACTTGCCATCTCAGGTGTATTGCCATGCTTGACTTTTAGTTGCTTGACTTTTTGTCCCATTTGGTTCAAACCTGTGTTTTGAGAAGGCTTAGCTAAGTAACAGAAGATAAACATACAGTTGAAAGAAAACAGAAATACATTGTGTGAAATAAAACCTGGGCTAGCTGTCATGTTCTCCTTGATGCTTTCTTGCCCCAGTAGCAGTTTCTGTAGCATGTCTATGCCAGGGAATACCAACATATTCAAGGACCTCATTTCTCGTTTAACTGATTCCTCGTGAGGAGTGAAACCAAAAACAGTTGTCCATGTATGCATAAGTTCAGAAATTGCAGGGATAACCATTTTCTCAACCCTGAGAGAGCAGAGAGCCTTTGGATAAAATAAAAACAAAACAAGATCAGTGTGAGCTAAGGAACAAAGCAGAGAAAAGGCAAAAGCATACAGACAACAGATGCAAAATCACATAGTTTGACAATTCATTTCAACTGAGATGCAATAACCTAATGACACAGTTTTGAAGCTTACTGATTCAAGGGCGCAAAAAAGTCGACGGCACATTCCCTGACGTCTATAAATATGGCGGGTTCCAATAAATGGCATCTCTGCTAACTGGGTCCCATGGAATCTGACCAGGCAATGAAGGTAAAATAACAAGAATATCAGCATAACATTCCACACACAGGTGGTCTATCTCTAAGATGACATTAAACTAGAACTCCTACACCAAACAGGATTCTAAGTTATTTTTATATAATGCAAGGACACATGATGTTAGTCACTACATACAAAGGGTAAAAACCAAATCTTAAAACCATCTCACATCATTTCTTTCTAACACAACATTTCTCTTATATCTCATTTCTTAAAGTAGCAAGCTGAAAGACTGTAAAATGCTACATTAATTGTCTTCTGTACTTGAGTTCAATTGATATGATTTGTCTATTCTCTGGCACATCTATATAGTGGTTTTCATGTGATAACTTTTACAGATATTCCAAACAAAATAATGATGAACAGGATGGTCATAAACAATATCAATAAGGTAGAAATGACCACGAGTTAAAGAAGCATGGTACCTGATAGATGCTGCAGAAATTATTTCATCTCCCCTCTCCAAAATAGCAGTGTAGAAGCCACCATAATTCAGCCGATTGAAGTTTGATCTTAAAAAATAAAAGGCGGAAAGGCAACTTTTTAGGACGGTGAAATTTAAATCATGATTATAAAGAAATCATACTATGTCTAAATCATCCAGAAAAGGATTACAATAAGACAAATAAAAAAACCCTCACTGAAACACAGACACAGATATACAGCATACATACATAATATATTCACGCATACTGCAGAGTACAGAAAAAATGAGAAAGTGCAAACCTAAGAGAGGTCAGACCAATTTCACCTTTGAACTAATAAAACATTCCACAGATATTAAGGAACTGGTGCCTTAAGAAAACTTGTATAACAAACAAATAGTGGACTCTAACAAGCTTTCCCATTTTAAATTTAATCAATATGCTTGGTCATCTTTGCACAATAAAGCAGCAACCATGCTAGCAAGTCATCACATATCATACATAAGATAACATCCTAAATAATACCTAGTCCAGCCTTGCCAGTGACCTAAGCTCAATCTGAGGCTCTGTCAGCTTCGAGTGGACAAAGTAAAACCCTTAATATTACTTTCTAGGCAATTGGGCATAGGTCTCATCATAGTTAATCCCCTTAGAGGGAGGGAGGGAGGGAGGGAGATAACCAAAAGAACTTGACTGAAAATCACAGCTTCATAAATTGTCTTTTAAAGTCATTTAAAGAACTGAACTGACCATATAAACCTCAAGCATGCCTCAAGAATCACACAAGCACTGTCCAAATGCATACCCCAAGGCCAAAAAGATAATCAAATCTACGTCAAATTCAATATGATCACTGTACATAAATTGAGTATAAACATATAGCATACTTTTATCCAAGCACAGAAATGCATGCTATTATCCATGCTAATGTTGCATCAACTCAAGTGAAGATCATAAGGAAATCAATTAACATAATATTTCCATGCTTACCCCGAATTATATAGAACATTATGAATTAAATTGATACCACTCCTCCGGTCAACAATTGGCAAAAAGCATTCATCCATAACAGTCAGTGCAACAGCTAGTTTAGAATTGCTTTCCACCCTTTGAGGAAGTCCTCGGAGAGAGGTGTCTGAATCTTCATCTGTTCTATGGATTAGAGACCATGAAAATCCTGCTTCCAGATCATGTTTAACCCCCAGATATTTCTGCAAATGTTCAAACAGCTGTAGAGGCAGCAAAAGACGTTATTCAACACATTACTCTAATAGGGCAAGTTAAAAGTATAAACAAGAACAGCAACCTATTTCTTTTGCTCTGAAAGAGAGAGAGTGGGTCCATAGACCATATGTGGTAATATTGGGTAATAAAAACATTAAAAGCATTAAGGTGAGGTAGAATGGGGGAAAAAATTCCACGTACGTATTCCATTATTGAGTACCACCTTTGCAGTTAACTTGTAACATTACAAAATCCAGACAAATTTCATTGCCTAAAACTAGTAACGTTACCTAACGCTTCATTCAAGAGAAGCAAATGCAGCTCAAATAAAGGAAAATTTGCAGTAAAATACTTCAAAAAGGATTTAGCTAGATTCAATGTGGAAAGTATCATAGATGCTTAAAAGTTAACCAAGATATGGATAAAAATTACATGTTTTGCAAACCAGCTTCACTCTAACTGATGGAGGAACAAAACTAAATCTTGTGCTTGTAGTCCAATTTGCAAAATTCACAAGACTGCCATCCCATGAATACAGATTAACGCTACAACAGCCCAATAACCAGTGGTGAATATGTAACATGATAGGTCATATAACTGAAATTTCTAACAATAAATATAATATCTGGTGAATAAGCATAGCTAATGGAATAACCAAAAGATCATTAAGAAAAACAACATGCTAAGTACCAACACATAAATGTTATCACATATGTTAGAGAGGATGCCACAGAATCCAACATGTTAAAAATTCTAACGATCAACTGCAATAATTTTGCATAGAGCAGAAGGCAAAAAAAAAAAAAAAGAATAAATAAGGCAAAATTAGCGAAAAATGAAAGAGGAAAAAACAGTTAAAAGACTATGCTTAGCCTTGACATGAAACAAATGTCTCATGCTATAAAAAACCATAGTAAAGATTCCATACTGTAAATAACCAAGTGTGAACCATACAAGAATAAAGTGCTTCAAAAACAAAAAATAAATAAACTAAGAAAAATGAATATATTAAAATTAGGAAAGCAAGATATAAGATATACGGATACCTCTTTGCATTTTTGCCCGCAAAAAGAAGATGTCGAACTAGTCGAATTGACAGCAGGAGCATCCATGCCCTGCATGCACATTTTGTGATCTATAGAAGTGGAAAGGTAAATTAAAATTAGAAAATTAGGAGCATTAAGAAGGCAAGTAGGATTAAATTTACAAGCAAACAACAAGAGATGCAGAACCAAGATCGAGAGAGAGTACATTTTTTTTCGCACATGCTGCAAGCAAGTAGTGCACAAGTTGTTGTATCCCCTCCTTGTGTAATATCCCCACCACCTACCCCACAAAATTTACACGTACAATTTGGACAATGCCAGTCACCAGGGGGAAGCATCTGCAATATAATGAGAGACTTGAGTACTGCCA
Source organism: Melia azedarach (assembly GCA_028052125.1). Classification (NCBI taxonomy): domain Eukaryota; kingdom Viridiplantae; phylum Streptophyta; class Magnoliopsida; order Sapindales; family Meliaceae; genus Melia; species Melia azedarach. The sequence goes on along the minus strand of CM051396.1, from coordinate 3,047,319 downwards.
AAAACTTGGGGAGCAAAATATTGGAGTAAACCAGTTATATAGACATCCAGAACAACTAAGTAAACCTTTTCCACAACTAAGGGTTAGTATGGGATTGCTATGGCTATAAAATAATCAGCGATTGTTGTGTTCAATAAATAATCAACTATTGGAAAAAATTGCTAATTGTTTGGTAAACTGTGCTGTTAAAAGTGCTGTGAGTTTTAAAAGTTGAGAATGTGCATTTGGTAAATTTTAATATTAAAGTGTTGTAATGATGTATAATGATTATAATAAACATGTAATTATTGAGCTTTAATAAGGTGATAAAGCTTTTTATTAATTTTTATGGTAAAAGCAAATCTGAAAAAAATTATCCATCAATAATATAATAAACAATAACTGATTAATATGGTGTAGGTTATGGAGCCTATGCAAAAAATTTATAAACATATTTTTGTGTAAATTATTTTACAATGAATTTTTTGATCTATCAACAAATCACCATTTATTAAAAAATTGATAAAAAAAAATTTTGGTATACCAAGATAAATTAGTTTACTTGAAAAAATTGAAACATTGTACAATTAATTAATAAAATAAACTGTAATATAATAACAATGATAAATATAACAAAATTGGGGTTTATGGAAGTATAGGATATAATTATCTTTAATAAGCAACTAATATATTGATTTCCAATCGTAATCCCAAACGAGCCCTAAACATTGTCACAAAAAATTTGGTTTAGTTTTCTTTAATGAGTAAGATGCATCAAATATTTTTCCCTGCCCACTTATTAATTTCCAATCATAATCCCAAACAAGGCCTAAACATGGTCACAAACAATTTGGTTTAGTTTTCTTTAAAGAGTAAGATGTATCAAATTTGTTTCCCTGCCTCTGGGGGCAAACTCATCCAACAAACACTAATGCCTAGTTCATATCAATGATTATTTATATGACAATAATAAAACTAACTATATTACAGGTGGTCAACCATTTACGCAAGCTAGTTTGAGCTACTGACTACATTGAGAATCCAAAACATCATGCCAACACACATAAAACAATTCCTGCATGAGGATAAGCACTCAGGCAGGGTACTGTAGGTTAAATTATGCGTCTAAGGAAGTTTCTATCTCCCTAATTATTTCAAATAGGAAGAACTTGCATCTTTTCTATTGAGAGCCTCCAACTATCACATTGACTAAATTTAATTCTATTAATAACTTTGTGCTTAATAAAGAATACTCTATCATCCTAGTAAGAACAATTCATATTATCTAACCTCCTTCTTCAGTTCCTTCTATCTGCTAAAAAACTCATTTTAAGTTTTTAACTTCCACAACTCTAATAACTGTGCAGCCAACGGAAAAAGAAACAAATTCATTAGAGGGCATCCTATACCATAACATTCAACTAAAAGACGTTATTTCTCCACAAGTTCCTCAATCATCAAAACTCTCAGAAGTCTTTTCACATTTTGAAGTCTTTCCTTCTCATTAACCTTAACTGAAATTAAGAATGACCCATTCATCCACAACAGAAAACTGACAAAAAAAAAACTAAAAAAGAAAGCAATATCCAATGTATGTGTATGTGTGTACGCATGTGTACACTAAAATGAATGTAGACATACCTGTATATCCAGGCAGCTCTGATGAAATGTTGATGGGCAACCATCACAACAAATCAAATCCCCACCATCTCCACAGATGCCACAAGTATCATCATTTGGATCATCCCCGTCAATGTCTACCGTGTCATAACTAATGCGCTCAGACTCTTCTTGTCTATTCCACGCATCAATTTGGCATTGCAGAAGGGAAACCCCAGAATCCAAGTAGATGTTTTGGAAAGGTTGACGCAATTTGCTTCCAGCATGAATCTCAAACTTTGATACCGTGAGGATTTTGCTGCAACAACCACAATGAATGCCATCTCTCGTAATCCAACCCTCCAACATTACTTTTGTCCGTCGACGATTCATATACTGCACTTTTTGGCTCAACTGCACGGTCCCAGAATCAATCAACCAGGAAAGCAATGTTCGCCTTCCCGCATATGGAACAAAGCCATCAGTATCTGAACTCGGTCCATCGTTAGAACTGCGAACCAACAAAGTACATCTACCAAGTTTTCTACTTCTCCTTCCATGCAACACATGAGAATTTGATCCAGAAGATGGTTTTTCATCATTTTCAAGCAAATGAGTAGAACTCTGACCTCTTGAATTCTGGTTGACAACACCGTTTTCATTCATTCTACTCTTAGATGATTTGCCACCCAGCTTTAAGAATGAACTTAGTTTCTCTTCATGGTTATCACTGTCCAGACTGTCCTCATCATGTCTGGCACTCATAGTTCTTCTGGCACCAATTTCTCTGGCGGCCAAACTCTGGTTTCCATCTCTTTGCTTTTTTTTCATTTCTTTCTCAATTTTCTTTCGTGTTTTTCTAGTTAATTGGCTAAGTACCTCATCTGATAATGGAGCAAATGGAGAACCATCAGCACTTGGCTTGACCTCATCTTCTTCATCATTTAATTGCTTCAATAGTGCATCATATGCCTTGATGATGGACCAGTAAGCAGTTCCAGCAGGATTAATGTACACTGCATCAAGGTAGTCTCTGTTCCTTCTAGGTCTGTAATCTATTGTCCAGCCAGCATCCACAAGCATCCCCCTTATCCGTTCACGTAGTCTTTGCTTTTCTGTGCCACTACCACGCCTAACTTTCCCTTCTTTGATTCTGGTTAATGTGAGCTTTCCACCAGGTGTTTTTTCACTTTCAGAACTAACCTCTTTTGCACATTTACGAGCTTCCATCCTCTTTGGTCCCAGCTTCAGTGCAGTATCACTATCATCTGAATTGGAGACATCATCCTTACTCTGCTTAGTTGACAGAGATTTTCGTGACTTAAGCTGATTTTTCTCTGTGCGAAGAAATGGACCAGGTTTCTCAAGAACTTCTGTTTCTAAGTAAGATGAAGAAGGGATGGGAACATTTCGCTTAATATTATCATCTAGTCTGGAACTACTTCGATTTTCCTCAGAATCCATGTGATCATAGTTTTTAACAGGATCACCCACCTTCTTCTTCTTTTTGTTCACCATCACCTTTAAGACTCCATTTTTCCCCTGAAGCCTAATGGGTTCATCTGAATCCCCCATATACTTTTCTCTCAACAAGGGTATGGATATCCGACCAGAATCCCTATCCATTCCAAACCTATTCATGCCACCCTGATTAAAGCAACTTGTCCTCTCAAAGTACAAATTCTTTCTCTTATCAACAACTTGTCTACTTGAACCTGTCTCAAAATCCCTCTCAATCCCACCTCTTTCCAAAGCCATTGACCCCAAAAACCTCCTCCGCACAATATCCATTCTTGCATCCCCCAAATGTTTCTGCCTCGCCATCATTTCCCCATCAGCCCCATCATACTCATCAAATTCAAAGACATCTAACCTATTTCTTTTCCTATCACTCTGCCCATCAGTTCTACCAAATAAACCATCCTCATTACACCTAATTCGCTCCACCTTATCCCTATCCCTCTTCCTACCAACCTCACTCTCTTCCACAACACCCTTATCTGAAACACTGAAACCATTACAAACCCTAATAGTCTCAGGGCCCACCCTTCTACGAGGTGGCATTAACAGCTCATCACTGGAACCGGAATCACTCAAAACCATCCTAGGCCTCTTTTTCTCTTTTTTTGACGCAAAAACCTTTTGAGCCCGTGAAGAACCAGCAACATTGACATCCTCACTCTTCTTTCTCACAATTAAACAACCTGAAGAGCTCCTATTCTTCAAAACGATCCCTGATTGGTCACCAGATCTCCTACTCTCCGCCATAAACACCAATTATTCAACAAAAAACCCTAATTTGGAAATTTTGGTCTGCAACCATCCCAAATTCACCGTAAACACCAACACAAACCCTAAAGCTCAGGACTTTCGTTTATAATTCATACTCAAGCCAAATGATTTACCAAAATAAAAACAAACCGAGTAATTACAAACCCTAAATCTCTCTCGATCAAAACCTTGAACCAGAACCCACCAGATCTGACGCAAAAACCAAAGCCATAAAATCCAGAAGGAAAATAAAAGAAATGATAAAACGGTTCTGTCTTTCACATAAACAAAAACGTCACTGAAACGGTAAATCACATGTAACTGTACCTCGCCGGAGATACAAGCGATTCCGTTAGGAGCAATTTAGCGGCAACCGCCACCGATTGCTGACGTAATAATTTCCCGGCGAAGAAAACGAGAGAGTTTTTTGGGCTTGCTTTTTAATGCTTTATAAAGAAACTAAAACCATCGCGCGTGCTCTTTTACCATTATGTGTTGTTTTTTCTCTCTCTGTCTTTCTTTTTATTTTTTTTTTTTTCATATATACGTGTTTGCAGTAGTTACCCTTCACACAGATTTCCCTCCAAATCTCGTTTCACGAGGCCAAGCTGGACAGTAGTTACCCGTAAGATCTTGGCACGTAACGTGGGGTTGTACGCTGGATGACGTGGCAGGATCTGGAAAGCGGAAATGGTTAAGTATCATTCTCTGTCTGTTTTTACGGTTTGACTGTCTTACTACTGCTCTGGGGTTAAGGTGGGTATTTTAAGAGGAAAGTGATGTACAGTCGCCGAAGGGAGCGCGTTAGACTGGATCAGAGAGGGGCATCTGAAGTGGATTTTAGGTGAAGAAATCCATTGCTGGGGTTGGTTTTGTTGCCTCTTCGGCTTGGCTAGTGTCCGTCCCGGTTTGAAATTCAATTCGCTGTTTGTTAAAGACAAAGCTGGTTTTCCAGTTTTTTCCAAGTTGAGTTGACAGATACCTGTGCTGTTCTGTAGTAAGCTGTTTCCTTTGTTGGGTTATAGCCGAATTTCAGTCCGGCCCGTTACAGATTTAGCCCATTTTTCTTTTCACACTGGTCATTAAATTGGAAAATTTGGCCATTTATCTGTAGCTGGCAGGCTTTGCCTAACAATTCCTAGAGATGGACTAGCTAGGACCGGCTAAATTCGAGTTGGATTTGATTCTTTACAAAATCGAACCGAATCGAAATAGAATTTGGGTTTAAGAAACTAAACGGTATCAAATCGAGTTACAGAATGGAACCAAATTAAACTAATTTGATTCAATTCAGTTCAATTTGTTTATAGAGAGTTCACATTTTTACAAAATATCTGATCATTAAAGTATTTTACACTGTTAAAAATATAAACTTGGAGAACGATAAATTTTTGAAATGTCAACTCAATTACTCATTTGATATCAATATCTTTAAATATGATTATAATAAAAGTATTTTTATTAGTTGAATATAATTTATTTTATCAATCTAGATTTATTTTCTAAATATTAGGGGTGGCAATTTAGGACACGACACAATTATTCGATACGAATTAAGTGTCATTAAACGGATTTGAATTTAAAATCTTAGTACGAATAATAATCGTGTCGTATTCATATCGATACGATTATTATTTGTGTTGTATCCGTATTTAACATACAAGACATGATTATTCGTTTAAGACACGATTAATTGAATAATCGTATTTTAAACGAATAAACGAATAATCGTGTCTGAAATAAATAATCGTGTTCTAAACGAATAATCGTATCCTTAACGAATATATTTTAATAAATTTTAAAAAAATATGTAATATAAATTTATTTATTATAAACAACTCTTAATATAAACATCTTATTATTAAATATATATTATGTTTGATAAAATATATTATCTTTAATATCTTAAGGACCTCAATGATAATTACTAAACTAAACGAATTGTGTTCGTATCTTAAACGAATCGTGTCTTAAACGAATAATCGTGTCTAAATGAATCATATTTAAATAAACGGATCGTATACGAATTTAAAAGAGTTGATACGAATAATAAACGAATCATATTCGTGTCAAACGAATATTAAACGAATCGTATTCGTATCGGCCCAAATTCGATTCGTTTATTCGAATTACCACCCCTACTAAATATCATTTATAACAATAAGATTGTGTCATGAATTTAGTGAATTTTGTGCAACAAATGACTTTCATCAAGTGTGGAATCATCATGTCCCAATTGTATCAACGTTGCTCTCATGATTTGATCCTTACTCAAATTTTGAGAAGTTGACTACCAAATTTTCTTAAACCGAGCGATTATATCTCTATGATTGAATAATTTCTAGCAATGGTTTGTTTTGCCCAAATCTTCACAATGCCAACTCGGTCGGTCATTCTCCTCGTTACTGTTAAAGATCCATGTTTTGATCTTCCCCGTGTCATTCTCCAAACTGATTATATCAAATGGGTCACAATCTTGTGACACATATGCTATACTTCTATATACACAGTTTCTCTGATTGATCGTCTGCTGTGGTCTCAAATACACGCCCATGCTAGTTTTCATCTTATCAATCCGAGAATTGATTTGACTCAATTTCTTTGCCTGTCTTGTTCCAGCAAGATCTATCGTTTTGTTGTTCGTCTCTAACTAGGCAATCTATCAGAATGTCATCAGCTTCACAAATTAGTTTTCTCAGATTAGGCATAAATTCTGGAGATCTTTTTCCCTGACTTGTGAGGTTATCAATGGAGGATGTATAGAAAGGGCTTTCACGAGCTCAGGCCTTAGTCTTCATTGCCTAAAACTGGTCTCTAAAATCAATTGCAAACTGTGCTTGATTCAAGAAAGCGGTGAATATCTTATCTGTCGGGGTCTGAAGCAAACATATAGTGCCATAACTTTTGGTTGTATCTTACGATGTTTAAAAATCACGAGTAATTAAATCTTGGTGACGTGACAGAGAAAATCATGAGGCTATTTTGTATAGCTACTAAAGAAATTAACTTGTTTAATTGTGAAGGTAATCTTAATTAATCTAGCTCTGTACGAAGATGGATGAACATATACGTTGATATTGTAATAGTTCTAAAATGTCAAAATAAAGGTATAGTAATCGTCAAATGAAAGTAAACATAATTGATAAATATAAATTTTTAGTAAATACGTTGTTATCATATTATGACACTACGGCAACAATTTATCAAGTACTGTTTTTTGTTTACAAATAAAAAGTTGCTAAATTACCTTCTTTTATATTAAATTTTTTTGTTTACAGCATATATTTATTTATTTACCTGATTTGTGTTTAACAATACCATACTTTGCCGAATTGAATTCAATTCTTGATCAGTATAAGAAAATTAAATAAATTTTATTGGAAATGCAAAATCAAATAAAGAAAGAAAAGATAACGATAATAGTTAGAGAATTGCCCCGTAGAAAAACCTTAAAAAAAAAAAAGACACTATTGTACCTTATTAAATAAGGTATAACTAAGAAATTAAGCATAAAAAGGCAGCTCTAAGAGTCGATGTGCGACTGCAAGAAGGCAGCTCAAAAGCCCTAGCCCCTCACCTCCTCTTCGAACTCTTGGCGTCTCCAGCCTTGACCTGAAATGACATCGACAACTTATTGAAAAGGATGATGCAAAAGAAAATCCAAGAATAAAAATTTGGTTGGCAAAAGGAAACAAATTCGTTACCTTCTTTATGCCTCGGACTTTCTTGGCCCTGTTTTTTCTTTCTTTCAATTGCTTCCGAGACTTTTCCCCCTTGGTAGCCAATCCATTCTGCCATCACAAATTAAGATCCAAGATGGAGTCAAGATAAATTAAACAATAATAATTGGATACTAAGAAGCATAAGATTTTATTCATGATTACCCTGATTAGCCTGTAGGTAGGTTCAAACTTTTTTGCACTTTCAACAGAGTCGTAAATCAGCCCAAACCCAGTTGTTTTGCCACCTCCAAAATGGGTGCGCAACTTGAACACAAAGATTGCATTTACATCTCCCACATCGTACATCCTCGCTAATTTCTCCCTCAATTCAGCCTTCGTACATAACAAATACAATTTAATTCAAGTACGAGATAGTCGACAAAAGAAAACAAGAAGAGAATTAGTACCCTTGAAACATTGGCTCTACCCGGATGTAAAATATCAACCACCTGTGTTAAACCGAACAAAAAGAAATTAATACTTTCATATTTCCGGATTCTTTTTTCCATAACTATGAAAACTTTACAAGCAAACAATCACCAAAAATCAAATCCATTCAATCGCGTTGATATGATTCTAGACGGACAAAATAAATCATCAGAATCTGATGCACTAAGATTCCTTCTAAAGAGAAAGAGTGTAGGATCAGGAACTCACAAACTGCTTCCTTGATAGAAGTCTGTTAGTCATGAACTTTCTCGTTCGAACCGTCACAGCTTTCGTATCAGCCATATTTCCCTGCAAAATTCAAGTTCTTTATTACCATTACCATATGTGCATGTATATGTTGTTTATAAATTTATATACAAACAGATAAACCGTAATTGATGACTTACTTTCCGATGGATCTGCTCACGTAACTCTAGGCAATTCGTTTTGATTCAAATGCTGCAGCCACCACCCTTTCAATTTTATTATTATTTTTTTTAATAAAAAATCTCGTTTTCATTTTATATATTTTTATTAGATAAAAATCACACATTTTCCTTTTGATATAATCTCTTAACACTTTACGTATTATAATCTCATCCCAATGTATTTATTATTTTTGTGAAAAGTATATTAAAAGTAACCGTATAAATGAAATTTTAAATGAAAGAAAAACAATATAGATAATTCTAAAAGTTGACATAAATTTTGTAAAAGGTTATACGCGGATTGTATTATATTAAAAAAAAAACAGTGTGAATTTAATTTTATTTAATGAGAAATATAAATATTGTATTGCATAAGAATAAAACGTTTTAGAATTTATTTTTGAGTAAATTTTTTAATTTAATACTAAGTTAAAGATGATAAAATATATCTTTTAAAATTTTAATTTAAATTAGATTAGAACTCTATTTTAAAGAAGTCATTCATATTCCTTAATCTTAGTAAATATCTCCAATGATTTCTCTCCTCTCTCTTTTTTTTTTTTCTTAATATTTTCACTCTCATCTTATCTTCTCCAAATCGATTAGCTTTGATATGTTTACTAATTAAAATAAATTTTTATGTTAAAAAGAATTCAAACTGAGTGTAATGATGTTAAACAAGAAAATTATCAATAATTTAATAAATTTAAAAATTTGAGTCCTATTTAAAAGTGTGTGAAAAGTACATTTTAGATAAAATAAAACATTGTATTTACAATTAACTAAAAATTGAAAACTACTAATTATCGCTTTTTTAAACTTTGAACTAATTTTTTTATTTTTATCCCAAAAAATTATTTTTTTTCATTTTTAATTAAATACAGTAGTTTTTTTTATTGTTTCTTATATTTTATGTTTAAAAACAAAAAAAAAATAAATAAAATTAGGAACATGATTTCAAAATGATATATATTTAAATTGAATATGCTAAATTAATGAAACTCAACTAGAATTTAAATAAGGAGAATTAACACATACAATCAGTGAATTGTGAATTGATTGTCTAGTTCAATTAAAATCACCATAATACCCTTGATCTCCATCTAATATAGGACTTCAGGATTAAGGCTGAACTCTGCTTATACGGCCATGTTTTTAGCTTTCAAACACAACCCATTTCAGCAATCTTCTCTGGTGAGTTGGATGCATATATAGATGGATTATGTTATGAATGGCTATGGAAATAAGTGATGAAATAGATAGCTCGATCAATGACTATATCAGTTGTAATTACTGCCACAATAACGGAGAACGAAGACATTTTTATTCCGGTGTTATCTTGTTCGCCAGGTCTGAGATTCGATTTGTTCCTTATTAGCCAAATAAATCGTTAAGCTTTATGCTTGCTGAGTACGATAAAAACACAACACATGCACCACTTATTCTGCGGCTTGAGTCGCCCTTCTTCTATTACAACTATTATAGATGAAGGATTTAGATCTAAAAAGTCCTCGAATTTGCTAGTCCAGTCACTCACTCAAAAAAACAGGAATCTTCTATTTATAGCGAAGCTTGAGCGAAGAGATAACTTCGTCAATCATTGACAAAAAATTATTATTTTTTGATAATAACCTAACACATCATACATTCCCATCATAGCAGTCCAACTCCAACTAAATACATTCTTTTTTTCGGGCATTTTCTCAAACACCTTATGTACATCACTAACACAACCAAACTTACAATACAGATCCAACAATTGAATACCCAAAAATTCACACAAGTTAACACTACAAGCATATATTTTTGAAAGATTAAAGTATATATTTTAGTACCACTAAAATAAAAATAAAATTTCAATGTTTTGAATATGTTATGAATGAAGTAGAAATCAAGCACCACTGAATCCTCTCATTTCCAACCATGAATCTTCCTTGGTTGTCTCATTTCCAACCAGATTTTACAACCCAAAGGCTCCGATTAACAGCACTCAACTATGCAAGTGCTACTTTCTTCAGATTTTGCATGTAGAAGGTATAGGCAACCGGGTTTTCTACAGCCTTTACCATTATGCAGAACTCCTTTTTCATGATAGATTTGTGAACCAATGCAGTAGGCTTATTATGTTGCTTACTTTTAGTTGTCGCGAGCACCACAATTTGCTCTTTCTCAAGTTGAATTGTTTACTGCTTTCTTGTGTGCCAACCCAAAGTGCCGGGTAAGTCTATGTTGCAATGTCAAACCAAACATCTAAATGATTGTTTGATTATTTGTTTATTATAATACCCCTAAAGTTAACGACAAGCTAACGGGAATGATGTCTTTAAGAGAAGTAAGAGGTATGTGTTAATTTTATTTTATATAATTTTGTTTGTCATATAGCCCTAAATTTTACGTTGAGAGAGAATAAATTTTAAGATAATCTTCGAATTACCCTCAACTATTATTAACAAATATCAACTCATCTCCAACTTTTACAAAAGTCTTCTATTACCTTCAAACGTTAACTTTGACAGTTAAATATAACTGTTAACCATAATTAATTTGAAAAAAATACAATTTTACTTTTACTAAATTCAAATTTAATTTTTTTTCTTTTTTTTTTTACAAGTAACCATTAATGGCTGCTTGTGATAGCAAACATGACTACTATAGGTAGCCTTTCATGGTTGCGCGTGGTAGCCGCCATGGTTGCTGCAAGCAGCCTCCAATGGCTGTATGTGGTAGCAAACATGGCTATTGCAGGCAGCCTTTTATGGTTGTTTGAAACCGCATGCAACCATTGATGGTTGCTTGTTGCATGTGGTAGCCACCATGGTTGTTGTAAGTAGCCATTGATCCCAATATGGCTACCATAATGAATGAAAAAAAAAAAGAAGAAAACAAAAGAAAAGTGGAGAGTAGAGGAGAGATAAGGAAAAAAATATTTTTTATTATTTGAAATAACGGTATAAGTTAATATTTAGGGTTGAGGTGAGAATTTTTATAAGTTAATATTTAGGGTTGAGGTGAAAATTTTTATAAAAGTTGAAGACATATTGATGTTTGTCGATACTAGTTAAGGTAAATTTAAGATTATCCTAATTTTATACAATAGTTTAGAAACAATGACATATAGATCCCTCAAAGTTTAGTCTAATATCCAACTGAATTTGATATGCCACATCAGCTTGCAAGTTGATATGACACGTCTTATTGGATATAAAGCGGATATGATTTATCCTGGAATCTCATTACAATGGCGGACTACTGAAACACATTCCGTCCGCCACTGGTGTTGAGAGAGTGTGTTCTTGCGGCTAACACCAACAATCTGATTAGCTTCTATATATGTCGATGTCATTATTTGAAATTGGATTACATTTATTAGGAGAAGTACTTTGATCACTTGTCCGAGTCATATATTATTTTATAATAGTTATTCAAGAAAAGAAGCTGAAATCGACTTAATTATGAAGGCCGAAGCTATTGATTTGTGTTGACGTGGCCGAACACACCCTGTGCCTATGCAATGTTGTCCACACAAAAGAAGGTTTTATGTAGTAATTACACAAAGTTGATTCTCCGAAGTGACGATGATGATGATGATGATGACAATGACAATGACAAAAGCAAGCAATATTCAACATTTCAGTGCAAAGCAAAAGCGATTGTAGACTGCTTTTTGTACGGAAGTTTAACTTTATTTCTGCTTTCTGGAACTTGATTCAACGTGAGGAAGTCGGTTTGTAAAGACCCTTTTAAAAGAGAGCAATAAAGGAATCTGTCTACGTGGTGATCATGTTGGAAATGTACTTTTCTTTCTCCCTACCCCAACTTTTTCCATGCCTCATACGCAGCAGCCTAGCAGCTTGTATATGCACGTTAGATCGATCAATAAAGTGGGATTTATGTTTCATCTTCACAGCATTAATAATATGAGGGCGTGCTTCCAAGTGCTTACCAAATCCCATAACATTTTTTAATAACACTATTCAAACTGTTTTCTTAATCATAAAAAGGTTTTACTAATTTCAATCAAATATTACAAAATAGAACAAAAAAAAAATGCTTATATCTTTGGAAGCACTTTTGACAAAACTACACATTGCGTGAGCTGCATTACATTATATAACCTTGAAATATCCAAGACAAAGTTGACTAGTTGGGCATACAGAAAATCACATGCCGCCATAGTTAGGTTCATGATACATACTTGTTAGACCACTAAATGCATTCTTTTTATTTTGGACCATTCTACTGCTTTTTAATTGTTGGGGAGCGCATGGTATAACCTGAATTCTCATCAATGATTACCTGTGTTCCTGCAATAATTCTTTGAAAGACCTTGAGATTTTTCTCTTTATATATAGGAAATGAGATCTATTTCTTGGAACCTTGTTTAATTTGATGTTATAAATTAGTGGGTAATGGGTAACATAATGTACATTGATTCAAATTTTATCCAGGGAATCCACCACCTGGATAAAGACTCTAATCTGCTTGTACAACTGAGGTCACTTTGATTTTTCTTATCAATGGAGAGAAAACTTGTTTATGATCATGAGCACCTTTGTGAACCTGCTGAAATTGTTACGATGATTTCACTGGCTTCAAACATCCACAGCATCAACTGGAAGAGAAGTTGCCCTGTGAAGGGGTTGTGGAAGCAAAGCTCCTGTGTAGTAACTCTTGGCAGTAACCATTGGCTCCGGGCTATAAGGCCAGTTGATCAGCTCACAACTTTGGACCCTCTGGTTGGCCCCATTGCCACATTTCTTCTCACCATCAATTGGGATATATGAGGTGAGCTGCTTTCTCGAAGATACTGATCTCTGAAAAGATCTATTGCTTTCAGGTTTAGGTAGTACTGAAGATGGAGAAACTTTGTACTCTGTTGAGGTTGAAGATTTGGATTTGACTCCTAGTTGTTGATCTCTAAGCTCCCTTAACTGCATTTGATACTTTGCTTTAAGCCACCTTAGCTCTTGCCTTATTTCATTTTCATAATCATCCAAGTGACCAGAATCCATTGAAGAATTCACTGAGGCAGAGTTTCTTGCATTTGACTCACTCTGATTGACCATATTGATAATCCTCTCCTCTGCTCCTAAGCTCGATTGGTCCAAGGATTCATGCACCCCGTCACAGTGGATATCTCTCAAAACTTTCGAACTTAACTCTGGTCCATCATGCTGAGCCCATATATCAGCATAATGAATAACATCTGATTGTCCTGATGTAGCCTCTGCACCTTCTGTAACACATTGTTCCGCTCCATCAACTTGGTACGTTATCTCTTCAAATCGGCCATGGACAACACCACATCCATGTTTAGAAGAATTAAGAACCTGGAGGTTCTTGGCTCCAGCACTCTCTGATGAAACATAATCCGGTAAGCAACCATTTGAGGAACAATTGTGACAGAAACTTGAGCGATGTGAAGCTTCATCTATGCATAGTCCTCTCTTCCACTCGGGTACCAAGGTAGTAATTTCGTCATCAATGATCTCCGCTATTTTTGTTACATCTTGGTTGGTTATATCAAGCTCAGATACCATTTCAGCAGCAACACTCAATGCTGTGTCAGTTGCAATGTCAAAGGGAAAGTAGATGTTTCGAACACGACCTGCAAGAACTAACGCAGAACTGAAATTGGTTTGCATACTCTTTTGCTTATGCAAAGAACAAAATGGATACAAAAGTAACAGAAGAAGATAAGACTGGAAATCTGACCTTCGTTATCTGCGATTCTAAGCCTCAAAAAGATGCCATCATCTTCTCTTTTCTTACCTTTGATTGAAATGTCAAGGTCTGTCAAATGCTCATCCTCTTGACAAGTAAAGAGATCAATTTCACTCGTCTGAAACTCTAGTGGGTGGTAATCTAAACCATTCTCAAGATCGTAACCTATATAATTACCATATCCATTGTTGGAAGAGCTATTGCTGTGGTAAATTCCATATAAAGGTTGTCTACGGAGATGACCCATCTCATCATAGTCGGTTTGGTACTGTATTGATCTCAAATCAGAGTCATAATCATCGATTTGGAGAAAAGGGTCCATCAAAAGCTCCCTAGCAGGAAGTCTACGAGACACAGTAGCTAAGCATTTTTCAATAAATTGGCGCACCTCAGGATCCTTGACTTTGTATAAAGCTTCTGGTTTCTTACCCTACAGAAAAATTGCCATATGTAAAAGGACCGTTCAAGACAGAAATCAACAATTAAAATGAAAAATTGATGAGTATTAATTCATACAGAGATAACTTTCTTGTAGATTTGAGCAGGATGGGTGCATTCACTATATGGATATTCAAAGGTGACCATCTCCAATATGCACATCCCAAATGAGTATATGTCTACTAATTCATTGTATTCCTCTTCATACACTTCAGGGGCCATAAACTCTGGCGTTCCTGTTCAGAAGAAATAGACACCAGAAAAATGGAAAAAGAAAATTTGGTTAATAAGACAAATCCTAAATTAATTCTGAGTTTTAGACATTCTGATCACTGAGATAAGATTGGAGGAAAGTAGGAACAACAGCAACTTACCAACACAACGAGCAGCGTGAGATTTACGGAGGATTGCTGCGAGGCCAAGATCACCAATCTTGACTTCCCCTTGATTTCCATTAACAAAAATGTTGTCACATTTGAGATCTCTGTGAATTACAGGTGGGTCGCGGCTGTGGAGATAGAGAAGCCCGGATAAAATTTGTCTACACCAATGCTTCACAGCTCTAATATTTACTCTCCTATGTCTTAGCCTATACCTATCCAGAACAAGAAACATAATTTTTTTAAAAAGAAGAATTAATAATAACAAATAAAAGGAATTATAAGAAAAGAAGATAAGCTTTTGTGGAATTTTCATAATGCTTACTGTCTGAGTGTACCAGAGGTGAACATTTCAGTGACAAAGTTAATGTTTCTGTTAGCAGTATCTACCCAGGAAGTGTAAAACTTCATGATGTTTTTGTGCTTCAAGGTCTTCAGCAGATGAATTTCACAGTAAAGCCTTTCCAGTTCTTCAGGACTCTGCAAGAAATCATAAAGCTTCACTTGATTCCAGGCTACCTCGATTCCTTCATACTCATCGAAGGCTTTATAACTGCAACAAACAATACATAACCCAGCAATCAAGAAAACAGAGAACCAATTGAATTTAAAAATTAAGCCATACACACCAAAACAAACCCAAAAGAATAGAATAGTTTGGAACACAATCAATAGAGGAGAGAGTCCATACACTGTCTTTGAAGCTCCTTTGCCGAGAATTTCGTTGTACTGCCAAAAACAACAAACTTGGAGGTCAGAACATGAACCGCTAAATTAAAGAACAAGAATTGAAGAACAAAACATAGAAAGCAGGAAAGACGGTTAAAGAAAATTAAGGTATCTACTCTTCCATATCTTCCAGTAGGATCAACTTCAACAAACTCAGAGCAATCTGATTCAGGGCTTGTAACACCAGTCATTCCTTGTTCCTTCAGTTGAATGGATTCCCTCTACAAATATTCTTCAGCTATCCGTCGACAATGCAACTACAGAGAGAGAGAGAGAGAGACAGGAGAGAAGGAGAGGGAGAAATGATCAGAGAAGTGACAGAATATAAAGAGGAAAAAGAAGAGTAGGTGTAATCATAATCATAGGTTTGTGTGAAGGAGAGAAGAAAAGCCAAAGAGGGAGAGGAGATGGAAAATAGAAAAGAAAGCTAAGCCGAAGCTGCATAGGTGAGTCCATCAAAAGGACAAATGTTAAACTAAATTGCCCAACCACGCAGATACAACGAGGCAAAGATTTCACGAGGTTGTCCCCACAAAGACAAAACCTGACACAACGCCCTCTCCCCCTGTCTCAACTCTCAAGTCTCTTCTTCACTTTCATCTTCCTTTTTATATCTCATCACGAGCTGTTAAAACCAAACCAAGAACATTACTTCACAAATTACGAACATACATAGCGTACAACATAAGTTGGGATAATAAATTTTCGGTCCCCAAACTTTATTGGAACAGTAAATGAGGACAGTATTTTTAACAATATTGACAAATCAGTCCCCAACCGACTTTTGTCATCTTCTAATTTCACAAAGGGTACTGCTTTAGTTGTATTGTAGGGATGAAATTGTCAAAATTAAATATATATATCATGTGCCTTTTTATTGTTCAAAATTTTGGGGATGAAAGATTAATAATATATATATATTACAAATTCTTCTTACGCCTGCAACAGCTTGCAAGACGTGGACCAACAAAGTTTTTTTTTATTAATTAATAATTATTTTTGTCGTAATTTTGTAGCATAAAAGCCACAAGTGGGAATACGGGCAGAGAATCAAATGTCGCATTTGCGTCAGGAAAATCCCGTGGAACCTCCTCCTAAAAAAACTATTGAGACTTGCTGTTAACTTTGAATATTGTGATTAATTACAGAAACCGTATTATATTTAATCACAACAGCTATAAAATAAAATGATTAATTATTAAATAACGTACAAATAATTACTATTAAATTAACGTTTTAAGAGTCTGTGTGAAATAGGTGTTGAAAATTACACGAGTAGGTGGGTGGAAAAATGGAGATGGAGACTTGTTGAACTTTCTCGATCATTAGACGACATTGATTGGACTATAGAGTACCAGTTTCGTTCAATCGAGATGTTAAAATAAAAACAGAACGATTTTTCGCCTCTTTCCGCTGTGCCCATCGCGCTTTCAACCTTATACGAACAAAGTTGTGTGGTTATTGTTCTTCTCTAAACTTCTCAACAACGTATATGAATAATTGCGGCTTTTCTTTTTTCCAATTCTTTTATATTCTTATACAATTTATATGGCATGATTTTAATATTAAATTAAAATAATTCAATTAAATTAGAATACTGATTTAGAAAATTTAGTATTGTATAATTAATGAACTTTTTCTCAATGTCAATATTGTAATTGTTACCGTTATTAATTACGATACGAAAGTTTCAACAATCTTATCAACTAATTGAATGCTAATGGGCTCCATTTGGTAGTTACACTAAAATTTTGTTCGTATACACAACACATATATAATTCAATGATACAATTAAAACAATAATATCATTTAGTTGAACGAGGTAACAAATGAAGTGACATTATATAGGATAGATTGTACTAATCGAGGTGGGTCTATGCTTTGGTTCGGAAATTAGGGTACACGAATGTCACGACGGTACCGTTTAGTCTCTCTCTCTCTCTCTCTCGTGTACTCTCTAAGAGCTTGGGCGTCCCATGATATCTTTAACAATTGTGTGCGCCTTCTTTTATTAATGTTTTACGTCCTCTAAATAGAAAATTTCGTATTCAACCATTAACATTAACATTTAATGTACTAACAAAATATCATACAATTAATGCTTCTCAATGAGACGCGCATCATATAGAACATGTCCTCCTCAATTTTTAAGTATTTGCAAAATCAAAATTTCACGTCATCTTCTTGTTCTACATTTTTATGAGAATAAAAATAAATAAATCATACAAATATGCGACAACATTATAATATTGTTATAAAGATTTAGTATGAATGAAATTAGTAAAAAAAATTATATTCCTCACACTATTAATACTAATGTATTATATTTTCATGTTGAAATTTTAAGATTAATTAAACAATTGTTGAATACTCAATTGTAATTCTTTGTTTAAAAAAATTGAAGATTAAATTCTTTGTTTTTAAATTGTAATTTTTCTTAAATATGGTATGGAAATACATATTGTATTAGGTGTTTTTAAATTTAAAAATATAAAAAATATTGTAATTAAAAAATGATGCCTAAACCATTTTTTGTTCTTTTGGTTCGTGTGTGATTTCCCGCACGTGCACTTTCCAAAGTGAATCTTGTGATTGATTGTGGTTGAAAAAGGTTTTCTCGCAGCACTTGAGTGTAGCACGCAGAATTCTGTGGTCTGTGTAGGTTTACAAGATAAGACTGCAACCTGTCATGTGGCGATTCTGCGGAATGAAATCAGCCCCGTGCGGCACTTGAATTAGCTTGCCATCACCATCCAAGTAAGCCTTTTATCCCAAGATACATTTGTGTGTGAGTGGGTGAGTCAATTGTGCCGTGAGATATGTCAATTTGGTGCTCAAATTGGGACACAAATAGAGGAGAAATGAAATACGTAAGATGCAGAATTTTGGAGAAGGAAATGGGTCCTCCTCTTTCATTTACAAACTTTACAATTATATATGTACACATAAAGCAACCTAATTGGCCACAATACATACATGGGTGAGGATAATTGGCTAGGAGGAAATATCTCATCTCCCACCTCTTCACACATTTGGACCAATAGGAAACTTACAACCAAAAAGCTAATTTACATGGATTAGGCCATTTTGGGCCTAACCAAAGCCTATACAAGTTTTGGGACCAATCCAAGCAAAGCTGCCCATATGGTTGCTGGACCAAGCTGCCTCACATGATAATGGACTGCCCCAACTCAACCATTAAGCCCCCAACACATCCAACTCTCCCTTGCAAGCCACTTAGCTCACGGGATACTGTTCACCCGCGGCACTGTTCATAGCGCGAACCATACTGCTTGCGCGCTTGAGCGTCGGAAGGCATGGCATCCATGCCCGCGTGCTAGAGCTTGTACGCTGATGTGCCTCTGCGTTGCAGCATCCCCGCTTGCGCCTCGGCGGCCCGTGACACCCTCCCCCACCGGAATGCTTGACGCCCTCGTCAAGCTCCGTCTCGAGGACTTGAGTTCGGTCCACTGTGCTTCGCTGCTGCCCGCATTAACCGGCACCAACTCTGCGTACTGCATCATCACAGATGCTGCGGATGTGGAATGTTGTCGATGCTGGGCGGTTAGGCATTGGTTGGCTGGCGTGGTCAGCTACACACCCTCGCGGAAGTCATTCCGGCAGTCTCCGTAACATGCCTCGACATTCCTCTGCACTACCAAGCCTCGGAGTCGAAGTACCATCTTCCTTGCGCTGCGACAAGCAAGTCTCCCCTCCCCGCACAACCTAGAAAGTCGACAAAACCCTGCTGCCCATACGAATCCTCTCGATCGGCACCTTGTGTCGCTTCCCTGCATCATGAATTCCCATGCATCCGTCTTGAGAAACCCATTCAACATATCCTCTCCCGGAACTCATCCATGACCAGCACCATGGCGTCCGTAAATGCATCGAAAGCTCGCTGAATCAACTCTCGACACCCACTGCATTAATCTCCACTTCACGCTAACTCGCTCTATCATCGAGGAAGTCTAAGCGCTTGTGTATATCACCCAAGGAGATCTCCACTCTCGCCAACCTAGCGTCAAAGGAGTCTATCATTTCCTTGGACACAACTCTCTCCTTTCCCATTCTATTTGAGCCTTGAACACACCTCCGTTCCACTTGCACAATTTCTGCACATCACTAGCCTCACTGCCCTTGGCTGCCATGATCCGTTCACAACCCAACTTGCCAACACAACACAAATTCAACAATACTTGCACAACCACCAGCAAGCCACAATCCCAAACACCATCACAGCAACACCCAAAGATACACAAACCCCTCCAGAAATCCCAGCCACAACACAACAGCCACAATTTCTACCATAAAGGGTTCCTAGCTAGCATAACCTTCCAATATCAGTAAAGGAAAGTTGCAGAAATGCTCACCTCACCTCAGAACACAAGCTTTGCTCTGATACCAACTGTCACGTGGCGATTCTGCGGAATGAAATCAGCCCCGTGCGGCACTTGAATTAGCTTGCCATCACCATCCAAGTAAGCCTTTTACCCCAAGATACACTTGTGTGTGAGTGGGTGAGTCAATTGTGCAGTGAGATATGTCAATTTGGTGCTCAAATTGGGACACAAATGGAGGAGAAATGGAATACGTAAGATGCAGAATTTTGGAGAAGGAAATGGGTCCTCCTCTTTCATTTACAAACTTTACAATTATATATGTACACATAAAGCAACCTAATTGGCCACAATACATACATGGGTGAAGATAATTGGCTAGGAGGAAATATCTCATCTCCCACCTCTTCACACATTTGGACCAATAGGAAACTTACAACCAAAAAGCTAATTTACATGGATTAGGTCATTTTGGGCCTAACCAAAGCCTATACAAGTTTTGGGACCAATCCAAACAAAGCTGCCCATATGGTTGCTGGACCAAGCTGCCTCACATGATAATGGACTGCCCCAACTCAACCATTAAGCCCCCAACACATCCAATTCTCCCTTGCAAGCCACTTAGCTCACGGGATACTGTTCACCCGCGGCACTGTTCATAGCGCGAACCATACTGCTTGCGCGCTTGAGCGTCGGAAGGCATGGCATCCATGCCCGCGTGCTGGAGCTTGTACGCTGATGTGCCTCTGCGTTGCAGCATCCCCGCTTGCGCCTCGGCGGCCCGTGACAAACCGCAAATCCGATCATATCACATAAAAGAGAAAAATTAATAAAAAAAGAAAAACCTAAAGTGTTTCAGAGTTTGGCTTGGGCATGCTGAATCTTTCCATTCGATCAATCCCATCAGTTTTCATTAACTTACATTGCAAAAGTAAACTCCTCTCCTCAGGTCTTCAATGTATTGCCATCCAACAACTTGCATGGAAGTGGAATATCCACGCACGCAGTCAATTATTGTGGCTGCTTGCCAACTCCTTAATTGTACGTATACTTTAAATCTTTCTTTTCCAACTTTCTCCTCCACTTTTCATTTTTTCGGTTAAAGAATTGGGCTACGCTCTTTAGTCAGTGTTCAATCTTCGGTCGCCTAATTTTAAAGCAATTTTTTTTTTTTTTTATGATAGATACATATTTCGTCTAATTTAAATACATTTTTTTTTCTGATTAATTTTGTTCACAACTCATAATGTTGTTATAAGTTTAAAAAATATATACATAAATTATATCGGGATGAAAAAAAGTTGAACTTATATGCGTTTTTTGTTAGATACTTAAATAAGTCAGTTCTGACTCAATTAATGAACTTACTAAATTGATGTTTTGCTACATTGTATTCATTTTCAACTTGAAATAATTAAGTATTGTTATTATTTAAAATTTTAAACTTA
Organism: Melia azedarach; assembly: GCA_028052125.1. Lineage (NCBI taxonomy): Eukaryota > Viridiplantae > Streptophyta > Magnoliopsida > Sapindales > Meliaceae > Melia > Melia azedarach. The sequence goes on along the minus strand of CM051396.1, from coordinate 3,025,832 downwards.
ATTATTTTTTTTGTATTAATCTAGATACTAACTCATTGAACTTAATATAACTATAGTACGAAGAATTTATCTATATTCTGATATTAATTTATTGGGCGGTTTTTTTTTTCCTGTTGAATCGGTATTATACCAGCGAGATACACTTTACATCTCTCCTCCCCAATCACATTGACCATAATAAATATTTTCATAAATTTTATTTTTTAAAAGAAATTAATATAAAACGAAGAAGCGTTCAAGATAATGTAAAGTTAATTTCTTCCAGAGAAATAAAAATAACATATTATAAAGAGAAAATATTGACATCACGGGAGATGGAAAGTTATTACAGAAACGTGAACCTGGGAAAACTCGACAGAAGCAACAAACTATGAAACAACCAAACAAACAAAACATCAGCTGTACCACCTTTGTTATTATTCATATTCAGTCACCAAAACCAATAAGACTTTGTTTGGCATCTGGAATTATCGGTGCAGTGCAGTGCAGCTGCATATTTAGTCTGTGATTAAGACCTTAATTATTATGTTTTGTTGCTTTTTTCATCCTTAAATATAAAGTATTTATTAGGAAATTTGCCTGTTGCATGCTGCCATGACGTCCGGCCGCGTGCATGTGGCGTATGCGCCTACCTGAATCAATCTCCCAATTTCAGACCAATCCGATTAGCTTGCAGGAGTAAAGGAGTTGCAAATTGGTTAAAATTTAATATTATTATTTTATAGAAATAGGAATTATAAATAAAGCTCTCTCTCTCTCGCTCTCTCTTATTTTAATGACTTAAGTTTGTGGCGAATGATAAGCGCTTTCAATATTGGGGTTTGGAATTACTGAATTGGTGATTTTGTGTAAACTGAGTTGGACTACGTGGACAATGCAAAACAAAAACCAGTGATGCATGCACCCCACTGAGGTTCTCACTGCATCTGTATTTGAATAATGTACAATCTCTTTTAGCATTCGTAACGGGTGTATTTAGTATTAGAAGGAATGTACCGAGCAATCAAAGAGGAAAACGCCGATGCACTTGCAATCTGGGCCTGAAATTTCCATAGAAATCCAGCTCATGAAAACTAATCCTTATCATGGAAGCCCAAACTATTATCTCAACTTTCAACTAGAATTTTTTTTTCTTTTCTGAAAATAACTTTCAGGTAGATTATTTTTAATGACAGTTGTATATATAACGAATTATAAAGTTAGACACAATACTTTCGTTAAAAAGAAAAACTAAAATCACATAGTATTGTAAATTATAATTGAATTTGTACATATTAAAAATTATTTTTGCCATTTTTTCACCTTACAATACATATTTGAGAGATCAAATTAAGTAGATTGTTAGTTTTTTTTTAAAAAAAATTGAGAGTAGACTATCAATGCATACTGTATTGCATTTATCCTTCGTCAATAGGGGTGGGCAAAAATGTCCAATCGAATCGAACCGAACAGTTTGATTTGTTTCGGTTCGATTTTAAAATTAAGTTCGGTTCTAATTAGTTTTTAAATAATCGGTTCAGTTCAATTTCGCTTTAAAATTGAAACTAATCGAAGTAGTAGTATGAAATCGAAATTAGAGTCGCATCGAATCAAACCGACCTTCTTCGATTAAGTACAATTTAATTTTATTATAAAATACTTTGAGTTAGGTTAAATTTTTTTACCCAATTTTGTCTACTCCTATTCGTGAATGTGACATTCAAAAACTAATATAAATGCGTAAGCAGATGTGTCGTGAAACTCTAGTGAGAATTACATAAACAATCCGATGATGCCTCAACCAGAAAACATAAATGAAATTAATAAAAACTGCCAAACCTGCAAACATTGTACCATATATATCCGACCAAAAGTTGTACCAGAAACCGTTGGTCCACTGACTAATTTATTTATTTAATTATTATGAACCCACTAAAAGCGTAAAACAAAAATTAGAAAGCCAATTGCGTTTTTGTAGCCACTAAAAGGGAATAAAGTAAGAGAACGATCGATTCTGCTCGGCGTTAGATAAACGCGCGACCATTTTTTGTTTTTCCATTGCAGTGTCTAGTTTCTCTCCGCACCTTGTATTCTGAGGCCGGCAGAATGGAACGTGGTGGCATCGCTACTCTTAACTCCGATTACAAGCCAATAATCCTCATCACCAACGACGACGGAATCGATGCGCCGGGCCTGCGAGCTCTCGTCCGTGTCCTTGTCTCCACCGATCGCTACACTGTCCAAGTCTGCGCTCCCGATTCGTAAGTGCTTCGACTTTCGATTGCCTGCTTGTTTTTAACTGGAAGTTGTAGATTCTCAGCTTTGATTGATTGAATCGTGACTTGAATTGCATGATCATGATATGTTCTAGCTGGAAATTGCTATTCTTACACTGATAAACCACTTGTTCGGACAATGAGTGGCTATATTTGGTTTTCGTACACTTTTTACGTAAAAATGATTTTTTTTGCAGCTGTGAAAAATGTTTCATATTGTTCTTTGTAATAACATTTTTAGAGATGTTACATAGAACTCGTGTTATTATGTTGTGCTATTTCTTATTATTTTTTGCTGTTATCTTCAGGGAACAATCGGCGGTTAGTCATAGTATAACGTGGCGTCAGCCTATTGCAGCTAGACGAGCAGATTTTGATGGAGCAACAGCCTATGCGATTTCTGGTTTGTTGTAAACCGCTGCAGATATTTTTGTTCACAACTTTGTTTCTTTGTTTGTTTAAGCTAATGCTGTTACTGTGCATTATGCTAGTTAAAATATCTATCATCACAGGCATTTTTAAGCACTCTTGATACAGGGCAAGTCGTATCCTGTAGTTGTTGTGCCGAAGGGGTGTGGTGCCACGCCGTCATTCAAATTTTAATCTTCCTTTAAATTTCTGATAGCCTATTGAACAGTATCTATTTTATGATGTGCTGACGCCCAGAAAGACACACAAGTGATGAATAGTATCCTGACATGCTCCTGACGTTTTACTTCTTATATGAGGAATCTATTCCATCATGAATTTAGAACCCCCAAAATTTATATTGAGAAAATTTTCCTCTTTATCGTCTCATCTGGCAAATTATTCATTTTCTTATTTAATGCATATAGATCTTCACAATTTTGAACTAAGCACGTGCTCCTTTTGATTCTTCTTTATTTCTGTACGATCTCATCCTTACTGGGAAGTTTCTATCTTCTTTAAGAAACTAGTTCCTCTTTTCTTCACAAATTTATCATATGTTTACGACATATACATATGAACTGAGGGAAATGTGATAATGACACAAAAGATTGAACAAATGCAGATGATACGGTCTTTTAATTTTGTGTTTTGTTGAATTTACCAGATTAAACCTATGGCATTTGTACTAACAAGTAAATACTCTTCTTTTTTCCTTTGTTCCTCACAATATCTGAAACGTGAGGGTGAAGAATGACTTGGGAAAGTTGCAAAACTTTTAACTGCCTATGCTTCATATCAGCTTTAGTAATTACTTACAAAATTTAAGTCTTGCATATATTTGCAGGAACTCCAGCAGATTGTGGATCATTGGGTGTTTCACAAGCATTGTTTCCCTCAGTTCCTGATCTGGTAGCTTTCTGGCTATTATGTTCAATTATGAAATATGAACTGAACATATTGTAGATAGAACTAACTTACTAGCTCAGGCCAATGTCATCTGTTATGCTTCCATTTCATCCCATGTATTTTCCTACTTAGGGGGCCTGCATAACATGGTTACTGTTTATAAACTTCTATTTATATTTTGACCTGACAAATGGATTAAAAAGGACACTTTAAGGCCTTAAGTTGCATTTACTAGTGAAGTCAAATGTTTCTGTTATTTTTATAGATGTATCTATGTTTGAAAACTCTCAATTAGACAAAACAGCACATAATTGTAAACAATTTATGGGTTTCTTGAAGTTGTGGTGCATAAAGTTATTTCATTTTGCGGGTGATTAACATGTTTACTGTTTACGCACATAGGTAATCAGTGGCATAAACATGGGTAGCAACTGTGGTTATCATGTGTAAGTAATATTTATTCTTCTCTGCCTTTTTTGTGCTATTTATATTGCAACGGCCCTGAAATTTTCCTCCTTTTAGCAAATATGATGTGTTTTTTCACTGTCCTCCAGCTGGTTAAACTGGATTAATAATCTTCATTCTTCTTCTTTTCACCACTTTAAACAAGTATAATTCAGTGATGCATATATCATTTGCTTTGTCAGATTTAGTACTTGGTAATTCTGAAGTTTGTGTTATTTAGATGCACATAGTTTGGTTTCTTTATAAGAGGTGTTGATGTGGTTTGAACCTAATTATGGTTATGTAAAAACTTTTTTGAACTTTGTAGATCTGCATGTAATTGCTGAGCAAAAGATAAATAAATAAATAGAGTTTACTGTTAAAAGATTTCCAGACATACACATTAACAAATATAATGTTCCTTCAGGAGCTATGAAGAAAAGATGGAGTGATTTTATTGTCATGTGATGTTGAAAGAAAACTCACCTAAAGAAAGCGTAGTTTTTTCCTGTAGTTCCCGCAACTGCATAATTATGTACTGCTGTTTGGCTGTTAATCTGTTGACAATTAACATGTCATACTCCGATGTGCTTGGTCAGTTCTTACCACAAAATTGATTTTGTTTTCATTGGAATTGCAGTGTTTACTCTGGGACAGTTGCAGGTGCTCGAGAGGCTTTCTTTCATGGTGTTCCTTCCATTTCTATGTCATATGACTGGTATATACTCATATTCCAGTATTATTTGGCCAAATACTGGATTAATTGGAATGATTTTTCTTTTAAAGCCATAATCAAAGTCTAATAATCTATTATTTGAGCTGATGCCAAATACAGTGGATGTGTATTTTAAGACCTACTGTTTCGAGGCCATGTCATGGTTTTGCATGATATATATTTGGCTGTTATTCATTTTCATTGTCTACTTTCTTATCTTTATAAAAGTTGTTTATTTTGACACATATGATAAGGTTAATAGTGAACTTGCAGGGTTGGAGGTAAGAGCAACGTTAATGATTTCACACTTGGTGCTGAGGCTTGCTTACCTATCATAAATGCAATACTGGCTGAGATCAGGAGTGGAACTTATCCAGAAAGATGCTTTCTCAACATCGATCTGCCTATGGATGTTGCTAACCATAAGGTAAATTTTCAATTAGCTTCCTAACTAGTCGCTCTTGCCCAATTCCACTGGATTAGGGACGTCAAAGCATTGTTTTTCCTTCTCCATATCGAGGAACACCTATTCGGTTGTTAGTCCTTTGTGATGGAGATCATGCTCTTCTAAACTATAGTTCATTTTAGGGTTTTTAGGGGCTAGGGGCATTTTTATTTTAATTTAGGAAAATTGAGATATTTGATATTTGTTTGGGTTTGGGTCTGGGTTTTCTTTTTCTTATTTGCAGAATATTTACTTGCTGGAAGTAAATTATGGTGTCCTCTTTGTTTGTGAGCCACTGTAAATATGCCTTGTGATTTCTCTTTGGGGAGCACATATTGATTATTGGAATAATCTAGTTCTTCAACACCTCTCTGAATTCTCCCAGTTTGCCCAATCCTACATCAGTGCCTCCAACTTCCAACACATTTGATTATATGTGGAAGACAGTGGAATAGCTTAGGAGGTTGAAAGGAAGCGATGGTCATATGAATTTTTAAAAAATAAACTAAATTTAATGTTCTGTCATTCTGATAGTTTGAATGAGCTGAAATTCATTATTATGTGTTCCCAGATTCTTGTGACATGATATTTTTGTAGAAGGCTTGCAAATGGCCCAAAATCTGGTTTGGATATACTTCTATCGTGAAGTCATTCTGTCATGCATCTATATGATGATGTGGTTATAATGGTATATTTCTATGTTTGTTGTTGTGCAAAGGGCTATAAACTTACTAAACAGGGTAAAAGTATATTCAAAATGGGATGGAGACAAGTCACTTCTGAGACGCAAGGAGGGAAGATGTTATCAACAATGACAATGGAGACAGATTCAGCTGCTAGAACTGAGACTGATACATCTACCATTTTGCAAGAAAACCTTTTGTTCAGGAGAGAGGTCAGTTCTTTTATCTTTCTGTCTCTTTGTTGCATTTCTTGACTCACCTAAGTTAATCTTCCTCTCAGTTCATTGTCCTGTAAAACAGAATACGAAATGGATTTTAAATCCAAGTGATTTGTTTCTAGAGTAAGGAGACATTATGATCCCACTCTATTATTTTGGGTGACTGCACTTCCATCTCAAATTTGTTAATTCCATCCACCAACAACTTTTGAGTTGATTTCTATGATGACCCCCATAGAAATATAATACCAACCTTTTGTCAATGCTGACTTTTTTTTTCCTTAAACGTTTGAAGATATTCACGTGGAAGAGCAGTACCTTGATACAGACTTGTATAAAATGTGAGAAACATTAGGGAGTAGGTAGGGACTCACTTCAAAATGTTGAAATAACCTGGGAAGTGGGGAGACTCAACGTGTGAGTTAATTATCAGTAAAGATTAAATCGAAGGGTGAATACTATGAATAATCTAAATATGTGAAGGAAATCAGTAGAGTTATTTTCCTTGCCTCAGCCCTCTAAGGTTGGCCGTTTAGGTTGTCATTCACATAGTATCTAATGTTTTTAGGGGGGGAAAAAAAGCAAAAAGCATAATATGGATAGTAGATTACCCTCAGATGCCTTCTTTCATACTTCGCAAAGAAGAAAAAGGAGAGCGTGTTAGTCTGTATGGCTCAGCAAGAGGACATCTGTTGAAGGTAGACATTTCGTACCTCCATTAAAGGGTTTTGTCAAACAAGGAGCTGGCTCTACTATTTGATCAAATGCTATCAATTGTTTTTCCCATCTGTTTCTTGAGAAACAAGTCGGATGGTTCTATGCTGAATTTTATATGTTGTTCTTTAATACTGCCGAAGAGTTTAAAATGAAAATAAACGGTTATGTGTTTGCGGAAGCATTAGCACTTAATTGAATCTTTTTCTTTGGGATCAATGACATACTTGAAGCTTAAAGAGAATTATACGTGAAAATGGCTGAATTGGAAAGTTATTATACTATTTGCCTAGTCTTTGGTTAGATGGACACTTCAAATAATTACTTGAGTTTTGAGAACTTTGAATAGATGACTCTACTTGTCAATTTTATAGGCAAGGGGAGCCCACATTGCTGATCCTGATACAGATTGGCAATTTGTTCGAGAAGGATATGTGAGTATCTACGCTTTAATTGATTCAACTTCTGAATAGAGCAGCTCATGATTAGCAAGTTGCTGATGATATTTATTTCAGATTACAATCACTCCTCTTGCGGCCCTCTCTAATGCTGAGACAGATTGCCAAGTCTACTTCAAAGATTGGCTGCCAAAAGTTTCTGAACGGGCATCTTCATCAGCCTTGTAATGCTATAATATCCCTCTGGTGAGTAAAACAGCTGAACTTGCTATAGTCAAACAAGCATCTCTGCACTCAGCATATATTGTTTCTCAATTTTTATGAGAAATAACAGAGATTATCTTGGCAGCTGAACTAGGATATGCAGATTTTGTTTTACATCCTATAGAACTGTATTTCATGTGTTGATGTTAGGCATATGTTCACCATGTCTTAATCCAAAGCTCTGTTATAAATTAAATTCAAAATAGCCAATGATATATAAATATCTGCAATGTGATTCCTTCCTTTGTTGTTACTGAAATTCTTTGTTTAACACTGCCCAAAGAGTTACATGCATGTAGCAACTGCTCCTAACATAACTGTGCTGTTTCCTTGCAGCTGAATATGATGAGTGCACCACCACAACCCATTGCTTTAGGCTGATTACAAAAGGCCTTGAAACTCTACCAGCTATTGCTACAGAATTGCTTACGGGAAACCAATCATTCTCTTGCATTCTGATTGTTAGGTTTCTCATGTAATTCTTATTATTTTCACAACCGATTACCTACTAATGCTGGTGGTTATTTAGAGATGCACTCCATTTTCAAGTATCTGTTACAAATTTATCGATTATTAAATAATATTGCTGTCCTTAGCTATGACTTCACTATACTTCCAATAGATCAGTTGAAATTTTTAGTGGTAAATATGATCATCAATGCTGCCAAAAATTCTCTGTTCTCAGAGAGATTGATACGTCTTATGAGAAGTCGGTAGAGGAAAACAAAACTGGAATAGTGCTCAATCCGGGTTTCCTTTAGGACGACTCATTGTCAATTTGGGTCAGCCCAATACTACTTACAGATGAGATGAGTATGACCTTGGGGAAATCTTATACGAAATGGTACTCATTTTTATAATATTTTGCTTTATTAAGATTAATCTTAAATGGAGGAGGGTATAATAATCTTGGTTCAAGGACCAAGTTATTAGTACGCTGGTCTAATTAGATCTTAATGCATTTACGCGTGTCTCATAATTTTATTAAATGGTTTTGAATATATTATCAGGTGAAAAATCCTAATCACAAGACTTATTGATATGTAATTACCAGTAAACTAGTAATCGATGATGCCAAAAATTACTCTTTTGTTTGTGACTAACAAAATCTACAGACAATTCCTAAATTCTTAATTGAGATTAAACAAAATTTTGAATAGTCAGGAAATAATCTGGAAAACCCACTTCGCAGATAGCAATGGCCTACTTAATATAATCAACCTTGTCTTACTTCAAAGCTTAAATCCAATTTTTAAATCTGGGAAGAACTGTCGATAGATATGCTGTATCTTACAAGACCTAACCAGGTTTGTCAATTTGAATTGCCTATTCAATTGCTTCAACACGGAATTTCACATATTTTAACCAAAATTTAAAAAATAAATAGGACCAGCATTGAGAATTGAGATAGCTTATTACGGATGTTTGTTCCAGAATAACAAATTGAAGACATGAAAATCGTGTAGGTTGCCCCATCTATTCTATAAGTTTCAATAGTCAACTTCACAAGGATATAAAAAGAAAAATAAACTTCACACCCGACTGCTGAAAACTGACAAAGCAACGATAACAAACCAAATTTTCTAGCCCACTGCTTTCTAACACACCGAATGTAAATTCTTTTTTTCTTTTTCAAATATTTCATGAGACATTTTTTTTTTTAAAAAAAAAAATTAATGTAAAGAATTCGTGGTACCACCTCTAGAAAGTTTTGTTAGGTAATTAACGCTCACGGCTGAGATTAAATTATATATAAAGTTAGACTCAAAAATTGACACAACAACCGTAAGTAGCGAAATTTCAAGAGAAGCAGTGGTGAATATTGGGTTTGAACTTTCTAAGAAAAACGAAAAATAGAGAGAAACCACTCTTCTATTATATAACTCAGATCAAACGAGCTTTAAAAGAGTGCAAAAAAAAACCTTCAAGAGGAGTATAAAGCGTCATAAATAAACAGTATATGTACATGATCGGAAAACTCTCATTTCTTAACCGCATGCTGTATCGAACTCTGTAAGCAGAAGCAGAGGAAGCTTTAATTCATTGTTTTGATGGCAAGGAGGAGGGTGTTGTACTTGTATGTGATTCCACTAGAATTGACCATAACACATGAACATCTTCGTATGGGCAAGACTTGACATCCTCGTATAGAATGTATATCCCTCTCCCTGACAGAACAAAAACAAACTAATTTCAGTCTCTGTAATATTTCCAAGCATTTAATTACAACGGCGATGTGCGGAATGTGCAGTGCCATGGGCATGCAAAGAAATAAAGAAAGAGGAAGTCGATACAGATATAGGAAAGAAAACACTGAAGATATATAATACATTGAGGTTTACAAAATTAGTGAGGGGATGACATACTCTTTTTCTGAGCTGAATGTAGACGAAACCACAGCTTCTTCAACGGATAGAAGAGGGATTGAAGCCACCCCATTTGGAGAAGTGGGTGTGGCTAGCTAGCTCATGTAGATAAGAAAGGAGGAATAATGAGAGCTAATTACAAAACCTCTCCGCTAGGTTTTGCTTGCTTACACAAGAATATTGAAGTTAAATGTCACTGTTTCTTAACTCTTATTTACATTCCCTTGCAGGCAGGCAGGCCAATCATGTACATCACAATTGCCACATTTTGCTGTTGGTACAATGTCATTTTCACAAAAAAGAACCCTCTTCTCCCTTCCCTTGCAGCAGAAGAAGCCAACCCACCAATCGCAAGTGCTTTTCACACTTCCAAAAAACGCTTTTGTATCCAAAACTGTTTTCATTTCAATTTCCCTTGTGTCTGAAGCCACCGTTTTTTTATCTACACTACAGTACCGCACTAGCTATTTGCCTACTCAATTTTGGGATAGACACAGAAGCTGTTGGGGAGTGTCTTCTTTTTCGGATTTTCCATATTTGGGCCACCTTTTTTCTTTTTCTTTTTTTTGTGTGTGTGTATTGAGTAACAAGAAAAGAAAAGAAAAGACTTTGAGAAGAGTCTATTGCAAGGGTTTTCCTCCCCTATGCCATCTGTCATTATAGATTGCCTTAAAAGTGTTGGGCATAGCTTGCTGACTCAGAAATTATACTCGTCATCATTGAAAAGACTGCTACTGGTTGACTAAATTTGCTTATTAATGAGTAATACGGCTTAACTTTTGTAGACTCCTAACAAAAATTTAGTTTATAAATTGGCGGCCTTGTTATAGAAATGATGATGGTTGCTATATATTAAAGAAGTAATTACACCCACTCAAAACTATACTTACCCAACCCAACCATAAGTTGAGCTCAATTGAACAATCTAGTGAGATTATATGTTAGAATTCGGGTCCTGGGTACTCAATTTGATCTGTTCAATTACTTTGACGATATTGAAAACTTGACCAATTAGGTTTTAACTAATTAACACTACACAGCATATTTCACGCATTTATATAAAGATTTAAAGACTAAATTTAAAATTATAAAACTTCAGGGGCCTATATGATAAAACCCAAACTCTTTATTATTTAATATTTTATCGAGTACAAATATACGGAATATTATGAGGACGGTACGACAAGTGGCCCAAGATTTATAAAGGTTCTGAACCACACAAAGAAGAAAAGTCAGCCCAAAGCCCTTCGCTAGATGAGAGAGAACCAGTTTCATTTCATGATAATCGGTGTATTGAAGAATAGGACGGGGTGTATTTAGATTATCAGAAGGCAGAAATAAGGAGTCAAATAAATCTCAAAATTGCGAACCAGACAAGCCGATGTCAAGAGTTTTCCCTCCTTTTTTCTGAATGGCATCTTCCGTACCCAATTGTTTGAGTGAAAAAAATAGAGAAATAGTAATTTTGAGAACAAGTTAAAAAGCAAATAGAAAGTATGGCCTGAGCTGAGCTAAGCTGAGGGGCCTCAAGCATAGCAGTACCTGTGGTAAGAATTATGAAGGCAGTGAAATAACCGAAGGTCGGGAAATTAATGGGTAAAGTCAGATGGATAAGACACCGATGCCGCAGAGAACATGTTAGGGGTGGACTTGGACCCTGACCCCCAGTGTCGTAAATGTGGGCCAGTCTCGTTCTCCAAAATCTAAATCTAATCCAAGCTGATCAAAGTCCGCTGCAACCGTCCGATCTACAGAAAGCAGAATGATTTACATAACATTATTACAACACAGGTTCAAATACTAGCAACAAATCAACTGGGTCTGGGCGAGTCCAGAACTCAGAAAGATACTCCCTACTTCCAATGTTGATGTGATTCTATTTCACCCCACCCTTCTTCTTTTTTTTTTTTCTTTTTCCCCAAAAACTTTAAATTTTTTTTTATTATGTAAGAGAATTGTAGACTTATAACCGTTTGCTTTCCTTTAATAAATAATCCTTTAACTTTAGGATATTATACTAATGGCCTTTTTTTGGTCAGATATTTCTGAAATTTTGAACAGATGCTTTATTAACTATCTTTCATTCACTTTCTTAGAATTTGATGTTTGATTAACTATAATAACTATTAACTGTGGTAATTTACATCATTAATTACGAACTTTGTTCAAATAACTGTAATTTTTCTCACATACACATAAATGCATCGACAAACACACACAATTATCAACTTCTGTTTTCATAATTTTGATAACAATGATAAAATAATTAGATTAGTTTTTATTTTATTATAAATAAGTTTTTATGGTACGCAAAGATGTGTGATATATCCCTTAACTTGCACAATCTATACACACACACACACATTTCATTAATCGACAAACCAAAGTTAACAATTTAATTTAAAAATAGTGCAATCCTGGACCGAATATGAATAGTGATAAAGTAATTAGATCATATTTGTAAGATATTTAAAAAAAAAACATCTCACATTTTAAAATTGAAATTTGAAAACCAACATTCTTAATAATGTGCACTGGCTTTATTTTTTTTCTGTTGGATTGGGTGGTTCAAATTTGCAGAGGCAAAAGGGTAATCAATTGCGAATATTTATTTATAAATGGTCTAAGCACGCAATCAATGACACGACCACTACTAGTACTACTGCCTAACATAAGAAGAACACATGATTGTTAAAGCTAAAGAGGCAGAATATATGTATATATACACATACATACACACATTATGGTAATGAGAAGGAACTGCTTTTCCTTGAATTTGTGTCCCGTTCGATCGTTACAAAGTTCTAGTTGCTGCCTTTATTTGCAGACTTTCCTCTAATCATAATTACTCCTTCGCTCAAATTTGTTCGCTGCAGTCATCCTCAACACAAGAATTAATTTACCAGATTCAGTCAATTAAAAAAATTAATTGTGTCATCGTTCGAAACATTAAGTTGAGAGCATTAAAATTAAATTATATAAAGTTAATTAAGCATGCAATCAATGGAGAAGATTAATTAATATTAGCCAGCTAGGTATGTATAGTCGATGTGTATATCGTAGTTGGATGCAGATCGAACAAGTACTTTGGTGTTGCAGCAGCAGCCCCCGCAAAAAGATCAGAAGGGGTCCCCTAAACCCATGTGTTGAGAATCATGAAGTGAGGTGTGGTCAAACTCGAAACAAAATGGGAAAAGAAAATTAAAGACTCATCATCAGAATCAGAAAGCTGCGTATCACTCTTTTTATATACATATTATTATTTATCGATCGATCGATCTTATGTGTGTGTGTGTGTGTATATAACGATTCCTGGCTAAAAGAAAAAAAGCTGAAGTCACCCACAATCAAAACAAACACAATCAATTTACTAAAGTCGACTGAGCTGAAATGATGTTACTTTCCACTGCCTGCTTGACACCTCATCTTCATCTGGTTTGCTTTTTACAACGTTTAACACTTTCAATTTTAATTTGATTTTTCTAATGCTCATGCTATTTAGGTGAAGAAATTAGGACAGCTACTACTTTCCCTTTTAGTTATATATGTATTTATTAATCTGCTGGTTGGTTGCAATTGCAAATGTTGTTTTGGAGTTCGTGACGAGAGTGGTCTAAGGTCAACCAATCCTTAACGTATTAATTCTTGAATGACCAAGATTTTCAACTATTTTAATATTATACAATTTTGAATTTTAATTTACTAATATATATATATATATATATTAATAATGAAATTAAAGATTATAATCATATTAATTGGTGATGATGATATATGTAAATGAAATCAAATTAAATTTGATTGCAGCCCGATGCATGCGTATATTAAAGGTGAAAACTGAAAAGACATCAACAAACAAAAAGCAATTTGTGCACTAAACGTTACATCTTGATTAACAATAATTATAATCTCCCGACATTTTTTTTTGCCTTCATTGTCATTATAGCATTATGAGTCTCACGAGAAAGTTAACAACAAAATTGTATTGCTAATGCTAATCTTGTAGTTTTTCTGCCCAATTTGAAAAAACATATTTATACCCAAATTGACCCCAAAAAAAGAAAAAGAAAAAGGAAAATATTATGGTAGTTTTCTTACCGTTTGGCTCAGTTTCAAGCAGACAATATCCCTTATTATATAATATTTGTCTAATTCAGTCGCAAAGAAAAAACAGATAAAGAGACCCTACCCACAAATTAAACTTGGCTGTCCATTTTCTACTTTCATTTTTTTTCTCTAATAAAAACACTGTCACCCTTTTCACCCTTCAATCTTCATTATTTATCCGGAGAAAGTAAGTACCAGAGAGAGAGAGAGAAATAATTATATAATATATAATGCATAATCCAGCACAAGACTGTATGAAAACATTAGGTTTTTGAAATTTAAAAAAGTAATGATAAAAATGTATTAGTATTATTATATATAAAAAGTGTGTGTTGTGTGTAGAGAATAGTCAAGTGGGATGGTGGTTTTGTGGGGTGTGACATGTCCATCTATGCACCCTCACACACATCATAGTCAAGAAGATGGAGGGAGAGAGAGGGAGAAGGTGGTGTTTCAAATTTTGAAATCAAATTCCATTTCTTAAAACAAATATAATAAAAAAGTAACAAACTTTAGTACATTTGGGCCACGTGGGTGAGATATAAGGCAATAACATCATGTACCTAGTAGATCTAGTTGGCAAATTTTATATCTATTATTTTAGTATAATAACACATAGTACTCACTGTATATGTATTCAGTTTAGAGAAAGAGAAAAAGAACTTAGGTAAAGCGGAGAATCTATCACATATTTGAATGGAGACAAATGGAAGAAATCTTTTCACTAAATACCATCTTTTTTTTTTTTTAAATTAATTAATTATCACGATAAAGCTTACACCTTCGGCTTTGGGAAGCCCAACTTATCAGCCTAAACTACGCTTCGGCTATTTTATATATACGTTGTGTACGTTTTGTCAAACTATATTTTACAATTTTATTTCACTATTTTCCCTTTTTTTTCTAAAAAAAATTTCTCGTTAAGGCGATTAATTCTTTTTTTTTTTTTAATTTCACGCACTGTTGAGCTTGTGAATTGCATTATCATATTTCTATTAGCCATTGAGAGACAGACATGAAAACTGAGCTTGTCAGGTATATTCATTTTGCTGCCCCAGCTTATATTTCGGTACTCAAACCAATCTGTCTTTGAAAATAAAAAACAATTTGTCATATTATTTCTTCTTTCTTTTATTTAGCTAATGATGAATTCCTGACCATATAATTAATCGTAAGTCGTAAATTTGAATAATTTCTATTTTAATTAATTAATTAATTAATTAAAAGAGAGCTTCCAATTTCCAAACCCCTGCAACGTTAGCACATTTATATTGTTTTGTCCCTTCCCCTTAATGCGTTTGCATATTTATATTCATTTATAATCAATAAACATCGTAATAACTAGCTAGGATTAAAGTAAATATACACGTGGAGAATGTCCGGTTGATTTGGCATGCCAAGCGTGTTTGGGTGTAAAAGGTCTCCGCCGTAACGACAACGGAGTTGGACCTTAATATTGTAAGACAAATATCAAGGTTTTGACTTATGGAATAGTGTGTATGAGTTCGTGTCTTATTTATGTACATATCACAAGAGTCGTCTGCTAATTACTTCTTCAACATTAACTAAATGGTTTATTAAATTACGTATGAAATTGAAATGATCATTATCCCTTCACGGGTTTGTTGATTTTGGGTTCATCATTACTATATTCATCTGTGTAAGTATGCATGCAGGAAATGCTCTGTCGAACTGACATAAAACATAGCAAATTAAATTTACCAAAACGATATGTAGTCTCTGTTCATTTCATGGCGAACCCAAAAACAATTTGTACTTGCTCATTTCATTAATTTTGTACACATGCCTCTCTGCAGCCTTTTGCCCTAGCTACCCTTCCAGTCCAATATTGCCCATAGATTGATTATATATTATTGTACAACTTCAAATATTGCAACCCCAATAGGGATATTTTGACAATTTCTCTACAACCACAATATGATAAAGATCATTACTAAAAATAAATAAATTAAAGAAATGGGGGCTAAAAGGAAAAAGTAATGATGAGAGTGTAACGGATGGTGGCTGACGTTTTCCGTTAATAATCGCTATCAAACCACCATGATGCATGATGTACATCTACACAAATTTCTTCTTGTTAGGCATTATAGACTGTTTACGTTGAACTCGAAAACTCTTTTTAAATATTTTTTTGTTTGCCACATAACGGCGTTATCGCCGTCAGTTTGCTATATATAGGTATTCTAGCCGAAGCTCTAAGCCCTCACTCTCTTTATTCGAAGACGTTCCCAGTTTCAATATAAACAAACTCTCTCCTCCTCTCTTTCTCTCTCTGTATCTCAGTTTCTATATCTACATCTCTGCGTGCAAGGCTTTAATGGTTGCGTGAAGAAGAAGTTTGGTATATTGGTTGTTCTGTTGAGATCATCGCACAGTATTTTTTTATTTCTCGAAATGGGGAAGAGAGAAGTGCAGGATCAAAAAGGCAATGAAAGAGTTGAAGCCGTTCTCCAGCTTCTCAGAAAACAAGCTCCACTTACAGTAAAACAGGTGGGTTTCCTGTACTTGCCACTCATTTCTGTGTTCTTGATTCCTTATTTTTCACAACAGATCACGAGAGTAAGTTACTTAGTTTTATGTTTATAGTGCGTAAACAGTAGTGGTAGGTGAGTTTTCAGGTCAAAAATCCGTGTTTTTTGATTTTGCTTAGGTTCATAATTTCTTAGTACTAGCGTTCATGATTTCTTTGCGCATAGGCTTTACAATGGGGTGTGTATTACTGTTAACAGGAGAAGTTCTGCAACAGTGCTTGCGTAGATCGGTTTCTGAGAGCAAAAGGTGATAATGTGAAGAAGTCTGCCAAGCACTTGAGAACTTGCCTTTCTTGGAGAGAGAATATTGGCATTGGTACCATCCATTTCATTTTATTGTTCTTTCCTTATATATTCTTCCTCACTATCTGTCTGCTACTCACTTCTCTTTTTATAAGCATCTTTTTTTTTTCTTTTCTTTTCTTTTCTTTTCTTTTTGTTTCGTTGTATATACACTGGAATCTCTTGCTTTTTGGACTTTGAATTAAGCGTTAAAGTGAACCCCCAGTAATCATTGAAGCCACTCACTCAGCTAACATTAATTCAAAATAAGGAGCAAAACATATTCACTTGCTTTTACTAAATTTAAATTAGTTTCCTTCGTTTGATTGCAGGGAATTTGACAGCAGATGAGTTCTCGGCTGAGCTCGCTGAAGGAGTCGCTTATGTGGCTGGGCATGACGAAGAATCCAGACCTGTTACGGTAATTTTCACTGTTCATCTCTCTCTCTCTCTCTCTCAAGTAAGTTTCTTCTTAGGAGTTGGTGAACAAAACTGTTTTCTGCTTTTCCACAGGTTTTCAGAATTAAGCAAGATTACCAGAAGTTCCATTCTCAAAAACTGTGAGTATCCAAAGAGAAAACAAGAAACTTTTGTAAGTTTCCCCCCTGATTTCAAGAAGAAAGAATCTCACACCAGTATCCTGTTTTGTTTTCTTCTTTTTTTGTTTCGTTGTTGGTTTCTGTATGTAAATTTCAGGTTTACTCGTTTGCTTGTTTTCACCCTGGAAGTTGCCATTGCTACCATGTCAAAAAACGTTGAACAGTTTGTCCTCCTCTTCGACGCAAGTAAGTTACTTTTTACAGAAACCCTTCTGTAAATTTAGGATTCAATTTTTGCACGCTGGTAAAGCAGCCTAGGATTTGAGAGACAAAGCTTGCAAGTGTGTCGGAGCACCGGCAGGTTCTGAGATATGGTCAGCCAATGTCCGGAGTGCCCCTTAAATGTCAAAGTCACTGCATAATTATTGGTCGGATTGTGCAAGCGAGCAAGGGTATTATCGGGAATTGGAGTTTATCTATTATACTCTCCTAGAATTGGTCAATGTCAAATGGGTTGTTTTGTGTCCCGTGGCTCAGACTGCGACTTCCTTAAAATTTTTTGATTCTCACCCACAAACCCTCAGGATTCCCCTTTTTGCCTTGCCAGAACTAATTACAATAAATAAACAATAGTTATCTCTGAATCAGTCGGGCTTTAACTTCTTTATTTACAATTACAAAGACATAATTTTAATTAAATTAACTAATTAGTTTGATTATCTTAAAAACAGGCTTTTTCAGATCGGCCTCAGCTTTTATGAATTTACTGATGACAACACTGAAAATTGTGGCCGAGTATTACCCGGGAAGGCTTTACAAAGCTTTTGTCATCGACCCCCCTTCTCTTTTCTCTTATATATGGAAGGTAAAATTTCAAATTCTGCTTTTATGCTTGTATATATTGTACTTGCTTTTCTTTTCTGTTCTAAAATATTTTTTGGTCCAAAAGTCTAGTACTGTTGAACCTGCTAATCCTGCAGTGTTTGTTTTGTCACTGTTTCCCCAACTTGTATATATATATATTTTTCATATCTCATCTAACTTTGCTTTTTCTAATTTAGTCATGTAGCTCAAGTCAAATCTTGTTTACAATTGTTTTCTTTTGTGGGACCTTGATTTATCCACCGTCTCGTTATCATGATTTCAAAATTATTTGACTCTAAGAGTTGTGCTCAAACAGTTTTAATTATTTGTTTATTTGCATACTAAACCTTATTAATTTGTGCTTTAAATAATCTTGGTTACAGGGTGTCCGTCCATTTGTGGAGCTTTCAACGGTTACTATGGTGGTATCATCCCTAGACTTTGAAGAATCACTCGACTTTGATGACTTTGCAGCCTACCCGCGAGCTTCTTCTCTCCGATTTGACTCCTCGTCCATCAAATCAACGGCCAAGATTGGCTCTTGCTCTTCCTCCAGATTTTCTTTCACCGTTTCCCACCACTTTGATTCACTCAAACCGTGGTACCTCACTTTAACTGACACGTCAGCATCAAAAGTTGGACCCACCAGTCCCTCC
Organism: Melia azedarach; assembly: GCA_028052125.1. Taxonomy (NCBI): domain Eukaryota; kingdom Viridiplantae; phylum Streptophyta; class Magnoliopsida; order Sapindales; family Meliaceae; genus Melia; species Melia azedarach. The sequence continues at coordinate 3,007,013 of CM051396.1, read as the reverse complement.
CCGATGGCCGTGGGCCCCGCCCTCATCTCCCCACTCAACGCACGTTCCCTTTCATTTGCATCGCCCGCTGCTAGAACGCCGCGTGGAAGCATCAACGGGGGCAGTAACTTCAGGCCCACAAGGAAAAGCCTATTCCCATCTACACCATTGCCACAGCGAACCACGGGCAATGAGCCAATCAAAATAAACCATCCTCGGACCCCACGCCCCTCATTCCTCCAATCACCGGCCATGTTTTTTCGGAAGGACTGCCACGTCAGCATAAAGACCGATAAGTCTCGAGAGTCGTTCGTTCCATTTTTAAAATTCTACAGAAGGCCGTACGATGAGATGATTTACAGGTCAAAGATGCGGCCCCCTCTCGGTGGCTTAATCTCCATCGTCTCCCCTCACCTCAAGCGCCGTCACGTGTCAGTATCGCAACGGTTTTAGGCCATGAACCGCAGACGGATTAAAATATGGAAGAAATATTATTAGTACATAGGGGCTTCTACATTAACTATATCTGTGTCAATGACAATGACACTGATGAATGCTAATAATTGATTGATTATTTTGTTTATTTAAAGTTATTATGATTGATATTTACGTGGTGCATCGTTAACGTTAAAGTTGATACACAGCATGGCAAGCAAAGCTCGTGCGGGTGATTAACTAAAACTAATTAAGACCAAGAAGATGGAGAGAAATTTATGAAGGAAACGACGTGCGAGGTGGGGTGTGAAAGATTGTGCACCGGTGTCTAATTTTGAGCTTCGTGGCCGAAAGCAGAAAAAGTCTACGTTCTGGGGCTTTGCATGGGACATGGGAGTAAGACAGCGTGGTCGAAACGGCGAACACTGCATTGGGAAATCATATATGTTACTGTACCAAGAAAACCAAATTTATATCTATGTTTCAATTCAAAGTTTATATGTATTATATATATAATATTAATATTTTTCTTTTGTGAAGATTTTTGAGTCTTTAGTTTGATGAATATGGGTTCGAAAATCTAGGAGAACGTACTCTTTATGGTTGGACTTTGGTTTATTATATAATAAACAAAGACTTCAAGTTTGAAAACATTGATTATTGTATTCTTCTGTATGTATGTATTAAACATTAATTAGTTGGGTTATTAATTTATTTGCTTTTATTTTTCATATGTTGGTTTCAACGATGGCAGCTGGGTTTGGTAGGAATATGTGTCGTGTTTTGTTGTTTGAGAAGTCAAAATGCAACTTCGATCTGATTCCAGTTGAAGTATATAGAAATATGCAGTGAGAGAACTGAGAAGTGAGAATTTTATATACGTTGGGAATTGAAACTCTGGATTAATATAACATTTCCACAAATATATACACTCAGATATCTATACGGATTTTGTCGTGTATGAGGTGTCGTTAAGGCATCAAGGTTCTGTTTATGAGAAGTAGTGACGTTGGAAACTTAGTGGCTTTCTTCTGCTTGGAATCTATTGCTTCTTCGGTAATTTCGGGCTTTGTTGGTTAGCTTGAAGCTAGTTAGGATGTGGACAAAGTATTTGTCTGTACTACCAGTTTCACTGTTTGGAGTTTATTCCTTGTTGTTTCTGGGGTTCTTTTAGAGGAAGAAATTGCTCCACTGTTTCTGTAACAAGATTTACTGATCAAAATGATACCTGAGATGTGGACAGTCCTGAAAGAATTGAGCTGTATGTGATGTATCTCTTTTCATCACTTGGAATTATTGAAATTCATTGATGGGTTGCTGTCTTCATTTTATAGTCACATAAAGTGAATAATAATATTATAGCCCGGCAAAATTAAGAATTTTCAGTGCGAGTTTTCTTCCTTCCCTTTATTTGATTGAAAGTTTTGCTAAAATCCCAGTAAAATATTTCTCTAACACTCAATAAAACTTTTACAATATATTTTTTCAATTTTAAGAAAATAATTTAGAATAATTGAAAATTTGGAACTTGAGGGAGTTGATGTAAGCAAGACTAAAACAATTGTTACTTCATAATTTTAAAAATTATTTTTTAAAAAATCAAAATTTCCATATATATATATATATATATACACTTTATTTTATCTCATTTACTTATAGGATAAATATATTAGAGTTTATATATATTTCCAACCAATATATATATATGTGTGTGTGTGTGTGCGCGCGCGCGTGTGTTGACTGTTGACACATAGCTTAATTCCACTATTTTGTAAAATATTAATTATATGTGATTGATAATGGAGTCATGATTAATTAAATTATAAGATTTTGTGAGTAGGCGAAAATCCCGTAGACATATCCGTAAATTTGTCGCTTATACTACATTAATCCGTGAAATCCACCTCCACGTATAATGTTCAACAATTATTATGGTAGGGACAAAGAGGAAAGAAAGAAAATCACGAGAGCAAGAATATATTATAGATGTAATTAAGTTCCTTGTTTACCATCATTATTATTCTGCGTGTTGCAATGATAATAATCAACGCCACAACGGGTAAACATCAGTAAGATTAGGATGAAAAGACCCAAAATTTTGCTCAGTCCCGGGAGGCTTTTGATTCTCATTGAATAAAGCAAAAATATAGGTCTCCAAATTCAGGTCCGGTCTCCTTGGTGTCCCTCCCACAGTCTGTATATGCTTCTTCAAATTGTTGTTATATGTTTTTGCATTGTCAATGGTCGCGAAAGGATGATCACTGCCCGCGCTAGGCCATCCAGATTCCGCCACAACAACCCTGACGTCCTCTTTGCCAACCGCCCTCACCATTGCCGCAACAAAGGCATCGACAATGGCGTCAAAAAGATTGAAGTACTGCTTATCTCCATCTTGAACAACAGCTGTTGTCGATTGAAACAATGCATAGTCTAATGATATATGATCGGGGTCTGATACTAGGGCAAAAAAAGGGTACACGTTGATCATCAATGGGGCTCCATTAGAGTACACAAATTTAGATATATCAGTCAAAATGTTGGCTACTTCAGGAGCAAATTGGCCACTTGAAGGCGGAAATGAGACGCCCAGTGCACTAGCTGCCAGCACAGTTGAAACGAAAACGTCGGTTATATTTTCTTCAACTAATACTTGATGAAGATTTGTCATCGCCGGAAGGACAGAGGGGGCTTCAGCGCCGGGGATGACCTCGTTGCCGGCGGTGATGTATCGGAGCCTGAGAGATCCATTTCCTCCCTTTATATATGGAGTTACGAACTGGTGAATCCAGTTTCGGGCATTTTCTATATTGGCTGCGAATGGTGCGAGGTCTTCGTTTTTGACCCCTAAGCACACTATCAAATTGGTTGTTGCCAAAGCGCTCAAGGCCTCAGGATCAGGATCAAACAGCCTGACCAACGGGATCGTGAGATTCAAGTCATTGGCGAGAAATTCAACTACGCGTTTTGGTGGAGGAAGATCGTTCCCAATTCTGCCATAATTGATGCCAACATCCGCACCTACAACACGTAGTAATCTTTTATTATTATTGCATGAACAACATAAGTATTATTATGTAATTTATCCCTATCACATATTCTTTTTTTCTTTCTCACCGAAAGCCACGGAGTCGTGAGAGACGGCCATGGCGAGTAGCATGATCGAGGTCACCATTGCAAGCTTCATCTCGTTCTTGATCAGAATGTAGCAGGAAGACACCTGCATGCACATGGAAATTAATTAACATAAAAAGTTTAATTGTCAGATGAAAATATGAAAGGAGAAGAAGATTGATAGAACAGATGTTAGTATCTAACTTTAAACCTATATGAAATATAATATAGAGAGGCTTTGAGTTTTCTGTAAGAGAATTATTGCTTGCTTATAGTATTGCAATAATATATATCCATCAGGCAGATATATATAGATGGCATTGTTTTTACACATAGATCGAGTATATCCAGACAGCTCAAACTAACTTGGACAAATTAAAGTTCTTTCCTTGAGATTATCTATATCAATTCACAGAAATAAGCACAAAAATAAAAGAAATAAGGTTTCCTTTTGAGGACCTGATCAGGCTGTAATATTGTCTCACTTATTTGGAAGACTAGTATACTATTTGAATTAATTTGCCTCCAAAACTCAATTAATCGAGAATTTTTCAGATTGATGTATTTTTATTGCTAAGTCGTATGTAATTGGATTAGGAGTTCATCATTTCTGGTAAATTTTACTTTTTTTTGGGGGGGGTTAATAATACATAATTGTAAATTAATATTATAGTTGAATTCTTTGCATGCATGCAGTTGTTGCTTTGTTATAGTTTAATTGACTAACAACATATACGTTAATATCAATAAAGATGACTTTAATTAGAGGGCGGTTAATCACAAAAAATTATTATTATGCTCTTAAATTAATAAAATTAATGTGCTTATAAGCAAACAGTATGATGCTCTCGTACACATAAATTAGTACACGGTAGCAATAATAGAAAATACAGCTAAGAATTACTGATTACAGGACTATTACAGGAGTATTACATGAGTTGGGTACTGTTACATGCTAAATATTAGATATATATATATATATATGTGTTATGTACAAAAGAGATTTATTTTAGTTTTATTTTCCATAAATGTTAAAGAAAATTCAAGTTATCTAATCTATTTGAGTTTAAAAGGAAATGGTGTTAAAAATATCACCTATCTTATATATTTGAATTTAGACTTTCCATTAAAAATGTGTTTGAAAGTGATAACAGTAGTAGATAAAATTATTTTATGTTAAACATTAATAAAAAAGTAGGTGAATAGTATTTACAAAATATTTTAAGGAGTACAAATATCGAACATATCTTAAGTAGTATTATGAAAGGGAGAATGCCCAATTCTCCTATAATATTAGGCTCTATTGCTCTCTATATTTTTTTTAATACCTTATCACTCTTATGAATTCTGATTTTGTCACATTTTAAACCAATGGTTTGAACTTTTTTTTTAAATTAAAAAATAACAAATTAAATAACATTGCAAGGATTTGACCTAAGACCAAGTGAAAATAAATCAATGTCTTAACCACTACAACAAATATATCTTATCAATAAATTATCCAATATTTAATAAGTAACCCTTTTAAATATATATATATATAATAAATGCTATTAATAATAATTTTCTTTTTAGTATAACAAATTATAATTTAAAAATAATTTTATAATTATTAAAATTTTAAAATATTTTAAATTTAAAATTATTATTATCATTTAATAAAACATAGTCTAATAAAATGTATTGAGGTTCGTCAATTTAAATTATTGAAGGATAAAATAAAAAAAAATTTAAAGATGAAAATAGTGATGGATTATTAAGAAAAATATAAGAGAATAACGGGGTATTAAGTTTAAAATTAAAAAGAATTGGGCATTTTTTTCATCATGAAATATAAGTAGTGTTTGGAATACGTACCCTATTTCTCATTTTTTTTTTTTTAAGGAACTTGTTATTAAATTAATCAATGGGCCTTGAAGACGTAAAAAATACTAGTAAAAAAAAAGTCAGAAATATGACCTGTTCAATGATGGGCTTGAATTAGGTCCATCGTATATTTTATTTAACCGACGCGTTTATTGCACGCCCTAGAATATAAATACAAAAAAATAAAAATAAACATATATTCCAAAATGTTAAAAGAGATACCACATAATATATATAATGTCAAATTCCATGATTTTCCATCATGACTTGATAATCTGAAGCTGAAACTACAAAGTCGAATTCAATAGCAACCCAAGGACAAAGAGCACAATCAACGCCACAATGGGTACACCTCAGTGAAATTAGGATAAAAAGTTCCAAAATTCTGCTGATCTCCAGGACTTCTAAAATTCTCATTGAACATTGAAAAAATGTAAACCTCCATATTTATGTCTGCCTTCCGCGGGGTACTCCCACTGACAATGGCATGCTGCCTCAAATTGCTGTTATAAATCTGAGCATACTCGACACTCGAGTAGGGTTCACGACCAGCGGTCGGCCAACCCGTCTCTGACACCACGATTTTGACGTCCTCCCTTTGCACCACCCTCACCATTGCCGCAACAAAGGCATCTATCATTGCATCGAAGAGATTGTAGTACTCTAAATCCCCATCTCGGACAACGGGCGTTAGAGCTTGGAATAAAGCATAGTCTAATGAAATGTATTGAGGTTCGGAGACTAAGGCATAGTAAGGGTACACATTGATCAAAAGTGGCGACCCTACACTATATAGAAAACGTGTGATACTACTCATAATATCAGCAACATTTGAAGCAAATTGGCCCTGTGAAGGAGGGTAAGATGTACCTAAAACATTAGCTGCGACAGCAGTTGTGACAAAAATGTAATCAATGCCAGTCTTCCGTATTGACTTGTAAAGATTTCGGATGGCTTGTTCGACACTGGGCGCACTAATTCCAGGAATTGCCTCGTTGCCAACACATAGATAACGAAACCTAACACCTTTTCTAATGTATGCAACTATGTGGTCTTGAACCCATTTATCAGCAGCTTCTTGGCTTGAGGCTACAAAGGCAATGGCCTCGTTTGGGACACCAACTGTTACAAACAGACTGGTGCCGCTCAGTGCTTCTAGAATTTCGGTGTTGGCGTCGTAGACCCGGATTAGTGAAATCCTGTAATTCAAATCTCTGGTGAGAAAATTGATGACCTGTTTCGGAGAAGGGAGATTGTCTCCACTCCTGCCATAGTTGATTCCAGTATCACCACCTGCAAAATTTCTGTCATTAATTGCAAGACTTGTTGTGACAAATGATATCAGCAATTTTAGTTCACTCACTTAAGACCATGGAATGGTTAAATAAAGTGACTGTTAGCAGCACAACCCACATGGTCGATGTAGGAGCCATCCTTATGTGCAGATAGGCGGTTCAACCTATGCAAAAACGAATCAATTGGAATTAATGGGAGAGTTCATCAACAGTTCGATGTTTAATTAATCGAGCAGAGGGTGGAAACCAGGGAAATAAAAGAGGGAGAACAATACCTAAGCAGATTCGTTGAGAGTACGTACTAATCTATAGCTTGGAGTAAAGTTGTCTCATATATAGAAGAGAAATTATGGAAGCCTCGTAGGAAATTAGTAGGATAAGATCCTGCCAGCTTAGCCCATTGAATAACGTCCCACTTTTAGTCTTGTACCACGAGAAAACCCACGTGCTATCGGGGTTTATTACGCCAAATGTAATCCCACAGCTTGCCACAACTATTATTCTGATGTTTGCTCAGAGGAAGAACTGCCAATAAGATATGAAGATACGTAACAGAACTGAACATTTCGTTCTGATTTATTATTGTACAATACTCTGATCTGACCAAACATAGCAAACCTATAACTCCTTTCCATATATTAATTGTTCCCCATACACTTCAAAAGGTTACTCTTTACATTCAGTCAAAAGATTCAATAAGATTATATTTTCTATTCTTTTCTCATTATCATAATTTAATTTCAATTTAAATAGTATACAACAATTTTTTTTTTTAAAAGAAATTGACCGAAACCTCTTTTTGTACCTTCTCAAAGTATCGCACCTTAACAATAATATCTGGTCAACTACGGGCATCCAGAAACATACGTACAAACCATGCATCAAACCGCCTGCTAAGATGTATTATTTCATTATGCAAAATCCAGAGATATTTCCGAAAGATACAGAAGACTATATGCATATAACGCTTCTTCCGCACTTGAAAGATTAAAAAGGAAAAGAAGGGAAAAAACACTCCGAAATCAAAGACAATACAAGTGACTTAAAAAACATCTTCGCGGCATCATTATATTTTCTTCTGCACTGTCTCCAGGGCTAGAGTGGATCCATAAGCTCTGTGTAGAGCTTCGGCACACCAACCATGTCCATCATCAACTGTTGGCAGCCTTACTTCCATTACAGGAATTGCTGGATGTTGACTCCCTGGAAGTATAACCCCAACCAAAACTCTCAGCACATTTGAGGCATCAATGTCCATGCACACATTTATTTCTGGCACTCCTTTCGGGGATGGAGGAATTCCTGTGATCTTGAAATAGCCTAGCAGATGATTGTCTTCAACCTTCTCTCCTTCCCCTTCATAAACAATAATAAGTGCCTCAGTTTGGTTGTCGCGGACAGTTGTGAAGACCAGATCTCTCCGTGCTGGCATTGTGGTGTTTCTAGGAATGATGGGTACAAAGTTGTTTCCATCAGCTCTTACACCAATGCCAAGAGGTGTGGCTTGGATGGTTAAAAGGTCCAAGTTCCCAAACGGATCACTGATGCCTGATGTCACCGCTCCTTCCAAAGCTGCCCCACAAACCGCCGCTTCCAATGGGTTCATACCTTTGTAAAGTTCCTCTTTTTTGCATATACCCCTAACAAGGTCCCTTACTTTTGGAATATATGAGCAGCCACCCAGAAGTATTACATCAGTCAGATCCTCTGTGTCAACCTTGGCATCATGCAAGCACTGGCTTATGATGGTCTCACATTTCTCAAATATTTTTCGGTTTACTTCCTCAAATTCCTCCCGTGTCACCATTTTAGATACTTTTGATCCAGTTCCCAAGTCAACATTGATTTGAACACTGTTCTGAGATGAGAGTTTGTGGATAGCATCCTGTGTAGCAACCCGAAGCAATGCCATTGATTTGATCTCATTCATCCCATGGCTTGAGAAAAGAGACTCTGAATTAGGCATGAGATGATGCATCATATTCTGAAGTAAATCTTCTCCTCCAATTGCACTTCCCGCCAAGGCTTTTATCTGTGAAACTCCTCCAGCTGTAGCAGTCACAGCTACATCGCAGTACCCAGCACCCATATTGAAAATGAGTGCAATCTTCTCGCTTCCACTACCCATATTCTCATGCACAGTCTGTTGCTGTTGTTGAGCATACAACAATGCTACAGCAGTTGGTTCAGGCATAAGCCTGAGAATATGAAGGCCAGCCATAGCACAAGCTCTTTCAATGCGCGTCACTTGGAAACGACTGAATGAAACTGGAATGGTCAGAACAGCACTTCTTATGGGTCGTTTCAACTGAGTCTCAGCCATAGCTCTGAGTTCCACCAAAAATATTGCAAGGACTTCTTCAGGAGTGGTGGATCTCCAGACATTGTTCACTAGGGCTGCAATAAATGGGCGAACACCAATGTCCAAAGTTTGTACCAAAAATGGCAGGCTTTTGCTAGCATGGACAACTGGATCAGTGTCAACTCTGCCAATTAAGCGCTTCACATTGAAAATTGCAGCCCCAGATAACATTTCATGTTCATGAGAGAGTTGATTGCTGACTCCACCTGAAGGAATTTCATCCTTGAAGGTGACATATGAGCGCATCATCTTCTGGTTTCTTGTGTTCTTCATAAGTTCGACTTGGGAGCCATTCCAGAATGCAATACTGCATTGTGAAGTACCTATGTCAATTCCAATTGCAATTTCTGGAAAAGGAGAGGATGACTTCTCTTCTCCTGTAGTTTCACTATCAGATGCCACAGTGTATGCTGGTTCAGCCATTCCTGCGCTTTTACAAATTTTTAGGTAATGAAGCAATCACTTAAAATTCCATGATTACAGAAAACAGAGGAAAATACATACACTACTAGAACTATAGCAAAGAAGAGAGGCCAAAGCTGACATCCAATAATTATTATATCCATCAACACAACATTCTATAATTCTTCACCACTTCCTTCAAACTGAGATGCAACCTTCCACATTTATTTAATCTTGCATTAGTAGGAAACTTCTCTTTCAACAAACTGTAAACAAGAGACTCAATTTAGGTAATACTCTCCCTTTGAATTTTGTACCAGCCAACTTTTGTTTACTCATTGGATGTCCAAATACTATCCATCCAACACAGACTTATAGGAAACAAATTTATACAACACTACGAGCTAAGGTATCCCACAAATCCATCCAAAAGTGCATTCTACAAGGATGAACAGCCTTACTATATTGACACAGGTAGAGCTAAAGTACTCTACATTATGCAGGTGTCCTGCAACTACTTCTAGCTACCAAGGGCTCTTACAGCACTCTCAAAACTCAACAAAGCTTCAGTATATGGAGACTAAATAAGTGATAGTTCATGCAGGTATTTCAACAAACACCTTCAAGGTGTTCTAGAACAACATCAAAGATTAAAAATCCACGAAAGAAACTGACAGCCTTAATTACAACTTGTCTCGTTTGGTACATGGATAAAATATACTCAAGAAATGAATTAAAACAAATACCAAGTTCTTTTAAAGATGCACAAGATTTAAAAGAAAGGGGGGAAAAAATTTACTCATCAATCATGGCAACAAATCCACCAAACATAAACACACATGGATATAAGCTTGTCTTTGCCACCAACCTATTTATTCACTGATTCAATTTATCAGAAGGGAAGGCTGAATTAAAGCCATTTACTCTGGTACGAAAACATATTTCAAGATTGTTAAATTAGGGAGAAAAGTAGATGACGCTCTACAATTAGCTGAGCTTAATCGATAGCAACCATCAACAATAGAGCGTAACGTGAAGACCAAGTAACTGAACATGCAAATCTTCAAATATAAAGAACAGATAAGTCAAGAAGAAACTATAAAACTCACAATGAAAGAAAAAAAATATATATATTCAATCAACAAGAAACTCATAGTCGGATACACGCCGAAACAAGACCGTCCAGTTCCAAAAACGATGAGCAAATGCTTGTATATTAACTAAAAAACAAAGATGAAAAGAATAGACTGTGGAGTTCGCGATGTTCAAGCAACGACAAAGAAAATGAGCAAAAGGAAAGCATGCAATAATCAGCGCATAAACTGAAAGAGCTTCAAGAATTTGTTTTAGTAAAGCAAATGTGCAGGAAATTACAGACTTACTATTTAGAGATTGTCGATAGAAGCAGCGAAGAAAGAACGAGTAAAAGAGAGAGAGAGAGAGAGAGCAAAGGCAAGCTGCAAAGCGTAGAGCTAGAAACCGCCAGAGCTTTTCGGTTGAAGAAAAATGGGAGCACCCTGTAACAAATACTAAAGACGTTCTTGTTCTAGAGCTTCCTAGAGAGGGAGAGAGTTTTTATTTTTTATTTTCTAATTTCTTTTAGACATATATATTATTCAAAAGCGGATAAAAAGACTTTTTAATCTTTAATATTTTTATTTTTGTAAATTAAAAGTCAACTTAATTAATTATAATTTAAAAATTTACATTCAAACAATGATAATTACTATTCCACTTATTTCATGGGAGAGGTAATTTTTACCCTGATATAAGATGGAGGTTGCTACCCAACTCATCCAAGTGTGAGTGTCACCATGAGGTGACATAGTATCAGACAAGTTGATACATCGTTATTTGACAAATTTAGATTGGGATTTACTAAGATCTATATAATTATTTTGTTTCTCCATCATAAAATAATAAATGTTAGTAAAAGGCAAGGCTGATAAAAATGCTAGTTATAATGGGATACTGTGGACTGATAGCAAAGGCTAACGAGACGAACTACAGAAAAACCTCCTCCTAGGCCGAGTTTGACGGGGATTACAGAAGTTCAATCCGAAGGTCCAATTTTTAATGTTAATGGACTTGAGCTCAACTTGATTTAGGAGAGGTTTTTTAGGCCTAATTTCTGGACTTGGCTCAGTTCGGAAAAATGCACTTAGGCCCACAAATTTGGGCTTGGCCCTTTGTTTATAAATTCATATACAACAACTATAAACACGGCCGGGTAATTTCATGTTCATGCGGGTGAATTAGGCCACGGTTTATGCTCGATGCCTCTCGACCCTCTTGGAGACTGCACGCCGAATGCAGTTTTCATGGACGCATATTTTGCTAAGCCTGATGGAACGCCCCAGAAAATACCTAATGTCTTCTACATTTCAGAAAGGTATGCCGGAGCGGAGATGTTATGTGGCGCCACAGTACTGAAGCTACCATTCCAGGGAAAATGGTACATGGAAAATTTTATTTTAGCTCCTTGAATATGGTTCTTATTATCGCATCAATTTGTTGGTTGTTCATTTGTCATTCAGATGAGAGAAGTCAGGCAAGAGGTAAGCCTGGTGATGAGGACAGTATCAACTTTGGACAACTGCGATTATGTTAAATTATTTATTTACGTTTTCCAAAATTAAATTATGTCCTTTGAAGATGTCATAACGTTGGTTTTTTCATACAGGTTGGGCTAACTGGATCGCTGGCAGCGAGGGGAACAAATACACTCACAAGGACCAAATAGAGGAGGATGTGTATGGTAGAAAATTCTACTATAGGTGTACACCATGATCACTTTCTTATTGACCGTCTTGATCTTGACGTGGACGATGATGCCGACTCCTTCGTCAACTTAAAATTGCGTACCATAAGAGTTATTGGACGGTTGAACAGTGATGAAACCAGTGGGCTGCTGGAAGAAACCAATGTCACCGACGAGGCCCAAGTAAAATCAGAAATATTTCTGACCCAAGCCCAATGTCAGGATTACTATCGGTTAGCACGAGAGGACACAAAGCTACTGCATGACAGCTGCAACAACCCACAGTGTAGCAATCGAGTGCACCAAATTTGCAGAGAAGAACCTTGGATTTTTTATGATGACGATAGCGTGTATTACTTAGACTGAGATAGGCTGGTTTGTATATTGCTCACTAGGGTTCGATGTACACAAATTCTTCATATAAAAGGCAACCTTTGTATCATTTTCTGTAAGCTGCTACAGCAATACATAGAAGAAAAACCAATACCATATTTTTCCAGCGTTTTCCTTTACTAAAAGAATTTGATGCAAGGATCGGAACCGGCTGATTCGATGTTTGTGAATGTAAATCAGAAGATCAAAATGGCGAGTCTCGTTGGCTAACGTCCGATTCCAGAGAGAGTATGTGGGGTCCACAGATGTTGTCAGACGGATGATTATTATTCACAAGTGAGGGGCTGGTGTGGGTAACAGCAATAACAAGTCTGAGAAATCGGCTGCTGGGCCTTATCCCGACTCTGATCAATGTCGCGGGAATGACACCTTAATCAAATATTCAAATTAATAGCGTGATTTTGTAGGCATCAATGTTGACCGAAATTTGTTTAATACATCGCAGGGATTTCTTGAACTGGGAGCGTGGCATTATTTATCCAAGGACTCCTACCAAATTAAAGGATCTTGTATTTCACGAGGAAATCTATTAAAATCTCGTGCGACCAGATTTGCATATTAATTAATTATATTTTGACCTCGTGTATCTTTCATCCACTTGAATAAATAATAGTAAGTTGCTCATAAATTCATAAATAATTCTCATCTGATCTGTGACGTGATTCACGTCGACGGTATGGGTTTCAGTCAGAGATTATATCCTGTAACTGAAACCCATGCACCATCTTATATCAAATTAATGCATACACACTATATACGTTATCACCAAGTTGAGTAGTTATTGTTTCCATTTTAAAATATTGTTAGCTTCCAGATCGCCAGCATCAAATATTTTAGCCCACTAATACACAATTCATATATAATAAGTCTTCATAAAACATCATAATATTATAATTAAAATAAAAAAAAAATGAGAGTTCACGTGAGTCACGTGGATCGATATAATACTGCTACGACAATCAGTCAGGGATTTAGGGTAGGGGCGGTGAATTGAAGGTGCCTGCACGCTGCAGCATCAGGGGCTCGTATAACTAACTATATCTAAAAACGCGTGCAACCATATTTTCATAAAATTGGCTCTCTTAACTCCAAATAAATCTTTATTTTTAATTAAATTAAGCCTAATAATAATAATTACAAAAATTTTTGGTTTTATTTATTTTTACATGTGAAAAATCTTAAAAGTCTAAACCATTATCTTTACATGACAAAATATAAGGTATTTCAATAATTTAATTTGGTAAAGCTGGTGTGAACATTTTATCACTTATTTTTACAAGAAAATAAATTATTATTTTTAAATATTACATAAATATGAAATAATTAGATTAGTCTATCTTATCTTAATTAATCATTTTTATCTGATTAATAAAAGCTTTGTGTTGATGGTCAAATTTCCGGAGCGATCGATCGATATCTATCAAGCTTATAATTTAGTTTATTTTTCAGAGTTTATAATTTAAAGATAAACAAGTAATTGATGATCGATATCTGATTCATAAAGCTATGTCGCCTCTCATGAATCAATTTCATAATCTATTTTGAGAAATCAATATAATTGATGATTGATGAATCACGTTGGAGAGGCAGCACTAGTAGTAGTACTGTACGTTCTATTCTACCAACCAACCAGGGCTTTTGAAAATTTTAGCAACTCCCTAGGAGATAACAAGGATCGACAAACTGTTGATGTATCACATTTTTATTCAGATTGCAGGCAATAAATGATGAAGTACCAAAATATTCTTTTTTTAATTCAGTTAAAGGGCAATTATTATTATTATTATTATTATTTTATAGATACAACCTCTTCAAAAAGGTATATATCAAGCCAATATATTCTTATTCTAATAAACTTACTATAAGAACATTCAGAAAAAAAAAATTAACTTACTAAAATTACCAGATGAAATCATTAGCTTATAATATATACAACCTCTCATTTTTCAATTTTGTGAAGAATGAGAGGTTAAATTGTAGTCTTATTATTTCTTAAATTTTATTTTCCCATGCTTACTCATTTTTATATATCCCTAAAACAAGTCATTAAGCTGAGTAAGCAATTAATTTTTAATTTGTTAGGTCTTAAGTGTTTTATTAACATTTTTAACTTTTATATATATATTATAATGTTTTTAGTAAATCTTAAAAAAATAAAAATAAAAATTTGAAGAATTTAATAGTGGTAAAGATATAATTATTGTATACTAATTTTAGGAATTGAATGCACTATTAAAATATATTTAAAAATGAGGTGCCATAATAAATGTGAAATTAAAATTATAAAATGTCAAATATTCATAAAATGTCGGTATTGTTCACTTAGAAATTAGTATTTATCAAAATACCATAAAATTTATTGGTAAGGTGAGGGTGGTATCAAAACAGGAGAAAGAAAACTCCGAAAACTTCTACTTTCTAATTTATTTATGTATTTTAATTTAATCATGTTTCTGAACCTAAGACTTTCCTTAACCCTTCGGCTTCTCAAAGAACGAAGCTTGAAGCTCTATAAATTTAGGCTTGCTTTTATTGTTTCAGAGGCATCCAACAAGCTTGCTAGTAATTAACAAGTACGTCTGTGTCGACTTACATAAAGGTGAGAGGGAAAAAGAGTTTTCCAAGCTCTTTTTTTTTTTTGGTTTTTCCGGATATCTATTTTCTCTACTGAAACTGCCTGTGAGAGTTTCACACCTCCAATCTCATTTTAATCTTTTTTTTTTCCGCTTCTTTAATTAGAGAAAACATTTTTGAGAAGAAAATGTTAGTTTTGTCTGCAATATATATTTTCTGAAAACTCATTAGATTTTTGTTTTTGTTTTCATGGGTAGCATTCCAAGTACATTTTATCCAACAATACAAGATAGATGCAAAAATGCTTTGAGCAGTACTAATTAATAACTTTTTAAAGCAATGTATTTTGATAACTAGTACTAATTAATAACATTTTAATGCAATGTATTTTAATTACTAAATTGATAGTAAGCTCATTTCATTTGTTCAATAAGGGAACCGGAATATAAAGCCATACAAATGTGTTAATTAACAAATGGTAAATGCATTTTTAATTTGTGTTGCTGATCATAAACTTGGTATTAGTTTGATATCAGTGTAGCTGATCTAAGAAGTAGCGAAGAAAGATTAAAAGATGGGAGAGATCGGTAGTAACGGGTGTCTGGAATCTGCACACGCAGCTGTTTTCAAGAAATCAGAAAATCTGGAAGGCAAAAGCCTGAAGATTGTGGGTTATGATTTCAACCAAGGAGTAGACTACTCTCAGCTTCTTAAATCCATGGTCTCCACTGGTTTCCAAGCATCAAACCTTGGCGATGCATTTGATATCGTCAATCAGATGGTCAGTTTATAAGTTTGCGATAAATTTTTCTTTTCCAAAAAATAACTATTATAATATTCATGACGTAATCGTAATATACATATGCAGCTTGACTGGAGGCTTTCTCATGAGAGTATTACGGAGGACTGCAATGAGAAGAAGGATCCAGCCTATAGAGAATCTGTGACGTGCAAAATCTTTCTGGGTTTTACGTCCAATCTGATTTCTTCTGGTGTTCGAGAAACTATTCGCTATCTCGCTCAGCACCGCATGGTAATTAAGTATCAGCTCACTTATAAAAATCAACAATAATGTATAATAAATAAAACTGCTCTACTTGTTGTTGGGATATATCAGTACGTACTTACTATTTACAGTAAGCTCTAAACACACATATCTCATGGTATTTTTACGAAGGAAGTTATTTTACTGTTCCTCGACTTCAAGTGAACATTTATTTATCTAACATCAATCATCTCTGTCATTGCATAATCGCGAGTTAAATAATAATAAAAATTCTGAAGTTACTTTTACAGTCAATCCAATTAATTGCTCCACAGTGGCGTTCTCCAGCGGACTGTTCTTAAAAAAAGGTGGGAAAAGTTTCTTGACTTTAATGTGTTTTGTGATCATGATATATATAATTGCATTTCTGCAGGTTGATGTAATGGTGACAACAGCTGGTGGGATAGAGGAAGATTTTATAAAATGCCTAGCACCAACATACAAAGGTGATTTCAATCTGCCTGGAGCTCAGTTGCGATCAAAAGGGTTGAACCGCATTGGTAATTTGTTGGCTCCAAATGACAACTACTGCAAATTTGAGGAGTGGATCCAACCCATTTTAGACCGGATGTTGAAGGAGCAAATCGAACAGGTGTTTCTTCCTTATTTTGCTACCATGTTTATCATTTTCATAACATATATTACGGTGGTCTATTTAGTCTGTTTTTTGTAAATTATGATCAGAGTTGGAGGATACAGGGCAGATGATTCCCAATAAATTATTCAAATTCTGGGTCATCACGTTCTTATCCTTAATGATTTGCAGTTACAATAATAAATTCTGCTACATTCAGAGGGAGTCCAATTGATTAGCTGTCCGAACAATAGACTTAACCTGCCTTTATTTTTTAAGCAAATTCGGTTGAACTGGATCTATCCTAAGATCCACAACTCCGCCAGAGGATGTCCCTTGCACCAACTCGTTAAAATGGGTCAAAATAAAAATAATAAATAGGTTAAGATAATATTTACTAATTATTCATTTATTTAAATTTAACAACAACATTGTGAATCGATTAACGTGCGTAATTTTAACACAGGAGAATTTGTATCTCGATTTCTGCTTGTGTTTCAATTTCTGTTGTCAATCAGTGTCCTTACATTTTTGGTTTTGCAGAAAGTAATATGGACGCCATCTAAAATAATTGCTCGTTTGGGAAAAGAAATTAATGATGAGAGTTCGTACCTTTACTGGGCATACAAGGCAAGTTTCAAATTTTCGCTTGAACTGGTTTAATTTCCCTTTCATCATAGCGCATAAGGCCCGGTTTAATGTGCCTTTATATATAATTTTCGTTATAATGTAATCATCATCATCAACAGCCCATTTCTCTATTTTGTTACGTGCATTATTGAACGCTGATATTGAATCACTGGTTTGGTTGTATGAAATCTTTTACCCATCCCACTAATTTGGTAACTGGTAACGTTTCTATCGTGAAGAAACAGTAAGAAGTTTGGCAGATATTCCAACTCTTGAGGAATTTAAAAATTTTCACCCACGAGTTTTGAAGCAACTGGTAATTTTCCATCTGGTAACAAGTCAACTTGATATCGGGAAAAGGAATGAAATCGCAGTATTCTAAATCCGAAATTTACTTCTATTCATATTAACAAATATGTATTCAATAAAATTGACATTTTCTCTGTGAGAATTTTTCTAGAATAACATTCCAGTGTTCTGCCCTGCCATTACGGATGGCTCCATTGGTGATATGTTATACTTTCACTCATTACGCAGCCCCCCAGGTTTGATTGTTGACATAACACAAGGTACGTGTTTCCTGGTTTACACTCGTTTCAAGATTATCAGTAATTTTTGTGGTATGGTAAATAACATTGCATAGTGATCTATGTGGACAGATGTCAGGGCCATGGATGATCAAGCCGTCCATGCAAGTCCTAGGAAAACAGGAATAATAATTCTAGGTGGAGGACTGCCTAAGCATCACATTTGCAACGCCAATATGATGCGTAATGGTGCAGATTACGCCGTCTATATCAATACTGCACAAGAGTTTGATGGGAGTGATTCCGGAGCCCGTCCTGATGAGGCTGTTTCATGGGGGAAGATTCGAGGCGATGCTAAGTCTGTTAAGGTAGGCATTGTTTTTAAGTTCGTTGCATTTCAGCTGATTTGATTTATTATTGAAACTAAAATCACAATAATCTAATGTGCTGTGCCTTTTTGGTGCACTTCCTTTTTCAAGTTGTTTAGGCAAGTGCAGTGGTATGCAATTCTGATACTTCTCTCTTTTTAATTCAATGTAACCAGGTACACTGTGATGCCACTATTGCTTTCCCTCTGGTGGTTGCAGAAACATTTGCCCAAAGGAAAAGCAAAGCTGTGAAGTGTCAGGCTTCTAACTAAATATATCGATGACGTGGCTTCTACTTCGATTGTTTTTGTTTTCAAATTTTATGCTCTAGTGATTGTGTGAAAATCTGCTTTGTATCCCTCCCGCTCCAGGAAACCACTACTATGACGGGGATACCATGAGATTTAAGGTCTGTAGCCTTATGAATGAAGTAAGAAGGAATAAATATGAGTTTTATGCTTGAATAATTCGTACCATTCATCACAAGTAATTTTTATTGTATGTATAGACCTGTTTCTACAAACGAAACTGTAATTCGCTAGAGTGTTGGCTGTTACTGCCGATTTTTGTCCGCAAGCAATCCAGTGGTCAAAGTCAAAAAACAATCTCAATACGTCAAGTGGCCAGGTTTCTCTGGATTAGAGTTAAATTGTGCTTAAAGAACACTAAAGGATCGATAACTAATAATCGGCTTCTATCCTCTCCTTTACTCTTTCTTTGCCACTTGTAACTAATTTACTCGGACAGCTTAACTCCGTTGAATTCCAAGTCAATCCTCAATCCTCGTCAGGAATTGGCCTTGACTATTGGTGGCTGAATTTTTAATATGAAATTCAAAATCACGCATTCGCTTGATACCGCACATGGGCTCACAATAAATCGGGAGTTTCTGATCCATATTTTTTGGTTGGCATTCACTCAATGTTGAAATTAACGGCGCAACATAACATGTGATTCACTCGCAAGCAGCACACAGTTTAAAGGGGAAATAATTAAAGAAAAGAAAGTACATGATTCTTTCTCCCTGTGCAAGAAAAGGATTTAAAATATTAGAAGAGGCAGTTGATTCCTGCTTAAAAATGAAGACTTACAGATGGTAAAATGAGACACTCAAGCACTGACAGCCAATTATAATATAGATTTGGCAAATGTAGCTACGATGCGGAAGATGTAGTACCCAGAAATATATATATATATATAATATCATTTTTGTTGTCTGGAAACACTGTGACTCAGATCATCATTGTTGTTGAAGTAGCAGCCATGACTATTCCATTGCTGCTGGTTCTTGCCTTTTTCCTACAATGCTGCCTCACAAGTAGCCTTTTTCACCCTCTAGACCCTCTAAATCCCTCTGAAATCAACCAAATAAAGCTCATTGTTCAAAAGTCTAAATTTGGTACCCTTCCTAACTTGACCTTCCATTCTGTTGATCTTGAAGAACCAGACAAAATACATGTCCTCAAGTGGTTATCTGAAAATAATCATGGTAAGTTTCATCTCCCTCGTCAAGCTAAGGTGGTTCTTCGAGCTGGGGGAGAAACACATGAACTCATTATAGACTTGTCCATTGGTGCAATCACATCACATCACATTCACAGAGGTCATGGTTATCCTCCATTCGCCTTTATTGAATTCTTCCGAGCTAGCAAATTACCTTTGACATATCCCAAATTTCAGGAGTCAATACGTGAAAGGGGCTTGAATTTGTCCGAAGTTTCTTGCTTACCATTAACAGTTGGCTGGTATGGGGAACATGTAACAAACAGAGCTATTAAAGTTATATGCTTCTATCGAGGGGGGTCAGTAAATGTGTTTGCAAGGCCTATTGAGGGAATTACTATGGTAGTAGATGTTGATAAAATGCAAATTACCAAATACACAGATAGACGTAGACACCCTTTGCCTAAAGCTGAGGGTACCGATTTTAGATCACCGAAGAGTAAACCCGATTCTATCATATGCAATGTAACCAATAGGTTCACCATTGATGGCCACAAGGTCAGATGGGCTAATTGGGTTTTCCATGTAAGTTTTGATGCCCGAGCTGGAGTTGTGATATCAACAGCTTCAATATATGATGACAGAATCAAGAAGTATCGAAGTGTACTATATAAAGGTCATGTATCGGAGACATTTGTTCCATATATGGATCCTACAAACGAATGGTATTTCAAGACATACATGGATATGGGTGAATTCGGGTTTGGCCGAGCTGCCGATACCCTTCAGCCGATGATCGACTGTCCGAGTAATGCCAAGTACATAGATGGGTATGTTGCTGGAGCAGATGGGCAGGTACAGCAATTTCCTAGAGCAATCTGCATTTTTGAGAGGTATTCTGGGAAAGTAGCTTGGAGACATACTGAAATCAATATTCCTGGAAAAGTGGTAAGGTAGTTTTACGTTAGCATATTCTGTAAACATTCATTTTCATGGATTTGCTTTGGGAGATTTTTATTATGCTAATATACATTGACCACTTTTTTTTTTTTTTTACAGATAAATAGCGGAGAGCCAGAAGTAAGTTTGGTGGTCAGGATGGTGGCTACTGTTGGAAATTATGACTATGTTCTTGATTGGGAGTTCGGAAAAGCTGGCACCATCAAAGTTGGGGTAAGAAAATCTGTCTTTTTTTTTTTTTTCAGTTCACAATTTTTTTTATTCAATAATCTATATATTTACAAGTATCATATTTTAATTTTATAAAAAGTTTAAAAGGTACTAATAGAAATGGAAGACTACGAGAAAAATATTTAACACTTTGTGACTGTTAAATATATCATCATTTTGCCTACCATTAACATTATATCCTGGCAACTGTTGAAATCTAGAAATGTATTTGGATTTGGTGAATTTTTTTTTTCTATTTCATTATACTTTTATTTTGTTGCCAGGTGGACCTAACAGGTATATTAGCCATGAAGGCCACGTCATACGCGAATAACGATCAAATAACGGAAAACGTCTACGGTACCTTAGTGGCAGAAAATACCGTCGCCGTTAACCATGACCATTACCTGACCTACTATCTCGATCTTGATGTCGACGGTAACTGCAATTCCTTCGTCAAATCAAAACTGCGAACGGCTAGGGTGACGAACTTTCACGAGTCTCCGAGGAAAAGTTACTGGACGGTAGTTAGTGAAACCGCCAAAACAGAGGCGGAGGCTAAGGTGCGGCTGGGCTTAGAGCCAGCGAATCTGTTAATTATGAATACAAATAAGAAGACAAAGCTCGGAAATCATGTGAGTTACCGGCTGATTACCGGCGAACCGGTCACTTCTCTTCTTTCTGATGACGATTATCCACAGATTAGAGCTGCCTATACCAAGTACCAAGTGTGGGTAACCGCCTATAACAGGTCGGAGAGGTGGGCCGCAGGATTTTATACCGATAGGAGCCATGGAGACGATGGGTTAGCCGTTTGGAGCCGCAGGTACTATATAAGACATGCAATTTAATTAATTAATTAGAGGATTTTAGGTTAAAGAAATTCATTAAGGTTAAAACGTAGCGATCACTTTGTGTTTGTTATTTTGTTTAAGAGAAGACGATTTTATGTATGTACAGGAACAGAGTTATTGAAAACAAAGATATAGTTTTGTGGTACACTGTAGGGTTCCATCACATTCCATACCAAGAAGATTTCCCAGTAATGCCAACTATTCACGATGGATTCGAGCTTCGGCCGGCAAATTTTTTCGAAAGCAACCCATTGCTAAGGCAGGAAAGTGATAGGAGAGTGCTAATACATGATGCTGTAGGTAAAGGGAAAGGAGAGTGTCATGGTACAGAAAATCTGTTACCACATTAATGCAGGATACGAATTCCTGGATTGACTTTGTCAATAAAATAGAAAAAGATGACTCAAAGATCGAACTGCTTACAATAATTGTTTAGGAGAATTCATTTCCATTTGTTTCTCTTAATTGTAGTGATTGTAATTGTAGTAAGAAATGGAATTCTTGTAATTGCATAAGAACATCTGAGAGTATTATTAGGATTAAACCAATTCTCTTAATATTTTTCAACGAATAGTACCTACTGTTTATTATAAATTATTTGCCGCTCATGTCCCTTCTCTCTGCCGTAGGCAATAAGTTTATTATAACTCTTACTCTAATCCAATTCCCTGCAGTAGTACAACAAAATTTTCTTTTTCATCGCATTTATTAATTATCACCTGTTGATTTTTCTTTGTTCTCTTCTTCATTTGATTTGTCGGAACCTTACTTTCTCGGTGGATATTTAGTCATAATCTTCTTCTAACTTAACTCTTGAGTCTTGACTGACATTGACAAGTCAAGCACTGCCTCAAATGGTGCTGACTACATAGTGCTAACTACAGTGTTGTCAATTATTCTAACAAAGGTCACAATTAGGGTGGGTTTGATATTTCCACATCAACCATCGAAGTTTCTCGTTGGATAACAAAAAATGCATACATTTCTTTGTATTGAACAGTTTGGTGTAAAGTGATCAAATCTCCATGGGGAGCAAAGCCAAGCCAAACCTTGGAGTTTGATGTAACTCCGTAGTTGGACTTTGTTTTGGTAATGTTCTTGTGCGATAATATTTTGAAGATCTCTTTTACTTATTTTATTTCTTACTTTCTCCTAGTGCCAATGGCTGCATCTGCAACCATGATTCTTGTTTGGTCTCTTCTATTTGTTTTCTCATTAAGTTCTGTTGCCCAGACCAAAAACAAAATCGACCTGGGCTCTGTAATCATTGCTGGCAGTAATTCTAAATGGTATCATCCTCTGGTGACTTTGCTTTTGGGTTCTACCGTCTTGTTATTGGTCTTTTTCTTGGTGGAATTTGGTTTGATAAAATCTCCGAGAGAACACTCGTTTGGTCAGCAAATCGGGATGATCCAGCTCAAGTTGGATCGTCCATCAATCTGAAATGCAATGGCCAACTGGCTCTCACACATTCAAATGGAACAGAATTCTTAATCTATAATGGCACATCCACCAGTTCAGCTTTGATACAGAATCACGGCAATCTTCTTTTGCTTGATTTGTCCCCCAAAATCATCTGGCAGAGCTTCAATTTTCCTGGGGATACCATTTTATTAGGCCAAGATCTGGTTATGGGTCAAAACCTATACTCCAATACCAACGGAACAGTTAACTACTCAATGGGAAGATATATATTGGAGGTTCAGATGGACGGCAACTTTGTTTTATCTGCATTCAGATATGCTGATCCTGGTTATTGGCATACATCAACCCAAGGGGACCAGAATGTCAGACTTATATTCAACCAGAGTACAGTTTTCATGTATGTTGTGGATAAAACTACGATCAAATACCCTATGACAACACAAGTGTCCACTCCAATTGAAGATTACTTCCACCGAGCAACGGTTAGCGACCATGGAAATCCCCAACAATGGGCTTACCGTAAACGAAATGGCAACCAGTGGACTGTTGTGTGGGAGGTCATCACAGAGCCTTGCACCTTTAATAATATATGTGGGGTGTTTGGCTTTTGTAGTTCACTTGATAATAAACAAGTCACCTGCAGCTGCTTGCCTGGATATTCACCAATTGATCCAAATAGTCCCTCCAAAGGATGCTACCCAAATGTGGCAGTGGACTTTTGTGTTGCAGAGTTTTCGGATTTTACAGTTGAAGCAATTGATAATGCTAACATCCCCAATGATAATTCCGCAGATATGGCCAGAATCACGAAAATAGATGTAAATGAATGCAGTCAGTCAGTCATGGACGATTGTTTCTGCGCTGCTGGTGTTTGGAAGGAATCAGCTTGTCACAAGAAGAGAATGCCTTTGTTAAATGCTAGAAGAAGCAATCCTTCCACTAATAATATGGTGGCATTTATCAAAGTTCCTAAGATTAATAACCAAATTCGGGACAAAGATAAAAAGAGTTCCCTATCCTGGGTTGTCTTGCTTGCAGGCCTTTTATCATGCTCAATGCTGGCTTTAGTATTTGGAAGCATTGTAATTTACTATCACCCTCTCACTTGGCCATACATCAGTGTAAGGACATCTCCAAAGCCAAAGCTAAAGCCGCTAGAGATAAATTTGAAGCGTTTTCATACCAGGAGTTGCGTGAAGCAACAAATGGGTTCAAGAGTAAACTTGGCCAAGGAGCATTTAGTGCTGTCTACAGTGGGGTTTTAATCTTCGACGGTGAAGAGGTTCAAGTTGCTGTAAAGCAGCTGGAGAAGTGATTGAAGAAGGAGAGAAGAATTTCTTGATGGAAGTTCAAGTTATTGGTCTCACTCATCATAAGAATCTTGTCCAACAGTTGGGCTTTTGTAGTGAGCAGAATCACCAGCTTCTAGTTTATGAACTCGTGAAGCACGGAGCTCTGTCCAGTTTCCTTTTTGGAGAAGAAAATCCCAGTTGGGATCAACGAGTTAAATTATATACAATTCAGAAAAACTCAAGTTCCCTGCTAAAATTTCAACTTGGTATCAGAGCCATTAGAAGCCATGGCATCTAGCAGCAGCAGCACAAGCACTCTGAATAATCAACAAGTTTCCCAGCCAAATGCTTCCTTTGTGCTTGTAGCACCCATTAAACTAACCAATGCAAACTATCTCCTGTGGAAAACTCAAGTGCTTCCAAGCATTCGAGCCAATGGTCTTGAAGCCTACATTGATGGAAACAAAGAAGCACCAAGGAAGATGACTGTCAGCATCGATCAAGACTCAAATGTCATTACTATTGAAAATCCAGAATACCTGGTTTGGGAGAGACATGACCAGATGCTTATGAGCTGGTTGTTGTCATCTATGACTAAAGGAATTCTTGGTACTGTCATGGGGTGCAGAAGCTCCAAAGAAGTATGGGAGGCAATGCAGAAACATTTTTCTGCTCAGTCCACAGCAAGAACAATGCAGATCAGGTCAGAAATTCATAACACAAAAAAGGATGGAATGAGTGTGAATGATTACTACCTCAAAATGAAATCACTTGTTGAAGACCTGAGATGTGCTGGAAATGAGGTTAGTGAAGAAGAACATGTGATGTTTCTTATGGAGGGCTTAGGTCCAGAATATGACCCTGTGGTGGTCAACATCACTTCAAGGGAAAGAAAACTACCTCTTCAAGAGATCTACTCTGTGTTGGTCAGTCACGAAAACAGAATAGAAAGAAACCTATCTTCAGGAAGAATAAACTTGGCACAAAATCCTTCAGCCAACTACACTCAGACAAACTATAGTTACCCCAAGAAGAATTGGTTAGGAGGAGCAATCCACAATCAACCTTCAGGTGTCCAGAATCAATCGTTTGGCAATTCTCAGGGAAGAACAATCTACAGAAACATGGGAGAAAGAGAAGTGAAGACTTTCCAGATTTACTTCAAGAATGGACATGAAGCTTATAAGTGCTGGTATAGGTTTAACAAGAAATTTATGCCCAAGCAAGGAGGAAAACCAAGTCAGAAGAAGGCTTACATTGCACATCCAGAGACTGTTGCGGATCCTAATTGGTATCTTGACAGTGGAGCCACCAATCATGTCACCAACAACTTGGCCAACATTGACATTGCAGCTGAGTACAAAGGCACTGAACAGCTAGCAGTTGGACATGCTCTACTTCCTACAATGCACTCACACACCTTGAAACCATTGCTCCTTAAGCATATCCTATATGTACCTGCAATCACCAAAAACCTTATAAGCATTTCTAAACTGTTGAAGGACAATATTGTTAATGTTGTGTTTGATGATAATATTTGTTTGATTAAGGACAAGCTGCAGGGGAGGATTTTATTGCAAGGAGTGGCTAGAGGTGGACTTTATCAGCTGTCAGTTTGCCCTTCCAGTCACATTTCACAACCACCTTCAGCCTTTACTTTTCATTGCCAAGAAACAATACCAAAGAGTTATGAGTCTATGCTGCTATTTAGTACAACCTTGTTAGAGTCATCTAGTGGAGAAATAAATGTTGGGAGTGACTGGAATGTATGGCATAGGAGGTTAGGCCATCCACATTTTACTTGTCTTAAGAAAAGTTTGTCTGATTGTACATCCTTGAACATTAATGAGAAATCAAACATTCATTTCTGTGAAGCCTGTCAGTATGGCAAATTGCATAAATTGACCTTGAAGTCAACAGACTCAAAAACCACAGAACCAAAAAACCACAGAACCACTACAGGTTATACATACAGACCTGTGGGGGCCTGCACCAATTCCTTCAATTCAAGGTTTTAGATATTATGTATCCTTTGTTGATGACAATACTAGCTATACCTGGATTTATCCATTAGTCAGCAAAGGAGAGGCTTTGAACATATTCAAAGTTTTCAAGAAACAAATTGAAAACAAACTGAACAAGAAGGTCAAAACTCTTCATTGTGACATGGGTGGTGAATTTAGAGCTTTTGAAAGCTACCTAAAAACTGAAGGACTAGAACTTAGATATTCTCGCCCACACACACACCACCAAAGTGGAAAGGTAGAAAGAAAACACAGGCATATAGTAGAAACAGGGCTTACTCTTCTTGCACAAGCCAGCATGCCACTTAGATTCTGGTGGGAGGCCTTTAGCACAGCAGCATATTTAATTAACAGACTCTCTACTCCAATCCTAAAAGACAAGTCACCCTTTCAGGCACTTTTCCAAACAAAACCCGATTACAGTATGATCAAAGTGTTTGGTTGTGAATGTTTTCCCCTACTTAGACCCTACAATAAACATAAGTTTGATTTTCATACATCAAAGTGTGTATTGCTAGGTTTAAGTACCTTACATAAAGGGTATTTTTGCCTCCATCATATTGGGAGAATATATGTTGCTAGGCATCTGACCTTCAATGAACACTCCTTTCCATTTCAAAATGACCCAAACTTTGTGACAGGAAACCTATCCAAATGCCATGATTCAACAAATCTCATGAGTCAGTTTCACTTGTTGCCGAAAAGTCCAGAATTCATTCAAAACAACCAACTCACAGCTGATGGTTTACCTTAGATGAATGGTGATTCAACTGCAGAAGAATCCTTTCAGGTACCTGATCAGCATATTAACAACTCACACAATATTAACTCAAGCTTAGATCCAAACAGAAGCCCAAATACACAATCCAACACAAATACAGACATAAATCATTCTCCTTTAAGTTCCATACAGCCTCAAGCACCACAAATAGCTCAAAACCTTTTACCTACCCATCCTATGATTACTAGGGCTAAGGCTGGAATTTTCAAACCCAAAGTCTATACCAACAGTATCTCTAAACTAGATATCAATGAGATTCCCACAGATGTTATGATAGCTTTGTCTAACCCCAAATGGTCTCAAGCTATGCAAGAAGAGTTCAATGCTCTTTTTAAGAACCAAACTTGGACTTTAGTTTCTTATAGTCCTCAAATGAGAGTAGTTGGCAGCAAATGGGTATACGAAGTTAAGCAAAATGCAGATGGAACAGTCTTAAGATACAAGGCTAGATTGGTGGCAAAAGGATATCATCAAGCACAAGGGATAGACTACAATGAGATTTATAGCCCTGTAGTGAAAGCCTCAATAATCAGAATTATCCTCAGCATAGCTGTGATTAACCAATGGGAATTAAGACAAGTTGATGTTAACAATGCCTTTCTTAATGGTGACTTGACAGAGAAAGTATACATGATACAACCAGAGGGCTTTGTGGATCCAAGCAAACCAGAACATGTGTGCGAATTGAAGAAGGCACTGTATGGACTAAAACAAGCACCCAGAGCTTGGTTTGAGAAGCTTAAATCAGCACTCAAAAGTTGGAAATTTGAAAGCTCAAGATGTGATACCCTTTTATTCTATAAAAGAGTTGACAAGAACTTAACACTTATCTTGGTGTATGTAGATGACATAATTATAACAGGGAACAACACAACAGAGATTGAAGAAGTGGTTAGAAAAATGAACAAGGCTTTTGCTCTCAAGGACTTGGGACAGTTGCACTACTTCTTAGGCATCAAAGTTGGCAGGTCAGAAACCACTTTAACACTATCTCAGAGTAAATACATCTCAGAATTACTTAACAGAGTACACATGAGAGAATGCAAGGGAACCAACACTCCTATGATACTAGGAGAAAAACTCTCAAAGACAAATGGAGAACAATTCAAAGATGCATCACTTTACAGAAGTGTGATTGGAAGTTTGCAGTACACAACTTTAATTACTCATTGGATAGCATGCAAAAGAGTACTTAGGTACCTAAAGAACACTCTGAAGTTAGGGGTAGAGTTCAGCATTGCAAATAACTACAACTTAGTGGCATATAGTGATGCAGACTGGGGAAACGATGTGGATGATAGAAAATCAATAAGTGGATATTGTGTTTACCTGGGAAACAATCTGGTAAGTTGGAGCTCGAAGAAACAGCATGTAGTTGCAAGATCAAGTGCTGAATCTGAGTATAGGGCTTTAGCACATACCTATGCTGAAATTGCTTGGATAAAATCATTGCTCGGGGAGCTGAAACTACCAAGTTCATCCATCCCAACCATCTGGTCAGACAGTGCTAGTGCAGCAGCAATGGCTGCCAATCCCATCTTCCATGCTCGAACAAAACACATCGAAATAGATCTGCACTTCATCAGGGATAAAGTGTCAAATAAAGAAATTGTGATTCAATACATTCCGAGTGAGGAGTAGATAGCTGACATTCTTACCAAAACTTTGAGTCAAGAAAGATTCTGTCATTTTAGAGACAAGCTCAAGGTCAAAGACAGTACCTTGAGCTTGAAGGAGGGAGTTGAAGTTACAGAACTCAAGTCAATGATTGGGCCTGAACGTGATATCCAAACAATAGCCCAAACCCAAGCCTACAAGTCTTGCTTTCACCTTACACTACAAGACAAGAAACGAATTGTTCCAGAATGCGATCACAACAACCATTGTTCAGATCAGGTGCCAACAAAAAGAAAGGATGGCAGATTAACATTCTAGGGTGATGATGTTATTGTATTACTAGACTATTATAAGAAAATTGTATAGTGTTCTTTAGGGTTTCTCTCTTTGTCTATTATAAAAGACATCCTTGTATAGTCTTGCAGTCAAGCTGCTAAATTATATACAATTCAGAAAAACTCAAGTTCCCTGCTAAAATTTCAACTATATTAAAGTCTATATTCATTGTTCCAGGATTTGAAGAGTTAAGATTTTAGGTTCATTTTCTGTAGCTTCCATTCGTACTTATTTTAATAACTGTTTTTTAAAATTATATCACAAAAAAAAAAAAATAGAAGTAAAATTTTGTGATAAATGAAAATATTTTAAACAATTTAGGACGGTATGATATTATTTCTCAAATGTTGTTTTCTTAATTTGTTTTGGACGATCAAAATATGATATTTTTTTTATGAGAATGTTTTCAGAATTAAAAATGTGTTTACTTAGTTTCAAAATAACATCTTAAAATAAAATCAATTCAAATGTGTTTAATAATCTGTTTTAAAATATAAAAAACAAGTCAAAATGTGTTTGGTCTAATTATTTATGATTTTTTTAATAGTTGGATTATATAAATATACTCCGTTAGTTCTAGTAAACTAGCAAATACTTTTTTAATTTTTAAAATGCATATACTCTGTAAGAAAATATTGCCAAAAATATTGCAAAACCGTGTTCCGTTGATGCTTTGAAAATAATGTATTTATGAAATAAGATTTTAATTTTTTTTTGTATTTTTAAAAAATGACTGTCTTCCTCCACAAGTACTTTTTCTAACAAATTAAGTAATAATTATTACTTATTTAATTTGGGATGCTTTTTATATTTATTGTATTTAATCATTAAAATTAAATAATTAAAATAATATTGAGAATAATACTTTTTATATGTTATTTTTGGTTGTTTTATTTGGTATATTTTATACTCAATACCTTTTATTTGGACAATTAAGATTAAACAAATTTAGTAACGTATTCAAAATAGTAACTATTAAGTAATATTTAAGCATGTTTATTTTTCTAGTTAAAATTTAAAATATAATTATTCAAATATCTAAGAGCGGTTTATTTTTTAATATTTGTTAAAAATATTTTAATATAATTAAGTTAAATTTTTTATTTAAATTTAAATAATTTAAATAATTTATTTGTTAAATAGTTTTCTTAATTTATTACTTAACATTTATATTTATCAAAAACTTGACATTTCAGTTTCAAATTTTTTATGTTAACATATCAATTTTAGATTTTTTTTAATTTTATAAAAATAAATAATTTAACATTTATATTTAAACGTGTAAAATAAAAATATAAACATATCAAATTAAATTCATATTTCAATCAAATTTAAATTTTACTCATATTCAATCTTTAAATAGAAAAAATAGTATCATGTTAAAAATCAAAATTTTTTGAAAATAGAGAAGAGACCCTTTTAACAAGTTTATCTTTGCTTGTTTAATTATTGGAGTTTGTTTTTCTTAAATAAGTAGTAAATGAACTTTTGAATTGATTAGCATATGCAAAATATATCTTAGTAGAACTGATCATAATCGATTGGTTGATTTGTAATATATCAGATTATACGGATCGATTGCTACAAAGACACTAATTAATTAAAAAATTTCCATGATTTGAAGGTGCTTAAAAATGACAAATATTTTCGAATTTCAAGATGAGATTTTTTATTATAATATCATAATATTAAAAAAAACCTTATAACTTGATTAATATATCAAAAAATATATTTGCGTGGAACAACAGATCATAATAATTGGTTAAACTTTAATATATCAAATCATTTCGTATCAATTGCTATAAGGACACTAATTAGTTAAAAAAATTTCGAGATTTGAACATGCATAAAAAAATGATCAAGTGTTTTCGAATTTCAAGTTCAGATTTGTGACTGTAATATTAGTGGATTGTAATATTAAAAAGAGAAAAAAAAACTTTTGAATTGATTAGCATTTTTCCTAATTTTTAATATATAGGATTATTTCGTATTTATTACTGCAAAGACACCAATTAATTAAAAATTTCCTACGTGCATAGAAAATGACAAATGTTTTCGAATTTGAAGATGATTTAAAACATGAAACAAAATAGGCCATGATTTAAATAAATGTCATTATTCCTAATTTTATCTGGTTTGCCTTTAAAAATACGAGCATCCAAAACCATTGAACATGAAATTAGCTTCAATAACCTGTAGCTACATGTTCGCTTGTCTTTCACAGTGGGAGCAGTTTGCACATGATTTTCTCCCTTTTTTTTTTTTCCCTTTTTTACATAAACAATAAAAAAATTACTTATTTTAATTTTCTTTAGTAGTAAATTATATTAATATGAAATATTATTAAAATATAGATGTCAATATACCCATCTTTAAAAGAAGATTACTTTTTATACATGCTCATTCATTTAGTTAAGGTTAATACAAATCCTAATTAGACTCATAATTTTACCACCCTTCCTAAATCGTCTATAAAATAAGGCACGAAATTTGCTAATACATAACTTAAGCAATTCAAAATATTAATTATATTATTTAGTTAAATATAGTAGAACAAAGTCTTTTTGGTCTCAAAGATTTGGTCTAATATTCTTATTAGTCTTAATAATTTTTAAAATATCCTTAAAAAATTTAATTTATTAAAAAACAACAATTATATCTCTATATAATAATTTTTATTTAAAAATAATAATAAATCACTATAAAATTTAATATGTTTAGGTAAAATACATTAATTAAATAAATAATATTAATTATATTATAACACATGTATAATATAAATGTTTATTAATATACTATAAATTTAAAATTTTGTATTTATTATTTTATTTATATTTTCATTATATGCATGTACATATATTTTATTTAAATTACAATATAAGCATAAACATTTATTATAAATGAGTTGTAACATAAATAAATTTATAAATCTATATTTTATCAATGAACTAATATTTATTTATGTTTTATTTTTATTTAATTTCTAATAATTATGAATGTATATTTTATAAATAATTATTTTATTAATATATTATTAAAATAATATTGTTATGTATTTTTATTTAATATATTTTATTAAATTTTAGAT
The DNA here is from genome assembly GCA_028052125.1 of Melia azedarach. Classification (NCBI taxonomy): domain Eukaryota; kingdom Viridiplantae; phylum Streptophyta; class Magnoliopsida; order Sapindales; family Meliaceae; genus Melia; species Melia azedarach. The sequence goes on along the minus strand of CM051396.1, from coordinate 2,974,661 downwards.
ATTTTGTTAGTCATTTTTTTTAAATAACTATTGTTATGTTAGAGTATAATTATTTTTTTAATAAATTTAAACTACAAAAATTATTTTCAAAATCACTAAAGCCAGTAATATATAATATGTAAAAGTAGTAGACTAGAGACCATGTTAGACCCTTAAATTCGTGACACGTAATATATTCGATGTTGGTCTTGCATCAAGTAGGAAGGTTGTAAGAAAATAACACAAGGCTGTACAACGGATCTCGACGAATTGAGATGAAAGAAAGAGACTACGTTGCAGAAAGTGTCGGCATGTCCGATGGGTTCGAAAGAGACTACGTTGTGGGAACACGAGCTGAATAACTAGAACAGTGGGCATGCACCCATCGGACCCGAAAAGCGGAGGCAAGCGGGGATGGTACAGGCAGCAACTGTGCAGTAGCTGGGCTGTGCAATGGGTGGCAAACATAGACATTACGGGTGAATACGGATGCGGGCGTGAGTGAGAAGACTCAAGGCAGTAGTGGGGGTATTCGGTAAGGCTTCAGACGAGGTGCACTTGTTAGCTTTCAAGTAAGGAAGACTTAGTCTTGAAGAGGTGTCAAGTAAGGACTAAGTCAAAAGGACTTGGTGGAGTGATTCCTTAACTTGAGGGAAGTGGCATACAAAGTGGCCTTGGACTTCTTTATTTGACTAAGCAAATGGGTAATGACAGCATGTACGTGAGACATGTGGCCCTAACAACCAGGAGTGTTGGTTGTCTTTGCTTGTATAGTGCCTTGTGAAGTGCTAGAGATTGTCAAGTGATCAAAGGATCAATTGATCAAATGAGAGATCAAGTGAGTGAGTGAATCTCTAGTACAACAAGGATTGTAATATTTGTAATCTTTTTTTAGAGAAATAAAAAAGTTGAAGAGAGTTTTTTCTTCGTAAAATTGTACAAGTGTGCGTTGTGCTTATTTTGTATGCAGAAAATTTAGAGTGTTGAATCTCTATTGCAGAAGAGAGAATTTGCGGACCGAAGCAATTTGACGCAAACACAGGGTTGCCGCATTATCAAAAAGTCCCATGTGACAGCAGGACTAGCCAATCAATTGAAGTGTTAAACATCACAGATCGAATTGCAATAATTGCTTAACATAAAAGGTCAAATTTAACCGTTTGAAGCTTTTATAATGAACTGATCGAACCAAACTTCCAATGAAATTTAAACTAATTCATAAATTTTCGAATATTAATCTATACACATGTTTTATTTTAAAATACAATAACTTTTTATATTAATGATAAGTAAAAATTAAAAAGAAAAGAAATACCCTCGATACTACCTATGTAACTAAAGTTAAAACTCATCAAAGAACAAAGAGTTAATAAATTTATTCTGTCATTTACATTTAGATATTTTCATCTCATCAGGATCAACAACAATGCTATAATTCCTTCCATTCTATTTTCTTAAAAAAGAAATTAGTAGTGGTATTCTATTGACAAAACTTTTTTAATAATCTATTTAGTATAATTTTTTAAGTAAAATTTTTGAAAAAAATCTTTTATTAGTATTACTTTTATTAATAAAATTTTTAATAAAAATTTATTAATTATTTAGTTGTTACAACACATAACTTTTGAGAAAAATTAAATAAATACTTTAATAAATAAGTTTTCAATATTTTACTTAAAAAAAGTAATTTTTTTTAAACAAAATAAATATATTTTATAAATTTCACCTTTTTAAAAGTTTAAAAAACTCTATTATTAAAAGTCTTTTTTTTTATTTTTTCAGTGAAAAAAATGACCTTTTTAATTATTAATTTGATGAGAAACCATAATTCGATGTATATGATAGTATTATTTTGACATTAAGAAAAATTTTAAGTCCTTTAACCAGCCCAATAAAAAAAAATGACACGACATTATTTGGTTGCTAAATAAGTTTTTCATCTTGTCACGAGGTACATGTCATAATCTTTTGAAGATCTTTTGTTACAAAATTTTCTAAAATAGACTCTAATTTTAGTAGGTAGGTTCTTGATAAATTTATATCAAATTTTGTGATAAAAGTCATCTCTATCATAAAGCGCTCTATAAAAAAGTCCGCTTTTATAATAGTAAAAAGATGTATATAATAAAATTTGAAAAAAAAATTAATATTAGAAAAATACTTTTCACTAATAAAAAAAATAAATAGACACCAAAACTTCTTATTAATTCTTTTACCTGCAGTCTCTTCTCCAAACCAAAAAGCAATATAAATACATTGTAAACAACGTCGGATACGTTTAGTCATCGCGTACGGGAAGCTAGATAAAATATAACATAATGAGGCTGATTTAAACGACAGATATTGTTAAAATATGAAAATTTTAATAAAAATAATAAATACTATATGTTGAAAATCCCTTAAAAACTGCTAATACATTTTCATAATTTAAAAATGTCGTACGTATATATGATAGTTTCCTGATACATTAATAACATGTATATATATATATATGTATGTATGTATGTATGTAAATTTGTTATAAATACAATTAAGATATTATAAATTTGTCTTCCCATTCATCCTTCATTAATTTTGCAGTTGATTTTTTTCTTAAATCCTCTTTTTATAGTGACACAAGATATATATATATATATATGGATGGCTGCAAGATTAAGCCCAAGACCAAACACTGTTCTCATTGGTTTTATTGAATTCGGTATTACGAATTTGTCTCAAACAGTAAGAACTCAAACGCAAATTATAATACCAAAGACTTGGTTTTATTGATAAGAGCTGAATAGTGAGATCATCGATCTTGCAAGGGATTTTGAGTACAAGGTGAGGCACGTCTAGTGTTTGCGAGTGCAATTAGGCCATTGTATGTGCTCTGGAGGAATTACTTTGAGAACAGGATTATACTCAAAGAAGTTAGTTGGTCTGATCTCAAATCCACCACTCACCGTTGGCATCACAGGAAAATCTTCCTGGCAAGGAATATGATGAATACCCATCGTGTACCAAAGTACTATATCTTTGTTCTCAATCTCCCTATTCCTGCACATTTCCCACCATAAATAATTCAATTTAATAAGAAGCCGATCGATATTATAAATATATAATTACATTAATGAAGCAAAAAGTTCAAGATTGAAATTAATTATACCTGTTGGTCCACGTCAATAAGGTGTCTTCACCACGGCTTTGATCAACAAAGTTTCCTCCTGCATATTTTTCGGACTTGTTATATGGGGTGACCCAGACATTATAGTTGGTGAAGCCACCCCGAATTTGTGGGTAATCATCTGACCCTAAAAGCGGACCTGCAACTGATCCTGGTAACAGGCGATAGCCGACAGGCTGTCCAAGTTTAGTTTCCTTATTTGGATTTACCACTGCAAGCTCAATAGGCTTTGTATCCAGTTTAAGCCTCGCTTCCAGTTCAGTCTTTGCTGTTTCTCTTTCAACAGTCCAATAACTCTTCCTTGGTGTATTAAATTCTGTGTTTCGTTTTGTTATCAAGTTGTTCTTGACAAAGGAATTGGTAGAACCATCAATATCAAGATCAAGATAGTAGTTCAAGAAGTGATCGTGGTTGATTCCAATAGTATTTTCCGCTACCAATGTACCATATTGATCCTCTTTTATCTCGTCTATATGAGTATATTCGACCGGACTCACTTCTAAAACTCCCGATAACCCAACCTGTAAAATTAAAACATCACAAAATCCGCCAACTATTAATTCTTATTGTGAGAAATATTATGCAGTTCAAGAGCTTTCCACCTTTAAGAACTATTTGATATATGTATGTATGTATGTATAAGTATGAAATTAAATGTACCCCCAATTTGATGGAGCCACTTGGCTTGAATTCCCAGTCAAGTATGTAGTCGTAGTTGCCAACTGTTGCAACCATCCTCACCACTAGGCTAGCCTCCGGCCTAACCTCCCTTGTCTGCAGCCAAAAATAATAATTCCAAATAGAGTAAATTAAAAATCACTCAAACTCATGAGGACAAGAAAATTAAAGAAGCTATAAGAGATTATTACATCTCCTGGCATTTCTGTCTCAGTGTGTCGCCACATGATATCTCCAGCATGTCGCTCAAAAATACAGACGGCATTTGGTGTTTTGACAGGTGTGCCATCTTTGCTAGCATAATAGCCATCCATAAATACTGCATTTGCTGGGCAATCATTGAAGGGTTCTAAAGAGACTGCGGTTTGACCGAAGCCAAATTCACCATTATCAAAATAAGTTATGTGGTACCATCCTTCTCTTGGACTCTGGTATGGTATGAAGAGCTCGGATATGAAGCCTCGGTACAGAACTCGACGATATTTTTCCATATCAAGATCGTAAATCGATGCTGTTGAAATTATTGTACCGACTCGAACATCAAATCCGACGTTCAACACCCAGTTAGCCCATCTGATCAAATTACATATATAATATATGGAAGTTTAGTCGTGTGTTGTTTATGAAGTTTGTTTTCGATGAGCAATGACCCCCCAAAAGGAAAAAAAAAAGAGCCTGTTTTATGTGTTTCTTTATCATTTTGTTATGCACATGGTGCTCGTACCGGTTCCGAGAACAGTTAGAATATTTACAATAATTTAATAATAATGTGGAAAATCATATGAAAATCACAATAAATCCTAGGCAACGGAAATGTTATATCATTGATTTTGTTTCTGAAATCAATCCTTGTTTCTGAGTATTTCCTGTGTTTTCTTTGTAAAATCTGAAAAACGCTATTTGTGAAAAGCTAGCGGACATATCCTAATATTAGTAATAAAAACAGAGTAAACTAGACTTACTTGACAGTGTTCCCTTCAATCTTGAACCCTGGTCCTGCAGGAAAGGTGGCTGAGCTATTTAGACGTGGACCAAAGGGCGGCTTCAGCTTCGATAATCTGTATTCAGTTGGCTCAGGTTTTGGCATTGGTGCTATCTCCCTGTCATTGTATTTAGTTACCTTCATCTTGTCAAGATCAACAACTATCGTTATCCCTTCTATTGGTCTCAAATACATATTGACTGTCCCTTCCGGGTAAAAACATGGAATCCTCAACACTCTCTTACTCTCAGTTTCTCCATACCAACCAACTGTTGAGGTAGAACAAACAACACTGGACAAATTGAGTCCCCTCTTCTTCACTGATGCTTTAAATGGTTCATATTCGAGGACCAAGTTCGCTGCAGCGCTTTGTTCGTCTTCGTTCAGTAAAGGGAAACCATTTCCTTCGTAAACTTTGTCAGAAACAATTGAACGTTTTGCTAAGTCAACTTTAATTTGGTGGGTTTGTTTGTTGTATCGAGCAATGACTAAGGCTCGGCGAGGGGTTTTTGTACTGGAATTTGATAGCCATGAGTAAACAATAGCTTTGTCTGGCTCGTCCAAGCCGACGTAATGAAAGCTTAGATTGCTAGGCTTAGGGTATGATTCATTGACAATGGTTTGGACGAGAGAAAACTCAGCAGCGGTTAGAGAGTCCAGTGGATGCTGCTTAAAGCTAATTGAGGTTGGTAAGATAGCAAAGATAGAGAAGAGCAAGAAGAGCAAAGTTTTCAACTTTGAATCCATTGTTTTGTGAGGAAAGCTTAATTCCCTGCACCTTATATAAGCACTTTGGCCTGGCATAAGCTTATTAATTCAAGAATGGTGTGAATTAAGAAACAAAATTTATCTGTGGATTTTTTGAGAAAAATATAGACTGAATATTGAAAAAAGATCATACGTACGTAACATGTGATACAAAGATTATCGTACGCTATGCAAGAAAATGAAATAAAGGATTTTATTGTGAATTTCGGTAAAGATTACAAGCTAGGATACAGAGAGTTGTACGTTTGTTTTTCTTTTTCCTAATTTGCTTACCACGAGTGAAAAAAATTAAACATAATATTACCTTTCAAAGTTACAGGAGAGTTAGGATTTAATTCCCAAATCTTTAATTTGCTTCGCACCAAAAAATTCCTTTAACCGAGACAATTAATATTTCTCTTGAGGAAAAAAATATGAATATATGCTTTAATTACTTTTCAATTTTAATTTCAAGATAATATTAGACTAAGTAGGTAGAATTAAAGGTAAGCCTATTTAAGAATAATTTTCATTAATCTAATATAATAATAATCAGTTTTGGATTTGTTGGGGTGCACTAATATTTTTACAGTTTGGAATTTTTTTTGTTCTAATTACAAATCAAACGGTATTAAAAATTGTGGAAAAAAGCTTTTGAAGTCAATTTTTTTTAAAGAGAAAAAATTGGGGTGATAAATAGATTTGGATTTGAATATGGCACATGAGGATGAGAAGGATGTAATTTATATTTTATAATATTATTAAAAGAAAACAAAAAAGGAAAAAAAAAAGACACAACCCTCATTTATGGATGCTACAAAATTAGTATATATATATATATATATATATATCGACTAATTAAAAATTTCCAATTTCAAATTTCAGAATTTGACGGGAGCGGTCCTGGAATATATAATAAATTAAATTGAGAATCTACTGCTTTCTTAATGGCCAATCGTTCCCAATTTCAACCGATTTTATAAAGAAAAAAAGCTGCGTTTGCACTGGGGTTCTTCCCCACACAAGCATGTGTTGTGCATCTATGTGCAGTAGTTTATATATACACCGTACAGTTAAATGGATACAGGATTTCCAGGCTATAACCTGACATACTGTGTTGGTACATTTTTGTAATTAACTACCCATTATAAAAAATACGACATAATAAATATTGAATAAAAATATTAACCACTCAAATTTTCTCTAGTATGGAATTTTAGAACTCAAGTAATTCAGTATGGTACACCTACACCATGTGCAGTGCGCAACCGAAGGAAACATTGTATTACTCTCTAATTGTGTTTTTTTTTTTGGTCATTTTTTTTATAATACCCACTAACCTGACTAATATTTTAGAAATATCAAGGTTTGCAATCTGCAACATACATGGAAGCATCCTAAATCAAAATAGGGACGAGAATTACTAATGAAAGTTAAATAGGGACGAGAATTGAGGATATCATTATATGAATAACATTTTACTGTGATTTAGATGGAGGCATTCAGCTTGAATTCTCCACCGATTATATGTGGTAATAGTTAGAAATGGTAAGAGATACTATTTTTTAAGATATTTATCTATATCTTATCTTGATGGATAAAATATGAATACTGTAAAATAAAAATATGGTTAGGATATGAATACTCTAAAATATCCGTATAGAATATTCATTTTACCGTACTTTTAACGAAGTTATAAAAATGACGTTATTTTGCATTTAATATATAAAATACTAATTATAAGCAACCCTAAATATTTTTTTTAATATACTTATTAATTTAATTCATTTTATATTATATTCTTAGGAATATATAATATTTTAGAATTAGAATATGCTGTAATAATTTTCATATATATATATACATATGTTCATTGAAATAGGAAGATGAATATAATAATTAATTCAGACCACCAATTTAATCTTTTTTTATTATTATATTGTTAGGATATATATAGTTTCCTATGCAATGAATAATATATTATTTTATCCTTTTATAATATTAATACATTCTATATTCGCAAAAATTTTGATTAATTTATAATATATTGTCTGCTCTTTTTGGGATATACAATTATATTAGTATATATTCTTCTTTTTTTAATCAATTTTCTTTAAACTTATGTTTCGAGATTACATATTAAAAAAATATTTATGATTTGTTAATTGTGAAATAAGTTATTTGCATATTACTTATTTGAAATAATCTATAAATTCGCAACCTAATTAGATGATTTTTTTTTTGTAAAAATTTTAAACTTGGGTGAAAATGTGGATGATTTAATTCAAATAATTGATCAATTGAGTTGTAATATATATGGGTGAAAAATAAAGATGTTTAGATTGCGTCACATCATTTAAGATTTAGTTCAAATTTTTAGTGTTTGCTATGATTCTTTGATTCTTCGTCCGTTAATTAGGTTTTGTAAAATCTCTAAATTATAGAATTAGTTCTCAATTTCTTACTCTTAGATTAGTTGAAAAAAAAAAAGATATTTTTGTTGTTCTCTAATATTATTGTCTGGTTGTAGTTTTATAAAAAAATATATATATTCAAGAAGAAATTGAAATGTTGTCTAAAGTTATCGACATTATTGTTTTTAGGTAAGTCATCTTAGCATATTTTTTGTTATTTCAATTAAATTTGATTATAATTAGAGAGATAATAACTGTTATTATCACATTTGTATAACTAATTTTAATATTCTATAGTAGAACAATAATAAAATAATTATGGGCACAGATTAGATAATAAGATTATTGTTCATTTAATTTAATTCATTAACATAATATATTAATTTTAAAATATTAAAAATTAAATTACAAATTTTTTTTAGAATTTATTGTTTTTTATTAAGATATAGATATATCGTGTGAATATTTGTTAGGATATGGATATTGGTAAATATTTTTTTACAGTAGTTTTGCATAACATAATCGTAAATTAATGCTGTTTAATGTACCAACTCTGGCATCAAATCCAACATTGAACTCCCAGTTGGCCCATCTGATGATCAAATTGCTTATATGATTTATGCATGGAAGTTAATTAATATTTTCAATTTGAATACATAATAACCTTCAACTTTATTTAAATAAATAATTTTGATAATTAACTATTAATCAAATAGAATAATATGAAGGAATTTATCTGTACTGAATAATATCTATAAATACATACACTTGCTTTACAAAGTTAGTTTGTCTAATTCATCCAAATATGAAGAATTTTATACTGTTAATTTTTATATTCTATTTTTAGTTTTGCAAAGGTATTAATTCGTCTGCCAAATTCAAAAACGGGTACAAAATTATTGTGTTTTTTGACAATCACATCATTGATGATAACTAATTACGTCAATAATTATCACAATTAATTGAACCATAATGTGGAAAAATATGGATTCTAATAGAGAAAAATCTCAATTATCTAGCTTTGAGATTAATAGCATCGAGACAAAGTGGGATGTTAAATGGAATTATCGACGGAAATGGTTGTCGTAAGTCCTTGTTTTGCCCAATAGAAAAACTAAGATATTTTATAAATTACAAATTACTTTTAAATGCCCTATCGAATACTGTCTCCAGTCAAATGTTCCACATGCAGCTAGCACATACATATTATATTGTTGTTGAAAGTTATGATAAAGGGAATCCATTTCCTTCATAGACTGCATCAGAAACAACCGAACGTTTTGACAAGTCAACTATGATTTCGTGGCTCTGTTTGTTGTGTCGAGCAAAGACAATCGCTCGGCGAGGGGTTTTAGTATTGGAATTTGATAGCCAGGAGTAAACAACAGCTTTGTCTGGCTCGTCCAAGCCGACGTACTGGAAGTTAGGTTGGTGAGGAATGATTTTCTGACAATGGTTTTGATGAGTATGAACTCAACAGGGGCTAGAGAGTCCAGTACGTGCTGTTTAGAACGAGAGGTTTATTAAAGATGGAGAAGATTACGAAGAACAACTCTCTCAACTTTGAATCCATTGTTCTCGAAGAAGCTCAAGCTTCCTTCTTCTTAAATAAGCACTTAATTTAGCAACGCATATATACTTGCGAGAATTATCTCTTTCATCTGCTTTTGTTTATATATATAAATCAACACAAAAGTGATAATCTTTTTCTATTAGTAAGGGATAATAACATTTGGGTCCTAGAGTTTTTATAAAATAGTAATAAATGCCACTGTTTGCATTGGTTTGATTCAATTAAAATGTTGTTACTAAAACTGATAAATTAACAGTGTTATACCGCTAAAACATACGAAGCACTCATAAGTCCTTGAACTTTTTATTGTTTGACAAAACAAATACCTAATTTTTTAAAAAAAAATCATATTTGTCTTGCTCCAATATTTTTTCTCTTATTTTTTTCTATCATTTGAATATATTGAAATTACAACTTTAAATATATTAATTAATCTTTAATAAATAAATAATATTGCTAACATTATTTGAACTTTTCATCTTCAATGTCACTTCACTTTCAGATATTTTAAAAAATACTGTTCTAATAAAAATTAAAAAATGACTAATAGAGAAGTCAGAATTGAAGAGAAGAAAAATAAAAAAAATAATAGAAAGAGAACAATAATTCAATCGCAACTAACAGTAGAAAGTCACAATTGAAAAAGAAGAAAAATACAAAATAATATAACAAGATCAATAATTCAACAGCCGCTAGTAGAAGAAAGTGGCAAACCAAGAAAAGAAAACTATAAAAGAAACTTAAAAAAAAATAAAACATGCAAAAAAAATAAAAGAGAAAAATGATATTTTAGTCCCCTAAAGTAACAAAAATATCAAAAAAAATCTAAATTATTAAGTTTGTTCATCTATTTGAATGAAAAAGTATGATTTTACTGTTATATCTATATTAATTATTAACGTATATTTATAGTTGTCTTGAAAAAGAAGATTTTACAATTGATTTAATGAGCCATTGGCGAATCATCACCTAATTTTATCTATTTAGGCTACTGTAGATGTCATTAAATTTTTTGTTGAACACTCCAAGTAATGGTATTATATTTATAATTGTCATTTGAACAATCGTTTACTATATATTTAACTTTAAATTTACAATAAATGGTTATTCAAACAGTAATAATAATAGTATCATTTTATAAAATATATAATAAAAATTTTAATAATATTCACGCTAACCTAAATGTTGCGTGTAAAATAAACGAACGCAAGTGCACATGTCGCAAATAAGTAATAAAGTGATAAGTGGATGTCGATCCCACGAGAAATGTTAATCTTATAACTACCGAAGATAATTAATTTATGAATTTATCTAAAGAAATCGAAATAATTTTGGTTGACAAGATTAAAATTAAGAATTAAGCAAAATACTTAAAGAATTCAAGTAATGGAAATGTCTAGGGCTAATGATTTATCGTATTTGGTCGCATCCACTTCTTCAATTGACGTTATTCTAATTTAAAACACGTGTTGCTAGTTAATTATCCTAATTTATTCGATTGTCTCTCTCGAGATCACTCGAGTCTATTTCGCATCTAAAACTTCACTATATCTCTATGTGAAATTAATTAAACGGAAATACATTACGAATAGTGATAATTTCTAATCAAACTATGCAAACCATGTTAGTATATCTCTATCTAACATGCAATTTACGGTGTTTACCACATGATCAAGATATGATGTTCATTTCTCAAATTCCATCAATCCACAATTCATTCAAATAATGGTCAAATATTTAAAAGTATTAATTATCATAATAAACACTCAACACATAATCTCAAATCAATTGAACAACATAATCTTAGAAATGGATGATTCAAATAGATTAAATTATTGCCCTAGAAAATGGGTAAAATCACAAAATTGTATATAGAAAAGAGATAAACTAGAATATGAGAGTTTTAATCATCCAAAGTCGAACTTGATGATTCCCAAGATCTTTTTCAATCTCCTCTTCTTCTCTCTCCCTTTTCTATTCAAAACTTTCCCAAAATATGACCTCCCCAAAGTATCACCCCATTTTCTTCCCTTTTCTTGTCTTTTTAAACCTAAAATTCGTCTAATTGTGGGGTCCCTCAGTGCCACACAGTCGCTCACCGAATTCTGCCTAGGAATGCAATTTAATTGGCAAATATAAATTGAATCTCTGCATTTGCGATTAATCAGTCATTTAGCCATGGATGGAGAGTTTATTGCACTTCAGTCCAGATTTTATTGCAATTTAGTCCACCTTAGCAGAACGTGGTGCGCGGTCGCGCACCTGCTTTTGCCAACTAAACTAGAAAATTCGATAAATATCGATTGGATCCCTTTTCTTTCATATATTTGAGATTTATCCTTCTATTGTGATAGTTCTTCATTTTAGTCCTGATTTTGTTGCATTTTGATCCACCCTGTTCTTATGCTTCGGTCTCTTCTTTTTCGAGCCGAATTAATCTTTTTTTAGCCCAATTAACTTTCAAAAGTTAAAATTATCATTTTCTGTACAAAACAACCAAAATACATCAAATCCAAAAGAAACTTGAAGATTAAACAAACAATTGAAGTTTAAAAGTAAATGATTAGTGCGTGCTTTACGCACTTATCACTAAACATATGACAAAAATGGTCAATGATATGGTGACACATGTTATTAGTAACAAGAGTTGATTGTCACTTTATAATATATCAGTGTTTATCAATAAATGATGTAGCTAATGAGACTAAAACGAATATTGGGACTTTTTTTAATATTTTGTAACTAAGGAGACTTATTAGATTAATTGGCCAAATTTTAGGGACTAAAATGTTGTTTACCGAAACAAAATGATGTCATGTATCCAATTCTAATAAAATTTTCTTTTATGTGGACTTTTTTATCAAGGCCTCTTTTATACACAATTTATAAATGTAAGGTCTTAATTAGGTGTGCTTATACTCTAAATTACTAAAAAAACACAATATTTCTATAACCGTATTCTCATAAATCAAGTGATATAAAGATATTTATTAATTCAAAATATAATTAAAAAATTATATTTAAGATTACAAGTACATATTTATAATGAATTATTTTTAGGGAGGATAACGAAGAACCCATAAGATCCAGGAGGCGGGTATGGCGGTTATTCAGGAGAAGGATACCCACCTCCTCCATAAGTTGCAAACCATTGGTTGGGTATCCTCCATCTGCTTGGAGTTTTCTACACCTTCCTTCCTGCTGCCCATTACCCCCCTCTCGCAGCTGCTTTTGAGTAGGCTATTAATTTTTTTTCCTTTAGGTGGGGGTTTTCCCCCCTTTTTTATTTTTATTTTTTTTTGGCATTGGGGTTTATTTGGCTTGTATTTTGGTTCTGAAGGAAAATGATTTAGATTGAATTTGATAATATTGAAGGACGATTGAGGAAGAACAAGAGAAGCAACAGGAATAAGGAGTTTTCATTTTTTTTTTCTTTTTTGTGTTTATTAGTTTTAAAGTAGTTTCAGTGAAGATGAATTTTGATTGGATGAGATACATGTGAATAAGGTATCATCTCCGTGGCTTTGATCAACATACTTTCCTCCTATCCATTTTTCAGACTTGTTATATGGGGTGACCCAAAATTATAGTTTGTAAAGGAGCCACAGATTTGAGGGTAATCATCCTGTTGTAGAAGTGAGCCCGAAACTAATCCTGGTATCAGGCGATACCCGACTTCGTTTCCAGTTTTGGTTTTCTTATTTGGATTTATCATTACAAGTTCAGTTGGATTTGTGCTCAACAGAATCCATCCATCAGATTCAGTTTTGGCTGTTTTTTTTCTCTACTGTCCAATAACTCTTCCTTGGTACGTTATTATCTGTTACTTGCTTTGTTACCAAATTGCTGTTCACGAAGGAATTGGCATCACCGTCAACATCAAGATCAAGACGGTAAGTCGGGAAGTGATTGCGGTATGATATTTCCTGCATGCCTCTCAAAAATTAAAAAAGCGTTTGATATCTTAATGGGGGTGCCATCTTGGCCTGTATAATAAGCATCCATGAATACTGCATTAGACGGGCAATAAGTTTGTGGCTCCAATGATACAGAGGTTTGACCGAATCTGAATTCACCGCAATCAAAAAGAACTCTGTACAACCAATCCTCTGTTGGATCCATGTATGGTACAAACGGCTCAAATATATGTCCTCTACACAACACTCTTCGATATTTTTGCTGTTCATTATCATATATTGACGCTAGGGATATTACTGCACCAGCTCGAACATCAAATCCCAGATGTAAAACCCAATTTGCCCAGCTGATCAAAATGTAATATGATGTGACTGTTAGAAACAATATATACATGTACAGTTGATACTTTTGACATGTTTCAGTAATTCAGTCTCAATAAAAAGTTTTGGTCCATGGTCTTATACATCCTGTAAACAAAATTGGTTGCTTATTCATGGAATAAAAGGTTGACCAATTTAACCTGACAGTATGTCTACCAATCTTGAAGCCTGGTCCGTCCGTTTGCATGATTGTTGCACCGTTTAGGCGTTTACATTTGGACCCAAAGGCAACCTCTGCTTTGATGCCCGATAGTCAGGTCCCTAAGGTTTTGGTAACGGAGCTTTAAACCGGTCATTATATTCCGATATCTTCGTATCATTGTATCAACAACTATTGTAACTCCTGCTATGGGCCTCACAAAGTAATTAGCGGGGCCATCGGCCTCATAAAAAGCATCGAATCTTCTTCACACTTTTACTTACCGTCTGTTCGCCAAACCAACCAACAGTATATGGAGCACAAACAACTTCCGACATGTTTAGCCCTCTCTTATTAATCGATTCGATAAACAGACCATATTTTAGCGGCAATAGATTGGCGGCTTTTTGTTCATCGACATTCAGTATAGGGTACCCAAATCCGCAGTGAACTTTATCAGAAATTATTGAAGTTATCGATAAGTCTACCACAAATTCGCGAACGCGTTTATCAAGTCGAGTAACAAAAAGAGCTCGACGAGGCAAGGTTTAGGAAGGGGAATTCGACAGCCATGAAAGAACAGCGGGTTTGTCTGGTTTGTCCAAGCCTACATGCTGGAATGATAAGTTGCATGTGTTTCGAGTTAGGGTATGAGTTTTGGACTATGGTTTGAACCTGTGTGAGCTCGCTTGGGCTTAGAGGGTCTAGTGGGTGAGGTTTATTTTCTCTCGAGATTGGTGATACAAAGAAGATGATGGAGAGTACAAACAAGGATGATAGTTTCAGCGTTGAAGCCATTGCTCTACTACGAAAAAACCCCTGAGCTTTGTTGATTTTAAACTAGCATTTGGGCAAGCTAATTAAATAGCATGAGAAAACTTTCAACGGTGACACGTGTGATTTTTTGACTGGTTGTTTGCATTATGTAGACCGGACATAGGTCCATATGTATAATAATGATCACAATTTCAAGATATGATTTTTTTTTTTTTATTCTTAAACCTCGACAAGTATAAATTTTATTTGAAGATTTGCGACCTCTCGAGTTGGTTTAATTTTTACCTTTGGAATTTGGGATTCTCCTGATAAATCGAAATAGTGGGAATGTGAAAATAAAAACTAACAAAAATAAAATACATATAAATTTACTTAATTTGACATAAATTATTTACATTTACAAACTATTGCAGATTTTTATTATAAGAAAATATTTTACAAGTATTCATACATATTCAAATTCACAACCCAAATTCTAAATATAATTAAAAAAAAATTCTCTTATACAAAAACTCTCACAAACTTAGTTTTAAGTTTTCTTTTAAAATCTCAATTATTTCCTGTCACTCTCTTTTTGGGATAATTAAAATAAAGTGAACTATTTACTATATATAATTATAGATTTGCTTATTTGTTAAATTGGTTGTCAAAAAAATGCAGCTACCAATGGGTAGGAAACTTCGTTTCCTACCATTCTTGAATTTTAGATTGCACACCAAGTTTAACTTTTAACAATCTCCCACTTGAAGACTGATTTCAATTTGTCTTCACACCTTAATCAATGCAGCAGTTCTTGTTCATCTTATTATTCATGCAATCCAACTAAAGCTAAACATAGCTTCAGTTTATCAATAGTCACGTTCTTTGTTAACATGTCCGCCAGATTTTGACTTCCACATATCTTCTTAAGTTTCAAAATCCCATCTTCCAGAAATGATCAGATAAAATGATACCGCACTTGTATATGCTTTATTATGGTGTGAAAAGACGGATTTTTTGCTAAGTGAATTGGACTTTGATTATCGCAATACAAGATATAGTCTTCTTGTTTCTTGCCCAATTCCTCCAAAAAAAAATTGTAGCCAAATCATCTCTTTGTTGGCTTCCTTTTTTGTGACATATTCAGCTTTAATTGTGGAGAGAGCAATAATCTTTTGTAGTTAAGAAACCCAACTCATTGTTGTACCTCTTAAACTATAAACGTACCCGGTAGTGCTCTTTCTGTTCTTAATATTTTCGGTTAAGTCAGCATCTACATAGCTTGTCAGTGTCATATCTCTACCTTTAAAACAAAGTGCTTTGTCTGTGGTACCCAAAAGATATCTAAAGATCCATTTGAGTACTTCTCGTAATATCTTACCTGGATTGTTCATGTATCTACTAACAACTCTCACTGCTTAAGCAATGTTTGGTCTGGTACAAACTATTGCATACATCAAACTTTCACTTATTAAGGCATATAAGATCTTCATCATTTGTGTATGCTTTTCTTTTGTTGATGGTGATTATTGTTTGGAGAGTCTGAAATGAACACTTAAAGGTGTACTCACTGGTTTAGCATTCTGCATGTTGAATCTGGAAAGTAATTTATTAATGTACGCAGTTTGTGATAGCATCAAAGTCCTTGACTCCATGTCTCTTTTAATCCTCATTCCAAGAATCTACTTTGTAGCGCCAAAATTTTTCATTGCAAATTGTTTCAACAATTCCTGCTTCAAGTTGATAATATCTTGCATATTTG
Organism: Melia azedarach; assembly: GCA_028052125.1. Taxonomy (NCBI): domain Eukaryota; kingdom Viridiplantae; phylum Streptophyta; class Magnoliopsida; order Sapindales; family Meliaceae; genus Melia; species Melia azedarach. The sequence continues at coordinate 2,958,170 of CM051396.1, read as the reverse complement.
AACCTACAACAAGTATGCCATCTACATACAAAAATAGAATAATAAAGCTATCGTCGAACTTCTTGATATAGCAACAATGATCTACTTAGCATCTTGTAAAACTGCTACTACTCACGAAGCTATCAAACTTCTTATACCATTATCTAAGAGCTTGTTTTAAGTCGTACAAGCTTTTCTTCAACTTACATATCATGCTTTCTTTGCCTCCTTCCATGAAGCCTTCTGGTTGTTTCATATAAATCTCTTTCTCCAAATCACCATGAAGGAAATCTATTTTTACATCTAACTGCTCAAGATGTAAATTTTCTATAACTACAATTTTCAATACTAATCTGATGATAGTTAGCTTTACAATTTGAGAGAATATTTCAGTGTAGTCAATACCTTCCTTTTGTTGAAAGCCTTTAACAACCAATCTTGCTTTGTAGCGTTTGCTTCCACCACGTTCTTCTTTGATATTGAAAACCTACTTGTTATGTAAAGATTTCTTGCCTTTGGGTAGTTCAGCTAGTTCCCACGTCTCACTTGAATTAAGTGAGTTTATTTCATCTTTCATGACAGACTCTCACTTGACTGAATCTTTCACTTACATAGCTTTATTATAACATTATAGTTCTCCACTGTCAGTCAGCAATAAATAGTATACGGAAGGTGAATAGCGCTGGATTGGTTTAGAAATTCTAAAGGAACACCTTAATCTTACCCTATTTGGTTCTTCTTGAATTGATTCAGGACTAATCTGGATATCATTTCTATAAATCTCTTTTAACTCAACAAATTTCTTTGCTTCAACATTTGAACTAGAAGTGTTTGGTTTTGCAGCTAACCTGTCTTTGTACTTGACATTCACATTGAATATAATATCTCTACTTCTGATGATCTTCCGATTTTCTTAATCCCAAAATCGGTAACTAAACTTATCACCACCATATCTAACAAAGACACATTTCTTAAACTTCAAATCTAATTTATTTCTTTCAGTAGAATCAATGTGCACATAAGAGATACAACCAAATACTTTTAAGTATGAAAGATTTACCTATTTTTTGCTCTAAAATTCCTCTAGTATTCTACCATTCAAAGATATTGAGGGCCCACAGTTGACTAAATAAGTTGCAGTGTTGATAAATTCAGCCCACAACATTTGGGATAAGCAAGCATGTATCCTCATACTTCTATCACGTTCATTCAAAATTCTGCTCATGCGCTCCGCTACACTATTCTACTGTGTTGTCATAGGAACTGTTTTCTCTATCTTGATCCCGTTGTTTGTACAAAAATCTCTGAATCTGCTGTCTTTGTATTCTCCTCTATAGCAAACCACAATCGCTTGACTTTCAAACCTGTTTTATTTTCCACCATGGCTTTCCATTTTCTGAATGTGTCAAAAAATTTTGATTTCTTCTTCAAAAAATAAACCCACACGTTCCTTACACAATCATCGATGAAGGTGACATAATATAATGAGCTTGCAAGAGATAAAATCGGACATGGTCCCTGATAAGTGTCTAAAAGTGTGTTATTTATATATATTTTAGAAGACACTATTACATACTATTTAATTTAAAGTCCCTATTTGTGCAAAAATTATGAATTTCATTGGCACAACTTTAATTTGCATGTTTTTATGATTTAAATCTCAATTACATGTAAATATGTATAATTATATAAGTTGACATGTATATAATACTTATGTAAAATAGTAATGTAGTGTATTTTATACATAGGTGAAAGGTGGCCAAGTTGTAATTGAAAAAAAATGGTCAACATCATATTTCCTATTTGAAGCACTAATTAGTTAAATGGTCATATCTTTGTCTACCCACTTCCAAATATAATGATTTTTGTTTCAAATGGAAGCTGACTCAATTTTTCATAATTTATTTTCAGATGTCATTTTCGATTTTGAAATGATTTACCACCAGATGTTTGAGGCATTACAACAAAACGTGGCCTACCATTTGAAGCCTGGACCTGTGCATATCCTTCGGTATTTTGGACCTAACTCTCTCCACAATGCTCCAATTGGGTTGATTCTTGATTCAAATGAATCTGGAAAGAGACAGCTACAACTTTCATGTTATGGAAAAATTCCAATTCGTGCATCTGGGTGGTTGAAAATAATTATCATTTAAACAATAGCTGTCAACGTTTCGATTTGAACATGCCTTAATATTTTAAGTGTAACTTTCACTACATAGGTCCAAATACCATGATTCATGAAGCATTGGAAAGATTACTCATGGGGCCATATCTTTGAAGAAGAAACATTTCTCTAATTCGGAGTGGAAGACAGTCAAACGTGCTTCGCAATGTGGACGATAATGCTATGATGAAACCTGCCACTTACTTGCATTCACATGTGCGAATTCTCCTTTACCTTGCCTATATAAACCTTGGTTTTGAAAGCTTAAAAGGAAAAAGGAGGAGCTTGTATTCTCAAAAACACTTTCATTTCTTCTTCTTCATATTTTCTTTACTCCATGTATTTCTAATTTCGTAATTAGGGCAAAGGGTGAACTTTTGTGGTTGTATAGTATTGTTCTTTGATCCTTTAGTTTGTTCTTCATTGTCAACTTTCCTTTTGAGTGAGTACTATATTTTGCAAGTATTTTGGTTTGTTAGAAACCTTGATTCATTGTTAACTAAGGGTACATTGAATGCTTGAATGTTTTCTACATATCAAGAGCAAGGCAACCTATGGTTTTTCACTTCAATTCAAAGGTAAGTCTTTTAGTTTCTTTGTGCTTAAATGTTATCCATCCTCCAATTAAGGTTATTTCTTATTTGAATCTTAATTGTGTATAAAAAAAAAGGATCAAGAATAATTTCTATACATATCATTAAAATGGATCCCTAATGCCCTAATATTCAATAATAATTAATTTCAAGTTAATAATCAAAATTTCAATCTACTTTCGCAATATTTGGACTTTGAACTTTGGACTTTGAACTTTGGACTTGTGGACTTAGTATAACCAATTCCCTGAGGACCGACACTCGGACTTCCGAATCTTTATTACTTGACAAACCTACGCTTGGGTATTACAACCTAAAAATTGTAGCAAGTTTTTGGCGCCGTTGCCGGGGAATTTCGGCTTGTATAAAGTTTACTTGTTCTAATTTTATTTTCTTTTATTTTACTAACTCTAACTCTAACATCTAACACTAACATCTAATTTCTAACACTAACTCTAACATTTAACTTTTAACTCTAACATTTATTTTGTTATTTATATTTCTTGCTTTTATTTAATTGGGAGGCTCAGCCGCCCATTTGTATTTTTTTTTTTTCTCTTGTCTTTAAATTAATGTTGTATTATAATTATAAGATTAGTTTACGTGTTTCTTTTGTTTAATATAATGGTTGGTTCTACCACCTAATTTTTATTTTGTTAGTTCCTATATTATCATTTTATAATTGTCTTATTTTATTTTTATCAAGAGGAAGGTTATACCGCTTCTTTTCTTTTTATTTATATTATTGTTCTAACGTTTTTTTTATTTATTATTATTGTTGTTGTTAAATTTTATCTTATCTAATTTATGCTTGGGTGGTATCGTGATCCTTACTCGCATCGTTTGGTGAAAGGTAATTCTGAAACCTTCTTTGGTCATTTATTTGATTCATCTACACATTCACACACATCAAACACCATGGCTGAAAATGAAAGTATACACGGTGAAAATGAAAATCTACATGTTCGAACTATGCGTGATTACTTGCAACCTCCTCGAAATTCATCTCCTTCATGCTTTATTTTTCCTATTAATGCAAATAATTTCAATTTTAAGCCTGGTATGATTCCTTTGCTTCCTAATTTCCATGGCTTAGAGTCTGAAAGTCCATATTTGCACCTAAAAGAATTTGAGGAAGTATGTGCCACATTTATTGATCAAACATGTAGTGAAGATTTAATTAGGCTAAAATTGTTTCCTTTTTCTTTAAAAGATAAAGCGAAAACGTGGCTTAATTCATTGAGACCTAGATCCATAGGTACATGGCAAGAAATGCAAACTGAGTTCTTAAAGAAATTTTTTCCAACACATAAAACGAATGCTTTCAAGAGACAAATCCAAAACTTTTGTCAAAAAATGAATGAAACTTATTTTCAATGTTTGGAAAGATTTAAGGACTTGTTAAATTCATGCCCACACCATGGTTTTGAAAAGTGGCGAACGATAAGTTTCTTTTATGAAGGGTTAACACCAGAGACAAAACAATTTGTTGAAACAATGTGTAATGGTGAATTTTTAGATAAAGATCCTGAAGAAGCTTTAGAGTATTTAGATCATTTGGCTGAAAACTCTCAATCTTGGCAAACCACTAGTTCTTCAGAAAATTCAATAAGATCTAATCTTGCTAGTTCTAGTGGAGGCAAATATACTTTGAGTCAAGAAGATGATTTAAGTGCTAGAGTTGCTAATTTGACTAGAAAGATCGAAGCCATGGAATTAAGGAAAGTAAAAGAAGTCAAATCTGTGCTTAATGATGAAGTGTGTGGAATTTGTGAAATCATGGGACATTGCACTCAAGATTGCCCAAATGTTCCAATTTTTAAAGAAATGTTTCATGACCAAGCAAATTCTATGAATACTTTCAAAAAGACTTTTCCAACTCATTCTCCATATTCTGAAACGTACAATCCTGGGTGGAGAAATCATCCAAATTTTAGTTGGAAAAATGAGCATAATGTCCATCCACCTCCCCAAAGACCCTCAAATTTTCCTCCATATCGTTCATCACATTCAAAAACCCTTGAGGAAACTTTGCAAGCATTCATGCAAGGGCAAACAAGCATAAACAATCAAACATCACAAGCCATTAATGACATTAAGAATACACTTTCAAAATTGACTTCATCTTTGAGTGTTCAAGAGAAAGGTAAATTTCCTGCCCAACCACAACCAAATCCTGTAAGTCAATTTAATGTCAATAATTCTGATTCAAGTGGTACACATCCTGAGAATGCCAATTCAATCACAACTCTTCGAAGTGGTAAGATCATTGATAAAACCATTCCATTGAAGGTAAATGATTCTAATGAACCATCAAAATCAATTGTTGATAAAAAGAATGATGAGCCTAAGTTGTGTGATGTTGAAAAATGCCCTATTCCTGCCCCTTTTCCTCAAAGACTTCAACCAATCAAAAAGCTGAATCATAACTCTGAAATTTTTGAACTTTTCAAGCAAGTTAAAATCAACATTCCTTTGTTAGATGCAATTAAGCAAGTTCCTTCTTATGCTAAATTCTTGAAAGATTTGTGCACAGTTAAAAGGAAGCTTAATGTGCAAAAGAAAGCTTTTTTGACTGAGAATGTTAGTTCCATCATTCAACAAAACACTCCACCAAAATACAAAGATCCTGGTTGTCCAACAATTTCTTGTGTGATTGGAAACTTTAGGATAGAACGTGCTTTGCTTGATCTTGGTGCAAGTGTTAATCTTTTGCCTTATTCTGTGTATGAGCAATTAGGTTTAGGTGAGCTTAAACCTACTTCAATAACACTTCAACTTGCTGATCGTTCTGTGAAAATGCCAAGAGGAATAATTGAGGATGTGTTGGTCCAAATAGATAAATTTTACTTTCCAGTCGATTTTATTGTTTTGGATACACAACCTGTCCTTAATTCAACCACTCAAATTCCTGTTATTCTTGGTCGTCCATTTCTTGCAACGTCTAATGCATTAATTAATTGTAGAAATGGTGTTTTAAAACTTTCTTTTGGAAACATGACATTGGAATTAAATGTTTTTAACATTTGTAAACAACCTGGGCATGACATTGAAAATCACGAGGTAGATTTCATTGAAGAACTTGTTCATGATCATTTTCCTATCTCTTCATTTTCTGACTCTTTGGAAGTTTGTTTGACTAGTTCTACTCAATTTGAATTTGATAAAAATTCTGAAGTTTCACATATTTGTTCTTTGTTTGATTCTTTGCAAGTGGCAAACGAAGATGGTTGGAAACCCAAATTCGAAGAATTACCACAATGTGATGATGCGCTTGTGCCATCAAGTGTTCAACCGCCAAAGCTGGATTTGAAACCGCTACCATCCGATCTCAAATATGCTTACTTGGGTACAAATGAAACATTTCCGGTGATAATTTCTTCCAAACTCAATGATCTTCAAGAACATAAATTGTTAGAAATTTTGAGATTGCATAAACATGCCTTAGGATGGACCATAGCTGATATAAAAGGAATTAGTCCATTGATTTGCACGCATAAGATATATTTGGAAGATAATGCCAAACCATCTAGGCAAATGCAACGAAGACTAAATCCTAATATGAAAGATGTAGTGAGAAATGAAGTTCTCAAGCTCTTAGATGTAGGAATCATTTATCCTATTTCTGATAGCACATGGGTCAGTCCTACTCAAGTTGTACCTAAGAAATCTGGAGTCACTGTAGTCAAGAATGAAAATAATGAATTAATTCCAACTAGAACCACTGCTGGTTGGAGAATGTGCATTGACTATAGGAAATTGAACTCAATGACTAGGAAAGATCACTTCCCTTTACCATTCATGGATCAAATCTTAGAAAGGGTAGCGGGACATGAATTTTATTGTTTCCTAGACGGGTATTCTGGGTATAATCAAATTGAAATTGCACCTGAAGATCAAGAAAAGACCACATTCACATGTCCATTCGGTACATTTGCATATCGAAGAATGCCTTTTGGTTTATGTAATGCACCGGCCACATTTCAAAGATGCATGCTTAGCATTTTTAGTGATATGGTTGAACGTTTTCTCGAAGTTTTCATGGATGATTTTTCTGTATTTGGTGATTCATTTGATGATTGTTTGTCTAAATTGCAAAAAGTTTTGATTAGATGTAAAGAAAAGAATCTTGTGCTTAATTGGGAAAAATGTCATTTTATGGTCACACATGGTATTGTACTTGGTCATATTGTCTCATCAAAAGGAATTGAAGTAGATAGAGCTAAAATTGAACTGATTGCCAATTTACCCATTCCTAAGTCAGTAAAAGATGTTAGATCATTTTTAGGACATGCTGGTTTTTATAGGAGATTTATCAAAAACTTTAGTGTTATATCAAAACCATTGTGTAATCTCCTATCAAAGGACACGCTTTTTGAGTGGACTGAATCATGTCAAGAAGCTTTTGTTAAACTTAAAAGCATGCTAACATCTGCTCCTATCATGCAACCTCCAGATTGGACTTTGCCTTTTGAAATCATGTGTGATGCTAGTGATTATGCTGTTGGAGCTGTTTTAGGACAACGAAAAGATAAGAAACCTTATGTAATTTACTATGCTAGTAAAACCTTGAATAGTGCTCAAGTGAATTATTCTACCACCGAGAAGGAATTACTTGCAGTAGTATTTGCATTGGATAAATTTAGATCTTATCTTGTTGGCTCACCAATTGTTGTTTTTAGTGATCATGCAGCATTAAAATATCTTCTCTCAAAAAAGGATGCGAAACCTAGACTCATTAGATGGATCCTGTTACTCCAAGAATTTGATCTCACAATTCAAGATAAAAAAGGAGTACAAAATGTGGTTGCTGATCACTTGTCTAGACTTGTATTTGATGAATCATCTGAGACTACACCAATAAATGACATGTTTCCAGACGAGCAACTTTTTAGCGTTTCTAATTTACCCTGGTTTGCTGATATTGCTAATTTTCTTGTTACAGGACAAATCCCATCTCATTGGAATTCACAGGACAAGAAGAAATTTCTTTCTCAGGTACATAATTTCTTTTGGGATGACCCTTATCTTTTTAAATATTGCCCTGACCAAATTATAAGAAGATGTGTGCCTGATAATGAAATTCAAAGAATTATTTCTTTTTCTCATTCTGAAGCATGTGGTGGTCATTTTTCTGCAAAGAAAACTACTGCCAAAATTTTACAATGTGGATTTTATTGGCCTACTCTTTTTAAAGACACCTATGAATTTTGTAAGGCATGTGACCGTTGTCAAAAGTTAGGAGGGATAACCCGTAGAAATATGATGCCATTGAACCCTATTTTGATTATTGAAATTTTTGATTGTTGGGGTATTGATTTTATGGGTCCATTTCCACCCTCTTTTGGTTACTTGTACATATTAGTTGGTGTTGATTATGTTTCCAAATGGATTGAGGCCATTCCTTGTAAAAACAATGACCACAAGATTGTCTTGAAATTTTTGAAAGAAAACATTTTTTCAAGATTTGGGATACCTCGTGCAATAATAAGTGATGGGGGTTTACACTTTTGTAATAGACCTTTCGAAAATTTAATGAAAAAATATGGAATTACTCACAAAGTGTCTACTCCTTATCACCCACAAACAAGCGGACAAGTTGAACTTGCAAATAGGGAAATCAAACACATTTTGGAAAAGTCTGTAAATCCAAATCGTAAAGATTGGTCTTTAAGATTAATTGATGCACTTTGGGCTTATCGTACTGCATTCAAATCACCACTTGGAATGTCTCCCTATAGAATTGTTTTTGGAAAAGCTTGTCATTTGCCTGTTGAATTGGAACATAAAGCATTTTGGGCCATTAAGATGTTTAATTTCAATTTAGACAAGGCAAATTCATTAAGAAAACTTCAATTGAATGAACTGGAAGAAATTAGAAATGAAGCCTATGAAAATTCTCGAATTTATAAGGAACGAATGAAGGTATTTCATGATAAAAATATTGTTCGAAAAATTGTTAAACCTTCACAAAAAGTTCTATTATATAATTCGAAATTGCACTTGTTTCCTGGAAAACTTCGTTCCAAATGGAGTGGACCTTTTATTGTTAAAACTGTTTATCCTCACGGTGCAGTGGAAATTGAAGATCCCAAAAATGGTAATGTTTTCAAGGTTAATGGACATCGTTTGAAGCCATTTTTTGAGAATTTCAATAATGAACGAGAGTCTACCACTTTGAATGAGCCTGTGTACAACATTTGATACTTGTTTGTATTTATTGTTATTTGTGTGTTGTCTTTCTTTCTTTGTTGGTTTTCTTTCTCTGCAGTTGTTTCCCGGTCAAGTGGCGGATAACGGTACTCCGTGACTCTTTACGTCGGTTAATTCAGTTTCCCAAAATAACTGAAACAAAAAAGAAAAAAAAAAAACACTTTCTTCTCCTTCTTTTACTTTCCATGCTTTTCACAATGGATGATATAGTTTCTAATTTGTTAAAATATTTTCCTTCTTTTCCTAGATATGCTTTATTGAAAATTTACCAAGCCAGGTGCGAAAGGTTAAGAATGCTCATGCTTAAAGGAATTCCTGAAGATATACGTTGGATAATTGAAGCAAAAGTTCGATTAGAAGGTGAATTTTCTAATACATTTGTTTCACGTATGCCTGGGCTAGGTAAGAGTTCTTTTGCAAAGAAACGAAGAGCAAAAAGGTTACAAGTTTGTTATAAATGTGCACGTTGGACTTGTAATGCACGTTGTCGTTCTATAGGAATGGTGTCTATAAATCGAGAAGATAAAATACAATTCATAAAGGATGGACTGAGTAGAGAGTCTTTGGATAACATTCTATTGACTCTTGAGACGCATCCTAGTGGATATGTTCAACGTGAAATTCTTAATTTACACACACAATTCCAAAAAGAACGTGGTCGTTATAGTCTTGGGAATCTGACTTTAAAAGACCCTGTTTGCCAATTTATAAGAAAATTGGATGGGAAGCCAATCCTCGACCCATAGAGGGCGTTTAAGCCGTTACTAGACGTAAAACTAGAGGAAGATGTGAGCCACAATCACAACTATTTGTAAATATTAATTTTTTTTATTTTGTATGTTATTAGTTAGTTGTTTTTGCTTTCTTTCTTTCTTTGTTTGTTTTATTTTTCTTGGAGACCACAACATCAAGAGTACAAGCCTCTTCAACTTTTCAGGTAATATCTATACCCTTCTTTTATTTTTATCCTTTAACATTGAGGACAATGCTTAATTTAAGTTGGGGGGTAAGGTATCTTCTTCTCTTTACATATTCTTCTCTTTACATTCTTATAAAAAAAAAAAAATTCATTTTCAAGTTTTGTTTTGAATTTTATCATTTAAGTAGACAATTGTCACACCATGTTTCCTAAATTATTTGTTCGAGTTAGCAATAAATGAGGAAACTAGAGTTTGAAGAGTGAAATAAATCTAATTATTGGAAGAATTGCATGCCAAGTAATTTTGTTCCAAGTGAGTTTCGAGCCTATTATTTTTCCTTGGAGAATACCCTTCTTGGCCCACAATTTGTGCATAACCTTGATATTGATATTGATCTCTTGGATTTTCAACTAATACTTAAAAAAAAAAATGTGTTGCTATATTAGAAAGCCCATTAAGCTAGTTGATATGGATAGCTATTTTATTTCTTGAAAAATGATAGAAGGCATTCTTTGATCCGTTTGAGCCTTTCAAGCCTACCTTTTTATGTGTTTTCCCTTAGTAAGCCCTTTGAGCCATTAAATAAAAAAAAAAATCATTTCTTATCCTATTTACCACATCCAATTCTACTTTTGGATTTCTAACCTATTTCTTTTTGTTATCTACTACCATTTTATGTTTGAGAAGAGTTTACATTTCAAAGAAAAAGATGGTGAAAAAAAAAATGAAGAAGTGTTCAAATATATTTATATATCATTGTTTAAAAAATAGAAAAGAAAATAAAAAAATAAAAGTATATAAATTGTTATTCCTTTGTTAGAAAAAAAAAGAAACGAAAAAAAAAGAAAAAAAAAAGAAAAAAAAAGAAGTTATTGATGCACCATCTTATTATGCTTAAGATATCTATTTTCTCGAACATATGATTTTGTGTACTCTTATCTCATTTTCTTTTTAGCCTTGTCTTAATCCTGCATTATATCCTAATAAAAGACCTTCTTGATTTTAAGAAATTTTAGTTTGAAATAGATGCTAGTAATAAGGGATGAATATAATATAGTATATATAAAAAAAAAAGAAAAAAAAAGGAGATATTGAGGTATTTTGTTGATTATTCATTTTGATCATTTATCTTTATCCAAAATTTGAGGCCTATATTTTCTTTCAATTGGGATGAGAAATTTGAGTTGTCATTGTTTTATTCTCACTATTCCTTATTAAATTAGTGACATTATTCTTAACTTCATGGGGTATATTTTCTTTTAAAATGTCATTAACATTTGTGATTAGGGGATTGGCATGTGTTCTAACAATAATTTGATTTATGTAACTTTGATGACAAATGTTTTCTTATACTTCTCTAACTTAGACATATAATTGTAGATGATATGGAAATGATTTTTGTCTTACCTCAGTTTTTGTTTATTTTCTTGTAAAATATATATATTTTTTTGAGTGAGTAAAAAAAAAAAAATAAAAAATTGTTTACTACATAATTTGCTAGGGACTAGCAAAATGTTAGTTGGGGGGTGTGATAAGTGTCTAAAAGTGTGTTATTTATATATATTTTAGAAGACACTATTACATACTATTTAATTTAAAGTCCCTATTTGTGCAAAAATTATGAATTTCATTGGCACAACTTTAATTTGCATGTTTTTATGATTTAAATCTCAATTACATGTAAATATGTATAATTATATAAGTTGACATGTATATAATACTTATGTAAAATAGTAATGTAGTGTATTTTATACATAGGTGAAAGGTGGCCAAGTTGTAATTGAAAAAAAATGGTCAACATCATATTTCCTATTTGAAGCACTAATTAGTTAAATGGTCATATCTTTGTCTACCCACTTCCAAATATAATGATTTTTGTTTCAAATGGAAGCTGACTCAATTTTTCATAATTTATTTTCAGATGTCATTTTCGATTTTGAAATGATTTACCACCAGATGTTTGAGGCATTACAACAAAACGTGGCCTACCATTTGAAGCCTGGACCTGTGCATATCCTTCGGTATTTTGGACCTAACTCTCTCCACAATGCTCCAATTGGGTTTATTCTTGATTCAAATGAATCTGGAAAGAGACAGCTACAACTTTCATGTTATGGAAAAATTCCAATTCGTGCATCTGGGTGGTTGAAAATAATTATCATTTAAACAGTAGCTGTCAACGTTTCGATTTGAACATGCCTTAATATTTTAAGTGTAACTTTCACTACATAGGTCCAAATACCATGATTCATGAAGCATTGGAAAGATTACTCATGGGGCCATATCTTTGAAGAAGAAACATTTCTCTAATTCGGAGTGGAAGACAGTCAAACGTGCTTCGCAATGTGGACGATAATGCTATGATGAAACCTGCCACTTACTTGCATTCACATGTGCGAATTCTCCTTTACCTTGCCTATATAAACCTTGGTTTTGAAAGCTTAAAAGGAAAAAGGAGGAGCTTGTATTCTCAAAAACACTTTCATTTCTTCTTCTTCATATTTTCTTTACTCCATGTATTTCTAATTTCGTAATTAGGGCAAAGGGTGAACTTTTGTGGTTGTATAGTATTGTTCTTTGATCCTTTAGTTTGTTCTTCATTGTCAACTTTCCTTTTGAGTGAGTACTATATTTTGCAAGTATTTTGGTTTGTTAGAAACCTTGATTCATTGTTAACTAAGGGTACATTGAATGCTTGGATGTTTTCTACATATCAAGAGCAAGGCAACCTATGGTTTTTCACTTCAATTCAAAGGTAAGTCTTTTAGTTTCTTTGTGCTTAAATGTTATCCATCCTCCAATTAAGGTTATTTCTTATTTGAATCTTAATTGTGTATAAAAAAAAAGGATCAAGAATAATTTCTATACATATCATTAAAATGGATCCCTAATGCCCTAATATTCAATAATAATTAATTTCAAGTTAATAATCAAAATTTCAATCTACTTTCGCAATATTTGGACTTTGAACTTTGGACTTTGAACTTTGGACTTGTGGACTTAGTATAACCAATTCCCTGAGGACCGACACTCGGACTTCCGAATCTTTATTACTTGACAAACCTACGCTTGGGTATTACAACCTAAAAATTGTAGCAGTCCCCACGCATTGGTATGTACCAACTTTACTTTCTCTGCTCTAGGTGGCTTGCCAATCTTTACAAAGCTAACTTTCTTTTGTTTGCCAAAAATGCAATCCTTACTTAGGCTAACATCTATACTTTTTAAATCTTGTAGTTTTCCTTTTGACATAAGTGTATTCATCCCTTTCTTACTCATATGACCAAGCCTTTGGTGCTATAAGTTTAATTTTCCATTACCATCTGCAACTGCAATGATATTTTTTAAATTTGAGGTTACATAAAGAGTACCATTTTTCTTACCACTAGCAATGACGAATGCTCCTTTAGTAATCTTTCATCCATAGTCTGAAAAAGGTTGTACAATAACCTTCTCTATTAAGTTGTCCTACTGAGATCAAATTCATTTTTAGGTTAGGAATATATCTAACTCCTTACAACTTCCATGTAGTCCAATTTGGCAATTTTACTCGTACATCTTTTTTTCCCACAATCTTTAAGGTTTCATCATCGGTTAGATAAACCTTCCCGAAATCACAACTGACATAGTTCTCCATGATTTCTCAACATGAGGTAGAATGGAAAGATGTCCCCAAATCCACTATCCAAGATTTAATTGGACTATTGGTGCTTAGAATCATAGCGTCATCTGCTTCCTTGGTCACATTGGCAGATTCTTGCATATCAATGTCTTTTTTTGGTGCTCAACACTCTTTTTTAAAGTGACCTTTCCTGCCACAATTGTAGCAGACCAAATCTTTCTTTCTTAATCTAGATTTGCCTCGCCTATATTTTGATCTTTTGTAGTTTAAATTTTTGTCAAAAGTTCTCTCTCTAAACTCCGTGTGCAAAGCTGAAGAGGTTGATACTTCACTTGATTTTTTTCACTGAATTTCTTCACTCAATACTAGATCCCGAACATCATCAAATTTTAATTTTTTATTTTCCAATGAACTACTAACTGCTGTAACTATAGTATTCCAACTGTCTGGTAGAAATGATAAAAGAATCAAAGCTTGAACTTCATCATCAAATTCAATTTCCATCGAACTGAACTGTGTTGTGATTGTGTTAAGTTCATTTAGATGTTGAGCCACCGATGCTCCTTCCGCCATCCGTAAATTAAATAATCATCTCATCAAATGCACTTTATTTGAGGCCAAAGGCTTCTCGTACATATTGAAAAAAGCAACCATAAGACTCGTTGTAGTTTTTTCCGTTGCTATGTTGTAGGCAACATTGCAAGATAACATCAATCAAATAACTCCAAGGGTTTGTCTTTCAAAAAGAGCCCAATCTTTATCTTTCATGCCCTCTGGTTTCTTTCCTAAGAGAGGTTCACGTAGCTTTTTCTGGTATAGAGAGTCTTCAATCTGCATCTTTCAAAAGCCAAAGTTAGTGCCATTGAACTTTTCAATTTTCATCTTTTCTTCATCTACAGTCATCGATCCCACTCAAATTCGACTTCTTCTATATCATTTTTTACTATTTCTACAAACCACCGTATATTAAAACACCTTGTTGATGAACCTGTAAAATATCATTGTTCACCTATATTTACTGTTCATGCATACAATGTTCACGTATATCACTGTTTAAATGAATAGTACTCCTGCAGAAAAAATCTAACAGAAGATTAATTTGTCACAACTAGAGGTCTGATACTAGTTATTGAATTTGGGGATTCTCCTAGTAAATCGAATTAACGAGAATGCGAAAATAAAAAATGAAAAAATAAAACACACAAATTTACGTGATTCGGAATAAATTGCCTACATCCACATACTTATATAGATCTTCACTATATGAAAATATTTTACAAGTATTCACAAATAGTTAAACTCACAACTCAAATCCCAAATACACCCAAGAAAAATTTTTTTTCTCTAAAAGAAAAAAACCTCTCACAAGCTTAGTTTTAACCTTTCCTCTAAAATCTCTCTTACTTTCTGTCACTCTCTTTTTAGGAAAATTAAAATAAAGTGAAATCCTTTACTATATATGGTTGTAGGTTTGCCTATTTATCAAATTGGTTGTAAAAAATATGCAACTATCAAATATAACTTTGTCAAACAAAGCAAGCTGCCAATGCGTAAAAAACTTGGTTTCCTACCATTCTTGAATTTTAGATTACATACTAAATTTGACCTTTAATAACCTTTTCCTTCCTTGTTTCTTTTACCCTTTTATTCACAAAATACGATTATGATTCATTTTTATATAAACATTTGTGAGTAAAATATATCAATTCTTAAGTGGCCGATTGTTGATTTGAAAATTTGAGTTTTCTTTTTCTTTTGGTCCTTGAATTTTAATAAATTTCACTAATTTTATTAATTTATTTTTTCAAAATTTAAAGTCATGTTTATACGCGTGCTTATGTTTCTAATCCAATTTTGAAGAAAAATCAAAATACTATCCATCTCCAAAAATTGCTAGAAAGTACAGGATTATAATAATAGAACCAAAAATTAATTTGAATTTTTAAATTCTAGACTACGCACCAATTAGTGACAACTTTATTAATAAAGAAGTCAATATATAGATAGCAATTTTATGATCTATTTTGGCCGACAAGATTTACCGCAAATGAACAGAATACGGGGAATAGGCCACAATTGTGCAACATACGTTAGGTTAGGTTAGGTTAATTTGTTTCCGAAGCAATCATTTCGGCTGTTTTGCCACAAGTACTTGTGATTAAGTTTGTTTAGTTTGGTCTGTCCCTGGCTTCACTTCTGTTAGACTCGTGCAGGACTTCTTTCATGTTTATCCTACAGCACTAGGTTTTCATCGATCCAAACAAACAGAAAATCTGCATACGTGGGCAGCCCATGAGGATGATTTAATTAGCAGTAAATAGTTTATTTTATTTTATGTCTTCATTTAACTCACATAGTCATATACTATTAATTAAAAAATTACTGTCATATATATATATGACGTTGGTTCTAATGGGCCTTAGTTCCCTATCTCGTTCTATCATCTTAATGGACTAAAGCACGCGGCAATCGATGTACATCTTAAGAAAAATTGCTAAACATTAAACATATATATATATATATATAT
Source organism: Melia azedarach (assembly GCA_028052125.1). Taxonomy (NCBI): domain Eukaryota; kingdom Viridiplantae; phylum Streptophyta; class Magnoliopsida; order Sapindales; family Meliaceae; genus Melia; species Melia azedarach. The sequence continues at coordinate 2,942,149 of CM051396.1, read as the reverse complement.
ATATATATATATTATCAATTATAAGCTAAAATTAGCTACACAAAATGAAGAAAACTAGAGAAGCTCTCCCGTGGTGTTTGAAGTTCTTTTAATTAGGTACAATAGCTTTTTTTAGTTTGTTTGACTATAATTAATGTATGCCCAACTCAGAAAATTAATAGTTGGGTTTTGTCTGATAGTATTGTAAGTCAGGTCTTAATTTCTTTTTCTTTTTTTTTTCAAATTAAGGGATATTATTTTTTTTTTTTTAAGTTTGGAATTGTATCACTTAGATAGAAACTATAAAGAATGTATCACTTACCTTTCCTATAATTAATTTGATCGATAATTGACCGTTAAATGTAAGGATAAATATATAAAATATCATTATTTAATGTTTGGTATTTTGTCTAAAGAAGAAAATTTTACTTTCCTAAATTCTTATTCAATGAAAGAGAAGTTCGAAAAAAAATTATTTTCTAATCAATTTTATTAATTATATGTATCTCCATACTTTATTTAGATCAAAATTATTTAAAAAATTATTTAAAAAATTATACTTTAAATTAAATTCCTAATTTTCTCATCATTTATTATATTCTATAATTATTTTATTTATTTTAATATTTGAATTAATTAGTACTCAAAATAAGTCAAAAATATATATTAAAAATATATATTTTAAAAAAATAAATAATTAAGGGTATTTAAGTAAATTTATCATTTGAAGTTAGTTGACTAACCCCGTAAGAGAGGTATGTGATACAATTTATATTATTTTTCTCTAAATGACACAAACTCAAATCGCAGAGAAGGAATATGATAATATCCCTTCAAATTAAAGTTAGATCTTAACTTTCGATAAAATGCGTAACTGTGCATGCGAAATTCCCTATCGAATACATATTCCAATGTTCTTATAAAATCAAAAATTATGTTATTATTATTTACACATATTAATTACCAGCTGAAAATGTGGATGGGAAAATAACTACCCTTCATTCTTCCTCATTTTACCAAAAAAATAATAATAATACAAGAGAGCATTCCCAATGCCTTCCTAAAATCCCTAGTTTAATGTCTTTTCATCATTTATCCTCCATTATTATTTTCATTCATTATTTGATGAACATTAATCGTTAAATTCATTGCAAAATATTAATACTGAATTAGGATATAAAAAAAATGAAGTAATTAAAATTTGGACCACCCTTAATTAATTATTTATGTTGTAATATCAAAGTTTAATTATCACATATTTCATTGTGTACAAATTAAATCATTTTTTAACCTATCATTTGATTGCTGTCTTAAAGGAAAGTTTAACCTTGTTGGCCAAATGTAATGATTATAGGTATAATTAGCGTGAAAATATTCGTTTAATACACCTTTCTAATAAATTGTTACTATGTGTACAATATTAATTGTTACATGAATAGTTATTTTAAGTATTAAAAAAACTATTGGCTACTTTCATGCGTCATGTTTTCTCCATTAAATTTATTAAAAAATAATTAAATTATTAATTTTAAGATATATTGTTTTTATTCCTTAAAATTATAAGAAAAATAACTCAAATTTCTCTCTAACATAATGTTATAAAAGTTTGATCCTCTAAATTTGTTGTATTATCTATATATAGTATATATCAAAAAATTATTAATTGAAAATTAATTAATTAATATCCACAAATTCTTTTTAAATATACGCACATATAATAAAAATATATTATAATTGAACTACACAAAATTCTTATTAGTAGAATACAGATAAATAAAATAGTATTACAATGAAAGAATTAAATTAGATATATAGTAAATGGATTTGAGAACTTTGAAGAATTGAGGGCTATCATAAGTTTTTTTTAAAAAGAAAAAGGAAAAAAAAAATGGACGGGTTGAATCTATCATCATCATCATATATGACACCCAAAAACTAAGTAAGGATGATTCTTGGTGCTCATAATTAATCGGCCTGCATGCAAGTATTGAACCCGCCTTGCCCTTGTCCACCAGTACTCTTTCGTTGAGAGAGCAAAAATATTGCACATCATGCTGACGCTACAATTACCTCAGTTACAAGTTGGCATGCCAGTGTGTGGGTTCCATCACGACCATACACGATGAATCACAAGATGGGATCATGCGTTGACACGTGGAAAACAGATATGATATACAGTACAATTGGTGTAACTCAATAGTGCACTAGGGTTATATTGTTTGTTTTTATCATGGTGGGGTTGAAAATTTTTTGATGTTGGAAGAAGATCAATTGATGTTGCTGCTGCTGGCGATGGTGATGGTGATGGTGATGGTGATGGTTATGATGAGTGCATCTGGCATAGCACGCCCTAATTCATCTTTTGAAGCAAGAGAATATTTGATGATTGTTTCCACTGCACGCCCTTTCCTCTCTCTTCGACCAAGATATATGTGAAGATTTTGCACACATTTCTGAAGAAAAGAATAACCAGAATTTTCGGTAATTTGCCACTACACATCAATCATAATCTTTTATCCTTTTCGCTCATCCAAAACCTCTTTTCTTTTCTTTTCTTTTTTGTTTAGTTAATACATTAATAGTGAATTATCATCATGATTATAATGCATGCCCCATCTTTTGTCTATACTTGCCCCATCACATGCATAAATCCTACATGTCAAACTCTCATTGGATTACTCCTCCAAGAATGGATTAATATTTCTAGGGTATTTTCTCATTTTTCAACTCTCTCTACCAATTCATCAATTTCATACACGTAAAATCTCACTACTTCTTCTGCCTGCGCATGCAAATGGTAAAGAGAATCACGTATGTGTGTTGAAACCAATCCCTGATATTATTTGATGGATAAAACAATGAACCCTTGAAGACGACATTTAGATGTACCCCACGCGACAAAATCATCCTAAGAAATCCCATATTGTCTTTCTAATTTTCTTTTCTTTTTTTTTTTTCGCTTTCAAAAATCTAGGAGGATTTTTTGGCTCTCTTGACTCCTACGCAGTAAGCACACCAACTTCGACAGATTTCACAACGCTGCCATACCAAAACCTCATCATGATTCTTTTTCGATTTCCCTGCCACCTTTCCATTTAAATTGCGCACCACCTCTTCTCCTTTCGCCATCACTTAATCTCTCTCTCTCTCTCTCTCTTTCTCTTTCTTTCTTCTTGTTGAGGCAGGCAGCAACCTTCAGTTTGAGCTAGTTATAGTCTACATAGAAAAAAAATGGGCGAAATTTCCTGCTCCAATGGAATTACCCATACTAATGGTAATGGAGTTAACGGGAAAAACCTTGCACTAACAGGTTATCGAAAGAGCTGCTGGTATGAAGAAGAGATTGAAGAGAACCTGAGATGGAGTTTTGCTCTTAACAGGTATACAAATATCCTATATAGATTCAATTCAGGAACCTTTCCCCCCATGTATGTTGCTTCTTTTATTTATTTTACAGCTTTTTTTTTTTTTTTTTGCCCGGAACAGTTTTTAATGTAAAGGTACATGAACAAGATCTTAAGAAAATCTTCCAGAAGTAAAAAGAAGCAAAACTTTTTATTGGTGAGACAAAAACGAAGTTCTAGCTGTCCAATTTTTTTAATTAATAGAGAAGGAGAGAATATTCTCGAAAAGAATCCAGGTCTTGACCAGAAAAAGCCAGACAATGTATAATAAAAATATATATTTTAGTTAGTATTGTAATTACTCGTCTCGACATCTTTATGATCTGATGTAACTTAATTATCATCATGTTTCTTTGTCGCAGTATATTGCACACTGGAGAGACACGGTACCAGGACATCGCGTTGTTGGACACAAAGCCCTTTGGAAAGGTTAATTTGCATAAATTAAAAAACATCAAATCAAATATAAGAACAAATTAAGCATTAATTGAATCCAATTTTTGTTCAATAAATTGTACATCTCCTTAAACAAAAACTGTTGATTTCTTTGTATCTCATCACAGGCATTAGTGATTGATGGTAAGCTTCAGAGTGCAGAGGTAGATGAATTTATCTACCATGAATCTCTTGTTCATCCAGCACTTCTTCATCATCCAAAGTAAAATAATGTTTACTTTTACGTTGCTCTTTTCTTTTTTTTTCCTTGTGGGGGTTTTATTTCGCAATGATTCATTGCCAAGCTTCTTTATACTGATTATCATCCTATTACGCGTGTATTATTTGTGGGTAATTATAGTCCAAAGACCATTTTTATCATGGGTGGAGGTGAAGGTTCAACTGCAAGGGAGATACTCAGACATAAAACAGTTGAGAAAGTTGTCATGTGTGACATTGATGAGGTAACAAAATTTCCCATTTCCCATTTTACATTCATTTTGTAAAATGTGAAGTTTCGTAATTTAGCTAAATATCATATTTTCTTATTCACTTATCTAGGGTGTATCTGATAGCTCTTACAAATTAAATCAAAAATTACGAGCCATAACATGAACTTTTTCCATGGAATAGGAAGTGGTAGAGTTCTGCAAATCATACTTAGTTGTCAACAGAGAAGCATTCTCTGACCCAAGACTTGAGCTCGTCCTCAATGACGCCAGGTTTTATTGTTTACTCCACGATTTCTCACTCATAATTGTTACTACAATAAGTACAACTGTACAAGCATTAGCAATGATTAAACACAACATCTTCGTATATACACGCATTTCAGGGCTGAATTAGAGAGTAGAAAAGAGTGCTACGATGTGATAATAGGCGACCTGGCTGATCCAATTGAAGGAGGCCCATGTTATAAACTGTACACCAAATCTTTCTACGAGTTCACTGTCAAGCCTAGACTCAATCCAGGCGGTATATTCGTCACACAGGTAGGCGATCATATCATAAAATGGAAATGTGTATGTGCATGATGGCTATACGTGCGCGTAAGAAAGAATTAACCCTATTCTGTTCATATCGCTTTTGACTTTGAAGGCAGGGCCTGCTGGAATTTTCAGCCATACTGAGGTTTTTTCTTGTATTTACAACACTTTAAGGCAGGTTTTCAAACGTAAGTAATCATAACATCATACCAGAACTCATTGTTTTCTTTTTCTTAATTATTATTGCAACCTATTAAATCAATTAATTAATGCTCTAATTATTAATCTGCAGACGTTGTGCCTTATTCAGCTCATATTCCTTCGTTCGCTGATACTTGGGGATGGGTCATGGTACTATATATAATTAAGTCTATAAACAACACTCACAGTACTCTAAATACAAGTCTTACTAATTGTTAAGGTGGCTTAACAATTGTTGAAAAATCAATGGCTGCAGGCTTCGGATTCCCCGTTTACGCTGAGTGCGGAAGAGCTAGACCTGAAAATGAAAAAGAACATGAAAGGGGAAAACAGATACCTTGATGGCAAAACAATTTCTTCGGCATGTAGCCTGAGCAAAGCAGTTCGAAAATCGTAGGCCATCCCCCTTTATTTTGTTAACGATTAATTATCTCTAATCGATGAATGATTTTAACACAAGTGAATTGGTATTTGGCGTTGGCAGACTGGACAATGAGACTCATGTCTACACGGAGGGATCAGCAAGGTTTATATATGGATATGGCACTGCCCTCAAACAGAATCAAGAATGACGAGGAGTGGCATAGAATGAAGCAAAGACATATTTTATATTGATTATCTATTTTTCTTTATTTTTAATTTGCTTAATTGTGTACTTATTACTTGGTGCAACTTATGATATATTTAAAACGAATGGATCTTTGTTTGTGTCATCTCTGAACTAAGTTAGATATCTTCCTCATTTCACTTCACTTCACTTCACTTCACTTCAGAAACAAATGTATTCAAAAGATGGAAACCAACAAAACTTTAATCCAAATATTTGTTGTTGTAATTTAGCTGAACAAATCCAAAACGCATCCGGGCTTGGGTCGTACGCGTAACCCATACTTTTGGGTCACATGCAGACGTAGATCCAAAGGCCCACCCAATATTTATCCGTAAAGATTCTTGTTTGCAGGTGTTGCCGAATACATGCCACGCTTTTACTAAGTACATTCACCCTTTTTCTCCACCAACCCATAAATCAGAAACAATAATATATTGACGAATGTCAATAAGTGTATTATTTTAAACGAGTATTTGAACCATCAATGATCAATATGATTTGTATCTATCTATCTTAGATATGTATAACAAAAAATAAAAATTCTTCCACGTCTTGATTGAACTTAAGAGATCAAAATAAAACAGTGAAAGAAATGAAAGAAAATCCTGCTCATGAGTAGTTAAATTAACGAATGGATGCATAAGCAAACAATTAGCTCTGCGATGGTTGGCCTTGGCCTTGACTTAGAAATTCATTATAACCATCTTTTATAAGCACAGAATTAGCAAAATTTTAAAGTATTTTTCTTTATTAAAAAAAATGCACTCAATAATTTTCAATGTGCCTCCAAATGATGTGCTGTGCTCCATATTATAAGTGTAATATTTGTGTACAAAATATTAAATATAATAATGAAAAAAAATGGTGACATATGTGCTAAGGAAAGGGATAATTGAAACAGGCTAAATTGCAGTCATGTTTGATGATGGACACCACATCTAATCGCCGTCCAAATCACAGGGCGTGACGTTTAACGAAATCAATCATTTCAGTTGTGGGTCCAAAACCGTTAAATAATGTAGTTTAACTTTATTTATGTGGCATTTGCATCAGCATCTAAATAGAAAGTAAACAATGCCCATTGCTTCAATATGGAAGAATTATATATTGTAATCATAGTAAATTAACACATGTTTAACGCAGTTGTTAATTACCTTTTTCTTATTATTATAAATTTTGATGGCCTTCAACTTTCTTTCTCTCGCACTCACATGAATCACATATTTTGGTGCATCAAAAACGGAAATTCCCAAAACAGACACAGACTTTCCATCTTATATTGCTTTATTGACTAAAATTTAAATAATACTAGTAATAATAATATGTTATTAATAAAAATAAGACAAACGATTCATATCCCAAATAATGTATGAGACATTTTACTCGTATGCAGTATAATACAATTTTCACAATACTAAATTTTTTAATATATTAAATTTTTTATTAATGTCAGAATAACTTTATAACTTTTGTAGACATAATAATGCTTTTAAGTCCAATACCACAATTAAAGGGTCATATAATTCATTATTTTTAAGACATTAAATAATTTTGAAGAAAATAAAAAATTTCTTAACCAATTGCTCACAACAATACATCATGTTATGACATATTTGAACAGAAAAAATGTTATTAAGATTATATATTAATTATATAAATTTAAGAAGTTAACAAAATATAATTAAAACCGATGTGATAAATTAAAGGATTCATTAATTGAATAATATTTTTTTATAATTTTTAATATTATTAATTACTTATCCTAATTATATAATATTTATGCGGTGAAAAATCAACCTTGATGAGATGAGATATTTAGGTGATCTAGTATCTAAGTTGGAGATGGATGCTCAGTCAACAATTTGAATTTAGTATTTTGCACCCGACTTGATTTCATCCTAACCTCGTATATGCTCCTAAGCTAGAACTTCACACTTCACAAAGTCATGAGCCCAGTTGTCTTATCTGACATCAAACCCAAACTTGATGAAACCCGCCTGCAATAGAGAACCCAAACTTGAATTCATGTAGTAAGAGGCAAGTAAACCAAGTGACATACCAAGAATTTAAAGAGAATGGAATAAATGTTGTCTTTTAAAAACTAAAACAATAGATAAACCTCCAAAAGACCATCTTCAATTAGTGTTTAAGGTTGTCTTAAGAAAATCAACAAACAAAATAAAGCTTTCTTCTTATTTTCTAGAGGAAAAAAATGATAAAACTTGTTCTTGTTGTGAGAGAGAGTAAAAAATGAGATGAAAACTATAGAGAAGCCTCATTTATTTTGAGATAATTGCTTATAAATATAATACATTTCTAGACTTATGATTGGTTAAAAAGTGTTGCCCTAATTTTCTCTTATTTTCTCTTTCCATGTTTTTGTCATTTGAAACCTTAACTCGGAATCAAAATTAAGGACACATGGTGAGCTGGAATTATTCTTCATGACCTTATATGAGATTACATGCCACATGGCATAATATAATTGGAGTAAGAGATTACATTATCCCTTATGTACACATAGCGAATGTTCATTTACCTCTATTTGTGATCTCCCAAGTACTGACAATATATGGTGAAAACCATCTTCAACCCCTTAGGAGCTTAAATGTCTCTCTGATTAAGTGGTCGTTTCAAGTGGCGTCAGGTAGTTTTCCTATATAACTTGAAAATATAGAATACCTTTTTATATTTTTTAAAGACTAAATTTCTCAATTTGTGAAATTATTTTAAAGTGGGTTCACTTTTTTAACTTTTTGATGTAGACTATTTGTTATACATCAACTAAAATATCGTAGTAAAAATAGTCACACGTTTAGCCTATTTTTATCCCATAACATATAATAATAATAATAATAATAATAATAATACATTCTCGCGTTATAAATATCTATATATATATATATATATATATATATATATATATACACACGCACGTGTGTATGTGTATTCTCTTCATAAAGTTGGGTAAGGTTTTAGGGGATTTTCTTTCAGGGAATACCACGAAATGCACATGCCTTAAATTCGTAGCAGGTACTATTTTGTATTTTATCCACGTTTCAGATTCGACAACTCTCAAATTACCCAGATGCCCTAGAATTATCCGTTTGTAAATTTCCCCTCTTATCAAATCAACGCCACGTGCCCAACTGCCAAGACCCCAAGCGCTTAATGATGGGTCAACATTATCCCGATTCTTTTTTATGTTTTGTTAATCTATCTTAACCCGTAACCTGATTGGCTGGATAACACGCGGTTACAGTCCCCATAGCCAGGTAGGTAGGCGAAGGCGAAGCATCTCCCTTATAAACAGAGCATTTTGTGTAAATCGAGTTTTCTTTTCTTTCATTTCATTTAATATATATATATATATATATATATATATATATATATATATATATATAATTTGACAGAGGCGTGTGGCCCCCTGTCTACTCGGCTTTCATTACAAGATACCAAAAGAGATTTGAACTCCGAGTCAGCAAACATCGCCCTCTGTATCTCGTCTTATTCAAACGTCTATGCCTATAAAACCATCTCCTCTCCTCCCCATCAGAGCCCTCCTCGCTTGCTGTTCGATTTGATTTCTATTCAGAATTCAGTTCATTTTACTTTCTTTCGTTGTTTCTTCATTTCGGCCATGGATTCTCCCTTCAATTGCCTCATTTTCGGTATATATTTCTTTTGTTTTCCCTTCTTATAATTATATTCAAATGTTCTGCTTTTTTGTTCTGATCATCGATTGAATTGTGTTTCTTCTCTGAAACAGACCTGGATGACACTCTGTATCCATCAAAGACAGGAATAGCTCAAGCTGTCAAGAAAAACATTGAAGGTTAATACTTTCGTTTTGGATACATTTCAAGCTTATCTAAACTTGTTTTGATCCCTGATCGAGGTCTTAATTTTCTCCCTGTTGTCTGCAGATTTTCTTATTGAGAAATGCGGATTCTCAGAAACCAAAGCTTCAAGTCTCAGAGTTGAGCTTTTCAAAACTTACGGCAGCACTCTCGCAGGCTTGCGTGTAATTTCTCTTCAAGTGCTTCAAGTTTCTTTACACGTTTTTTCTTTTTTTCTTTTTTTATTTTAAGCAAAAAAAGAAGAAAGAAAAGAAACTGATCATTTCATTTTGATTGTTTGCTTGCCAGGCCTTGGGTTACGATATTGATGCCGATGATTACCATGGTTTCGTGCACGGAAGATTGCCTTATGATTTGATAAAACCAGATTCTCAATTACGCAACCTGTTACATAGCATCCCTCAAAGAAAGATAGTAAGTTCGGGGGAAAAATAAAAAATATACCAATTCTTGGAAAAACTTTTTTCATAATTAATTAATTAATCACTTGGCTAATTTCAATTTTTCAGATTTTCACCAATTCGGACATGAATCACGCGATTAAGTGTCTGAAAAGACTAGGATTAGAAGACTGTTTCGAACAAATAATCTGTTTCGAGACGATGAATCCTAATCTACCCAACGCAACTCGTCCCGACGAATTCCCTGTCCTTCTGAAACCATCAATGGACGCCATGAAAATCGCCCTCGATGTCGCTAACGTTGATTCTCGCCGCGCTGTAAGACCACCATCGCCTCTCCTGACAATTATTTATTTATTTTAGAACAGTCCATGGACGCATTTTGAAAACCAATTTTGCTTTGGCAGCTGTTCTTTGACGACAATATTAGAAATGTCGGCGCTGGCAAGGTTTTGGGATTACGCACCGTTTTGGTAATTCTGTTTCTTTCGTAATTTTTTTTTTCTCAAAAATAATTTTTTACTTACGTGCTCCTTATTTGCATTGAAGGTTGGAAAGACGGGTAAAATCAAGGAAGCCGATTATGTATTAGAGAATTTCAACAATTTAGCTCAAGTCATTCCAGAAATATGGGTCGGCCAATCAAACGGCGGTAATGAAAGGATTAGCCGCACCAGGAGTGAACTGGAATCTATTCTCACAACCACGCCCGTCGGAGCCTAATCAGAACCGTCCAAGTTTTGGTTTGGGCCCATTATGTACATATCATGTTAAATCATTTGTACAAGTGTTGATATGTATCATGAATGTTGATGGGCTGTCCATATTTAATAATAAATTGTACATGCTATGCTTTGTAACCGGAAAAATAATAATAATAATAAAAATGAAATCATGAAACTGTTGATGTAGTCTTTTCGAGAAGTTTCGCAGTGTGAACGTGATAGCTTAGTTGTTTAAAGATATTTTATGCTTCATTTCTTTGAATAGGGCAGGCCACGTAAGTCCATTCTATCTGTATTGTTACCTAACAGGGAATGAGATAGAGATACGCACCAACACACACAATCGGGCATCTTAATATTAAAATTAAAGGCGTAACGTCACCGTTTTTACGATAAAAAAACATAGGCACTGTTGCGGCAATGATAGGCTGTTGCTTTCGTACTTAATATATAATTAGCTTTATAAGATTTTATTTTCGTGTTGGATGTCGATTTGCTCCTTTGTGGTTAGGATACCGGTTCAATCACATCATTAAGCCATAAAATAAATAATCGACATATATATGATCACGATGCCATAATTTTTAATTGTTTGATAGATAGAGATGGATGTGGATACTTAATTTAGATCGATGTAGATTGTCAGATATTGGCACTAAAATATTAAGGCTTGAGGCAATTGGATTATGATCAATCATTTAATTTTAATTGCTTGCTTAAATCTAAAAATTTGAACACGACATGGGTCTTATTTTATGGGCTCATTTGATACTCTTATCGCGGGAAAGGGCCTATTTTGTACCTAGCTTGGGCTTTCTCTAAATTATAATTTATAAGCCACCACACAGATATTCTGATTACGCCTTTTTCCGAAGATCGCCAATGTCACCGATAACATTTTGGAAGAAAACAGGTGGATTTAGTTTCACTTAAAACTTTAATTGCGTTTAAAAGAACTAAAAGAGCAGAGATGCATATAATGTAATAGCACTGGGTAGAACTGATACAATATTTATCCTAAGCCCCACCACTGTATCATTTTATTTCATTCTTTTGGAACAATCACAATTACCTTTTATTTATTCATTACGGAAATACGATTAAAAACTCAATAGATAATCTTATTAGTCAATATTCATTATTAAAAATCTCACTTTTCAATTATTCAAACGTTTCATTTTTCCAAGTTCAATGTCATTCAAATTAGTTAACGCTTAAACACTTCGATACAACAATTTTTTTTGTTTTTGTTACAAAGAATGTTGTTGGTTGGATAATTAATCATATTTTATTGGTACCTACTCGATTTAACAAGAATGCAGGCTAAAATTGGGTTGGAATGCATTATTTTCGTTTATATAAAGATCTTAGTTGAACTATATATTAAGATTGATTTAAGGCTCGCGAATCCTTCTATATATGCTAAATGGAAAGACTGTTGCTTTTAGCGGAAAATTATGACTCCGAGCATCTCTACAGTTCAAATGATGAACCAAAATTTGATTCTAAATTTTGACAAGACTCTACAATCTACGCTGAGTAACAAATACAGATGATTCAATCAAACTCGCCTGCATAGCCTCACCCAAGTTGAAAATATGTCACATCCATATAGCTTCAATCAGTTGAGTTTTAATTTTTCACGCAATATTCTGAATAAAAACAAACATAAATAAATACAACCAACAAAACAGTAAACAGCTAAATCACAAGTACATATCACAACAGGAGGATACCACAAACTTACAGATCATACACTTGTTTGCCAGTGAACTTGACCTCAATTGGACTCACATTCTTACCAATCGACCTGTAATTTTGCCCAACTCCTTGACGACCTGGGTTCACCTTTTCAGGGTAAACTCCGTCCTTGGGGTGCAAATACTGAACCTCTCCATTAGGAAACACCCTGTAAAACTGGTACTTAATCTTGTACTTAGACCTCAGCCTTGTCCCAAGCGCCAAGCACTGCTCCTTTCTAGCCAACTTCAGCAAATTCGGACCTTGTCTCATAATAGCTGCACCACCTGTCGGCATTTCAAATATCTGTTCCTTTGGCGAATCCCATGTGATCACATAGAATTCTTCCACCTGAGCCTTGCGCAGCAACCCACCGGTGCTGCCCCCGAAGATAGGCGATGGTGTGTTCGGGTCTAGTTCTGGTGGGGTGAAACCCACTGGAGCCTCTTTTGTTGGTGCCTCAGTTTTCTCTTCTGCCGTAGCCCTGATGGTTCGTGTAACATATTTTTGCGGCCTGACTGAAAAAGATGACGATCGTTTCCACGACCCTGAGGCGCGGTCGGCGGATTTGGTGGTGGAGAAGGTGGACGGAGTGAAGAGAGAGGCTTGGGTTGCCATGGCCATTACTGATTGCTGTATTGAAGTATGGTTTGTGTGGAGATCAATAACACAATACACACAGAAATTCAGATGGATGGCGGGAATCTTGGCTAATGGATAATGTGATATGGCTTCGACCAATTAGATTTTGTGATTTTGATACCTGGACTTACCCACACCTCAGCCGCTAATTCTTTTAATTTTTGTTGCTTATTCTCTTGGTCAACATATGAAGTTCTGTTAAACGTTGTCGTTTCTCACCACGTTACTAATAAAACTTTTAGTATTTATAATATATGCATATTATATATGCGTGCGTCACAAAATTCATCAATAATAACAATAATAGTAATAACATAATTTTATATATATTTATATATATGTCAGAAAATTCATCAATAATAACAGTAACAGTGATAACATAATTTTATTTATGTGATAAGATTATCCGTCATGGTGCTAAAAGTATATCCCACCGAACCGGCAAATGAAATAATGAAACATATTTTATTTTGGTACATAACATAACAGCATTTTATTCTTGGCGCCGTGACCGCTGGCACATGCTCTAGCCAATGAGATAGAAAGAAACAAACGCCGTCGTTTCGATCTCATGAAAACATTAGGCAAAGATAGCACAGGCACAGCCCTGACTGAAAAGTAGTAAACATTTTGGCGCGAGGGGTTTAACTGGTTCCTGTTCTGTTCCATTCCACGAGAGCCTCCCCGCAATTCGGCAAACTGGTGAAGCCCTAAATTTTTGTTCTGTCTTTTCCGTGATTGAAGATTTTGAAAAACTTAGCCATTTTAGTTCTTCTTTGTGGACAGTATAATTACGGTTAGGACAGGAAGCGTGTATCATATATGATTTTGTGATTGAAAAAGAAAATGTTGTGATGTGGGTTCAAAAACTTTAAATGCTAGAAGATGGTTGCACTGGACAGTAGAAAAAGAAGGCAATGGGAATCAATTGCTGAGTTTCTTGATACTGTTCCCGGATAGTCTCGATAATTACCCGTTTTACTTAGTTATGGACTTCTAGTTAGTCTTCAGTAGCGCACTGTGTATACGGTGAAGTTGGGCTTCAGAGAGGCTTTTAAAAATTGATTATTGCTGATAAAACTATTGTAGAAATTTTCATACTTCTGTTTTTATGTTGCAGGATCATTTTAAACTTTTTTTAATGTTATTGGATGCCTTCTGTTTTACAGCTTTTCACTTGAATACTTTATAACACTGAGTTTCCTCGCTTGAACTTCTTGTTTTACAGGAGAACATTGACTTGAGTATTGGAAATCACCTGTCACCACTTTGCTGTTCTTCTTCATAGCTATTTATTTTATTCATTCTATCTTCTTTTCTTGCCCCAAAAATAAAAATTACTTTTATTGTCCTGCCTTCCACAAATCAAGGCACTATACAGTATTATTGAACTTAAGACCAACTTTACATCTGACTGAAATCTTTTCTTTCTATTATTTTGTTTTTGTTTATCATGAACATTGAGTTTCCTTTTGGCTGAAGTTTGAGCAATGAATATGATTGCAGTAAATATTTAGCTAGTATTTTGTTGTTGGGCCTATTTAGTAATTAACACCAGTTATCTTAATAAAAATTTCTCGTAAGAGAGTTCTATGACTACCTCACAGATGGTGTTTTAGTTGGATATAATTCCTGCATTGTAGTGTCTGGTTTACTTGCCTGATCCTTTTGTGTGTTCTGCTCCCATGTAGGTAGTTCTAGTACGATACTGGGATATTGGATGGCCTTGGATTTTGGTGCATCAATTTTTGGGTGCTGTTTTTGCTCTCTAGACTGACATTTTTTTAGGTCAAAACTGAGGTTTATGGGTGAGTCTAGATATCTAATTGGAAAGAAGAAGAATCAATGACTGTGGAACTGGATATAAAATTGGAGAGTAGAAGCAATAACTTTGTGAAGAGATATATTTGTATCTGCAGTAAAGCACATTTACTTAAGAAAAAATAGGTACAGCATATGGTAAACATATTTTGGATTCTGCACAAACACTATGCCTTCAGTACAACATCTAGAAGAAAGAATGAAAACAAAAGAAAGCTAATTTCCACTCTTTTGCTAGTTAAATAGAAAGGCTGAAGAATATCCTTTCAGTGTTCTGATCGAAACATTCAGATTGATATACTGTTGGGAATCCCCTTTGCAGGTGAGACCACCCACTCTAGAGTAATCTGAGGTGTTGGGATAGAGCAAGGTGTAAGGCACCTTGACAGGTCCAACTCTATTTTTCCATCTTTTATCATTGTTCATCTCTATAATTTGGTTTTCAATTTCTACCAGCCTCTGTCTAAATCTTTCAAATGATGCTAATGGTTCATCATCTGATGTCCACTCAGGGGTGTCTCTCTGTCCAAGATAAATCTCATCAGTTGAGTGCCGCGATAAGATCTCTATGAGGGAGACACCAAGGAGGGTCTGGAGCTGGGCTGTGATTGTTTTCAGGAAGGCTAAGTTGGGGTTATTTTCAAGCTCGGCATACTCAGGGGTGCCTGGTTCAGGCATAAACCGGCGGCTTATGGTTGGTCTGTTAGGGAGGTAGCCGGCATATGGATATTGTCCAAAATTGACAGCTGCATGGAAGGCAGAAGCTATCCATATGATAATGGTGCATGTTTGTTCAAGCTCAGCTTGTGTCTGCATCTCAGGCCACCATGGTTCATCTTTCTTGTCACCATGGCCAACGTTACGCAATTCTTCCCACCATGACTGCAGCTCATTGTCATCTTGGATCCAGTCATCTCTGGGGTAGTAGAAAGAACAATATTCTTTGACCCATGTTTCGATTGCAGACCAGATTTCAAGCCCATCAACAGCATAAGGGTAATCCTCAATCAGCAGCCTAAGTCCATGAGGTTGGCTCGTGTCTAGCTCTGCCACTCCTCTGAAAAAAGTGAATCAAGTGATTAGGATCAAAGCTACAGTAGCCATTGTGCATGCAAGGTTTTGTTGCTTACCTTTTGAGCAGATCAGCAGGGAGTGCTTGCTCAGTGAAAATCCAATTCTTGTAAATGCTAGCAGACATTTCCAGGGCATACTTTCCTGGGAAGACTGTATGTTCAAGTACCCCACCAGCATTGATAAGGATCTGCCGAGCCAAGGCATTTATGTTCATTGTATCCCGGAAGTGGGGATGCAAAAGCTTGTATATTGGATGAACCACACTCAAGTGTCTGTTGGTTGCAATCACAAATGGCTCAATCGCAGCATGGGTGAACAACCTGCAAATGTTTTTCAGAAGGATATGAATATTTATTTGCTAAAATCAAGCTTCTAAATTTCACTGCCAGGTAACGTTTTCATTTTGATATGATACCAGTGGCTAATGAGCTGGTGATATCCGGAGTCATTCACTGCAGCATAAGCTTTGGCCAGCTGCCACACTGAACCCTCGACACCAGTTTCTGCTGGGGTGAAAACTTTGCTGACGGCACCATGATGGTCTCCTTGTGAGTGTGGCAAGCTCAACTCAATTGCCAATGGCTTTAATGTTCCATCATCTTGCAATAATAGGAGCGTTCTGCTGGCATAAGTCTTTGTGGCAGTGGAGTTTATTCGCCGCAGGTATGGCATTAAGGCATCATGATGATCTAATATAAACAGCCTTTTGTTTTCCAGAGCCTATACAAAAACCAAAATAGCTAAGAAAAGAAAACGAAGTTGTAATGCAGAAGAAAAGCATTGTGAATTGTGGATGTGAAATTTGTTTTCTCAATGCAAAAATAATAACGAAATAGATTAAGCATGAAATAGTACCTTATCCACAGTCAGTCCATTCATATGCATTTCCATGTCCGCTCTTGTAATTGAACTGTTCTGATTTCCATATACTTTGGGGTCTAAGTTGCTGGTTGGGGGAAATTCCTGCAGTGATACTTCAATAAATCATTGAATTGAAAAAACACGTAATGTAATCATCAGTTAGTGTAATGGAAGTTATATATTACTAGGAGACGACTGATGACAACTGGATTGACTCCAGCTAGCATTTCTCTTCCAAATTCTTCATCTGTCCTCCAAGCAGACTTATCCTCTGCAAGAAATCCATAAAACCTCATTAAGAACATGCAAAAGTTGAATAAAGAAAAAGTACTAAGCTCCTAGGAAGATAGTATGAAAAAAAAAAATTTTATTGTACCTTTGATCACATCAGGCATTGGGAATTTAAGCAATCGTTCGCCATCATTACGAACAAGTTCCTTGAGCATCTCCCAAGGAATGTGATCCCTTATCTTGCTGACAGTGGGACCATTTGGTAGTTTGATACCCCCTTCATAGAGATTAAGTACATCTTCAAAGGAGTCAAATTCATTTATAGTCTTGTCACATAAGGATTTGATCTCCGGGAGCAATACCTGAACAAGAGATTTCAGAGCATAGGCAAGAAAATCGGAAAACTTCAAGTGGCCAAACCGTTCATCTCTTGGAACATAAATGTCTAGGCTTAGAAGTGGCAGCCTACTCTCGCTATTGGGATCTGTTACAATGACAAAATTGAAATTACTGATTGTATCTGAATCAAAAAATGGTTCATTCTAACATAGTTATTAAAAATTGTTCAAATCTTCAACTGTCATTCTTCATATTCTGCATTCTTTATGTCATTCAAATAACTAACTGAACACTATCTGAATTCAGCTCTCTCACCCTTTTTTGTTGGTTTTCGGCCAGTTTTTCCTCTTCGGGGATATGGATACTCCTTTGATCCACCAAGCACAGGGCGTGCATATTCTGGACCTTTATCTGGATTTCCCAGATCATTGTAGTAAGCATAGGCGTATACTCTATCCCACTCTTTGAGCTCATCCTTTCCATTTCCACGGAGATTTTCAAGTTCTTCTTCTATATACTTCCGCAAGGGCGCTGGTGTTTGGCACGGGAGGTACGTCTAACACAAATCAAAAAGCTATATGTTAATACATGTACAAATTATTCTAATTCCGTCTTGACTGCATAATAAATTCTGGGAGAAACTACTATAACACGTTAGATTGAAGTTTCCACCTTAGTGCAACTAATTATTGTTATAAATTCATGCTATGAACAACAAAAACAACTTAAGATGCTTGAAGCTTATCTCTTCCTGGCTGGGTCAGATGTTAACATAGGGAACATTTTTGCAGCTCAGCCACATCTTAAAAAGTTAAACGTGTGGAAAATTGATTTTAAACTCAAGAGAGTAAGAGAAGGACCGTCTAATCTAGCTGGAAAAAATTAGACATTATGATTTTGCCACGAAAAGAGGAAGTGGTATAGAAAACTTCAATAATTAGTTAAAGGAAACAATCATGATAGAAACCACTAGCTATATGGGTCAGATTTAGGCTAATACTGAGTCATAAAGCTATTGATGGGGTCTAAACCTTCATTCTGAAATCTCTTCAGAATGGCCAAAAAGAATCGTCCTTGCCTATAGATAATTCATAAATCAGGAGACCACCACAAGATTATGATCAAGCTCTAAAAAGCAGATAATAATTAGTCTGTAAATGATTTATTTTACCTTGTTTGAAAAGAATACTCGATCATACTTGTAACGATGTGTTGGGTAGACCCAAGAATTGCAGACAAAATGTATCCGACCACAGCCTGGTGCATCTTCCAAGGTGACTGTCTTGAGGTAAAACTGGCTATGGTGATAATTTCTGATTATGAAAGCTCCAGGAACTCCCATGGACTCATCCCAGTCAAATGTAATGGTGAATACAGTTTCTTGTGCTGTGAATGGAGTTATTTTTGTAATCCAATTCTCCAAGTATGCTGCCTTTCCAAGCCTTCCTCGGAATCCATTAGCTGAACACATAAAAAATACAAATTTTCAACAAAGCTTAATGAAACAGAGTAGCTTTTCCACTGTTAAATTGAATTTGCAGGTATAGTTAGTCAAATTATGCTGAAACGTTCTCCAAATTAAGCCCATTTTGTTAAAGAAAAACAGAGAACGAACATTCCAGATTAAGGATGCCAATCACATCAGTTTGTTTTTCTTTTTCTTTTTGATGAACACTACAAGAATATGAGTTACAGTGGGTAAAGAAGGACACTCGGGGGCGTTTGATTCAAAATTTTATATTGTCTTTATCAATGAATCACCATGACTGCCTTCTCACTTCACTGCGTCAACTACACTCAGTTATATAATTGAAGAAAGTTTTTCAGAGACAGAAAGGCCAACCTGGGTCTGCATGAACTGCACTGATGAGTTGCACAGAAACACCTC
Organism: Melia azedarach; assembly: GCA_028052125.1. NCBI lineage: Eukaryota > Viridiplantae > Streptophyta > Magnoliopsida > Sapindales > Meliaceae > Melia > Melia azedarach. The sequence continues at coordinate 2,922,952 of CM051396.1, read as the reverse complement.
TGCCCAAGAGTTCGTGAACTCGATCAAAGCAGGAAGCTTTGATATCATTGAAGTCCAATACATTCTTTTTCATCAATACTACAGTCCCTCTGATCTTCGTCTTGCTCTCATCAACTATGCCTTTCGCCTTTGTTTTAGGCCGTGCACAGAACTTCTCCATGACCTTCTGGAAAATCTCTGAACCAGGACAATACCCCATGAAAACTCAACAAAGAAAGACCAAAAGATTTCAGAGCTTTGGATTGTGTATAGTGTAATAAAACTGAAAGGGATGATATATTTAGACTTGGGAATGACTAAGGAAGAATCCTCACTGTGCTTTTCATTTTGTGTGATAATATTTTCTGCGATGTCTTTGCTCTTGACTTTTGGAAGACTGAAGACATTACTCAATGAAATAATAACAAAGGTCATTTTGATGACAACTAATAGTGGGGTCAATGAAGGCATTTTCAGTCTTTATCTCTTGATTAATGGATAATTAAAGTAGCTGATTCCACCATGGCAACCCTCTTCTCATAAGTCATTTCTTTTTTTAATTTTTTTTTAAAAAAAGCCAAAAAATATATCTATCTACATATATATATATATATTGTTGATTGTCGATATGTGCATGTTGGTGTGTTGTTATATGTGAAAGTATTTTGCATATATTCTATTTGTTCTCACATGTTGTCTCCTTGATTAGGTAGATAACCTCTGGATTCTCTCTTGATAGCCTTGTTGGATGACATCTGACTGGTATTATAATAATCCCATCTTAATTAGTTCCATTACTTTTGATTCCTAATCTGTATATTAAACCATTTGTAATGAGACGAGCTTAATTTTTTAAATTAAGTATGGTTTATGTTATATATCAAATATTAAAACAGGTTTAGTGGCGCTTAAATTCCGGCTCTCTGTGGCCCGACATTTTCAGTCGAGCATAGTTCAGTAAACTGTAGCTCACATTAAGGTATAAAAACATTGCTATATTAATTCGTTTCAAGATTCCTTTTTATTGTTGTTTTTCTTTTTCCCAAGTTGAAATTATGGGTTGATATGATATGCTTATGCACATTGAATTTGAATGAAATGCCACTGACAATTTTTGCCTAGTCCAAATCAACTTAATTGTTTATAATCTATTATGATATTGTGTGGATGATCACATTAATCACATACATAAAATACCTATATGTATATACATCCCTGACGTACTGGCAGTCGAAGAAATTACTAAGAAAACTATAAAGAACTCGGTGAATGCAGAGCCTAGTGCTATATATGCTTGTCCTTTTTCACAAAACCTAGGAGAGACAATAAATAAGTAATTCCTTGTGTGATACCAAGAACATTTAATTAGTACGAGAAAGGTTGAAATTTGAATTAAATCAGAAATTAACAGCAAGTTAGGTGGTAAGCTGCATCAATGCGTGGGATTGTTTGGGGTCCCACCATTGTATAAATATGAGTAAATATTTTCCAAATTCTAAGTGTAAATGTGAGTGAAAAGTTGATTTTCTGGGCCAAAACATGGTGAATATGTTTCGTACATATCGGAAATTACATGGAAACATAATAATTACTAATTTGAAATTTAGCAGATGCGAAGGGATGATATATTGATGGCAAACAATCAACATCGTTGGGGTATACCCCCCCCCCCAGCAAAAATAAATGCACAATGGAGAATGACGCGAGGTTTTGTAATTTAGCTTTTATATTTGTTGATGTTTTTGAATTTTGATTACAGAACATGAATTCTGCTCCATTGGAAATTTGCCATTTGCCGTAGGCCAAATGGGGTTGCTTGCTAATTGCTATCTTTTCCTCCATTGAACAAAGTGACTGATTTATCAAACCCACTTGAAAGGGACACATATTTATTGTCCTTCCTTGATGCTGACGTGAAATTTTGCAATTTGTTTGAATTTAAGGGAACTAAATTTTGATAGACAAATTATTATTATTATTATTATACACAGCACAGGAGAATCTGAATTATGGCTATCAAAAGAGTTGTCGAGCATTACAATTGCTTTAAGTAACTTTTCCTTTGTGTATTTTTCTAGATAATGGAGTTATGTCTTTGCTTAAACGATTTGGATACAAATTATGTTATGTGTGCAAAAATTAATATATGAGTTTGATTGATGAGTTTCGCTTACGGAATTTTGTGAACTGAAAAGACTACAACCAGAAGATGAGATCCTTCGAAAACTATACTCTTTTCCAAAATATTTATTGTCGGATAAATATCTCAAATACATAATGAAAATTAATCACAATAAATAGCTATATATAGCTTTCTGCTTTTTCCAACGATTTTATTGTCACTTATCACCATCATTTTTATCTATTGGGATATTGGTCAATTTCAGTTGTATTGCAGAGCTTGCTACATTAATTCTTTAGATTTTCTGTGTCTAGTGAGTGACCCCTCTATGATCTGCCATTTTCCTTTTCAATGATCGTGATAAGCATCAACTTTTTTCAAAAAAAAATTACCAATATTACGTCAAAGATACACTGAGATGTTCATAAATTCCATAGAAATCTCCCAAGTTGAAGCCATTAGATTGGGCAAAGTTATTGCCTTGGTGGGTTGTCTTGACTTGGATTTTTTAACTAGTTAATTCATGTGATTCGATGATTAAAATTTAACATTGATTAATATATAAAAATTTTATATTTAAAATTAAGTCAAGAAGCCAATTATTCCTACGTAATAATATGAGCATACAAACTGTTGCCAACTTTTTTCAGGCATTATTAAGAGACAATTTAATTGTCCATGTTTACTGTATTTGTCCATAGATAATGGGAACATATATTATTGACTAATACATACAGCTGGAATATTAATGTTGTTAAAAGAAAAAATCGAAACGAAATGTCCAAGATATTCCCCCTCAGAATTATCACCTGTTTTTGGTCATAAGCTGCCAATGTGATCATATGCTTTATTAATTCATTTCATTTACCCATTGACCACAAAAATAGACATATGCTTGTTTATTAAAATAACACTGAAATTGAACGAGCAGGATCGAGGATGGAGTAGATATGAAGTTTAAGTCAACACCATTCTCTGACTCTCAGCATAATTTCTCAGATTTTACAAGTATTTTTGACATCTAACTTTCCGGGTAGTTTCTTCATCTTTGTGTTATTTTATTATTCTCTTGCGATGCGGTTTGCGTGGGATGTCCCATGCATACATACATATATATATATATATATATATATATATATGCTTAATTGATCCGGAAGTAATTCTGTACGTAATAAAATAAGCTCTTTTTCTTGTTGCTCCTGCAATTAAAGAATCAAAGCAAAACAAAAGGGAAAGTATCCGACATGTTAAAAAAAGAATTGAAGTATTGAATGTCAAAGTCCTGTAGAAAGATTGAACAAGTTCTTTGCCGAAAGTAATATGAATTTTGAATCACCCCGGCTGAAGTAACATATATAAAAAGTACCCAACAAAGAAAAGAAAACGGGTAAGCTCTTAAACATCATTGTTGGCACTGATTCCCTGACTTGACACGTAGGGTCCGACTCTCCTGAATAAATGATAAAAAAGGGGTCCAAATAAAAGCCTACAGTAAGTAAATGTAAGAGAAGGCCATGTGTTCTAATAACCCTTAGCATGAAAATCGTTGGTCCCGATATCAAAATATGCTGACATCCGTTGTTAGGCCACTCAACTTGAGGAAAATAGGCCCAAAAAGGCCCAAGCCTTACAAGACCCAAAAAATAAACATAAGAAATTCTAATTCTAATCTAACTAAAAAAATCTCATCATATTATAACTCAAACTCTTATTCATATGAGGAAGAGAAAAAGAGCGACTATAAATATACTTGAAAAAAAATAGTAAAGGACTTTTTTTTCTCACAAGATACAAAATTCACTAGTTGATATCAGAGGACGAAATCTGGTATCAACAGTTGGCGCCGTCTGTGGGAAAACAGAGACAAAAAGCCAAAAATCTTAGAGCAAGAAATCGAGAAAAGAATAAGGATCATGGCAGAAGGAGTACATAATGAGGTGAACCAATTAAACCAGACAAACCAGGCAAACCAATTAAACCAGACAAACCAGGCGAACCAATCAAACCAGGCGAATCAAGCAAACCAGTCAAATCAGGTGAATCAGACTAGTCAAGATCCTTCAAACTTACAAAGAAAGTTGGAAGATGAAAGAAGGCAAAGGCTAGAACTCCAAGCGAAAACTGAGGAACAAGGAAAGATGATAGTGGAGATGCAGAAGATGATTAATGAATGGAGAGAAACAGCAGAAAAGCAACGAAAAGATCCATTGCCATCAGACCTACCATTATCAGTAACTCAGGATATACATGTTTCAACTGGGGAGGATAAGCATCAAAGCAATACAGAAAGATGTTTAGACTCCTCACATAGAATTGGAGACCTTGAAAAGAACGAAGCAAATGGGATTAAAGGAACCAAGGAAGTCGGGAATCCAATTATCTTGGTTGAAAATACAGGCACGCCTAAACGACGTGCAGATCCTTTAAATATAGAAGTTGCTGATTCTTCTTTTATGGAAGAGGTTAAACGATTGCGTAGGGAACTAGAAGAAGTAAAGGACGAAAGACGATTGATAGATAAAGTCGAGGATTACGAGATAGCCTCTCCCTTAAGTCCCGACATCATGACTTTACGTCTACTTGGGGGATTTAAAATGCCTCATATTAGTCCCTACTCGGGGCAAACAGATCCAAAGTCCCACATTGAGAGATACAGAGAAACAATGTATATTCAAGGTTTGACGGAGGATGAGATGTGTAGACCATTCTCTCTTACCCTAGAAGGACAAGCCAGAGCTTGGTATCAGAAACTAAAGCAAGGAAGCATCCATTCTTTTCCACAGCTTGTCCGCGAATTTGTCAAAGAATTCCAAGGAGTTTTTCTCTTGACAAAAGATATAAAGAGTTTATTATTGATGAAACAAGGAGAAAGAGAAAGCTTGAATGATTTTATTGATCGATACAATAGAAGCGTCGTTGCTTTGGGTGCATATAATGAAGAGATAGCTTTAGAAGGGCTAAGGAAAGGGCTCAGAACATGTGAGTTATGGTACAAAATACGAAAAGATAAGTACAATACCTATCAGAAGGCTTATCAAAAAGCAAAGGAGACAATATTGGTAGAACAAGAGGCGATTGAAAAACGACAACAAGAAGGACGTCTGAATGTCCAGAGGTCCGGTCCTCATCCCCAAAACCAGATCTTAAGATTGAATAGAGGACCGGAAAGAAGAATTGATAATAGAAGTCCAGAGCAAGGTTTATGGGGAAAAAGGGATTGGAAGTCTTCCGAACAGCAACGAAAGGATGGTAGCCACAACAAGGAATATAGAGATGAAGATCGGGATGTTAAGAAGACAAGATATCAGGCAAAAACGACACTTGCAGTACAAACTAGGGAAGGCAGAAACCCATACCGTGCTCAGGGAGTGAGTAGAGAGATTGAGTGTTTCACACTTTTGAATGCGCCAATGGAAACTATTTTGGAGGACATTAGACAGAGAGGTTTGGCAGTTGAGCCGAGGAAGATGGCTACACTTCCTGAGGCAAGGGATCGAAGTAGATGGTGCTCTTTTCACAAAGACCATGGGCATACGACTGAAGAATGTATGAGTCTAAAAAGGCATGTTGAAAACCTGGTGAGTAACGGTTACCTGGATTGTTTCGTGGAGAGTCGAGGAGGGCCGAAAGAGCCAGGTTACCAAAAACCTCAGACTATGATAATTACGGGAGGGCCAACCTTGGCAGGGAACTCAAACAATGCAAGAAAGAAATACTCAAGGATGTCAGCTAGACCCGACTATCCAACTCAAGTTTTCAATGTCCACGCTCAGAAAAAACAAAAAACCTCCTCAACACCTATAATGTTCACGGATGAGGATGAGAAGGATGTCATCTATCCACAAGACGATGCAATTGTAGTAAGCATGAATATTGCTGGATTTAGTGTAAATAGAATCTTCGTTGATCCCGGAAGCTCTGTTGATATCTTGTTTAAGAAGACCCTAGATGAATTGGGGCTTCGACAACTAGAACTGGAGCCTTTTGACACACCCCTCTATGGATTCGGAAATGGACAGGTTGTACCATTGGGGAGAATTAAGCTTCCTGTAACGATAGGTACTAGTCCCTGTGTCAAGACACAACTGGTAGATTTCTTAATAGTCGATCATCAGATTCCGTATAAGATTTTGATGGGAAGACCCTTTTTAAAAAGTGCGCAGATAGTAGAGTCAATTCACTATCAGAAGATGAAATTTCGAACTGACCATGGGATTGGTATGATACGGGGAGATCAGAGGGAGGCACGTAGTTGCTATGCATCAGTGTCTAGGAAGACATTCTGCATATCGACTAAAGACTTAGAAGCATGTGATAATGAGGACTCGAAAGACAGAATAACAAAAGCTAAAAAATCCGTGAAAACGGATGTGCGTGTAACAACACTACCCTTTCCCAAGGACCAGGAAAGCCAGTTACTAGATGTAGCAACGCAAGAAAAATTTGAAGAAATATGTGAAGAGATCCCGATTTCACCCAAGGATCTAACAAAAGCAATAAAGGTTGGGGCCCAGTTGAGCTCAAGCGAGAAGGAAGAGTTGGTCATTTTCCTTCGAAATAATGCTGATGTATTCGCTTGGTCTCATAAAGATATGCCAGGGATAGACCCTGAGTTTATATGCCATCGCCTTTCCTTAAACCCAAAGACCCGGCCTGTGAGACAGAAAAGACGCATCTTCAATCAAGAGAGATACAATGCAATACATGAAGAAGTAGATAAGCTACTGAAGGCTGATTTCATTAGAGAGGCAACCTACCCAGATTGGATCTCTAATGTGGTGATGGTGAAAAAAACAAACGGGAAATGGCGAATGTGTGTTGACTTCACTGATCTGAATAAAGCTTGTCCCAAGGACAGCTTTCCATTACCAAAGATAGATCAGTTGGTAGATGCCACAGCCGGGCATAGTATTTTGAGTTTCATGGATGCATTTTCAGGGTATAATCAGATCAGGCTACATGAAGCGGATCAGGAAAAAACAACTTTCTATTCTGATCAGGGTCTTTATTGTTATAAGGTTATGCCTTTTGGGTTGAAAAACGCAGGAGCTACATATCAGAGGTTGGTCAACAAAGTGTTCAAATCTTTAATCGGCAAGACAATGGAAGTATATGTGGATGATATGATAACCAAATCATCCAGCATCTCAGATCACATCCATCACTTGGCACAAACGTTCGAACAGTTAAGAAAGTATAAGATGAAGCTTAACCCTGAAAAATGTTCTTTCGGAGTTAACTCGGGAAAATTTTTGGGCTACATGGTCAGTGAAAAGGGTATTGAAGTGAACCCTCAAAAGATTGAAGCTGTGATCAGTATGAAATCACCAAGAACAGTGAAGGAAGTACAGAGCTTGACCGGAAAATTGGCAGCACTTAGCAGATTCATATCGAGATCTACGGATAGGTGTCATGAATTCTTCAAGGTAATAAGGCAAGGGAAGAAGATGATATGGGATGAGAAGTGCGAGAAGGCATTCCAAGAAATCAAGAGTTATTTGACACGAGCACCATTGCTCGTTACTCCAAGGGAAGGAGATGAACTATTCTTATACTTAGCTATGTCAGATTACGCTATTAGCTCCGTGATTACCCGAGAAACCAGCAAAGGGACTTTCCACCCAATTTATTATGTAAGTAAGGCATTACTAGATCCAGAAACTCGATACAGCATACCTGAAAAATGGGCGCTAGCCTTAGTAACAGCAGCAAGGAAACTACGCCCCTACTTTTTAGCCCACAAAATCATTGTGTTGACCAATCAGCCACTACGACAAATTTTACATCGACCAGACATATCAGGGAGATTGGTGAAATGGGCTATAGAACTGAGCGAGTTTGATCTTGAGTATAAACCTCGGACCGCTATCAAGGCTCAACCTTTAGCGGATTTTATTTCAGAAACTCCAGACGTTGGAGTCTCAGTTATTCAAGACATTAACATGGCCGTAGCAGAACCAGAGTCAAGCACATGGAAGCTATTCGTAGATGGGGCGGTAAATGCCCAAGGAGCAGGAGCAGGGATTACATTGATAAGTCCTGAAGGGAAAGAATTTATCTATGCTCTAAAGTTCAATTTCAAATTGACAAATAACGAAGTAGAATACGAAGCCTTGATAGCCGGGTTAAAATTGTCTACAGAACTCCAGGTCAGTAAGATTCACATAATTGGGGATTCACAGCTAGTGATCAACCAAGTTAACGGAAGTTTTCAAGCTAAAGAAGAGAGGATGAAAGAATACTTGAAAAAGGTTAAAGAGCTGATGAAGAGATTTAGCAGTGCAAAAGTATATCAGATTCCTAGAAGGGAAAATGCCAAGGCAGATTCGTTAGCCAAACTTGCCTCGACTATTCAAAGCAAAGAGCCAAGAACAATACCCGTCGAACTTGTGACAAAACCTAGTATCATTCCAATAGAAGTATATCAACTACAAACGACCCAAGAGGTAGAGTCATGGATAGACCCAATCAAAAGGTACTTGGAAAAGGGAGACTTACCAATAGAAAGAAGTCAAGCAAGGAAGTTAAAGTATCAAGCAGCTCGGTACAGCATTATTGATGGGACACTATATCGAAGAGGATATACTTTGCCATATCTTCGGTGTTTACTACCAGAAGAAGCAAATTATGTTTTAAGAGAAATTCATGAGGGAATATGTGGAAACCATGAAGGAGCTCGGGCCCTGTCCTATAAGGTTCTGAGGCAAGGATTTTATTGGCCCACAATTCACAAGGACGCAGCACAGCTTGTTAGCAGATGTGAGAAATGCCAGATACATGGGAATCTGATCAGGCAGCCATCAGAGAACTTAACTTCCCTAGTCAGTCCTTGGCCGTTCGCTCAATGGGGAGTTGACTTAATCGGACCTTTACCACAAGGAAGAGCGCAAGTGAAATATGCAATCGTAGCAATCGATTACTTCACCAAATGGGTTGAAGCAGAAGCGTTGGCAACAATCACTGAAAAAAAGACCACTGACTTCATACGTAGAAACATTGTTTACCGCTTTGGAATACCATACTCAATTATTGTAGATCATGGCAAGCAGTTCGACAATGACAAGTTCAGAAGCTGGTGTTCTGAGTTGGGAATAAAACTCAGATTCACATCTCCAGCTCATCCACAAGCCAACGGTCAAGTCGAAGCAACAAATAAAACTATTAAAAGAGCCCTAAAAACTAGGCTGGATGAAAAGAAAGGATCATGGGTGGACGAACTCCCAGAAGTCCTATGGGCTTATCGAATGACCAGTAGAACAGCAACAGGCGAAACACCATTCTCTCTAGCTTTTGGTACAGAAGCCGTTATTCCAGCAGAGGTTGGGATACCAACACATCGAACTTTAAGTTTTCAAGAGCAAAGGAATAATGAGATGCTCTGTGTTAACTTGGATCTACTTGAAGAAAAAAGGGAAACAGCGCAAATTCGAGTCGCGGCTTATCAACAAAGAATTGCCAGGTACTATAATAATAAAGTTAAAGCCAGAAGATTCATGGAAGGGGACCTGGTCCTACGAAAGGTAACCCAAGCAACTCGAATTCCCGGGGAAGGAGCTTTCGGTACAAATTGGGAAGGGCCATACAAAGTAATGGAAGCAGTTAGGCCATGAACATATCGACTAAGCCACTTGGATGGAAAGACGATCAACAAGCCGTGGAATGCAGACATGTTAAAGAAGTACTATACTTGACAGGTTCACAGAGATCCTAAACCAGGTCTAGTTAAAGAACCTTTATATTTCGTTTTATTTTGTTTCATTTTATTTGGTCAGTCCAATCCTTTCTTTATTTATTCTTAGATATATCTGGATTCAGTTTAATTCAATAATTTAAGGGCGATCTTTCATTTAATGGACTCAAACACATTTGCTCTCCGGGAGCCACATGCATCTCCGCGATGCCAAATCATTAAGTCTCACGAGACCATATCGTACCCCTGGGGTACCGACCATAACTGCTCTCCGAGAGCCACATGCATCTCCGCGATGCCAAATCACTAAGTCTCACGAGACCACATCGTACCCCTGAGGTACCGATCACATATGCTCTCCGAGAGCCACATGCATCTCCGCGATGCCAAATCATTGAGTCTCACGAGACCACATCGTACCCCTGAGGTACCGACTACATCTGCTCTCCGAGAGCCACATGCATCTTCGCGATACTAAATCGTTAAGTCTCATGAGACCACATCGTACCCCTGAGGTACCGATCACATATGCTCTCCGAGAGCCACATGCATCTCCGCGATGCCAAATCATTGAGTCTCACGAGACCACATCGTACCCTGAGGTACCGACTACATCTGCTCCCCGAGAGCCACATGCATCTTCGCGATGCCAAATCATTGAGTCTCACGAGACCACATCGTACCCTGAGGTACCAACTACATCTGCTCTTCGAGAGCCACATGCATCTATGCGATACTAAATCGTTAAGTCTCACGAGATCACATCGTACACCTGAGGTACCGACTAGGCCTGTCCTCCATAAGCCATATATATCTCTGCAATGCCAGAACACTGGGTCCAACGAATAAACCGCGCCTATTGAGGTATCGGTTTGCCTTTTCAAATGAGCAAATCTACCTCTTCGCAATACGTAGCGTATGTATACATATACATAAACATATGCATACACTACTATAAAATTTATATATACAATTAAGTTAAATTAAAATGAAGAGACTAACAGGTAGCTAAGCCAAGTAAAAAATTATATTCCTAATTAATTGCGGGCACGAGTAACCGAATTCATGCATATACAGCGCATACAATAACGCAATCACGTTTTCATGCATGCAAAACCAAAAATAGACTGTACACATTGCCCCAGGCTGAACACACATAGGTACAGACATATGTATACACACATGTATGTACACATATACATATTTTATAAAGTTTATACAAATCTACGAAGACCTGTAAATACATTGTATCCTCAAGATTAAAAAATCTATCGAAGGCCTGGCTATTATAAATTAATTCCACACCCCCCCCCCCCCCCCCCCCCCCCCCCCCCCAAAAAAAAAAAAAAAAAAAAAAAGAGAGAGCACAACAAAATACTCACAAAATTTGTCTTTTTGATGCCATACATATGCATTCCCTACATATATATAATCACAAATAATTATATATATATTGTCAAATATTATCAAATCTCAAAAAGCAAAGCCATGCACGTCGAAAAAAAAAAAAAAAATGGGCATGTCATTACACATGATTGGAAGATTATCATATATTGCTAAAAATTAAAATTCAAAATACAAAGCCATGCAAAGCCATGCACACTTTCTCTAAAAAATAAATAAATAAATAAATAATAAAATAAAATAAAATAAAAATGCAAAATATGCATATCATCATTAATCGGCCATTCTTTATACTACATAGTGTGAGTGCTTTTGAATAGTTAAAAATCATAAAATAACGCCCGAGTGACTTGCTTTATTTATTTTTCGGTATCCAAGGCAAAGAATTAGTTGCAGAGTCGGGCTCCCTTCAATTCGACGTGCTATCTTCACAGTTAACATGAACTAGGCAGTCCGAAAACGCAAAAAAGAATAACTTATAATGGCGATAAATACACATGCACACGTAATGAAATAAACTGAAAATCTCCATTCCATTTTAGCGTAATACCAAACTCACAGATCCATCAACCAATTCTTTATAAGCCTAGATCAGCAAAGCATTGAAAAATGCTGGGTCAACATCTCGGTGAAAATGATAATATCAGAATCTCCAGAACAAACACGAGAACAAGAAAATTTTCTTAAAGAAGAATAGACGCACACGTTGGGTTCACAAATCAAGTCTGAAGAGGACAAGGAAGATAAAGTAGACAACAACTAAACAAAGGTAAGATAAAACTATGTCCCTGATACAACCTTCAGTAAGATAGCCAAGAGTTTGCTTTAGCAAGAGCATTTAGAAACCATACTACGTAAACTTGGTAACAATTAACAAATAAAAGCATAAGCTTCAAGCTTAGACGAAAGACACCAAAGTTCCAGTGCCATGAAAAATCTACAAAACAAACATTCAAAAACCTGAAAAATCAGGGAAACTAACACTGAAATAGCTATCTATCCTTATTGCCATGTAAGAAATCTTTTTCGTGGTTCTCAGGATCCCCTCCCGTGACCTTGTCATTTTCGTCAGCATCCTCTTTACCGACACCATCAGATATCATCCCCTCGTAGTCATTCTCCTTTTCGCAGTCAGTATTTCCCTCTTCATCTTCAGATCCACTCTCTAAAGAATCTCGAGCCACCTGCAAAGCCTTATCAAGAAATCCAAATTCTCAAGGGGAAATTTCTTCCTGAACATACCCACAATGTCAGAAACTCCTTTCACGTAAGCATTACCCTCAGCCTGACCCTTGGCTTGGACAGTGGCTAAAAGCTCGAGATCAAGTTCAGTAACACGAGATGTCAATTTGTCTTTTTCCCCTATCACTTCAGCAAGATATAAGTCTCTCTTTTCGGAAGCAAGTTGGACACTGATTTTCTCATTCAAAAGCTCCGCCACTCGGGTCTCCAGTCTTTTTACCTCCTTTTTATAGCTCTCACATTCACGTTCCAAGGAAGAGGTTTTTTGAGCATCTTTCAATTTCTGAGCTACTTTGTCCCGACATTCAGATAGTAAGAAATTTAGCTGCAAAAGACAAAAATGGGACATACGTGGAAGTAAGCACATGTGCAGCTATAAATATATATAAGGGCAAGCTCAAACAATAGTAAATTTAACCTGCCTTATGACTCATCTCCGAGCATAAAGCAAGAATTTCTGTGTCCTCTGCCCTCAGTTCCAAATCAGCCCATTCTCGATTTACCGAGCGCTCCATAGACTTGACTACAAGAATTAAATGCTCATATCTATCCCGTTTCACAGCAGTGATATCCATGACGTGAATAGGAGAGGATGACGAAGCTTCAACCGACATCCCGAGTTTGCGTCTTTTTCTTTTATCCGTAGGAACAACACCAGTTGTTAAATCCTTCTTCACACGATCTTTAGCCTCCATAGGTAGAGATTGAGAAACATTAAACATAGCGAGTTCAGGTGGATTCGGAATATCAATAGAGCCGATGTCCGGAGTACTGCCCGCTATAAACTCAGCTAGCTGATTCATGGCAGCACGACCATCTTTTTTCTTCTTCTCCCTTTTCGGAGCCATCCCTTTCTTTGTGATCTCGGGAATAAATGATATCAAACCTGTAGCTTTCAAACTATAGTCGGAAAATAAATCCCGAGGGATATAAGACTCAGCAAGTATTTCCTGAATCCTATCTTCGGAATCCTGATCTAAAATGGGTTTCCCAGCCTTGAAAACTAACATGCCAAAAAACCAGTAAATCAAATCAAGATAATAAACCCAAGCGTCAGGTCAATCCATTAAAATTACGGAATAAAAATTTGCACAATAAGTAAATAAATAGCAATAAAACAAACATATGTCATGACAAGGTTAAGAGAAACCTTTTGTACTAAAGGAAGCAGGAACCGAGTACTCTACATCACCAATCCTCATTTCTTGACCCCATTCCCCACCAACAAAAAACCATCGATCCTTCCATGACTTGTTAGACTCCGGGAAATCGGGAATTGGTCTCTCAGTCTTTGATCTTGAAGCAAAATAGTAGAAGCCGGGATTTGTTTTAGGACCAGCCCTCACTTGGTATAATCGACAAAAATCTAAGAAAGATGGCTCACCACAACCAATTTTTTGCCACAAAACATACATACCAACAAGACTTCTCCAAGAATTCAAAATTAACTGGCAAGGAGCTAAGTTTAGCTTACTCAGCATCATAACAAAGTAAGACTGTAAAGGAAGCCGTAATCCCAATTCAAGCAGAACCTCAAATATAGCCACCTCCCCATCCCGAGGCTGACTAGCTTTCTTGCCCCTATTTGGTAACCGCATAGTAACTGAACTTGGAACATCATATTTGTTTCTTAATCTCCTAAGTGTAGATTTCCTAACGGATGATCGAATCCAATCCAGCTCAAAGGGACTATCCCGAGTATAGTAGGTAGGGACCCTAGAGCGAGGTGGTATTGACTCCCCCGTATCTGATGACTCGACTTCGGCACTAAAGCTACCCGACCCCTCCATGATTCGGCCAACGTTCTCTAAGGGCCAACACTGATTAGCATTCACAGTTTTATTATAGCTATCACCCAATAAAAAGACTTGTCGACTGCTCCTTTTCTTTCTAAATAGGTTCCTTTCGTAAACTTCTAGCACATCATTCTGAGTGGCAAAATCCAAATGGTTCCAAGCCTCCCAATCCGTAGAAGATGACCCAGAATCGGACAGTAACAAAGTCATACAAAACAAGAAAAGAGATAAAAAAATCCAACCACAATCACACAAATTAAGACCAACGGAAACCGCTTTACCATCACAAAGGTTTCTCTTTACAAAGAATAGAGAGAGAGAAAGAAAGAGTAATTGCGAACCAAATGGCGTAAACGATTAGAATAATGGAAAGTGTAGAGAGGCCATAAGAAAAATAACAATATAATTGGTAATGAAAGACGGAAAAGAGGGGTACCTGTGCATAGAGAAAGCAAGCTGCTAAGGACACGACCAAGGCAGATTAAAAAAAAAAAAAAAAGGTTTTTTATTTGTTTTCTCTCTCAGTAGCTTAATCGTACAAGAAAAGCAACCAGAAAGTTGTTTTCCTCAAAAGCGAAATTTGAAAATTGAAAAAGCCTAGCTGACATCACTACCTAGACCCTACTACCTAACCCATAAATGCTTACCATGAGCTCTTCGGAAAATGAACCCTTAAAGAGGAAATAAGAGTTCTGAAAGTTTCCAGGGTTGAAATTAGAAAGCTTGGTAGAAGTTAAATCAAGTTTCAATAGTAGTTAACTACTATTAAAACTGGGGGACTCCATGTTGGCACTGATTCCCCGACTTGACACGTAGGGTCCGACTCTCCTGAATAAATGATAAAAAAGGGGTCCAAATAAAAGCCCACAGTAAGTAAATGTAAGAGAAGGCCATGTGTTCTAATAACCCTTAACACGAAAATCGTTGGTCCCGATATCAAAATATGCTGACATCCGTTGTTAGGCCACTCAACTTGAGGAAAATAGGCCCAAAAAGGCCCAAGCCTTACAAGACCCAAAAAATAAACATAAGAAATTCTAATTCTAATCTAACTAAAAAAACCTCATCATATTATAACTCAAACTCTTATTCATATGAGGAAGAGAAAAAGAGCGACTATAAATATACTTGAAAAAAAATAGTAAAGGACTTTTTTTTCTCACAAAATACAAAATTCACTAGTTGATATCAGAGGACGAAATCTGGTATCAACAATCATCTAATATAATTTATATATAGATGAATTATATATAATTCAATCGAGCTAATTAATTCCGAAGATTTTGCTCTAAAATCTTTCAATTAAAAAAAATAATAATATTGGAAACAAGCTTTTATTAGTTGTTATGTAAGATTGTACGATATCTGAACCTGCTGCTAATTTGGAAGACGAACTCAAGTTTTCCTCTGTGATGCTGATCCTGAAACCATCATTAAAGCAATATTTGCGGTCCCATTTCATATTTTCTTCTTCGACATTGACGTGAACTGCATATATGTAAGTAACTGATGGCCAATTTTATATTTTAACAGAGGTGGCCCGGACGGCCCGCAAAATTAAAATTCAAGCAAACTCGCGTGAAGCACCGGCCCAGACAAACAAGAGTCGCACCTTGCCGATTCAAACCTCCTTCACAATTGTTGAATCGGATATGGTCCATTAGGCCCGGCTCACATAGGCCGTACCGGGCCAGTACTTGAGCCGACTTGCGAGTCGTGCATGAGTCCACGTGTCGATTTGACTTTTCATTGACTTTATAAAATTAACAAAAATTTGAGATTATAAAGATTCGAATAGAAATAATCAATTACCTTACTCCGGATCATTCACTTTCATTTACAAAATAATATAAGCAACTAATATTTAATAAGCATATATATTTAATTTATATTAATTATTACATTAATAAAAAATAATTACATAATCTAAAATAATTCAAATTCAATAATTATAACTATTATTATCATTAATAATAATGTAACAATAATTATTTAAAAAAAATTTATTGATACAGAATAATTTTATAATCTAAAATATTTTAAATTATAAAATTATTTTATGTAATATAAAAATCTCCATAATGAAAATTATAGTGATCAAAATCTCAAATATCACAAATGTAATACTAAAAAAATTAATAAAATCATAAAAATAAAAAAATTATATATAATATTAACAATCATCGAATAATTTATATTTATAAAAAAATATTATCACTTATAATAGACAATGAGTGATTGTGAAAGGAAGATAAAGTGATGAGGGGGACTCATATGGTTTTTAAATTTAAAATTTAAAAACTTATATAATAATTTAATTTTACAATAATTTCTATTAAATTTAATATAAATTTAAAAAATATTAAATTTAGTAATTTGAATATATATTTAAAGATTTAACAAAAATTAGGTTATATAATTACAAGTTTTTAATTTATTACTAAAAAAATATATGATCAATTTTCATTTTTCATCAAATCTCATAATATAAATAAAATTTATTATATCTTTTCAATAATAATAAATTAAATTTTTATGCGTGAAATTATTATTTCACGTATCATCAAAATAACATATTAAAAAAATATTTAAATTTTTTATAAGATAATTGATGAAAATAAAATAATTGATAACAATTATCAATTTAATAAAAATTAATTATTATTTATTAATCACAAATATAAAATAATAATTTAATATTATATCTAAAAGTTAAATAAAAATGATAACGAATTACATTTAGATTTGATTTAACCAAAAGTTTTAAATATCTATATTGACATATAAAATGAGAAATATATAATATGATGTCAATCATACTTATTAATTTTCATAAATATTATTTTATTAATAATTATAATTAAAATATAATAATTTAATATATTAATAATGAATCATTATAATTATATTAATATATAAATATTTCAAGGTAAAATTTATAAATCAAAATAAATTTTAAATTTCAATTTTAAATTTCAAAATCAAATTTCAATTAAGTACTTTTTTGAAACTTTTAAAATTAAATTTTGAAAAAAAAATATTATATTTCTAATTAAATTTATTTTATTCAAATTTACAAATTATGATATTAAAATATAATTATTGTTGCTTCAAATAATTATAAAAAAATGATAATAAAATTATATTTAAATAATTGTTAAAGATAACATTATGATTAAATTATACAATTATTTTATATAAATATTAATAATTCAAAAACAATATTTTTGATTATATAAATTAAATATTTATTCTTTATTAAATATATTTTATTTAAATATTTTGATATATAAATATAGTTGGCCCAATGGTAAAGTTGTTACTTACCTTATCTGAGGTCTAAAGTTTAAAAAAATAGTTGTTAGGAACTTAAAAATTTTAACCTTACTCAAAATGTAAGGGTTGCAATTTCGACCGAAATCATTGCCTTAAAGTCAAAAGCTAGTGAGTAAGGTATTTCGATGTTGCGACTCGACCAATAGTCCTATAAGTCTTTAAGACCTAAGATAACTCATACCATGCTCATTTGCAATCATCTAACCTTTTCTTCGGCTCAATTCGATCTAACTATCATGTCGTGTCGTGTCGTGTTGGGGCTTGTCCTGCATTGTTAATGGGTTGGGTACATACCAAACTGAGCCACCTGACCATTTGCTGAATCTATATTTTATTTTATAAATATTTTTACATTAATTATTGATCATTAGATTTAAGCACTTTTAACAATTGAGATTAAATTTGACATATATAATTAAATATAATTTATGTATATATTAAATTTAATCGCAACTGTTTAATATGTTTAGATTAAACTATTTACAAAACAGTATAAAAATAAAAAAATATGAGACTAACGATCCATCTTTCATATATATACAATTAGTATTATTATATTTTAAAATGAAAATAAAATAAAAATTAAAAAATACACGTGTTCGTGTATGGAATGTTATTATTCTATAAATATCTTTTTGTTTAAAATCATTATTATAAGAGGCAATTAAATTACAAAATGGTCTATTAAGGTCCCGTCGGTTATGCTAGTTGTTCATATTCCATGTGAAACACATCCCTCAACTTATCTTAATTTTTATTGTTTCTATAAAAAAAATCGAGTCATCAATCCATGAGACAGGTTTATATTCCCATGCCATGAAAATGATCATTGTTGATACAGAAATTTTACAAGCCCCGCATCAACGCTCGAGGTGAAAATAGATGCACCTGAAATGATCAAATAGCTCGGATTAAGTTTTTCTTACTATATGTACTCCGAAAACAAGTCAAGGGATGGACCCATAGAGAACTACCAAGAATAATCATACCATAAACACTTATCTTCACCCGGTCAACTTCCCCGTTCTATACACCCCGTTTCCGGTAACCCACAACTCAAGATATGTAACCAAACACTGACCGAACTTTCATACAACTTGAAAATAATAACTCACTTGTTATGCATTCTCTAAACAACTGTTTCACTCACTTTCATTCGCCCCAGAACCCTCTCGATGCCAAAATACAACCTAAATGGTCCACGAACTCCTTGCAAAACAAATCCGAGCTTAGACAAGATTCGTCACTCCGGTGACCCTTCTCTAATACTTAAGTTACTTTTTAACCGGAGAGGAAGTAAAAAGAGCACAAGTATCTCCCTCTAAAGTAAAGAAAAATACAGAGAATCCCAAGATGGTAAAGGAAACACACGAAAATTGTCAAGGAAAAGCAAGAGGCTAAGAGAGGTGGGCTACCAAGTGGATGAACAATGCACGTTTTGTCTATTCATGGTATGTATATGTATTGTATGAAGAAAGAGAGAAAATCTTTTTGGGAAAGATGACCTATCTTATCCTAGTAATGTTACATGTAAGTTGTCTTTGCAAAACTAGAAAAATATGCTTTTATATGAAATATAAATGCTTGAATTTGATTAGATGGAGAACGTTGCCTTAAACTTGGCTTTTACCTTTACACGTGTCCTTCCACTATTGGCTATAGTGGTCCCTTGTCTATGTCACACATGGCGGGCTAAAGTAGATGGACTTTACTTTATCCAAACAAAATGTCCACATATTAATCTATAGTTGGGCATGGAGATCACATTATCCTTTGAAGGATAAGTGGTGCACCCTTATTTGTCCCAACTGACACATAGTCCTAACCTAGACTTTGTACAGTCTTCACTTAGCTCTGTATAGTACCTATACAATGTTTGGCAAGATTCTGCTACCAACTGGTTCTACTGGCAGCTTATCTGTTGCCTTTAGTATAGGCTATTTACCTCTTTTTTGTGGTCCTTACACAGTTTAATAGATGCTTTGAAGGAACGCTGAGGTGGGAATTGGCACACTTGAGCACCTGAGTGTCTTTCATCCCTCACTCAAGGAGGTCAGACGTTGGATGGTGAATAATCTGGAGCAAGTATGTACATTTTTAAATGTGATGGAGAATTGAGGACACTTCTCTAACCCTCTTCTATATGTCGTAATATGTTACTATGTTTATCGTATGCGCCACGGTATATGATCGCGCTTTTTCATATGTGTCACGGAATATGATTACATTGACATCTTTACACGTGCTTCAGTATATGGCCACATAGGTATTTCCACTCGTGCCACGATATATGGTCACGTGAAGCATCATTAACAAATGATGAATACTTTGGCAATGCATAGCGGGGAGTTTAGCTTAAGGTGGGTCTTACTTAACAGCTCAAATAGCAAATGCTTTAGCGATACACAGCGGGAAAGCCAGTTCAAGGTAAGTCTTACCTAACCACATATGAGCAAAGCTCGTTTCTTGTTCTATCTTGAGGTGGGGACGAGGTGAGTTACCCCGTAAAAGCTATAATTTATTTCCAGCCCTACTCGTGGAGATGTATGAGCTATGGCTTATTCTTACCCCAGCTCTTGTGGAGACATAGTAGCTGAGGCTTGTTCCCAACCTAACTCGTAGAGGTATAGGAGTTAAATATATTCTCAGCCCTGCTCATGGAAATGTGAGGATTCAAAGGCTAATTGTTGAGCTTAAAGTGCAAAAAAAGATGGATTTTGTCTCTACTCAACTTTTGAATGAGCTGGGCAAGAGTAGAGAGCTATCATCTCAGTTGACATTGAAGAGTTGCTCCTAAAATAATGTTGCGGCTATAGTGAGTAAAGATCATAATGCTTGATGTACTGCTGATCTAAATAAGGATGCACTAGCTTCATGTTTAGAATAACGTTACTTGAAAAAATACAAAGTAAGGTTATATAGGAATCAGAGCTTTTTATAGGGCCAAATGCTTCCAACGGCTTCAATGAAAGAGGTACAACTTCAGGTAGGATTCCTCTCAAGTCTTTTAAATGAGGAATAATGATGGCTCAACATGTTCGTCCTAGCTTACTAAAAAGCTAGGCAATATCTTGGATAAGTGGTTCTCATATGCCTTGTAAGTGCTTTCGCTATTGAAATCTGCCTTCTTATTGGTTGATGCGATGAGAATTGATGAAGAGAAATGTAACTAGACATGTGGCAAAAAATAGGCTCACGAAAGTCTGGATCAGCACATTACGAGGTAATCCACCTCGTGTTCACCTCAAGGTAGGACAAGAAACAAGCCCCGCTCATATGCGGCTAAGTAAGGCTCATCTTGAGTTGAGCTGCTTACTCTATATCACTATAACATTTGCTATTTGAGTGGCTAAGTAAGATCCACCTTAAGTTAGGCTTTCCACTATATAGCGTTAAAATATTCGTCATTTGTTGATGATATCTCATGTGACTATACACCATGACACAAAAGAAAATGCCTACATGTGACTATATACTGTGGTACATATGAAGATGCCCATGCGACCATATACTGTGGCTCATATGAAAAAGTGCGACCATATGCTGTAGTGCATACAATAAACATGGTAGTATACCATGTCACATAAAAGAGAGTTAAAGAAGTGCTCTCGATTCTCCATCACTCCTAGAAGTGTATATACTTACTCTGGATTATTCATCATTCAGTGCCCGACCTCCTTGAGCGAGAAAGAAAGGACACCTAAGTGTCCAAGTGCTCCAATGCCTACATTAACGCACCTTCAGAACACCTATTGAACTGCATTGTAGTATTAAAAATATCTTGTAGGGGACCACAAAAAAGAGGCAAACAGCCTCTATGTAAGACAGCAGCATCCTACCAAACACTATATAGACATTGTGTAAACCCCAAGTAAGGATTGCACAAAGCTCAGGTATGGACTATGCACCAGTTGGGACAAATAAAGGCATACCACTTGTCCTTCAAAGGATAATGTGATCTCTGTGCCCAACCAAAGATTAACACGTGGACATTTTGTTTGGATAAGGTAAAGTCCATCGACTTTAGCCCGTTATGTGTCACATTAATAAAGGACCACTATAGCCAATAGTGGAAAGACACGTGTAAAGGTAAAAGTCAAGTTTAGAGAAATATTCTCCATCTAATCAAATTCAAGTATTTTTATTTCATAAAAAAATATATTTTTCTAGTTTTGCAAAGATAACTCACATGCAACATTTTTATGACAAGAAAAATCATCTTCCCTAAAAAGATTTTCTCTCTTTCTTCAAACAATACACATGCACACCATGAAAAACCCTCATGAATAGACAAAACGAGCAATGTTCATCCACTTGGTAGCCCACCTCCCTTAGCCTTTTTCTTTTCCTTGACCATTTTTGTGTATTTCCTTCACCATCTTGAGATTCTCCATATTTTTCTTTACTTTAGAAGATACTTGTGCCCTTCCTTATTTTCTCTCTAGGTTAAAAGCTAACTTAAACATCAGAGAGAGGTTGTCAAAGTGGCGACTCTTGCTTGAGCTTGGATTTGTTTTGTAAGGAGTTCACGAACCAGCTTGGTGAGAAATGAGTCGAAGGCGAATAGAGAAGAGCGAAACAGTTGTTTAGAGAATTGGCAGCAAACGAGTCATCATTTTCAAGTTGTATCGAAGTTCGGCAAGGTATTTAATTACATATCTTGAGTTGTAGGTTATCAGAAATAGGGTGTGTAGAACGAAAAAGTTGCGCGAGTGAAGAGAAGTGTTTGTGGTTTAATTATTTTCGGTAGTTCTCTGTAGGTCCATCCCTTGACTTGTTTTTGGATTGCATATAATAAGAAAGATTTGACCTGAGCCATTTGATCCTTTTAGACACACCTATTTTTACCTCGAACATTGATGCAGGGCTTGCGAAATTCGCGCATAAACAATTATTATATACGTCATCTGTTCAACACACACACACACACATACATACATACATACATATATATATAGACAATTTAACTTATTGATTGTATTATTATAACGTTACTATATACAACTCCTAAGTATGATAATAGTTTCACGTCGTTTTGACCTATCGATTTCGAACATATTTAGAACGAGATTACAATTTTTAAAATGAATAAATAAATGTTTTAAAACTCTGTACATTGTATTGCTTCTTTTTTTTTTCTTTTTTTTTAAATAGACAAGACTGCATGTCTGAACACGGTCGATATGCTTGTAATTGGTTCAGACTGATTGGGCCTATAATCTTAAGCAACAGGCCCATTTGGCCATGAATGATAGTCTACCCAAGTTGTTTTGGGCTTCTGTTGGGTCCAGCCTACTTAATTTCAAACCATGTAAGGTAAAAGCTTCTTACTGTAAGTTTAATGGTCTTGGGCCTCATTTTAATTGACAAATTATTAAGGGATAATAGTTTGAAAATGAATAATGGTTTGAAAGAATAAATATCTTCATTTTTAATCCAAATTGTCAAATAACTTTTTTTCTTTAGAAAAAAAAAAGAATTTATCAAAAGCCGCATCAAAAGTCAAAAGTTTACGCTAAATTTTAGTAAGACTTACTCTTGTTGAAGGAAAGTGATCATTAGATAATTATAAAAGACTTTCTAAATTTGAAGAGGAAATGGGGCAACCCTTATAATAATAATTTGCTCAATGTACGTAATCTTCAAATTCCTGAGATTTGCCGATGTAAAATGTAAAAGGCTCAGTTAAAATTGAACTTAGTGAATAGCCAATTGTTTAAAACCGGTGCTTTTAGGTTAAGCCAAGTCGAATTAAGCAATAGAATAACAATAATGAATGAAGCAACAGCAACAGCAACAGACTCATTATTCCACTTGAAACTTTTTTCTACATCATCTGTTATTTCCTTTCCGTCCAAGCTTCCCATGTCTTTATAATAAATACGTTCACCACGAAAACTTTTGACTTGCACGCATTTATATTATTAATGTAATCTGCAATTCGTTTTACGATGATGATATAATTTTCTTTTCTTTTTTTTAATTAACGCCCACGACCACACGAAAATCAATCGTGTGGTCACTGATGGCTTCGTGGGCGTGACTCGCGAGAATAATAATAGTAGTAGTAGGAAACTCAGATTAAATTTTTGTCATCGAACAATCACGTATGCTCGTAGATGCCAGGTTCTTTCTGGCATATTCTTTTTTTTTTTACTTTCTTCCCCATTTTGTTCTTGCAATTTTTGTTTGACGCAGATGCTCAAACAAAGCAAAAGTAACGTGTAAATTGGTCTCAAATTGCCGCCCAATAGAATATAGGAATCAAGCTATCAAATCAAACCTTTTTCCTCACCTTGATTTTAATTTGTTTTCCTGATTTGGACCAGCTTGCATATTTTTATTAGTATTTGTTCAAATTTATGACGAAAAAAAAACATAAATAAATAAAATTAGAGAGAAGTGTATTTGTTGCTTGGCGTGGTCCGCGGGCACATGCTTTTCTGTTGGAAATTATTGGTTTTTGTAGTTTAGTGGGTGTTGGCCAGTCTTGCTTACAGCAATCGATAGATAAAATATTATTATACTAATTCGATTATCAGATAAATAATATAATTAATTGTCACTGTTTCATGTGCATGCCATGTGACATTTCCGAAAAGATGATTTGAAAAAACGTCGCACACTTTTTCTAAAACATTCAATTATTTGTTAAATCAAAATGACAATATCCGATGATGTTTTTTTTAGAATTAATGATTTGTAATTATATTATTTCTGGCAAAATTAAATGTTAAATATTTTGAATAAAAATTACAAATGAAGAAAATTATAAGAAATTTTAAAAATGCAACAGTACGTTACTGTAGGGCTATTTTTCCATTGATTAGTATTACGCAGTTTACATATAATTTTGTAACTAGTGTTGACCAAACAAACAAAGAATAATTGAGTTGTGAGAAAACAATTTCATGGACTTTAACTCTGTTGACCATATATGTGGAGTGGATGTGGGTGGCTTCGCGTTTTGCCCCCCAACACACGAGGTCTTGTCTTCCATTTTCCGGTCCTTTTGGATTATTACTCTTTCGGTTTTCTTTGACAATTTACCTGCAAAAAACGAAATTACTAATATGTTTACCCAGCCCCATCCGCGTTATTATTTTACAAAATTAATGTTATATATATTTCAATCATATTTTAATCACATAAAATACTTTTAAAAATCGAAAAATATGGTCTCGGTAACACTAACACACACAGAATTTGACTTATAATATTATGAATTATCACTTCCATTCCTGAAAAAACACACACTAATTAACACTGGGTGTTGTTTTCATTAGTAATTAAACGTCCGACATAATAATAAATGTGCCCGGAACCAGTAGAGCTGCTCTTTCGTGTACAGCGAGTCTACGTTTGGGACAAAGATAGATACGTCCATTTATACTTTGGCTGAATCTCAAATGTCATTTTTACTTTCAGTATGTAATATTAATAAAAACATAAATATAAAGTTTTTTGGTTAATTTTTTGTTTAATAAAGTTGGAGACGTGCGTTGTTCAATCTTAGAAGTTATATTATATAAATAGATATTAATTATACCTAAAATATATGATAGACACAACTAATAAAAGGGAAAACTTATATCAACTCTTTGACATATTGTTAAGGTCTAAATATAATTTAAAATACGTGAATAAATTCATAAATTTATCATCATACGATTATTTATTAATTTTTGAATTACTGATGTAATGGTCTATCAAGACATTTTAACATATTTATAATGATACATCGTACACGATCGGAAAAAAATTGTTCACGTTCGTGATTCTTTTATTGCATATTTTTTTATATTTGATTAAAAAATTTATATTAAACTCAAAGTCAAGGACTTTGTCCGATATTTATATGTTTATATAACATTAATACCTGCCATAAGCCTGGATGATCGGAACGCATTCCCTCCTTCGGAGGGAGTGTGTTCGAACCCTGTGGAGATTCCATAGGGTTCCCTCCTAATTTGTTGGATTCTTATCAATAAACGTAAATAAATTTTCTCAACTACTAATAAATACCAGCATAATAGATTTTCCTTTAATTATTAGGGTAGATATTATATGTATTGCTCCAAAATTATTTAGAATGTGACATAACTGGTAGATATAGACTTTATATTCTGCAAAGATAATATGGATAAATTTTTCCTCAATTACTAATAAATGTAGATAGAGTAAAAGAAACGTGATGAATTTTTCTTTATCTTTAAGAGTAGATATTGTAAGTATTATCCCATAAATATTTGGGTTATACCATAACTGTTAGATATATACTTTTATATATTTGATGGTAGATATATTACGTACTGTCCCAAAAATATTTGGATTGTACCATAACCGTTAGATATAAACTCTGTATTATACAAAGATAATGTGATAAACTTTTCTCAATCACTAATAAATATGAGTAGGGTAGATTTTTCTCTACCTTTGAAAGTAAATATTATACGTATTGTCTCATAAATATTTGAGTTGTACCATAATTATTAGATATAGACTCCGTATTTTGCAGAGATAATGTGGATAAATTTTCCTCAACCACTAATAAATGTGGTTAGGGTAGATTTTTTTCTATTTTTTTAGGGTAGATGTTATACGCATTGTCCCATAAATATTTAGGTTGTACCATAATTGTTAGATATAAACTTCATATTATGCAGAGATAATGTAGATAAATTTTTTTCAACTACTAATAAATGTGAGTGTGGTAGATTTTTCTCTATCTTTGAGTGTAGATATTGTATATATTGTCTCAGAAATATTTGGGTTATACCTGATAAATGTGGCAGGGTTGATTTTCCTCTACCTTTGAAGATAGATATTGTATGTATCGTCTCATAAATATTTGGGTTGTACCATAATTGTTAGATATAGATTTCATATTATGTAGAGATAATGTGGATAAATTTTTTTTAACTACTTATAAATATAGATAGAGTAGATTTTTTTTTCTATCTTTGAAGATAAATATTGTAATATTTAGAATGTATTATAACTGTTAAATATAATTCTGTATTATGCAAAGATATTTAGACTCCATCATAACTATTAAATATGGACTCCTGATAAATATGTGATCTATCAAGAGATTGAAATGGATAATGTTGTGTAATATTAAAAAAAAATGTAACGCTAATACCTCAGCAGGGGTAAAAAGGTAATTTAGGTCCAATCACCTACTTCCAAAGTGAAAAAAATAGAAATTAAAAAAAATTAAAAAAGGAAAAAATGGAGAGACAAGTAAATATAAATTGGGTTTGTAGTTTGTTGTTGAGAGAGAGGCCTCTATCTCACAGAGAAATATTTTTTTCGTTATCAGATCTTCTCGCAAACTCACTCATCACTTTTCGTCTCTCCTTCCCAGATCTGCAATTTTCCTTTGAATTTTTAACAAATCGGGAGAGACAACTAATGTTTGGTTCAAATTCAAACAATTGATTCTCGTTCATCTTCGCTGCGCCATATCCCATTCCGTGGAACTCAAGCTATACATATATAGAACAGTTCAATTATTAAAAATTTGATTTCTTTGGGGGGATAAACCGATAGTATGTGCGTGTAATGGGGTCTGGCAAAGGAGCGATGTCGTCTACTCAAGATACGGACATCTCGATCTCAGGCAAGTCATCTCTATCCAGCTCTTTTGATTAATTCCTGTTGCCTTTGCAGTTTGAAATTTTTGATCTTTTAATTATTTATGCTGTGGAATCTGAGGAAGTTTGTTAACATGATATGAATCTAGGAGAGAAATTTTAGTGGGAAAATATTTCGCCGCGGATATTTGGATCTGTTTTCCCTATTTATTTTCATTTCTTTGTAGAAATTTTAATAAATGACAGATAAAGCTTGTGATATTTAAATCGAAGAATGAACAGCTGCGTGATTCGAGTGAGGACATCTTGAATTTTAATGTTGCCAATAAATATTAGCGTGCCTACAAAGTAAAAGAACGAAACTTTGAAACTTTGCCAATATAGTATACAGAAGGAACCTTTTGGAATTTTTTGTTAGTCTTGCTGAAACTTTCTGGTTAGTCTTGTATGTTTGGTTACACTATTTGTTGATGGGCTGATTATTTTAATCACGATAAATGTTTTATCTTCATTTAGTCTTGTTTGAATGGAAGTATTAGATAATTGTTTGATTTCATTGGTTTTTCCATAGAGGTTTTTTTCGCAGAGATTTAGGTCCTAGTTTGTATTTCTTTTGTGTTCCTATACACCGGTTTTTTGGATTCTTCAAGTTGTTTTAATGCTTGCTTTTTGTGTGATATTTATCCTAAATATTAACTGAAGGAAAAGATAGGACTAGTTTCATGTTAATTTTAGTTGGCTGATGCA
Source organism: Melia azedarach (assembly GCA_028052125.1). NCBI lineage: Eukaryota > Viridiplantae > Streptophyta > Magnoliopsida > Sapindales > Meliaceae > Melia > Melia azedarach. The sequence continues at coordinate 2,895,037 of CM051396.1, read as the reverse complement.
TGGTTCTTTGTTTCAGACCTCCATGAGAGGCATCAACACGAACTAGAAAATCTTACACTAACAACACAACCTTTGAAGACAATAAAGTTCTTCATTTTGGCTGTTATTCAATATCTCAAGCGATCAATACTGTACCTTCTGGCAAAAGGAGGTTGGCTTATGCTCTTAAGTACTGTGGTGGTGGCCCTTGGAATATTACTTGTGACTATTGATGGCCCTCATGAAAAGGTATTATTCTTTGTTTATTAAATTTTTGCAAAGTTGCATCATACTTTTCTATCATTTCTGGTTATAGGTTTTCGATTATTTTTTTATATACCATGCTGTCCTATAACCACTGAACTTAAGTTTATATTTCTTACCGCATACATTGTAGATGACAAATTTTTTATAAGCTTTTGTTATAATTGTTTGCATTTTGCTTTGTTCTTAACACTTAATCTGCCATTTCTGACTGGTTAATTCCTGCAATGATATGTTTTTTCAGCATATTGAGGAGCTTTCTGAATATTTTCGTTTTGGATTGTGGTGGGTAGCCCTTGGTGTCGCCTCTTCTATTGGTCTTGGTAAAAACTCTAATGCAGCTCTTATTCCTGCAATTTTTTATCTTTGGAGGAGCATTCCCGATAAGTTAAACAATCAGTTGGAGGCAGTCTCGCTAAATGTCATAGCTGTTATGGACTTCGAATAGAAAAATCATTTTAGATCTGCCTGTTGACCATAGTGTTTTTCAACATTATCAAATGTACTATATTACAAGATATATACAGTCAACCTGTTATATTTTCATAAAACCTTCATGCTTCTGCTATCATTTTTCTGGTTAAATTTTGGAGAGAGGAATTTTCTTGATGCAAGATACTTCATGTGTCCCTAACATTGTTTCATTACACTTTGCACTTCTGCTATTCTTTTGTTAAATTTCAGTTAGCTCTTCATATGTATGTGGCCCTGTGAAAATGTATTTGCATCCTCGTATGTTTGTGTGTGAAAGAAAGAGAATCTTATTACCTCTTCATTAGGAATGACCTTTTGGTATCTCATTACCTCTTTAACAGGAAAGACCTTTTGATTATAATAAGGAGGCTTCCACTAAAAAATAGACACTAATGATCCTATCCAATATGCTTCTGTCAAACCTTTTCAGTACAATACTACGAATTGGATGGTATCACTTGGATTGCTATTCTTACATCGAAGCATGTTTGACTTAGGTTTATATAAATCCCTGATAGAGTGGATGTACTGGGTTGTTTTGTTTGTTTTTGCTGTGCTTGTGAATCTTGTTAGCTTTGGCTTCTGCAGCAAGCTATTTATCTGCCGATTGATTGAACTTTTCTCTACTGGAGTGAACAACTTGTTAAGAGTACCGTATCTATTTCATTTTTTTGGTGCCTGGTTGTAAACATGTTTAGGAAACTAGGGTATAATCTCTTTTTGGCAAACATCTTAATTGATATACCTTGAGCTGATGTTCTTAATACATTATAGCAATGAAATTGTGTGTCTTTTTTAATTAATTTCAGGTTCTGGTTTGCACACTTTTGTCCTTTATCTGGGTCCTCACATTGCATTGTTCACAATTAAAGCAATGCAATGTGGCCGAGTTGATTTAAAAAGTGCTCCATATGATACAATACAGCTGAAAAGAGGTCCCTCATGGCTTGATAAGGACTGCAGTGAATTTGGACCCCCCTTATTTTTATCATCAGAAGGATCACGAGTACCGCTTAGCAGCATATTGCCGCAAGTGCAGCTTGAGGCTATTCTCTGGGGTCTTGGAACTGCCCTTGGGGAGCTTCCTCCGTATTTTATCTCAAGAGCAGGTAGGACGTGCAAATTATACATTGGTATTTCGTTTTATAACCAGGATTTGACACTAAAATCAACTATGTAAGAACATGTTGAAAGCAAGCTATAAAGGATTTTCTAATTATAAATTCTTGCCAACCTTGTTTGCATCAAGCTTGGTCTGATATTATGATATTCTACTGTATGATTCCCTGTTGTGATGTGGCAATAATAGAACTTTTCTAGAGTTTGCCTAGTTCTATGTGCTTGATTTTCTTGAATTCCTATCTGGCTAATTGGCAAGGTTTTTGAAAATGCAAGAAAAGTGAGATTGTAGTTGTTTGTCTGTGTATCGATGCTTGTCTGTTTCATAAGACCACTTCAGATATTGCCAAATAAGAACGGTCAATCTTTATTTTGTTATTATGTGTGATCTTCCTTACAGTGTGCTTATATGCATATTTGTTTCTACTTCCAATGGCATGAGGGGGTAATATTAATTATTAGTTTTCACTTTTCACTGTACTCTATAATTTACAATGCAATTGCAGTATTAATTTATTATTCTTTCAAATTATGCAGCAAGCATATCAGGCAGCAGATTGGATGCCATGGATGAATTGGATGATTCACCAACAGAAAATGATGGTTTCTTTTCTACTCACCTAAAACAAATCAAACGCTGGTTCTACACCCACTCTCAACACTTGAACTTCTTCACAATATTAGTGCTTGCTTCGGTTAGTGTGGATTTCAACCACCACATTTTCTTTCACAATTTATGTGAAAATTGTTCTCTTCCATAAATTTATTTTTTTATGTGTGACATACTACATAGTTTTTTCTTAATCCTTTTTGCATGTGTTTTTCACTAGCTTTGGGGTAAATATAATTATAGATAGAAAAGTGACATAAGAACACATTTCAGAATGTTTTCATCATCTTTATATGTTGTCTACATATCATATGACCAAACCTTTTTACTTGAAACCACATATTTGAAATTATATCAACTACTGAAGCCCCTTTGAAAATATTTTATATCTTCCAGCTCTACTATCTCTGTTTTCTGAATTTTTATCGTATAGCCAGATTTTTGTTTATGAAGTGCAATATACGATGCATGATATAATATTGTCTTATATAAGTTATTCAGTAATCTGCATATATTCACTTTGAGCTTAATTTAGAATTTTGAATCTTATCTTAAATAAGGTATTCAGTAATCTGCAATTTGCTGCTTAACTAAATATCTTTTTCTTTTAGGTGCCAAATCCACTCTTTGACCTTGCTGGCATTATGTGCGGACAATTTGGGATTCCATTTTGGAAGTTTTTTCTTGCTACATTGATTGGAAAAGCTATTATAAAAACTCACATACAGGTTTGTAATGCTTCATTCTCATAGTCTTCAGGACTTGGACCAGTTTGGAGTTGACATAATGTTTTGGTGGCTGTATCCATGGATACTTGTTTGCAGTTCTGAATGTGTTGTATTTGGCTTTTTTTATTGCATGTTGAAAATTTTTCTATCCCACTATGTCAGAAGCTTGATTGTGAGTTTTAATCTTCTGGCCCTAATTTTTGGTGCTCTCTTTAATCCCTTTTTTGCAGACATTTTTTATAATCTCCGTATGTAACAATCAGCTGCTGGACTGGATAGAAAATGAATTGATTTGGGTACTCAGCCTTGTACCTGGTTTTGCTCCTGTCTTGCCCAACCTCGTGGCTAAACTCCATAGTATCAGAGCAAAGTATCTGAAACCCCAGCCTCCCTCAAATATTAAGGTACTCCATCAATTCATGGAAAACATTTATCTAATGTTTGCATGATTGGGGCTGTAGAATGCCTTATTTTATTAACACAAGACCCTTTAGTTCTCTGAACATCTTTCATAGTGCTAAATTGAACACAGTTACAATTCTATTGACAGCCTTATTTCTTTTAATACTTCTCAGGTGAAGAAGTGGGATTTCTCATTTGCTTCAGTCTGGAACACTGTTGTGTGGCTTATGCTCGTGAACTTCTTTGTGAAGATTGTAACAGCAACTGCTCAGAGATATCTCAAGAAACAGCAGGAAAGGGAGGTAGCAGCGATAACTAACAATTCATAAGCATCAAGATCAAGACAATCAAGTCAGGAGGTTCTCCAAATGCCTTGATACACACTCGTTGCTATGTCCGTCTCTTTTTTTTTTTAAAAATTTAGTTAGGTAAGGAGATTAAAAGTGACGTCTTCCACATCAGCTGCCACATGTCACTGGAAAATCACTCTGCTTCAGCAAGTCCGTATTAGAAACCTTTGTATAGAAATAGGAACACGATGGTAACAGAAGGGTCACAGGTATATGTATCCAGTGTTATGGTTGGAGTAAGCATGGATTAGGCTATTTTTTACCCCTATTGTCAAAGTACCGTTGAAACTGGAAAATTGATCATTGTCATCGTCATTGAAACTGGAAAATTGAAACCTTATCATTCTTTGGAATGCAAGACAAAATTATTGCTCCATTTATTCTTCTTGACCATTTACATTTCTCTTAATTATGTGCTCTCTGTCTAACACATACCATTAAAAATAACCTAATTATGTTGCTATGTAGTCACATGCATAGCAACATGTAAGTAAATAATGCTTAGGATACCATGTAAATGAAATGAAACATTTGATTCGGAAAATCTCGACGGTTACTAATTATTATAATAATAATATTTAAGCGCCATTTTTTTATTATTATTGTAATGAAATAGTTCTTCCCCAACCCAACAGAGAAGTGGGAAACTTGAAGGAAGTTTCGGCGCTTTCAATTTGCTAGTGGATGCATAAATCTTGGCGTGCTTAAAGCAGCATTACGCTTTAATTCCTTGTCCAATCATTATTTTATTTAAACAATAATAATATCTTGGTACCCCTATTAATTTATAAATATATAATTTCTTTTTACGAATAATAGATTAGATGATTGGACATAGGATAGGATGTGAGAAACAGTCCCATCAGCTAGCTTTGTTCTTTAGGAGTTGGGCGATAGTATTTGTATCCACGTGCCACGCATCGTGCTTTGATTCTAATCTTAAAGCCTTTTATCCATTATCCCAACCGGGTGTACTGCAGACTCATTGATTCCCCAAAACCCAATTACAATAAATTAAATTTCCAACTTAATTAATGATGTACTACTGTTTAAGAATTAATATATATAATAATTTCAAAGTCAGAGGGAACCACGTCATACCATTATTAAAATATCTAAATCTATAATAATAAAAATACCATTTTTTTATTGCATCAAATCTAGAACTATACAAACAAACAAATAATGATAATAATAATAATACTTATTTCTTTGTACTGTTCCATATTATTAAATGGATTTCACACTTCTGACCCCAAAACAATGATGATTTGTTTAAATCTCCTATTAAGTCTTAACCAATGTACTTGGCCCCACTTCACACAATCACAAAACTCTTTTTTCAATTAAAAATCAACAAAAGAATATAATATTAGTAATAATATACTTCTTTTATACATATATATATATATATATATATATATGTGTGTGTGTGGTTTGTGAAGAAGAATCTTTCAAATAGAATAATCAGCAAATTATAAATTAATGCCTGGGGGAATGTGTAGTGCATTCATTATATTATAGCATTCATTATGATTATCAAAATTAGTTTGTCCATTCTATTCACAAATGACGAATCATATAATAATTGGATTTTTTTATTACCCTTTTATTATTTTATTGACTAAATTATTTATAAAATTAATTAATTATCTAAATAGGAGATCTTTAATGGACCACATTCAATGAAAGGTTACTGTTAATCAAGTAAATTTACTCTTTTTCCCTTGTGGTTTTATTTTATTATTTTCCCCCTTCAGTGTCAGTCACACATTAGAATATTATGCAAACTTTCGAGAAGATGTCTCTCCATTTTTTTTTTTTTTCAATCTTTTTGATGAATCCGAAAACAAATATATCAGATATTTTTTTTATAAATTTTTATATTATTTATAAACTATTAAATTTAAATATATTTAATAATTTATATTAAATTTAAGGGATATTAACACATACCTCCCCTGAAATTTGAGACTTTAACACTTAGATGAAAGGTTTGAGGAAAGACACACTTACCTCCCCTGGACCTTTAGTTGACCATCCATTTATATTTAAATGACTATAATACCCTTAATTACTTTAAAGTTAAAATTTAAGAAATTTAATTTTAATCTATATAATATTTGAAGATTAAAATTTAATTAACAATAATTTAAATTTTTATTTATTTAATATTTATTCAAAATAAAATTTTTAATTTTGAATAAATATTAAATATGATACATAATTACAAAATGAAATTATCAAATTAGAAAAACAGTCATTTTGTATAATAAAGTTTAAAATTTGAATAAATATGGTATATGAATAAAAATTAAATTATCATTAACTAAATTCTTAATTTAAATAAATATAAATTAAAATTTTCAAATTATATTATCATTAATTAAATTCTTAATTTTAACAAATAATAAATAAATATAAAGTAAAATGGTCAAATTAAAATATTATTAATTAAAATTTAAATAAATATAAATTAAAATTAAATTTCTTAAATTTTAACTTTAAAGTAATTAAGGGTATTATAGTCATTTAAATATAAATAGATGGTCAACTAAAGGTCCAGGAGAGGTAAGTGTGTCTTTTCTCAAACCTTCCATCTAAGTGTTAAAGTCTCAAACCTCAGGAGAGGTATGTGTTAATACCCCTTATATTTAATTATATAATTAATATATATATATATATTAAATTTAATTTTAACTATTAAATATGTATAAATATAATAATTTATAAATAATATAAAAATTCATATAAAAAATTATTAATCTTTTTTATATAAAAGAAATTTATTTGTCCGATAGAAAGTATTTTGATGTTGATTAAAGAAAGAAATCATAAAAGCAGTAACAAGTAATATTGATTTGTATAACATAAATATAATGATTGATATGATATATAATGTCTATTGATGTGAGAATTTTGTTCAATCGCATCATGTCCGAAGATAGGTCTACGTGTCTTGACGTGATCAGTTAAGCCACATTAGGTTTCTATTTCTAGGTGGTAGGTCGACGTGGTTCGAAGCTGGATCGATGCTAGGTTGACTAAGAGTCTTTTGAAATAGTGAATACACGCCGCCCATTAGTCACAGAACCACTCCACTTCATCTTTCCAACTTTCAAATAGTCTCGAAACCTAGATTTTGCTAAGCCGCTTCGCATCCCTTTTGCAAAATAAAATGCAGGTCAGACGAAGGTTGCCTCTCCAACGACCCTCCTTCGACGCCTAAGTCAGTGTTTATTGGAGAATTGATTTTAAGGGCGTGGGTCTTGCCCCTCATTTGTATTTAGAAATGAGATGTTAAGTGGAGAAATGAGGATTGGAAAGGTTGATAAAGTCAAAACTCTTCATCTTTTAGAAAAAACAACCAATGACTGGTGTTCTTGGAGAGTTTGTCGAGCATTCATGGAGGTCAAAATAGACCTGAAGAATGCTTTTCGGGAGTGTGTGTTAAGGAGAGTTTACTTGAGAGAATAAGCTTTTTTCTTGGAATAGTTTGAACAAAAAATGCAACTTATTTTAAATCTAGGAAAAAATATATTTATATATGGAGGTAAAGCTGACGCCGATTGGTTGATGCATATTCCCTACTTTGGCTCAATCTAGTGCACGTGGAATTTGTTTATTCAATGGGTGGTGCCATATAACATGCTGGGATTAGTCACTCTAACACCAAAAGCCATGTGGCTTGATCTTACTAGATGAAAAGATCTGATGGTCTCCCTTGGTTGGTAGCTAGTACCCCATCTATCCCATAATATTTGGCCTAGCCAACATGTTCCTTGTCTCCCTCTACCCCCTAATATTTGGCCTAACCAACATATTCCTTATCCCTAGTGGGCTCAGACATTATCTATTTTCACTTTTTGGTGGTCCCCTCAATATAACTATGAGTGTGAGAGGAGACCTAAGTCATGCTAACCCATTCTTTAGTGCATCTAGGTACCTAGTCTTCTGCTTACCAGGGTGTAACATTTAACATCAAACTATTTGGAGTATATCAATTCGTATTTTAAGACGTAAATAGAGAATTTATGGTACTTTCTATCCCCTTTTTATATATCGTGATATATGACCACGTTTATTATAGGGATGTACACGGGCCGAATCTGAGACACCCAATTGATTAGGTGTCGAAAAAGAAAAAGAAAATAATTAAATAATATATAATAATAATTTAAGCGGTGAGGCGGTTTATATATATATACGTTTCTTTGTTTCAGAAGTCAATTGAAAAAAAAAAAAGAAATCAAACAGAGCATAACAGAAGCAAATTGAATTCGAGAGAAAGAGAGAAAAAGAAAAGAAAAAAGAAAAGAAAAGGAACGGAAATCGTTCGTAGGAAAAGAATTGTGCAGGAAAAGGTATTGGGAAATTGAATTGATATCCAGGAACTTTGTGGACAGTGTATTTATGGAATTAAAGTAGTTTTATTGTTGTATTTATGATACGTATCAGGTTTTGGATTAGTTTTAACGGTAAATTATTGAATTATGTGTTTTTAGAGAGCAGTGCGGTGGTAAGAAACTCAGGAGACCCCGAAATTTTCAGGGATTGAGCGATTAAGCTGTGAGTGGATATATTTTTAAAATATTATAAATTTATATTATGTTTGAATATTTAATATAGTATGATTGATCTGTTTATTAATGCGTTAGATTGCGTTGTGTGTTACGTAGTATTTAAATTATACGTGATATCCAGTTATTGTATAAAAGTGATTGTTTTATATTAAAATATTAGTTGTGTTTGTTTAAAGCACCCCACAAGTACCCATTCCCCAATATTATGTAGTAAGGTCTTTGGGACCTATGGAATTATATGTATATAAATGTGAGCTCCCCAGGTGATGATACGAGGCCGCTGGGTTGAGTATGGTTTTTCCCCGCTTGGGCGTTAGGATCCCGCCAAGCATGATATCCCCGGGTACTAGTTGGGTGTTGTATGAATTGTTTGCAATGATATGCATTCTTCATGTGTAAGTGATGCTTAATTTATATACGATTTTAGAATGTCGTACAATGGTTGTATGAAAATGTATTTTCTTTAAAAACTATGTCCATTCACCGAGCCGCAAGCTCATTCCTTTCCCTATTTTTCCCATTTCTCTCCAGGTCACGCAGGATTTCGTGCAGGGTGCAGTTTTGTAAATGAGGTTGAGACCACTCTACGCATGCTGCATGAAACATTTTGAAACATATCATATGTGTATGTGAATATGTATATATGTGTGATGAGACATGGAGTCTCAATGTATGTTAATGATGGAAGCCTGAGGCCATTTTCTTTATCTATGAATGTTATTATGAGATGTCTATGAGAATGACAGGTACCTACTATAAAATATTTAGCAGGATTTGTCCCGGACTCTTGAGAGAGGTCGGGGCGAGTTCTGTCAGAATCGATCCAGATTTTTGAAAATCGGATTGAATTCAAAATTTTTTAATTTCTAATTTTTAAGACCGGACCAAATTGAATCTAAAAAAGAGACCGATCAGATCTGATTTTTAAATTTTTAATTAAAAATAAAATTAAAATATTTTTTTTAATTTAATATATATAATTTAATTTTTACAATTCTTAACTTATTAATATAATATAATTAATTAATTTGGTAAAAATAATAAAAATATTAAAATTCAGTTTGGACTAAATTTTTTTAGTAAAAATCGAACTTGGATTGAAATTTTTGAGTTTTTTATTATTGAACCCAAAATCGTACCGAATCATAACTGAGACTGGATCGAACAGGATTGGTTCAGACCAATCCGGTTCGATTTTCTGGGTTTTAAACGTTTTTATTCACCCCTAATTTTTTATACGCGCCACAGTATATAGTTGCGGTATATAGTCACATGAGTGCTTTTACATGCACCATAATATATTGTTGTATAAACGTTTTCACCCGTGTCACGTTATATGATCACATGGTGCGTTATTAATATATGGTAAATATCTTAGTGATATAGAATGGGAAACCAAGCTTAAGATGGGTCTTACCGAGTCACTTTTAAGTGCCAAATATTTTGTCGAAATATAGTTGAGAGTCTAGCTCAAGATGAGTTTTATCCAATTATTTTTAATCTGATAATTCACTTATCATACGTCGAAGTTGCAACAAAGTTAACAAATTCACTTAATACTTGCACTACATTAAGATAGTGACAAAATTGACCATTATATTTTATCACTTGTCTAATTATATTTTTTTTATAATAATACTTAACCCGAGATTTTGTTGATTATAACTAAATGTAAATTTTAATAATATTATATCATCGATGTTTTTGTGTGATACGATCACTAACGTTTAATATAGTTAATAATGGGTCCATCATAAACATAAACTGGGACTATGAGTATCGTATCCGAATTAATTCTGTTAGGGGAATAACATGATGGGCTAGAAATTAGAATATTGGAAGCATTCAAAATTCAAAAACGGCGCTATTATTATTATTATTTTCACATTTTCATTACAAGGCAAAATGCAAGTACCCCTCTCACATCTCTTATTTCTTAATTATTATACTTACACCTAGTCCGAATATGTTTCTGTAGATGTAGCCAAGCCGATCACGTCACGTCACGTCACATCACATCACATCAAATCAAATCGAATCAAATTTAGATGAAAGAGCGAGATTTTTGTGTCTCAATCTAAAATCTCAGTCTCTTCAACTTTTGAACGCTTCAGACTGAATTTCATTAATTCCACTAAAAATATAATAAAGAAATAATACGCCTGCGGGAGGTCACTCATTTATACACTATTTGCCTTTGCTAAAATAACCAGCCTGTCACGCTATAAACAACATCGGGGAAGTTCTGTCATTAAAGTTGCGGCCCGGCCCAGGGCCCAGGGCCGCATTAGTAATCTGGCCTACAACTGAGTTTCGGCAGCAATATAATAATGCATTATTACATTTCGAATTATTTGGCAAAGCTAGCTATCTCTAGTACTAGTACTAGTAATGTAGAAAGATAAGAAAGAATACTGCTAACTAAGTGGGTCCCACTAGGCTTCTTTCTTAATAGGTAGGCTGTTGGATAGACAGACTTTTGTGTTAAACCTTGACTTGAGATGTTGTAAGAGTGTTAGTCTGTCCGTGATACGAGTCCTACGTCACCGGCACGACACTTTAACGATTCTACTTTACTGCCTTTTATGTATATATACATGTAGATGATTTGAAGTGACCCCGCACAGAGAGGGACAGGATTTTAGAAAAACCGAGCTCGGATATTCCCGGGTTCTCATCGTAAGTTGTGTGTGTACAAAATTTTCTTTTTATCTGAGAAACGAAATAAAATATGCTTCGGTAGGATGGGATGGGATGGGATGGGGATTTGTTTCAGTACCACCCTATCTATTCTACACAAAAAGGAAAAGGAAGATCCGACCTTTTTGGATGGGACCCACTGATACTATTTTAGAGACGCTACTCTAATAAGATTTTGATTTTGATTTTGATGGGAGGCAGGGTACATAACGTATTCGACACTTTTTCTTTTTTTTTTGGTTATATTTTTAAATCCTTCCTTAAAATTTACAACCTAAACTTATCCTGGACGGAATTATATGATTATTTTATTTTTGTAATCCAGTTTGTACTCGTTCTAAATAGAAAATTAGGCACATTCATTCCACCCAGAATTCCCTAGTTACCATAATTTTGAAACCAGAAGATTCAAATATTTGTAGTAATAAGCAATGATCGAGCATGGATATCGATTCTTTTACTTGGGTTGGGTACCAACAGAGGCAACGTGCGCCAATAGAATAGTAAGTATTTTTATTTGAGTATAATATTGCAATTGAATAATATATAATCGATGCATGAATATGATTATGAACGGAGGCGAGTCAAAGCAAAATTCTACTTTTTTATTTTCTTTTCCGATAAAATGTCAGTGGCTGTGTGTGTGGGTCAATCAATTCACATTGACTTTCTTCAAAACAAATCAGGAAAGTTAAATATACCCACCAGTAGTAAGTAGCCTTGCAGAGCAGAGATGGTTGTTTCATGTCATCTCATCTACAATACTTCTTAGAATGAACGACAGATAGAAATCAATCACAACTTTTCAAACTGTAGGTAGCTCAAATATTTTCTAATAATTATCATCGAAAATTTAGTTATTCCTTTCTTTTTTTAATCTTTTATTTTATCTAAACACATAATAATTAAAGAGATAATTACTTTGCTCTTTATGCTGAAGCATAGTATTAAGATACAAATTAATTTTGTGGATAATATCATTTAGCTTCTTGGTTTTGGTCAATCATGCATTAAAGACACCCGTAGCGTATAATTGAAGGCAAGCCCATGTCGTTTCTATAAATAAGTAAATAACAACATGGACCCACATAGCAAGTGATATGTTTTGTGAAAGGCAAGTGCTTTTCAATTCAATGTTACATTTACTAGGCATTTTTATTTATTATTATTATTTTTTTGTAAGGTGGACAAAAGTTAGTATAAAATAATTGGATCATTTTTAAAGGGTTTCGAGGCTAATATCATTAATAAAATAATGCTGTAATTATCATAGTTAGGGTTTGAAGATGGAATGATACTATTGGTCAAGCCGTGGTTTGTCATAAAAATAAAAATACATGTTTTTTTAAATAAATAAAAAAAAAGTCATATAAATAATTTCTTAAACGACGCGTTTCGTTTGGTAGGTGAATTGTACACACAACACACATTCATATGTAAATAAAGTGGATGGGCTTCTTTAATTTTGTAGATGAAAATAAGAGCTGCCCTTTTACTTGAAATTTGAAAAGTACGTACGTACGAAATTCCACTGATTTTGGCAATAACTAAAATCTTCCCAAATCTCTTTAATTAAAACAATTTTATATAATATAATTATAAAGAAAAAAGAAAAAAAAATAGGTGACGTGGGGTGGGGTCTCGATTCCTTGATCTGAATAGCAACAACAATTACATTTCACTTTCACCGTTGCCTCTCCGGAAAAGAATGAATGCTTCTGGGGTTAACGTTGATGTCGACTCCATTTATTTGTTGTGTATATTAAAAAATAAAAAATAAAAATGGAAGTCGTGAACTGAATGCAGAAGAAAGGGACCCTCCCCCTCCAAATAGGTTACCTACTCGCACTCAATGTAATCGATATGATATGTTGCGTTTTTCCTTTGCTGACTGTTGTTATTAATTCGTATCCATGATTCATCGCTCCCCCTCCCTGCGTGTATTTGTCTCCTAACGCTCAACTGATCATCCCGCGGCAGCATAAAGAACTAACTGACACTAACAATAATATCATACACGGAGTTAATTAATTAAAAAAATCCTTTTTCTTACATTAATTAATTTTAATATTAAAGTAGTAATTAAATAGTCCCTTTGACTAGTTATGTGTATATATATATATATATATATTATTATATGATTTTTGCACTCGATTAATAATAATAATAATAATAATAATAATAATAATAACAATAATAGAGTTGATTGAGTGCTGTTAATATATACAAAACCCAAAAAAAATGTACAGCCAATCTTTATATTCGATATTATAAGATAGGCAAATGATGATTCCGATACAACAAAGCAACCCTTGTAATTATTTAAACGTATGAAATGGAATAATAAAGGCAGGATTATTTTGTTAGGACAGAAAAAAGTAGTGATAAGTGATAACCTAATCTTGGGGGTACTCCTGATAACGTGATCTTTCTTTCAATAAAACTGTTAGTAGTAGTAGTAGTAGTAGTAGTAGTAGTAGATGTGGTAAAGTGATGTTGTTGGGAGAGCGCTCCTTCTCCTTCCACTAACTGATTCCTTCAGTAGGTCCCCGATCCCTCTTTTCCAAAAGGAAGAAGAGAGAAATATTATTTTGTCTTTGCTTGGATTGTCAGAACACAAAGGAAAACGAATCCAAGTGAAACATCTTTGTATATCTGAACCGTCCAAATATTCTGATTACGACTCAATTCATGTTTAGTGTTGGGTGTTTCCCCCCTTTTTGAATTATCTCAAATCTAAGTCAATTTCTTTCATTTTTCATTTTACCCATCATGTGAACATTAGGCACCTAATCATATACTAGTTTCAAATGTATATATATATATATATAGAAATTAGAAGGAAAATAGAAGCAACACGTGTTATAAGTTTAAAATCTAAAAAGGGAAGGGTGGATGAGGTGACGGAACATATGTCACTAGCTAGCTTTGCTTTTGGGGTAGGGTTCTGGAACGCCCAAACCGCATGGGGCCGCACCTGTTTCTCTCTCAACGACTGGGGACCACTTTAGTAGAAGGGTAAATCTGGTAATTGAAAAAAAAATCCAGGTCAATTTTATAATATATTATATAATCCCATCTCTAATAAATAAATTATTCTAGATAAAGGTTATATCATATCTCAAAAAGAAATATACGAGCCACGTGTAAGACACAGACAAACCAAAAAAAAAAGAGACGCGCCCTTTTCAACAACCTACTTTTGTCAAAGAGGGAGGGAGAGAGATTAAAATTAAAATTATTATAATTTTATAATAATAATAATAATAATAATAAATACGACAGTAAGGACAAAAAACACACACAAAAGTGTTGGGGGCATATGGCCCACGCCGACACCAAAACAAAAGCTAACATGAGTCTCCGAAGAGGGGCTGCTTGTACGATTTGGATTTGAAAATCTCTAGGCTCCAATTCATCCAACTCACCTATGATAACAATCAAATCTCTGAGCTCCCACTCCGCTGCTCACGATATCTAATCTTAATCTAATCTCCTCACCAAATTCAGACCAGTCGGCATCTTCTTCGTCACTGGTTAACACAATAAATAAAATTTAATATTCTTTTTTTTTTAACATTGTTAAGTTTAGTAGTGTATGCCTAAATATGATTGACGATAGCGACCTCTTTGCATTTCGTATTAAAAATGGATAGCCATCGTCCAACATTCATCACCAAACAAGGCAATAAAGATGAGAGACATCTAAACTTTAAAAAGAAAAAAGAATATATATAAATTTTGAGGGTTAAATTTTTGTATGTGCCAGACATATACATACATATACACCCCCAACTGCATTATATATGTCAACATGATACTGTTTACTGCTCTGCTCTACTCTTTCTGCGAAATAAATTTAAACAAGAGAAAATTTGATAAAAACAAAAAGAAATAGGGAGTCCTCCATCACAGTCCCAAAAAGCAGAAGGGGAAGAAGAGCTCTTCTTTCTTTTCTTCCCTCTTTCCTCTTTTGCCCTACAAAATAACAAGAAGGTTTTTATCAAAACCTTTTCCCCTCGCATTGCTCTGTCAACCACCTCTCCTACCATCAAACCAATCAAATTTATAATTAGACTTCAGGATCAACCTTGTCAGATTATAAACACGAATGCACATTGCTGAATACACATTGCAAGAACATTCCATACACAACAATCTTTCCCCCACTATTTCAACCTTCCTTTCCAAAATTGTGGGTCAGGATCCCATTTGTTGTTGTCTTGGATGGTTGGTGTTTCTGTCATCGGTTCTTCATTTCTTCAAATGCTGCCAGAGGGCATCATGTAAATTGTAATTTCCTGAGCAATAAATGGCACTCTGTTCCCTTCAAAAATTTACATCCACAATCTAGTTCTTCTCACAAGGCACACTGCCTTTTCTCCTTCCGAGTTTTGCATATTTAAGGCAAAGGCACAACTCTACTCACCAGCGGGTTGTTTCTGCTCTGCAGGTTTCACCTGCACAGCAGTGGGAACAGCGTGAACGTATGTAAAGCCCGTAGGAACAAGTTGGTGTGGCTTCCCAGAAGACTGTGTAGCTGCAAATTGTGCAGTATGGACAAGACCCTGTGAAGGTATGCCACCGCCTTTCATAATGCTGGCAGTGGCAACAGTCTTGGCAGGATCAGAAGTGCTGGTATTAGCATGTGTAACTGGAGGGCACAACGACAACATCCCCGTTGATGAAGCAGCTGTCAAGCCAGGCTGCTGCTGTGGCTGTTGCTCACGGTGCCTTTGGATGAAAAACCCACTAGCAGCCGTGGCAGATGAAGATGCATTTGCTGCATGTTGAGCTTGGGCTTGCATGTAAGCAGCATTAGGAAATAGTAGTGACGCTTGCTGCAATGCATGCTTCGGCAATTGTTGTTGTTGCTGCTGCTGCTGCTGCTGAGATATTTGTGGCTTAGCTCCAGTACCTGAAGAAGTGATATTGGGATTTCCAAGTATTGATGGAACAGGAGAAGACTTCCGGCTAGGCATTGATGGTGAATTCTTGCCTTGCTGAGATGCTAATGACGAAGCTTGCCCACCTTTGTTGCTTGTGGAGGTGGTAGCTGTTGTCCTTGGACTTCCCCCAGCACTAGTCTTAGAAGAAGTTGTGGGTGAACCAACCATCATCGGAGGTGAAGTAGACTGGTTATTACTAGTCTGTGGTTGCCCCTGTGCAGCTGATGATTTGGGGTTAGCGGCAAATGATATTTGTGTGTGGCTTTGCTGAGTTCTGCCTTGCTGTTGGGGAAGGTTTTTAAGGGATGATGAGGTTGATGAGGCTAGAGATGGTGAAGTAACTTGAGGAGTGCTTGTCCTCCCAGAATTCTTCCACTGCGGAGACTGAGCTGGGCTGCTGTTGCTTTGGACAAGGTTTTGAGGAAACACAGATAAAGCATTAGGAAACTTTGCAGCCATAGACGACGAGGGTAGATGGTCAGAGTAAACACTTCCATTACTTGTTGCTGGAGTTTTGCTTCGAGCAGCCGCGGCGGCAGCAGCTGCAAACTGCTGCTGCTTCTGAAGTTGAATCATTTGGTGCTGCTGTTGACTCCGCTGAAGCTGCTGCTGAGCAGCAGAAGCATTGGCATTGCTCATAGAAGCTGGCATAACTGAAACAGAAGTCCTGGCAGGCACAGAACCAAGATTAAGAGTTCGTGCTGCACTATCAATGACTGTGTTGCCTGTCATTGCAGAAACTTGTGCGTCAGTCAAATCTGGCCTAGAGAAAGCAATGGACTGCCCAATATTGGCTGGTGGCTTTCCAGCTATCGACTTTCTTTCTTCTTCCACATTAGGGGAGTCATTACCTCCAGTTTTGACTTCTTCAGGAACACGGTAATTCTTTTTCAGCTGTGCTGCCTGGGCAGCTGCCATAATCTGGCAGCTATGCCTAACAGCCTCTGGGAGACTCTGAAGAAGAGCTGGATTCTGTGCAATGGAAGATATGTCAAGACCGGGAGTCGTACCAGCACCATTAATAGAAGCAAATGTCATTGCAAAAGTTTGAGGTGTTAGAGATTCAACTCCAGCCTTGGAGCTTTGCTGCTGTTGTGACTTCTTTTCACTTGCACTAGTACCACCACCCATAGATGCAGTAGTCATCAGTGCAAAGTTTGGTGGGTGTATAGGCATTGCAATCTGACCATAAATACTCATATTAGCACGAGAAACTCGGCTATCAGCAGTTGATGGGCTCTCTTCACCACCTATTTCACTCTCAAGTTGACGCGCTTGATGAGGAACCTGTTGGTTCGGCTGTTGCTGGCGCTGCTGCAGCTGTAGTTGAGGCTGGTTCTTTGAAGCAGGAAAACCTTGGAACGTTCCACTGCTACCATTAATGCCACTGTTATGTGGTCTCTGCTGCTGATTCTGTAAATGTTTCTGGGACGAAGAGGACCCACTGGAAATGCTTGTGTTTTGATGACCTTGTTGGCTTTGCTGTGACTGACTGGGTAATGGTTGCTGTTGTTGCTGCTGAAGCTGTGAAGGATGTATCATTTGAGAAGAATAGAAGGACCCATTAAAGAATGGCATAGCCTGAGCATGAGCTCCTCTATAAGCTGGTGGTGCCCCTACGTGTGCAGAGATTGGGAACGGGTATGCATTGTTCTGCAAAATTGCCAAATACTGAGTCTCATTGCCTGGCATATTTGGGTAGTTGTAGCTCATTGCTGTGGCCGCAGCTCCTGCTGTTGCAGTAGTACTAACTGAGGCCAAATTAGATGCACTGGTAGATGCAGTAGCACTGCTAGCAGCCGGAGGAGACTTAACAGACCCAGGCCGAACAGAAGCAGCTGCTGCTGCCTGTTGCTGGCTCAAAGGGAAAATGAAAGCAGGAGCATGCTGAAATTGAATAAACCAAAAAGAACCATTTTCAGAAAATGCCACTTAATGGGAAAAAAAAATAGCCAACAGCAATTATAAGTACAAGTTGCAGACAAGACCCATACCAGTATATTATTAGGAGCTCCTGGTGGTAAAGCTTGCTGAAGCAAAACCTGCTTTCTTTGTGCAGCGTCCATAATGGTGGCAGGTTGAGCACTTTTACTATCTTTCCCAGTATGACCATGAAAGATTGCCACACTCTGCCCCTTATCTTGCGCACTATTCACAGCTCTTCCAGGAAAGTTTCCATGCAATTCTGTGGGAGGCACAACATTGAGATTGCATGCCTTGGCCCCATAAAGTGAGGCAGAACCGGCAGCTGCTGGCCAAAAAGGATTCATTTTTGTGAACTGCTGGTGGTAGTGTATGTTCCTAGCAATGTAGCAATGTGTGGCACACCTCTTTGGTCTCGGTTGAGAAAACATTAAATGTGGAGGCTGAACAGAAGTTCATTTAGTAAAAAAATGGATCCACAAAACCCACTTAAAAAGAGAGAAGAAGAAAAGAAAGAAACCAAAGTGACTTACTTGTATTGCAGCAGAAGATACTGTGCTCCCGTCCATGGATACTACACCTTGTAAAGGTGCCATGTATCTGCTAATAAAACTGGAGTCATTTCTCTGGAGACCAGCAAGTAAAACACGAATACACATTCCCAATCAACAAAAGAGCATTAATAGGAAACTGAATAACCCAACCGTACCCCATTGGAGGAAGACCGCCAGGCCAGCTAGCCACAGAAAGTGGCAAAGGCAAAGAATTCGATTGAGCTGTAAATGAAAAAATGTAAATCGGTAAATAAACAAGCCAGGCAAATTGAAGAGAGCGGAAGTCCTCCCATAAAAAGAAGAAAAAGAAGAAGAAATAAAGAAGAAAAGAAAAATTAATGGAAGAGAGAACTTTTATATTACCAGTTTTCTCAGGGACTGTTAATGGTGGTTGTGCTTGCTGCCTTTGGCCTTGCTGGTGCAGCTTATTGCCAGTTAAGCTACCAGTGCCACTATCTCTCTCACTCTTCTCCAAATCAAGATGGAGATCAATGTTCCTCTCCTTGACCACAACTGGCTTCTGGGATTCACTTTCTTCGGCGATGGATTTGGCCTTCTTCTCTTCTGCTTCAACGCTCGCATCATCTTTTACAATTTTAACTTCCTTCTCGTCGTCTTTTACCACAGGCTTCGTTTCCTGAAAAGGATCCAAATCAACGTATTAATTTTTCACAGAAACCTAAGAAGATGATAGAGAGAGAATGAAAAAAAAAATCACCGTTCGCAAATCTACAGCCACAAAGTCACTATCACCGTCCCTTTCTGGTGACGATCTCAATGGAGGAGGAGCCTGTAGCCAAAAATTAAAAAAAATGCATAAATACTATAAAATATTAAAAAAATGACCTTGCTCCTTGAAAACAAGATCCTCACCATCAGATCTATCTGGAACTTTTCCTCACGCTGGTTCTCAATCTCAGATGGTGTTGAATTCCTGAATAATCGAACGTAAAGCATCAAAAAAGAGATAAGAAGCAGCAATTTCTCCTATTTTAAAGAGGAAAAAAAAATTAAGATGATGTGGAACTAACACTTTAGTCACAGTCGTATTGTCTCTACGATCATCCTCTAATCTGAGACCAGCAGCAGATTCTTTCCTGGGGGACTGAGGCTCCTCCTTAGCGACACCCAAATCTCCTCCACTTTCTGATTCTTCAGTCAAACCCTTTGAATCCGCTAACGAAGCGTTGGCCTCCGGCCTCACAGACTCTGGCTGCGGCTCAGAGGCTTGTGAGCTCACCAAATCGTATGAAATTAAACCATTCTCGGCTGTGGCTGTAGCGGAATTCTTTTCCAAATTCTGCAGAGTCTCGGTCTTCGCAGACTGATCCATTTCCACCTTTGTAGCCGAAATGGGACTGTTACGCACTGTAAAAATTGAAGGATTCTCGTCTTCGTACTTAACAGGTCGCGGCCTTTTCCTCTTTGGAGCTGTAAATCCAAATGATATACCACAAAATTCCATTACTTCTCATTACAAATTATTGGAAAAATTGAAGGAACAAAAATCTAAGCTTCATGAGCTCAGAAAGCTCACCAATAGCGGACATGGGAGCAGTTGATGAGCTAGAATTTGTTGGCAAAATAGAAGAAGATAGAGGAAGTGTAGATGGAGAGTTGGAGATCGGAGAAGAAACTCTGGATTTAGCATCACCGGTGGACTTATTATTATTGTTGCTGTTATTAGTTTCTCTTGAAACCAAATCAGCGCCCACAATTTCTTGTTTAGACGGACCCTGCGGCTGCCTCATCATCCCGTACAAGACTTCTGCGATCTCGATCTCAATCTCATCTTGAGCCGAGGAAGATGATTTGTTGCTCGATGATTTCGGTGGCCGTTGCTTGGGTCCATTAGGCTTCTAAAACAAGGAAACCAAAAAACTTAATTAATACTCAATTCATATCATCCTCTTCCAAGAAAAGACCAGATATGAAGTGAACTGACCATCTTCTTCCTAACTGAAACATTAGAAGAAGACGGGGAGGCAGGAGCTGGAGCAGCCAACACCGTTGATACAGTGGGCCTCACCGGAGAGGTAGATGCTTGCCGGTGAATATGTTCTCCACCAACAACCCCAACCCCAACGCCACTTGAAGCCCATTCATGCGACCTCTTAGTAGATGCTGCAAAACACAAACACAGAAAATATAAAATTAGAACCCCACAAAGCAGAAAACGAAAAAGCAGCAGTAACATCTTGAAGAATAAATCTCTTCCACCTCTCTACCTGACCGAGCTTTTCTAGGCACCGACACGCCAATCATCTCATCGGCGGCCTTCCAGGTGGTCGTGGTCGTAGTGGTGTTTGAAACCGTCGGCGATGCTCTAAAAACTTTCGCCGGCGGTGGAAAACTCTTACGACCGTGATTATTATTATTGGTATTAGTATTGTGATTATTACTATTATGATGGTGGTGGTGGTGATTGTGATGATTCAACACCGACGATGACGACGTGGACGGATTCGGAGGGAGCATCCGCAAAGAAGAATTTCCACCTCCACCTCCGTCATCTTCGTCATCATCCTCATCATCGTTCACACTCTCCTCTGAAGTGTCTTCGCCTCCGTCTTCTCTAATGCTCCCGTGCATAAACTTATCGCTTCTTCGACGTTTACTACTCCTACTCAGCCGATCTCTCTCTCTTTCTCTGTCACGTTCACGGTCTCGCTCGCGTTCACGGTCACGATCACGCTCACGCTCACGCTCTTTCTTTCGATCTCTTAGCCTCGACGTTTCTTGCAACTCCAATGGACCATCTTCATCTACAAAAATTAAGGACCCACAAGAAACAAAAAACTCATCAGAACCGATGAAACGCCACAGTTTCCATCAAATGAAAAATAAGGATATTAGATCTGGTGAGAATTGAGACCTGGTGAGTCTCTGAGACTGCTACTTCTGTGTCGTCTTCTCGACAATCCATTTGACACCGCCAT
This sequence comes from Melia azedarach, assembly GCA_028052125.1. Lineage (NCBI taxonomy): Eukaryota > Viridiplantae > Streptophyta > Magnoliopsida > Sapindales > Meliaceae > Melia > Melia azedarach. The sequence continues at coordinate 2,873,463 of CM051396.1, read as the reverse complement.
AGTAACTCCCCGTCGTGCTTCCCTGTTTCTGTCCATCTCTGCTTCGATTGGCTTGATAGTGAAAAATCGGGTTCGCCTTCAATTCCAATCCCTCCTCTCATCACCGGGAAAGTGACATAATCGGCAGGGAATGGACTTCAGAGTCACCGGAATTTGGAGTTTTGGACGCTGTTTCCGGCTAAAAACCCGAATAAATATTCACAGATCTTCTACACACAGCGATTCACCAGTCCTATGAAGAATGAAGATCTCAGCTTATCTTCTCTCTCTACTCCTTTCCGCCTCTCTCTCCTTGTCCTCGTTTTTCTTTTTTTCCGTCTCTCACCTCATCCTCTTTTCAGCTATTTCACTCTACTCACAGGCCCGATGAACGGCCACGATTCTTGGCTTTATCACATCCCATAATCTCAATCGTTGGTATTTCGACAGATCCAACGATAGATATTGACTAAAACCGACATGGCGATATCCGGAGCGTTGAAGAGAGCTGTTATCGGCAGGCTATTTAATCTTTTTCTGGACATTATCGCCACGTGGCAGGCTTTTTCTTTTCCCTCAAGCTTCCAACTTTACTCACTAGTATCGATTTGGTATAATATTCTAACAAACAAATAAAATATTTCTACAGTAATTAATTAATTAAAAAATTGTGATTGTACTGTACTCTCCTGAGGACTGAGGAGTGAGAAGTCTGTTGCCCACGAATCACGATCAAATTGAGCCCTTGAATTTCCCAAAGAGATGTCTTGACCGGCTATATCCGGTTAGCCGGTCGCCAGAGACCTTGGTAAAAGCAACGTGACGGTCGAAAGGAATCTAGGTGACCGCAGAAAATATCGTTTCAACCGGTCAAATTCATGATTTCGGTTCCCACGTTTTTATTTTTTATTTTTTAGTTATTACACAGAGCGAGGGGAAGGGTAAATTACAATATATTTCCAAAATGAACGCCTGTCTGGCCCTACAAAAAACAACCAAATTGTGGAATCCACGGATAGGATCTGCCATAACCAGTAAAAGAGGACATGTATACCGTCGATTTTATCTAACGTGGCGATGACTCTTTTTAAACAATCCCGAAGGCCAGATTCGAAGACACAAACCAGTCCAAGCTGGCACCGAACGAAGAGGCCCGTGGATGTCGATTAGCGCGCCGGATCTGGATCGTTGGATGTATTTAATCGACGGCCAAGATCCACGGAACAGCGAGGGAAAAGAACTCTTGAGTCACGGTCACGGAACTTCCGAGAACTGTGGACCCCACATTAGCTGCCGATGTAGAAATTATTTCCTCGCGTTGGCCTATTGTCACGTTCTGTGGGATGTGGCATATTTTGGTGACGTGTCATGGGTCCCACTGTCTAAAAATTAAAAAAAAAAGGACCGAAGGTGCGAACCTGCTCGCTCAGTCAAACTTCACCGCACAGTTAAAAAAGAGTAATTACGAAACATGAAAATAAAAGAAATTTAATAATTAATAAAGTAACACCAAAACAGAAACCCCACTAAGTTCCCGCATCACTCCACGCGCTTTCGGCGGGGTTCAGATTACGTACATACTGAGAATAGAAAGTTGTCCAACATGGCGATGTCATTTTCGTAGCATGTCATCAAATGGTAAAGCCACGTGGCGACAAGCTTTTCAGCCTTCGATCTTGTTATAAGCTTCCCGACTCCGGTAAATATCTTTTGTTAACAAAGGAAATGATAACTTAACAGGGCGGTGTTCAAAATTACCTGACGTGGCAGCGCTATGACATTTTTAAATCTCATTAATAAGGTATTTATTGTCCGCGCTTGCAACTTGGATGGTGTGAATTCTCATAAACAATGCCGTCACTTTACTATACCCAACACACAAAAAAAATAATATTTTGAAGACCGATGTGGCCACGTCAGAATCGGGGTCCACGGAGAATGGTTGACCCACCATAATGGATCCCTTTCTCCTCGCTTTTGTCGCTTTATGAGCTTTCACTCCCTCGCTATCGTGAAATCTCGAGACATTGCCACGTGTACAACCAAGTGCTACGTGATCAGGCCTCCGTGGCTATCTTTATGACCGTAGACATAACCCTAGCCGTCATCAACACCACTACGCCGATGCTATTCTAAACACCCATTAGTTTTATTGCTTAATTATTAATTATTAATCTAATAAAATTTTCTAAAAGAATATTCTACCAAGTGGTCGATAAATAATAAATTGCCAGGAAAATATTATTATAAAATTACACTGTGCTTTGCTATTCTCATGCACCACTAATTTCTACTTTTATTCGGTTTTTAGACAACCATCCTACCCTATTACACGGAGAGATTGTTCTGTTCCATAACAAAATTCAAATTTTACATCCTCTTTGTTTAGGTTAATCAAATTAACGCCTTAAAAGAATAAACAATGTAATTTACTATAATATTACTATCTTAACTACTTTTTATATTTTAAAATATTTAAAATCACATTTAACCGTCTTATTATTATTTTTTACTACAACTTTTTTTTTAAAAACTTTTAATATGCAGTCTATTTCAAATGTAAAAATGACTTAACCTTATTCTTTAGAGTTAGTCAAATATGTGCTTTAGTTTATAAAAACTAAAAAATATATATAATTGAGAGGCATAGTTTTTTCCGTTAGGTTATTTTAATGAGTGGTAAAATTATTTAATTGTAATCACAATTTATTAACACATCCGAGATGGATCCTAAACTTTACCTCAAATATAAAAAATAATATTGGTATTCAGATATATCGATTAGGTCAGTAGTGCCATTTATAGTGGACATTTGATTAATTAATTAGAGATTAAAACAATAAATAACAATAAAGGAAAAATAGTCCAATGTTTAATTTAGCTTAAAGGCTTGACAAATGAATTATTTAATCAGTTTAATATAACATATAAACATGTCATCGTGGCATTTCTACTTTCTTCTTCGTTAGACTCACCACCCGTCAAATTAATTAATGAATAAGAAAGTACAACTATTATATTACATCAATGTGTGCATATTCAATCAACGAATCTTATTATATACACATTACCATATCATATCCTGTTTGATTATAACTTGTTTCTAAATTTAGAGTATCAACCCAATGGATTATTATAATTTATACGTTGGAGAGTTTAAGGTATGATACTCGTATCAATTATATGTATATATACAAATCATACGATGAGATTTATACTTTTTTTTATTTACAATATTATCCCTCTTTTAATATTTAAATTGTAATTTTGTGGACATTGGACGTATTAATTTGATACAACACACATAGTGAATTTCTACAATACCTTGAAGTTATTGAGGTGTAAATTTGTAATTGTCTATATTCTCTTATTCGTTATGAAACGAAGGATTTGCCGACTATTAAAAAAAAATGATACAACATTCTACAAATATCAATGTAACATTATTATTGTAGCATCGTTGAATTTTTAGTCCAAAATCATTTTTTTTAATTTTTAAAAATAAAAAGTGTTGGAAACTTATTTAATAAATGTGCTTCACAAAATTGGTATTGAAAAGCACATGTACATAAATATACGAAAGAGAAAATTATAAGTTAATTTTTTTAAAAAAACATTTTAGATAAATATGGCATTTATTTATTTATTGAATTTTAAATACAAATAAACGTGAAAATAATTTAATCGATGAAAAAGATATTTAAAAAATTATTATTAAAATAAAAAACAAATATAATTTACTATTTAAATAGATAAATTCAGCAAATTAAGAATTAAATAAAAAATCTTAAAGATATTTAATTGCGAATTAAATTTTGTAAATAATTTAATCATAGGTGTTAACATTTTTGTAAAAGGAAAATCGTTTGTTACGATATATAATAAAAATCATAAGTTTCAAATTAATAAACGTTAAAAACATAAAATACAATAGGAAATTCGCCCCCATTATGTAGTTGTATTGATGGACCCCAGCCCGGTAACGTACGGGGGTCTGAGGAAATTAATTTTTTTTAATAGACTTAAAATTTATAAAATTCAATATTTTCAGAAAATTAACGATGGGGGGTGGGGGCCAGGTTCGAAAGAACAAAATGTCCATGAAAAGTCCACAAAGTGGGACAAAGCGTGTGGTATCATACAGTGACTTTTACACCACTTTGCATTACTTTGTCTTTTTTTTTTTTCCATATTTTCTTTAAAACAAAGGTTCCCATCCCCTTGTTTTATTGTATTTATGGACTTACACAAGCTAATCTAATCTACCTAGAGTCTTCGATTTACTTTTCTTTTAACCTTTTTTTTTTAAAGAAGAAACCCATATTGGCAGGAGCCTCTTTTGCTCACGAGTTAAAACAAAATACACTGTATTTAATTAAATTACACGAAATATTCAAAATGTAATAAGAGATATGAATATTCTATTTCATAATTAGTTTAATCACAGTAGACAAATCTTCGAGAGAGTCCCAAAATTTTAAACTACATAATATAAGGTAGGGGTTTTCGGTATTATATTGAAATTTGGATTATTTTGACCTAACCTTAGCATGATTAATAATTTTTTATTTATAAAAGATAATTAATTAAGGGCAGTAGTGGCACCCGACAAGTTTTCCTATGCCTTCTCAAAGAAATAATAAATAAATAAATAATAAAGAAAAGGGAAACGATTATCCTTTTATTTAAATCACAAGATCCAAGCTCATGTTATCGACAAAAAGACAATTTTTTTTTTCTTTAAATTTACTGGTGGACAGTTGCCCAGGGGTATGCACGTGTGAATTCCACGTGGACTGATCCCACGTGCGACCCTAAGGAAAGTGAAGGGTGATAGTTATCCTGTCACCTTTAGGTGATGTATGAACACTCTTAGGGTGTTTTGCTTTACAGGTGGCCATAGATTACTGGTCCGTCAATCATATTTCCCCGTTATTAACGTTCGTTCCCTTGTGAAGAAATTATATAACCTTTAAGGAATGGCGTTTGTTAGGCCAAGCCATTCTAGTAACAGTAGGTACAATTATAAGTCACAAAATTAAAGGAATCTCCAAGTCTATAATTAATTATTTTTGACGCAATTCTAGTCAGTCCAATTACTTTCTTAATTAGAAACTAATTCAGAAGATAACTTATTCATTAATTATTCGAATAACTTAAATTCATGTTCATTTTTTATTATACTGTACACAATTTTGTTTCATTTTATATTTTTATATTTTGAAATGGGGAAAATTATTTCTACTCATAGTTTGCACTTTTTCGTTCTGTTCCATAACATAGCTTTTTTATTAGATTACATGAAAGCGAACTGACCAACTGAAGACTGGGCTTTCAGAAAAGTACAGAAGCTACTGGATTATCTAGGCAACGAAGCCCGAAACTTTAGAAAGCAGGCCTGGGCTTTCTATATTTCAACCATTAACTCTTAAGTTGGAAAATTAACACGTACCTTTTCTAATGTTTAAGAAATCTAAACTTAAATTACAGGTTTAAAAAACTTCACACTTACCTTCCCTGAATCGTTAGTTGACCATTAAAATACTATTAAAATTAAGGATATTGGTAAAAGTTACCATTTTCAAGTTATTATATAATCAATTTTCATCAAATATTGTATTATTGTTCATTTGATGATATTATTTTATATAACATTAATTAGTTTTAATTTTAAAAAAATTATAAATTTATTATTAATATTTAGAATCTTTATAAAAAAAATTAGTATACTCATGTTACCCATATACTCATTTAATTAAATTATATTTTATATTATTTTTATTAACTAGGTACACATACATATGAAATAAGTATAATTTTAAATTTGTTATTAACTTTAAAAAAACTATGATTACGATACATAATAATATTAAACATGCAAATTCTATTTACAAATTAATGTGATAGTATTGTTTCTTTTACATGTATCTTATATAATTTTTCATAAAATTTATTTAAAAATCTCACCTTCATAAATTGAAATCTTAAATAATCAATGAACAATAATATAATAATTTATAGGAATTAATTATCTAGAAAGTTAAAAATAGTTTAGTTGGTAGAATGTCTAAAATACTTTTAATTCTAACAATTCTCTAATGGTCAACTAACAGTTTACAGGAGATAAATATGAATTCCTCCAAATTTATCATTCAAGTGTAAGTTTTTTAAATTTTAAAAAAGATATGTGTTAATTTCCCCTCTTAAAATTTTAGAACACATTACTTTCACTTAAAACTTTAATTTAAGTTAAACTTAATGGTTAAAATTAAAATTTAATATTTTTAATTTAAAATTTCCCCTTTTTTTGGACTTCAACGTTATATTTTGACACAATTATATTCAACTTAATTTTAAAAAATGACGAAGAAAGAAAAAACACGTAATGAAGTTTCGTTCCACTAATTTAATTATTTGATATAGCTAGTTGGAAAAGTGGAGCGAAGAGACTTAGTGGGGAAGGACACGTGCACGATTAAAATTGATAAATATACGAAAATATCTTAGGGAAGATCTTCGTGGATTAAAATAGGGAGGCAGGGGAGTAGGTAAGACAAATTGTTGAAAATAGTGTTAGTTGTAGATACCGCAATAATGTTATGTTATGTTATGTATGACGCATAAAGTACAAGATAAGATAATAATAGGATAAGAGTAAAATACGTGTCACGTAAGACATAAAATAATACACTGTAACGACATTTGCTTGCTTGCTTACTGGATGCTTTGATATTGACTTGGTTTCTGAGATTGTGACAAGTGTCACTTTTCCAACTGTCGTAGGCCATCTTTACGATCATCGCTTTTTTTTTTTAAAATTTTTGGTAAATAATTTAGTGCACACATTTTCCTCGTTAGAAGAAGGCTTTGTAATTGATTTATTTTTTTTTATCATAAAAATATTAGGTGGTTCAATTGGACATCAAGTTGATATTTCTATTATTATTTTAATAGTAAAATAAAATATAAAATAGAAATGGGTGGTACCACTAGTATTTGTTTATTCATATTTTTTTTAAGGATCTACTGAAATTTTAACTGAGAAGATAACCTTATAATTGTAGTGCACCCAGCATTCAGGAGACTACCTGCAATATAGCAGGAACACTACCTTATAATTGTAGTGCACCCAGCATTCAGGAGACTACCTGCAATATAGCAGGAACACTGCCCAGAGGACCCTGAAAATAGCCTATATTTTATGGGAAAATTCCTACCACTTAGAGTGTGGTAGGAATCGAACACACTCTCTCCATAGGGAGGGAGTGTGTTCTAACCATCAGGGCTGAGCCCTGATAGCTTTGTTTATTCATATTTTACTAAAAGAAAAAAGAGTTCAAATCAAATCACTTTACTATCATAATAAATATATTCTGATGTTCAATTGGATAAAATATGTTTTCTCTTAAATAAAATTTTATAGGTTTAGTAAACTAAAATAAATTTTCAATGATTACACATAAGTCCTCAAGTTTTACTTTCTTTTTGTACTAGACCTCAGGTAATTTTTTCTTAATAAAATTAAATGTCCGGCTAATTATGACTTTGATTTTGAGTCTAAAAAATTTATAGAAAAGATATATACTCGATATCTAAAAATTTAAAGTATAGTCACTCCTAGTATTTAGGCTCACATTTTAACAACAGTTATATTTTTAAAATTAAATAATATCACAAAAATAACAAATCAGTTGGGATTTTTAAATATAAAAATTGCTGGTTTTTTAGTGTTTTGTCAAGTGGGTCAATACGCAGTAATGTATGCAGAAAGGGAAAGAAGTGGGAAGCGTTGTTTAACCGTGGACCAAACTAACATATTTACCTGTCTGTCAACTGGTTTTGTATTCTATTGTACGGATAGCACATGGAAAATGGAAAAAGAGGTAAGCAGAAAAGATTTGTCAAAAACAATATTATTGTTAAAGGTGGGTGGGTCCCTGTTTGTTTCTTAGTAAAATTTGGTACAAAAACGTTTTCTTCTCCAACTTCTGAAAGATTGAATTTTCAAACTTGGATTTGTTGAGTGATTGGCTATTACCTTTTTTTTTTTTTTATAATTAAACTCCAAGCAAAAGTCCAGAGCATTGAAGTTAATAAAGAAATAAAAATACAAATATGAAGAAGTCCCAAAATGAGTGATTACTGCAGTCAATACTCAAATAGTGTTGTCCACGTGGATTACTTAATGTTTCGGAAACATTAGAGTTGAAGAAATGTATAATTTAATCAAATCCACTTTTTTATTAAAAATAATATATTATGTTCAAAGTTTTGAATTTTTATAATTTTTTAAAATAAGAATAATCAATTTGTTTATTTATGGCGCAAGCCAGTTCTCTTTTTTAACTTTTTCATGGCCAAGTCCATATTTCTTCCCCATTTTTTTTTATTATTATTGGAATACATTTTCTTGCTATTTTTTAGTTGAAGTGTAATAGAAATAACCTCTCTGTTTTCTTTTTTTCATTGTCACGGGTATATTAGAATCGATCTCAATTTATTTTTTCATTTTTTTATTGTCAGGGTTTAGTGGGACCAACGTGAGATGCTTTTGTACTTTTTATTATTAGATATTTAACCCTAACTTTTATTATTATTACAATTTTTAGAGACCCATTTTTAAATTTTATGTATGATGCAATGCGAAATTTCTTTATTTAGGGGTCCTTTTAAGATTTTTGTAAATTTTAAAATAAATTATTTCTGTTGTAATGTGAAGATAATCAATTTCAAAAAATAAACAAATATTCAACAAATTTTATGTTCAAAAGTATTATAAATTTAAAAAATAATTTATATTCATTTAAAATTTTATATTATTAAAATATTATAATAATATAAACAAGTAAAATAAATATAATACTAAATAAAAATTATGCGTAAAATGAATAACGTTCATCTTGACTCTTATTTTATTTATATTTCAAAAAAAATAATCAAATATGATTGAGAAACCTTTTTTTTGCCTATACTATACACTTGGTTGGAATTGTCCCAGATTGATGCTTTGGTGCATCAAACACTCCGCCACATTCAAAGGTTTCAAATTGACCCTTAATCCTTATAAAGTGACTGAAATATTATAACATGAAGTTACATTACCTTACACTGTGATAGTTAAAATTCAAAATTATAGAGATAAGTATGTTATTTCAGTAAGGATAAGGGACTTCTTTAATATTAAGTCGAGAAGTGAGACCTTTGTTGATGGCACTAGCCGTGAATTTTAACACTCGGAGAGAGAGAGAGAGATAGTGGCCCAAACTCAGAACGAGCAGTTGTCAGTTCTGGATCACGCAATAAAACCAACTTTTACTGACGAAAGTTTCTACTGTCTTAACTGGGCTTCCATGTCCTCATTAATAACGAAAACTAAATGAGGTCTTTATGGGCCTGCACTCTCAGTAACTTAAGTGGTTTTTTTTTTTTTCGATTATTATTTTTATATCAAGAAAAATAAATATTGGGGCATATTTGGTTTCCACTCACATAGTCGTCACCCCGTTTTATGGCATGCACTCAACTAAAGGTAACGTTTATTTTGCAGACGTGCATTGTCCAACAATGTTTGAGATGAGTTGCGGTGGCATTTGCAAAAGTCATCACAATTTTTTTTTTTAACTGAATTTCTCATCGGGATAATTATAAAGACTAAACACACGATGCAAAATGAACCCAATTTTCAAAAAGTAACTTCTTCAATAATGATGTGTGTCTTTTAAGTGGAGTCAATCCACTACCATGGTCTTTTATGTTAGCGTTTTTATGACTTGGATCACACTTAATTTTCATCTTTTTAATATACACATATGCTTAATTGATCCAAATAATTTATTATATTAATTTGTTCATCATTACTCATATTCCTCCTACCCATTAGCATGGAGATTTTGTAAAACAACTTCACTGATTTTTACCATTTTTTTAAAGATTATGTGTTTGCTTACTTTAGAAAAAGTAGGATGTATTAATTAAACTCTTACAAGTCAATCCTATTTTTTAATGGTTATGTTTTATCGCATTTTGCGGTTGAATACTATTTAATTTCAAAACATACGTGAATTAAATTGATTTTATGTTAATTAATAATATATTATTATTATTATTATATATTTAACAGTACTGCTTAGGGGTGGAACTGTGCATGATTTTCTAGTCCTAAAAAAGCAGTTTTGTATTTGGGGAAATTTCAACAGTAAGACCCAATTTTTTTAAATGACTACGGTTTAAAATGTGTTTCAAAAATAATTAATTCGGACTAAAATACCTTTATAAATATTTTTAAAAAATGATCAATTTTTTATTTTCTTCGTGATCGAAACTTCTTTGTGATCGAAAGGGTACTTTCGATCACGAAAAAAAGTTTCGATTTCTTCATGATCCAAAATACACTTCGTGTTCGAAAGTACACTTTCGATTAAGGGTACTTTGATCCGAATTGGTTATTTTTTAAATATATTTTGAACAGTGATCATTTAAGAAAATTGGGTTTAAGAGTTGGTCATTAGTGTTAATTTTTCTTTGTATTATTTGATTCATACAAATTTTGAGATATTATATTTGTCCTCGTAATTAAAAAGCTGATTTCAGCATTCATAAGATAAAATTAGAAAAATTAACACTAATGACTAACTCTTATACCCATGAATAATAAAAGAGAAATGACGATTATATCTTTGAATTCTTTATCAAATAAAAGTTTTCATTATTTCTTCAATAAAAATAAGTTGTTTTTGAATAATATTGACTTTCTTATTGCTTCTTTTCTCAATCGCAATATTGGTTCATTCTAATATCTTCAGATTGTTGAATCTTAGTATATAAATACCTAATTTACACAAAATAATGAGGGACTTCCAAATATCAACCATAATTTGTAATAAATAATAATCTCAAGTATACCCTTTAATTTGAAAATGGGGGGATTTGCAAAACCAACGCCGCTCTTACTGTGAATATCGAGTCAAAACTATGCGTGAAGCTAATTGAAAAGTCCAGGTAAAATAAGGACCAAACTATCTACGTTCTACCCAGTTGCACTTGCATTCTCAAAAAGCACTTCCGCCGCCTGCTTTTCACTTATCTCGTGAATCTACAAAAGTTATTGCTTTTACACCCCTTATCTTTTCAATCTTATCCAAACTAAACAACCAAATTCTTCCCTCCAAACACAGCCTTCAAATCTCTTCTATCTTTTTCGTGAACAATCCAATTGGGTGGTCAAATTTGGTGCCTCCCTTAATGTTACACATCTATTTTTTTAGCCCATATATATATTTATCATACATATGTATAGCGTGCCCATCTCTCCTTTTCTTTTTTCTTTCTTTATATATATATATATATATATATATATATAATGATATCACTTCTTTGAAATTTAAATTCAAAGGTTAAAACAAAAATAAAAAAAATACGCCGTTATTTCAAATTTAAATATACATGTAAATTATAAATGTAATGTCAGCCATTAGAATCAGATACCACTGGTCTATAATCTACTCGATAATCACAATTTCTAGTTGACACGTCATTTTGATAAACAATAATAATACTTTATGTTGTCGGCTTGTAATATTCTAATATATATATCTACACGGCTGATTTCAGGTACCGAGTACTTGCCACGTTAGACCTCCATTTCTCATTTCTCAAAAGTAGAGAAATTACACTGTTTGCGTTCGACCTTTCCTTAAATTAAGCATAAATCTCCCTATCATTTTATGATTATTAATTATTCTAGTTGACATGTAAAAATGGGTAATATTCAATTTAAATTTATCATTTTATGATTATTTTGACAGTGCTTTTGCACGTGCCAAAATGTTAGGAGCATTTTTTAAAACCAATGCAGAGAGAATACCGAAATCATCACGCATTTGTCAGACGTCAGGCTGCTGATATAATTTATACATGACAATTGCTTTAAATTATTGAGGACGAGGAAAATGATTTATCGCGACGTTGTTTTTCTGGGGTCCAGTTTCTGCTACGATTTAGTGGGAAATAAAGGAAGAAAATATGGTCTCCGGATTGATGATATTGGTCTGTTATTTCAAGTTGTTTATGGGAAGCCATCGATGGTTTCCTTTGACATTATTGCAATTGGCACAAACCAAACCCAACCCCCCTTTTTTTCCCCAATATTTCTATCATTTGAGTGGACTATAATTTCGAGCTAATATATATATATATATATATATATATATATATCTCAGAAATTAATTTGGACATATCTCGTTAGTTGTTCTATATATGTACAGCCAAAATTGGCTCGTTAGCTCCAGCTTTTCACCTACGCTTATTTATAACTAATTACGTATCAAAAAGATCACGGCTTATACTTTTGAATTTAATGCAATAAACACACATACGCATATATACTTGTCTATCGTCAATATATTTTTGCCTTGAATTTTCTCCTTTGAATTCAAGACCTATACTATACTTACGTACAGTCTTTAATAATTGCCTCTCTTACCAAAATAAATCCATACTCTTGTATATTAATTTTGAATAATAAGACATAAAATAGGATTTCCCTGTCACTCAACAACCTAATTATAATAATAATAATAATAACACGGCAACAAACAATGGCATAATTTAAAATTAGTTAATACAGCCGTCCGCATTATATATTCCAGTTTCAAGCTAGCCTTCTCAAAATTCAAATCCAATGGATCGATCCATCAATCAGTGAATCAACACATGTAGCCCATCAAAATCCTTGATTTTTCTTCCTTCAAAATTTTCGTCAAAAACAAATTTGCACGTTTCTTCAAATCCAACTTTCCTCTATTAATTAGATTGACTTGATTAAAACATTTTTTCCCATTTGCCAATCTTCAACTTGACGGATATAAAGCCACAAGAGAATGTACAACAAACGACTGCATTGTTATAACAATGTGCCAACAATTCAACTATCGTCCTCGCTGACGCATTGTACCCTTTTTTTTCAAACAGAAGTTAAAAATCAAGAAGAAAAATGGTTGTCGTTTCACACTTAAAACGGATGTAGCTGCATATAAGTTATTAAGGAGCCGTTCGTTGACTAGCTAGCCAGCCAGCCGACGTAGAATATTATTATTATTATCAAAATATTATTAATTATTACTACATCCATAATCCATTAGAATTAAAAAAAAAAACGTAGCCACGTGTAAAGATCCTGATGGTGGTGACCCACTGTATCATCCAATTTCGTTGCTCGTGCATTACAAAGTCTCTCCTCTATATATACCCTCTCGTTGCTACATAGTTCATTTCACAATCCTCCCCCCTTCTTCTTCTTCTTCTTCTTGTCCCTGGTTGTTTCTTTGAAGAATAGAATTATAACAGGGATAAGTCTTTGTAAGTAAGCGAGCATGCCTGGTGGTGGATTTGCGGCCTCCGTGCCGCCGGCCGGAGTCGAGTTTGAGGCCAAGATCACGCCGATTGTTATCATTTCATGTATAATGGCGGCGACTGGAGGGCTCATGTTTGGCTATGATGTTGGAATTTCTGGTAATTTTATTCTTATTCTTTTTCTTTTTGAATTTTTAGATTTTTTCTCGGAATTTATGTTATTGTTGAGGATATGATCAACAGATGAGAGTGAATATCAAGTGATTTCTCTTGGAGAACACTTTTGCAAAATCTTTTCAAGTGATGAAAACACCTTCAAATTTCATGCTAAACAGTACCAAATAGTGAAGATCCTTTTTTGTGAAGAAAACTTTTTGAATAAACAAAAAGTAAAAAACAGTAGTCCATTACTTCATTAGACTTTGGCTGTGTTAGATGTGTGAAAAGAAACAAAAAGGAGAGGTAACTTTCTCCCGCCAAAGTGGACATCCCAGCAAGCTGGAGATCTTTTTAACTTTTCAATGATTAAAGTACCAAAATGTCCCCAGCCATGGTTTACAGAAAAGGGTAATTTTGGTATTTGAGCATTCCATGATCATCTCAACGTCGACGAGAGTTTTTCTTACGGTTGTTACCTTCTCGGTGAAGCTCGGTGGTCGTCAAATTACTGTGGCGACCAATAGGCTGTCCATGTGACTGATTTTGCTAACTTGCCCCATGTGTTTACTGTTTGGTTCACCGAAATAAACATGTTTGTTAAATTCATAAAGATCAGATTATACTACATCTATTAATTAATTTTCTATAATTAAAAATTAATTAACATACTGGAATTTACAACGACAGTGTTTGAATTTTGTTTAAGAACTAATTTAACATATAGTAGATAATTTTTTGAAATTATTGTGGATCTAACGCATTATCACATGGAATTAGTCACGTTAATCAATTTTATGGTTCAATTTGATACAGGTGGTGTTACTGCGATGCCAGATTTCTTGAAAAAGTTCTTCCCAGTGGTATACAGGAGGACTCTGCGAGGGGACTTGGATAGCAATTACTGCAAGTATGATAATCAGGGCCTACAGTTGTTCACATCATCCTTGTACCTGGCTGGCTTAACTGCTACCTTCTTTGCATCATACACCACTAGAAGATTAGGCAGGAAGCTAACCATGTTGATTGCCGGTGTTTTCTTCAATATTGGTGTTGTGCTTAATGCTGCTGCTCAAGACCTTGCTATGCTCATTATTGGAAGGATCTTGCTTGGTTGTGGTGTTGGCTTTGCTAATCAGGTTAGTTGATTTTTAGTTACATTTAAATAATTGTTTTGCTAATTATTATGTCTGCAATTAAACGGATCTAATTTGGTTGTGAGGTTGGTTTCACACTTTCACTTATAAAGTCTTTTTGATTTTGTGATTTCTTTTATATATATACGATTGTGTTATTACATTATCTAATTGCCGGCAAGTTGAGGAGCCAAGGTGATTGAAGGAGTTTAACTGTTAAAGCAAAACATTAATTAAACATAGACTAACAGAAGGGGATGTTGTATATTGTGTTGTCTCCAGTTAAGGTTGCCTTATCAATATCATATTAGCGCATCAAATTAAGGCCATATGTTATTAAATGATGCTGATACATATGGCATATTTTCAGTCAAAACTCGTTCCATTTAATTTTCTTATCTGAAGCCAATTTTCTTATCTCACATCGGATGGCCTTTTTTGGCATGAATAGGCCGGTGGCTGGTGGGGACAAGTGTTCCCCACGTTAGGCTGCTAATTAATCCCATCGATTGGGTGCAATAGGAGCTCATGAATCAAATAAGAGATTACGAAAATTACAGATCTCTTTGGCATCCAAAAGTCTTAATCATCCAGAAGTGATTCCAAATCTCTTTCAGATTAAAATTTGATTTTTTTTAACCTTTTCTTTTGGGTGATTGAGACTGTGTTTTCATATTGGCTTAATATGAGAATACATCATGCGATAATGATTAGCTTGGAGTTATCTGAAGAAAGTCCAACTAGAACAATTTTATTGCTTCATATATAATCACCTTCTGTAGAAAAGTCAGTTTTTTTTGGGCGAGTAACGTGGCTATCCACCTAGGCTTTCTTTCAGTTTCGTAGTCTTTAGTTCTTGTACACTTCTTTATCTTGGAATTGAGGAATTGTTTATCTTATCCTTTAGTAGTTACTTGGAACCAAATTCAACAGCCCATGTCACAAAATTTGACATGTATGCATATAGTATTGCTTAATTTTAAGATTAAGGAAGGTCTACAACTTACATAATATTGGAACTCCAAAATTTATAGAGTTCTACAACCCACATGGACAATTTTTGTTCGCACGCAGTTATAAATTAGACGGCACAAGATGTCACCTAGTTAAGTTGGTTATGCCTGTTGAAGGTTTCAATTAGATTTACTTGTGTAGTTTTTTTAACTTCTCATGTGTACTTTTCCCAAGCTTTCAGTAAGGACTAAGGACTTAATGTTTTTGGTCCGCATCTAACCCAGGAAATCTTTTATTGCTTTTAATAGAAGATTGTGCTCGTATGGTCCGAGTTGTACGCATTCACTTCTTAGGAAATGATATATTTATTATTATTCCTGATTTGATAATATTGCATAATGAATATAAAACAGGCTGTGCCTCTGTTTCTATCGGAAATAGCCCCAACAAGGATACGTGGAGGACTTAACATCCTGTTCCAGCTTAACGTCACCATCGGCATTCTTTTCGCCAATCTGGTCAATTATGGGACCTCGCAGTAAGTCCAATTATTCATCTTTGCCAACGATTCTTCATTTATTTATTCTTTATGACAAGAGAACACAAAAAAGAATCTGTGAACTTCGCGTTGAATTGACATTTTGTTAGCGCCTGAATTTTATAAACTTTTTATAATAGTAGCTCTGCAAATTAAGCGGGGATAGCAGTACACGTGCCCTTATGTAGAATCGCTAGATAGACGAAGGTGACAACTGTTGAAAAAAACTATAGATTTTTGGTTCATCATTGACTTTGCTTTTAGGCATATCGCATACAACATGCTTGACTGCTGAAATTAAGGAATTAGCTGAGTAAAATTAGTCAGACGATGCTTAATTTCAAGGTGTACCAATTTAATAATAGTACCTTGATATGGGTTTGATATGGGGCCATTAACAATTCCAAGGTCTCTCTTGCATTATAAGATTGGTCAACCTTTACCAATTTCATTTTCTATGGCCCCTATTAACGTGGTTTGAACTCCCATAAGGCAGTTGTTTTTTTAGATTTTAATATAAAGTTTGTAATTCGATGTCTCCGGTACAATATACTTCTTATAATAAGGTATTGGACATTGCTAAAATTATTGAAGAAAAATGTTTGCAAGAGACATTTATTCATTTTGGATGAGGCATTCAAACTAACGTACACCATCATATTTATGCTAATTGTTCATCTATAGAATTCTGAAAAGCCAAGTCAATGAACGACCTTCAATGATTTTCAGCTAGGTCATTTAATGTCGTAGGCAGATATCCATACATTGCATTTTGAATTAATCTGAACGTCCTTCTGCAATGATGCCCTAGCATGTGCAAATTTGTGGATCATAAGATTGGATTTCGCTTCTCAAATGGACCACAATGGGTCCTATACTTCACCAAATTAATCTGTAATACATATTTATCAATTAAGAATGGAATACGTCATTTAGAACATATTTGTGGGAGGATATATTGGTAATAACTTTCTTTCAGCTCTGTTTAAATTCTGGCGTTCTTGCTGACTGTCAATATTGTCTTCTCTTGCAACAAACAGCATTAAAGCAGGATGGGGTTGGAGACTGTCACTGGGTTTGGCTGGCATTCCTGCCCTTCTTCTAACTGTGGGAGCCCTCCTGGTGACTGACACTCCTAATAGTCTTGTGGAGCGTGGTCGATTGGAAGAAGGAAAAGCTGTGCTCAGAAAGATCAGGGGAACTGACAAGATTGAACCTGAGTTCTTGGAGCTTGTTGAGGCAAGTCGTATAGCCAAAGAAGTGAAACACCCATTTAGAAATTTGCTCAAGCGGAGGAACCGGCCCCAGCTTGTCATTGCTATTGCCTTGCAGGTCAGTGTTAATTACCCTGTACTGATAGCATAATTGCATTTTCCCCAGCCTGATCACCGGGCTCACATTAAAATTTTATATCTGAATAATATAGACATTAACTTTTTCTTTTCTTTGAACGTGTAACAGATCTTCCAGCAATGTACAGGAATCAATGCGATCATGTTTTATGCCCCGGTCCTGTTTGACACTTTGGGATTTGGCGGCAACGCTTCCCTTTACTCAACTGTCATAACAGGGGCAGTTAATGTCATCTCAACTATAGTATCCATCTACTCGGTTGACAAATTGGGGCGTCGCGTGCTGTTACTTGAGGCTGGAATCCAAATGTTCTTCTCTCAAGTTGTAATAGCAATTATACTGGGAATCAAGGTTAAAGACCACTCGGATGATCTCCAGACAGGCATTGCAGTCCTAGTTGTTATCATGATTTGCACTTTCATCTCTGCTTTTGCTTGGTCTTGGGGACCTCTTGGTTGGCTAATTCCCAGTGAAACGTTCCCACTCGAGACACGTTCAGCCGGACAGAGTGTAACCGTTTGTGTGAATTTGCTCTTCACTTTTGTGATAGCTCAGGCCTTTCTTTCAATGCTCTGCCATTTTAAGTATGGCATCTTCTTGTTCTTCTCTGGCTGGGTTTTCATCATGTCAGTCTTCGTATTTTTCCTCGTTCCTGAGACGAAAAATGTCCCAATTGAAGAGATGACAGAGAGAGTGTGGAAGCAGCATTGGATCTGGAAGAGATTTATGGATTACTCCCACGAGGTAGCACCTGGTATTGATGGTGATGGCTCGAAGAAAAAAGGGCATTCTAATGGGTTTGATCCAGTTTCCCAGTTGTAAATTTGAGAAACTTTAATAACGGCACTTTCTGTACTAGAATACAATATACATTAGAAGATAGGTAACAAATATATTATCAATCTCTATGCTGTTAAGAAATGCTTTAAAAAGAGTTTGGTGGCTTCTTATATATGTGCCACAAATGGATATTTCGAAATGGAATCACTTGTTGTTTTGATATGTATGTACTCTGCAAACTTCTCTCTAGAGCAAAATAATTTTTGCGCTTTTTTTCTAATTTGTCAAACTTCTATTAGCATACTTGGAACAAATGACATTTACGGCTTAAAAAAAAACGTGTTGCAATCCTTTTGCTTAGCATTCTTTTGAACCTTAATAAGATGTAAACCCACTAATAAGGAACTGCTTGGCCCAAGTAACCCACAGTGATCAGCAAACAAATTGTTGCGAATAAAAATTTCAAGAAAATAAGAGAAGGAAAGAAAGCACCGCTGAAATAATCATATATCTTCTTCATTTAATTGTTCCTTCAGATTTTATCCCGTCAATGTATGTCTTTCACCAACTCGAAGTGACATTACATCCACGAATTTGACAACTCGTCTAATACGTCAAACGAAAGATTATACATAAAGCGTTGGCTAAACTCTTTATTTTTGTTAAGAAAATCTAAGATCTACTATTGCTTTTGATAGAAAATGAGCTATGTAACGTGCTGTAGGGAAAGTTTAGAAACCAAGCTAGGCTGCATTTCTCCCATGTATGAAGCAATATAACTCTAACAAGAATGAAATCATATTGCCCGCCAATATTGCCATCATACTGCTCACCAATTTTAAAATAATAATAATAATAAATAAAATTTTTTTTGCGAACATTCCCGGACATTCTTTCCTTTGAAGGGTTTCAAACAGCTAGCTAAATAATGTCAACTATCAAGTCATTTTCACTTCGATCAGATCCTCAAATTGCAGAATACTTGAATTTATGCTTTTCGGATGATCCGGGGAATTAGAATGAATGTAATCCAAGATTTAGTCCCTCATTTACAGCGATTGTATACAATACATGTATTTACTAAAAGGGATGTGGAGCTTCGATATAAGAACATTATGTACCTGTAAAAAGTTTGCAACGGAAAGGTTGACTCTGAATTTACAATCAAGTTTACACCAAACTGCGGTTAGGATAATTATTTCGTGGTTTAAGTGTCCATTATTATTTGTAATAAAGTAGAAGGAACATAAATCACAGTCCATTTGTAGCTCATTATTTTAAATAAAAGAAACAGGGGACCAAAGTCACAGTTAATTTTATGATGTCCAAACGACCAAACCCAGTTCAGTTCCAAAGATTTATATATAGTCGCTCACACACAATTCTCCTCTCAAGTCTGACAACCTCATCAACCAACAACTTTTAGCTCTCTTCACACCTCTGCAGACATGGCCTCGGTTACGAAAGCTGTGGCTCTGCTTGCAACGGCGACTCTGTTTGCGTTGCAGGTTTCTTATGCGGCTGTTCACAAAGTTGGAGACTCTGCTGGTTGGACCACGATTGGCAATATTGATTACAAGATATGGGCTGCCCCAAAAACCTTCCAAGTTGGTGACATTATCCGTAAGTTAATTTTCCTTTGTTTAATTTCTTGGCATCTTGTTGTTGGTCCAAATCTTTCTTTGGGTTTTACATTTTGTTGCTTCTCTCTTTCTGGGTCTATTTTCTTTCCGTGTGAAACATTTGCTAGTGAAACTTCCCTGTTGTTTGATGTTTCTTCTCTCTACTCTGCTACAACATTTTCATTCATCTACATCTTTCCTCCAATTCTTGAGTGGATTAAGCAAATTCGGGAGTGAAAACAGCAATTTCCTTCCCAGATAGATCATATCATGCATCCAAAACATGAACAGAAACAACTGCAGCTTTGTCTCTGTTTCTTGTCTGTTTGCTACAACCCTCGGAATCTCCCGGCCTATGAGGGAGGTTTAACATGCTGAAATCATCAAACAGTAAGCCCACTTTGTCATCGAGAGCAGCATGAATGACATGTGCACCTCTTGTATAAACGTGGCAAAGAAAAAGTGCTTTACTGTACGAAGTGACAGATAAATTGTTGGTGGTTTTATCATTCACATGGTCCCACTTAAAATATCTATCTTCAACTCTCCTGCCATCCACTTTTGCACGCTTCAATAATGGTATGCAGCTTTCGCTATGGCACAAGAAGTACCACCTATTTATGCACTAATTATCTTGTTTTCTTCGTGGTGGGGTTCGCAATATAATTCTCCATTCACGACAAAATTTTCCAAAATCTTGGATCTGTTTGGTGTCTGCTTTAGTTTGTTCCATTGACTTTGGTTTGTTTTTCTAGAGAAAAACGTTGAACGGAAGACATGTGTGTAGGTCTTAATCTCATTTGATTATATGATGAGTGATTTTTGCATGCTTCAATATGGGTGTTTCTATTCACATCTTGGGTCACGCCAAGAATAATTGCAGAGGCACTATTAAAATGCTTAGCCATGATTGCCGAACGAACTTAAGCATTAGAATTTAGATGTCATCATTGAACTACTTTTGGTTGTGGGATATGAATGTCCAAATCAATTTATTTCACTATCCCTAATAAGAGAAGGAAGAAAATTAGTCAAATGGTTAATCTCTCTTTTTTCTTTTAAATATTACCATTTAATTATATTTACAATAAAATAAAACTATTAAGAGTTTAAATAATTATTATTGTAGTACACTTTAAAAATATATCCACACATATATATGGTGAGATTTTTTTTCGAACATTCCCAATAAAAAAGTAGTCTACCCAAAAATTTGAGAGAGTCTCATATAATATGAAAAAGTCCTGCTAGAACTTAATAGTAAAGTATGTTATTATGTAATAATTTTTACTGCAAATTTAGGATTAAGCTATTACTTAACGTTTTTTATTATGATTTTGAAACTAAGATTGTTATAATATACCATCATTAAAATATAAGTAAAAGTTAATGGTAAACTAATAAAAATTAGTGATTATAAAATTTTTGACTATTATATTTTTAAGTTAAATAATAGCACAACACATGATTAAACACACCTTAAATTTCTGGGTCATAGATATATATTAAAGTGCTTTCCAAACAAGTATGAAATGTTTTATTGGAAGAGTAAAAATAAAAAATCCGTGTTAGAATAAATATAGGTCAAAATTATCATATCCATATGTTTTTTAATTTAATATTATTATCTCTTGATTTAAAGAATTGCTACAAGATTAAGAAATCAGGAATTTGAATTTGTTGGTTATAAATTTTTTATAGTTAGAGTTGGAAAAATTTTAGTCTTTAAACTGCCCCTGACGTTAAAGTGTGCTCATTATAGGACAGAACTCCGTCAATGGGACTTTATATTTTGACTGCTTTAAACAAATTAATTAAATTCGTTCTTAATTTCTTACGAAGCTAGTAGATGAGTAACATCTTTATGCTCGACTGTCTAGATTTGCACTTGTGTCATAATTTTACAACTCCTATTTTACCATAAATTTTATTCAAGATTGGTGTTTGCGTTGATGTTATGCCAGGTTTCGAGTACAATCCTCAATTTCACAATGTGATGCGAGTGACACACTCAATGTACAGAGCATGCAATGCCTCAGCCCCATTGGCAACCTACACCACTGGCAATGATTCCATCACCATCACAAGAAAAGGGCATCACTATTTTTTCTGTGGCGTCCCAGGACACTGCCAGGCCGGACAGAAGGTCGACATCAACGTGCTTCGCACTACTGCTACGGCTCCAACGCCCTCTGCATTTCCTCCTCCTTCAGTCCCTGCAACCAAAGCTCCAGGGCCTTCTTCTAGTACTGCTGCATCATTGAGAGATTCGAACTCTATTACTGGGATCCTTATTGGGTTGGCTATGATAGTTTTCGCAGTTTTTTCCTCTACTGCTGCTTAAAAGCTACATGCTTAGTCGTTGCATGTGAGAGATATACTTGGTGCTATTCCTGCTGCATTGTTCTCAGATGTTTGGCTGCATATGTTTCAACACAGGGTAGTATTAAGAGCTACGAAAAATTTCCTTTCCTTTCCAATCCTTTACATTTCCTGTCAACAATGTCCAGAATTATAGTTCAAAAACTTTGCTGTCTGCATACAAGCAATACATAAATTTTTTATGAACATGATTTATTTGATGCTGTATTGTTTTTGTCTGACATTGAATCAGAATACTACGCTAGCTAGCCAACATATTAATCTGATATTAAACAGGATTATTAAATGTACCGCTGTGACAGTTTCGGGAAATTAACTAGCTTAACAACGTCCAAATTGACAATATTTTTTTTTGAAAAACTAGAATTAAGTAATTGTGTCGTCTCTAAATTGCTGGGCTAGAGCTTTTGTTCCTTTTGTCGTCATCATCATCATCCATGAATCTTTTCCAGATACGGTGTTTCTTCCATACCCTGTCAACCATGACATCAATAGGCACGTTCTTAGTCTCCGGCAACAGGAAAAGTGCAAACAGCCCCATCGCCAAAATCCAACCGGAAAAGAAAAAAAATATGTAGGCACGCATGTGGCACATCATCGATAGGAAAGCTTGAGCAATGAGGAAAGTGAATAACATGTTAGAGCTAACTGCGAATGCAAATCCTGTAGTCCTCGTTTCAAGAGGGAACGTTTCACTGGGAATCAACCAACCAAGAGGACCCCATGACCACGCGAAGGACATAACAAACAAACAAACGAGCACCACCACGAATACTGCTTGTGGTGTTGTAAGCGTATTTGATGTAGCCTTCAAGTGAACCAGTAGAATACCTCCAATTGCAGTCTGCATTAGCCAAAAACAAAATGGTGCGTGCGTACATTAAATTAAAGCAAAGCACGGGAGGAGTTAAGAGAATCGAATCATACTTGGCTGATGAACATTTGCACACAGGCCTGGAGAAGCAATATTCTCCTCCCAATTTTATCAACAGCATAGATTGAGACAAGAGTGCTAAGCACATTAACGCTGCCAGTGATAACTGAGGACAACAACGATGCATCATTTTTGAATCCAACTGTTTGAAACAAGACAGGTGCATAAAACATTATGGCATTAATTCCAGTAAACTGTTGGAAAACTTGTAGCATGACACCAATAATCAGCGGTGGCATGCTTGAACGCTTCATGAGTTTCTTGAATGGATGCTTCACTTGCCGGGCTATATCACTGGCCAATTTAATCTGCTCAAATTCAGCCTTAACGTCTTCTACACCTCTTATTTTTTTGAGCGTCTTCTCCCCTGTTGCTTCATTTCCGCGCTCAATTAGGCTAGCTGGTGTCTCAGAGATGACGATACCACCTATCAACAGGAAAAAGGCTGGTATTCCTGCTAGCCCTAAAGAAACTCTCCATCCATTTGGATGCAATTTGGAGGTGCTGTAGTTCACCAGATTCGCCAAAAAGATTCCTATTGTTACAAAAAGCTGGAAGAGAATGTTCACAGCTCCACGATGCTGCACTGGGGCTATCTCTGACAAGAATAGAGGAACAGCCTGCAAGTGACATATTTTACAAGGAATTGCATTGATTAATCTAGCATATGAAAACGAAAAGTTCTCAGAATTTGATACAAAGAAACAGATTGTGGTAATGTAGGAAAACCTCATTGCCAAATCCAACACCAATGCCAAGAAGAATCCTCCCGATAATCAGCATCCAGAGGTTTCCGGCACCACAGCTTAAGGATGCTCCGCCGAGGAAAAAGGCAGATGCGATTAGAATTGTGGGTTTTCTGCCGAATTTGGTGCATACCTTGGATGCAGCGAAGCTTGAAAATAGAGCAGCAAGGTACAATGAAGATGTGAAAAGCTGAAGGGATTGATCATCATATTTGCAGTAATTGTCTTCCTTAGCATGCAGCTTTCTCTCGTACACCGTAGGAAAGAATTTAATCAAGAAATCATCCATGGCAGTTACCCCACCTGAATTTAACATAGATTTATAATAACATTAACATTCGAAGCCCTACATATATTTTCAGCAGAAAGCATGTAATAAATCCAAGACAATATTGACTTGTTGAAGGATCAAATGAGACAGATATGCTACAAAATTTCTTTCAATTAGGCTGAAATTAGATGTCAATTTTATTCGTAAATCCAAATATCTGAGCGATACTTGTTCTTTCACATTTAACATTAATTTGAATCCGGGACCAATCACTCAGATCGATAGATAGCATCCGATTACTTCCTACCATTTTTTATATACGAAGGAAAGTTTTTTGAAGGTTATATATGTCTGTGTGTGTGTGTTTTATTGAATATGAATTTGTATATAATAATTATAATTCTTACACTAAATTATTAAAATTTAACTTAAATTACTAAGAATACAAACCCACACTAAAAGATAGCTGTTATAAAGATTCTTATTTGACTCTCGTAGTGTAAAACGACATATTTAGGACTTGCCTATACATAGTTTTGATGCATACAAGCTATAGGATCTGGTACTTATTATATATATACATCCACAATATTGTTCCATGATTTTCAGTATAGACAATTTTTATTATCATAAACAGACAAAAATTCTACCGAAGTCAAGTGAAAAAATAAAAATGAAAATAAAAAATACCTGAAATTCCAATGTCATAACCAAACATAAGGCCACCAAAGGCTGCAAGAATCCAACAGACTACAACATAAACAGTGATTTTGGATTTGAAATCCTGAGACTCAACCATTTTTAAGTCGTCTCTCTGACTCTGTACAAACCCAGATAATCAAATTAAATCCGAGAACTGAAAAGGATACCTCTTCCTCTTCTCTTGCCAGTATTAAAAAGCAGAAGAAATGAAGATCGAAAAAACAAATATTAAGGTCGCCCTAATACGTTAAGTGCTTTCATTGATTTTATAGCTACTTTATTGTGGGAATTTCACGTCATTTTCACGAATTTGGGAATTGAATTTGATTTTTTTTTTCTTTTCGGGGTTACAATTAAGTCGGCCAAATCAGAAGATGAGAACTATACATTTAATATGGACATTAAACATTAAACAGTTTTTAAGGCAAAGTGCTATTAGGTTTCCTTGTATATTTCCAGTATTTATTTCCTTATTAACTAGAATCACTGCAATTTAAGGAAAAAATCCATCCTTAAGAAGGGGAGCAATATAATTAATTAGTACAACAATTTTCCTTTTGGATATATATGAATGAAATAATAAAGAGGTGCCGGAGACCCACCTTTACTTACTAAAACACGGCATAATTAATTAATTATATGATAGTGTTATGTGTTTTGGTTCTAAATTAGAATTCTCTTCTTATCTAATCTAATATCTCCGTGCAGGAGTGCACTAAGCATGAAAAACGTTATTTTCAGGAAAAATAAAACAGTATATAAAGATGACCATGTTAATATATATGGAGCAACAAGCTTATATAAATATATGAAAGATAAATGTTATTACAAACATACTCATTGTATGTATGAATCTTAATTTATTTTTAAAATCCAAATCCCCATATATTCGAAGACAGAGGCGTTACGTTTATACAAGTAAAGGATACCTATTTGTACACAATAATTACTAGCAATAAACATTATGTTTATAAATGATAATATAAAAATTTTAATAAGATACCCAAAATCTAGTAGACAACCCATCAAAATTCGTTAATTAAGCCTGTTAATAATTATGTGATCTAATTTTCTTAATATTTTATTAATTAATATGACATGTAAATGTACTTATCCACATAATATTCAATATTTTAATTTTGCACATTTTACAATCAAGACCGCTAAGTTAATAATTTTCATAAAAGTGTTAGGTCTAATATAACTTTTTTCAGTGTGTTGGATCAGAAGTTTTCGGTAAAAAATTCTCCACGGTATATATTTGGGGAGATGATCTAGGGTCAAGAAAAGTTAACAATTATTTAATCTACGCAGAGATGTGCTCAGTACGAGTAAGAGATGGAATCTGGTCAAACCAATCATGAGATCTGATTATGATTGGTCAATGAGATTCAGCTGGAATCAACATTAAATGAGAGTAAATAAATGAAGAATTGAAAAAGATTAAGTTAATAAATTTGTACAATTATGTAATTATGAAGGTGATTAAAAGCTATTGTTATGCAAATAATATGACTGTTGGGGAAAAATTTAGTTAGAAAAATATTTCTCTTCACCTTAATAACAAATGGAAGTTACAAAAAGAATAAATACAGAATTGTAACTCTCACGAGTATCAAGTCTAGTTATGATCTCAAACTACAAACTCAATACGACCGTTAGCTTATCCAAATCTCAATAAATAGAGTGTAAAATAGGTAAAAAGGTACGTAATTCTTATAAACATGATGAAACTTTGTCAAAATATTTATAGATGTAAATAAGAAGATTTATAATCTAACTTAAGTATAGAAGGATTTTTGTCAGAAAACTTGACTCATTTGAATTTTTTTCTTGTTTTACAATTCACTCAAAAGAAGATAACTCTATAGGTTTGCGAGCAAAAATTTAATATTTGATATTGAGTATTGACACTACAAAATTCGGTATCAACAATATGTATATATATATATATATATATATATATATATTATATTATATTATATGTAATGAGCCGAGCCAAAGGAAATAATATTTTTAATCGGTCCATGCATTGAATTAATTCAGTACCAGTACTAACGATCCGGTAAGCATATCAATCGGCAATAAATTAATTACAACGCTTTACTATTATCAAATTGAGTATAAAATATAAGATCGATGTTTTTTCTTTTTACAAATTGGAAGATCAATAACATTTCATTCAGAATTAATATGTGAATCAGTCCATCTATGTCACGTGCGGGTGAATCATATCAGGAGTCTTTGCCTTGATATCTTCAACTTCATCCATAAATCTCTTCCAGAACCAATGTTGTTTCCAGACTGTCTCAACAATGGAGTCAACGTGAACACCCTTTGTCTCCGGCAAGAAGAAGAAAGCACTCAATCCCATTAACAGTATCCATGCAGCAAAGAAGAAGAAAATGCCGGCTTTCATGTTACAAAGCATTGACAAGAAAGCTTGTGCAATTACAAAAGTGAAAAGCATGTTAGAGCTGACTGCAAATGCATAACCAGCCGTTCTAGTCTCAAGAGGAAATGTCTCGCTTGGAATTAGCCATCCAAGAGGTCCCCATGACCATGCAAATCCTGCAACGAATATACAAACAAGTAATACTACAACTATGGCTTCTGCTTTGTGTAAGGTTCCGGTTGGTTTCAAGTCAACGGCTAGAATAATGCCAATGGCAGTCTGTGTAATAAACATCTGAACAGCAGCTTCAAGTAGCAAAAATCTCCTCCCTGCTCTATCAACTGCATAAACCGAGACTAATGTGCTGAAAACATTAACAAGCCCGGTGATAACAGAAGAAAGAAGAGAGGCATCACTTCCGAATCCAACAGTTTGGAATAGAACTGGTGCGTAAAACATAATAGCGTTGATACCAGTGAACTGCTGGTAAATTTGCAGCAAAATAGCTATGATTAGTGGGGGTCGGCTTGATCGATTCATGAGTTTGCCAAATGGGTTTGTTACTTTCATTGCTTGTTCGGAAGCAAATACAAGTGAATCAAACTCATTATCCACATTGTCGACACCGCGAATTTTTTTAAGGACTGCCCTTCCTTCTTCCAATTTCTGGCGCTCGATAAGGCTTGTTGGAGTCTCACAGATTGCCAGAGAACCTAAACATAAAGCCAGAGCTGGAATACCGGCTGTTGCTAGCGATATTCTCCATCCGTAAGGATGAATTTTTGCTGTGAAGTAATTGATGATGTTGGCTGCCAGAATTCCAATTGTTACGAACAGTTGGAAGCAGATGTTAAGTGCACCACGAATATTGGCCGGAGCTAACTCTGAGAGAAAGAGAGGGACTGCCTGCAAATAGTTAAATTAAAATTAATTAATTAATGCATGATTAGAAAATCATATATGCAGATAAGTGATGGTAAATTAGAATTATATATTCTTACTTGATTGGCAAATCCAACACCAAACCCTAGACAAAGTCTCCCAAGAATCAACATAGCAACATTGACGGCGGCCGCAGTTAATACAACTCCGGCCATGAAGAAAAGAGATGCTATTTGCATGGTGGGTTTCCGGCCTAACTTTGTGCAGGCCGATGAAGCTGCAAAACTAGCTACAAGAGCTGCAATGTACAGGCAGGAAGTAAAGAGTTGAAGATACTGATCGTCGAACTTGCAATAGTTATCTTCGTGGGCATGCTGTTTCTTTCTATAAACAGATGGAAAAAAGTCTTTCAAAAAGTCATCCATGGATGTAACTCCACCTGCAATATTAATTATACATACAAACAAACACGTAAATTAAATTCAAATATAAGAGAAATATATGTTTACTGCATGCATGTATGCGTTTAATTCATCACATAAAAAATTTGAACCTGAAATTCCAATATCAAAACCAAACATTAATCCTCCAAAAGCTCCAATAATCACACAGATAATGATATAAACAGTGATTTTGCCTTCAAATTGCGGCACATCTCCACTAGCGGCAACGACAGCCCCGGCCATTTTGCCTCCCCAACAGTATATATATTTATATGTATATGTATACGACTCTAAATCTTCAAATGAAAATAATGAAGAACCGTATACATATGTATGGATTTTATACAGTGGGGAGGGCAGAAGGCTAAAGAATGAAAATGATAATAGAATACAAATTGAATAGAGAAAGAAAGGTTGGCTGTAACTATAACATATGTGGTTGTGGATTATTTATAAGGGGTAGCATCGGACAAAGTAGTTAACTGTAAAGCCCTGAAACTTGGAATGGAAACAGGGTTGTCCGCATCTATAGGCCTCCGCTTACATTTTGACCCCAGAATAGTCTTTTAAAATTATTTCATGCTAAAGTATGATAGTTGGACATTATCTAAAATTGACCGATCATATCTCTTAATTTGTTTTTGATAATCTGACAGCTCAGATATAAATAAACTAGTGTTTAATTTAATTTTTTTAATTTTAAATATGGATAAATCTAAGATTCCTCATCTTTAACATTATATCCGCATATTATTAAAATATATATTTAGAAAATCTGTTTAGTTTATTGTAGTATCTGGTTTAACGGGTAATTAGTTAAATTTAAAGATAAATATATGAAATTATTTCCAAATATTTAGGATATTCTTAAGGCTAAAATATATAATATTGCAAGTTATCCACCTGAGTGGGTATCTTGCACTTAAATTTATTTTGTCACCACAGCTCTCGTTTTTTCTGAAATCAAAATCCTTAAAAATAGTGCAATATATTTTGATAACTTTGACAAAATACTTCAATATACTTGATAATTTTGACAAAATACAATAATTTTAGAGTAAATTAATTTACTTCTTATTAAACCTCCAATTTTCCTCTTACACGTTTGTGCGAGCAATTACAACCAAATCAAATTTAACATCTTCATTTTCAACATAAATTCTGCATTCATTAGTGAACATATAGCCGACTCTAGGCATCTTTAGGGGCGGAGCTAGAATTAATGCTCTAGGGAGCCAAAATGGAAGTCTGTTCTTTTTTTCTCGTTCACATAGTAAATTCGCATAGCAAGAGAAAAACAGAAACGAGGGTAGGGGGAAGCAAAAATTGGAGGGAAGTAAAATTGTATGCTAAGGAAAGTGCTCCCTTCTTAAGGGTAAGTCGAGATAAAGGAAAAGGAAAGCTTATGTAACAAAATATCCCCTTCCCCTCCTTAACAGCATGCAAGAAATTTTATTTCCCCTCCCTCTTTATCCCAATTTTCTATTCCTACCAAGCTCTTAACTCCTGAAAGTTTAAAGTGTAAAAGCTCAAACTGCAGATGATTTCCACATAATATTACTTAGCTACCCTAACTAAATTTCAGATAGTTCTCTCACGAGTATTGTAACAAGCACGAGTAAAGCAGCGTAGAGACCTTACACTAGTTGATTGGAGCTCCACTGTGGTCGAGCCCTCCTACAGTACAGACAGCCAAAATTCAGCCTTTCCAGAATCCAATGAATTTAAACAACATAGAAAAAGTTAATGCAGAAAGAATACCTCAATCAGCAAATCCTTTCTGGTAATCACACTGATCACACGAGAAGCAAGAGGGACGACAAATATATGTCTAGGTCCTAGTTGGCGAAAAAGATTATAAACCTGCATCATCAGCAAACACAACATTTTGAGATATTAGATGAAATTACACCAGCAAAAGCAAATTTTGAGATAGATAAAACTAAACCAGCAAAAGAAACATAAACAATAATACAGTAAGGGAGGTAGACAAGAAGAGATCACTTTTGTCAAAGACATATCTTTGGGGACAACATATGGAGAGGGATTAAAAAATAGGGCAAGAGCTATGTAAAACAACATATGGAGAGGGAATAAAAAATAGAGTAAGTGTTAGATTTAAACTTGATTTTCAAAATAAAGCCCAAAATTGAAGTCTAAATTGAAGCCCAAGTTCAATTTCTAGAAGTAAGCATAATTCATGTGATTTGGTTGGTTGGTAGGTGGGTTTTAGTAGAATGTGTTAAATAAAAATCAATGGTTGTGATTTGATCATTGATTAGGTATACCTTTTGAAATCAATGGTTAAGAATATTTTGAGTTTACTATAAATATCTCATTGTATTTGTACTTTTCATTAAGCCAAAGAGAGAAGAAGTGAATAAGTGAGTGAGTGAGTTGTAAACTTCAAGAAAGAAGTAAGAATGAAGAGTTGTTTTGTATGTTTGTAACAAGTCTTGAAAGAAAAGATAAGAGTTGTATTATTTTGGTGCATAATTCTTCCAACAAAGTGGAATAAGAGCTATGTTTATAGTGTCAAAAATACTAATGTAGAATACCAAATTGAAGCTCTCGACGAAATGAATGCAACGCCACCAAAATTGTCCAAATCAGAGTTCGCTAAACGTTTGTTGTGCAGAAAAAGGAATTAACTCGCTAAACCGAGCCAGTTGAACCGAGTAAGTTTGACTGTTGAACCAAAATTAAAATCTTTCTACCAAGTTCTTGTTAAAGTTTTTTGGCGTTTCGAATTCATTCGTGCAATTAAATTTCGTAAATTCTTATTATATTGAGAGATATTGGAAATTGAGATATGAGACTATTTTAACCTTCATTTCTCAATAAAAACAATTATGATAATTGGAACATTAAAATGAAGGCTATCTTTGGAACACAAGACGTGTGGAAAGTAGTGGAGAAAGGTTATAACGAACCTAGAGATAACGTTGTTGTTGCCGCCTTAATTTAAGTACAAAGAGATGTATTGAAGGACTCAAGAAAGAGAGACAAAAAGGCTATTTACATAATTTATCAAGCACTAGATGATGATGCTTTTAAAAAGATAGCAAATGCAATTTTCCCCAAACAAGAATAGGATAAATTTCAAACATCCTACAAAGGCATCGAACAAGTAAAAAAGATACGTCTTTAAGCCTTAAGAGAAAAATTTGAAACTTTATATATGAAAGAAAGCGAGTCAATTGTTGATTACTTTCAAGAGTTAAAGCTATTTCTAATCAATTAAAAGAAAATGGTGAAAAGTAAAGTGAAGTGAGAATAATGAAGAAGATATTACGCTTTGTAGATTCGAAATTCGATCACATCGTCACAACAATTGAAGAAATTAAAAATTTAAAAGAAACGACGATTGACCAACTCCAAGGATTGTTGCAAGCCTATGAAGAAAAGATAAAGAAGAAGTAAAGGATCTCTAAACAACTTCTCAAGATGCAACTCAAAGAGAAAGAAAAAATTCAAGGCTATGAGACAAACCAATATAGTTATGGTAGAGGCCGAGGTGAAGGACAAAATAGAGGTTGTAGTCATGGATGAGATTGGAATTACAACAATAAAAATTTCAACAACAATTATGAAAAAGGAGAAAGCTTAATACAAGGTCGTAGAATGAGTAATCCAAATACAAGGTATGATAAGTTCAAAATTAGATGTTACAATTGTTAAAAGTTTGGCTATTATGCTTGTGAATATAGAGTCCATAACAACAAAATAGAATATAAGACTAACTATGTGAAAGAAAAGAATCAAAGAGATGACATTATTTTGTTAACATACAAGAACAATGATAAAAACTAAGAGAATACATGGTACTTTGACACTGGGACGAGTAACCACATATGTGAAAGAAAAAGCATGTTCGTGGAGTTAGATAAATCAATAGGTGACAATGTTTTTTTGGCGATGATTTTAAAGTAGCTGTGAAAGGAAGAGATAACATCTTAATACGATTGAAAGATAGTAGGCATTAATTTATTGGAAATGTTTACTATGTGCCTAATATTAAAAGCAATATTCTAAGTTTAGGCTAACTTTTAGAAAAAAGCTATGATATTAACATAAAAGATTATAGTAATTTTATAATAGATGGTAAAGACAACATAAATACTAAAGTAAAATTGTCAAAAAATAGAATGTTTTATTTGAATATCTAAAATGATGTTGCAAAATGTTTGAAAACTTGTCATAAAGATACATCGTAGCTATAACATCTTTGATTTGAACATCTTAACTTTGGAGAACTAGAGTTGTTGTCTAAGAAGAAGATGGTGAAAGGTCTTCCTTGCATCAATCACAAGAACCAACTTTGTGAAAGATGTTTACATAGGAAGCAATTTAGAAAAAGCTTTCCAAAAAAGTTTACCTTTAAGGTCAAGAAGCCACTAAAGCTTATTTATGCTAACATGTGTGGACTACTAAAACCAAGTTCTCTTGGTAAGAACAATTATTTTCTTCTCTTCATTAATATTTTTTAAGAAAGACTTGGGTGTATTTTTTAAAGCAAAAGTTTGAGGTATTTGGAGCATTTAAGAAGTTCAAAGTTGCTGTTGAGAAAGAGAGTGGTAACCAAATTAAAGTCATGAGAATTGATTATAGAGGTAAATTTACTTCTAAGGAGTTTCAAAAGTTTTGTGAAGCAAATAAAATTTTACATTTTTTTAATTGTTTCGAGATCCCCCTAACAAAATGATGTTATTGAAAGAAATAATAGAATAATTCTTGACATGACATAAAGCATATTGCAAAGCAAAAGATTACCAAAAGAGTTTTGGGCTAAAGTTATAGCAATTGCTGTTTATTTATTCAATTGATCTCCAACAAGAAGCAAGTGCAAAAAAATATTGCAAGAGGTATAGAGTGGAAGAATAACTCATATTTATGTACCGGACAAGAGAAGAATAAAATTGGATGATAAAAGCGAGAATTCTATTTTCATCGGCTATGATTTAAGTTCAAAAGTTAGAAGTTGTATGATTCAAACAACAAGAAAATCGTGATTAACTGAGATGTAATATTTGATGAAGGAAAGTGAGATTTTAGCTCACATATAGATGATTTCAATTTCATTTTATTTTTTAAAGAAAATGGGCAAGATGAATAATAAGGAGAACTTCAATAAGAGTTCGCAACACCACTAGCTTCGCCAACAAGAGTTGATTCACACCATCATTTCTAAACGAAGGAAATAAATAATGTATAAGGAGTCTTCAAGATCTCTACGAGGTGATTAAAAGTTTGGGCAACCTTACTCTCTTTTTCATTTTTGCTGATTATGTACCAGTGACTTTAAAGAAGTTGTACAAGATGAGAAATGGAGAAATATAATGGATGAAGAAATTAAAGTAATTGTAAAGAATAACACATAGGAGCTTGCTTCATTTCCCAAAAGATACAAAGCTATTGGAATCAAATAGGTGTACAAAGTAAAAAATAATGCAAATTGAGAAAATGAATGATATAAGGCAAAGTTAGTTGCAAAATGCTACAGTTAAAGAGCTGATATCGACTATGATAAGGTGTTTGCTCCGGTAGTACATTTGAAAACTATAAGACTAATTATTTCTTTGGCAGCATAAAACAAGCGGAGAATTCATCAAATAGATGTGAAATCTGCCTCCTTGAATGAACTTATCAAAAAAGAAGTTTATATTCAATAACCATAATGCCATAAAGTCAAAGGGTAAAAGAATAAAGTGTTGAAACTGAGAAAGACTCTCTACGGATTGAAGAGAATAACTTTATCAAATGCCTTTATGAATACGTACTCTACATCAAGATTAACGATGAACATGATTTGATTTTTACTAAAAGTAATCCAAGTTTGTTCAATGATTTCAAAAAATCAATTACCAAAGAGTTCGAGATAATAGACGTTGGATCATTGCATATTACCTTGATATCGAAATAAAATAAGAGGAAGATGGAATCTTCATTTCACAAAAAGGCTACACAAAGTAGATTCTTAAGAAATTTAAGATAGAAGATTACAAGCTAATTGGTACACCAATAGAGTATAAGTTAAACTCTTAAAGCATGAAGAAGGAGAAAAAGTAAATCTAACTCTTTTCAGGAGTTTAATTAGATATTTATGATATTTGACATGTACGAGGTACAATATTCTCTATACAACTAGACTTGTACACTGTTACATGAAAACTTCAATAATTACGCATTTCAAAGCTACAAAGAGGACTCTTTGTTACCTAAAAGGTACAATAAATTTTGGCTAGAGATACTATTCATCTTAAAGTGATTATAAGCTTATTACATACAATGATAGTAATTGGGCTAGAGATACTAATGATAAAAAAAGCACAATTAATTTTGTATTCTTCATGAGAGACATCGCCTTTACCTAGATGTCAAAGAAATAATTAATTGTCACATTCTCCATATATGAAGCTGAGTACGTAGTTGCCATATCATGTGTTTGTCATGCAATTTAGCTTAGAAACTTGTTGAAGGAGTTGAGATGCCGTAAGAAGAACCAACAAAGATTTATATTGATAATAAATCAACTATGACATTGGTAAAGAACCCGGTGTTTCATGATCAAAGTAAGCATATCGACACTCGTTACCACTACATAAAAGGGTGTATCACAAGAAAGAATGCACAAATAGAGTACGCGAAGTCCTAATAATAAATTGCGAATATTTTTACCAAGCCTTTAAGGAGTGAAGACTTCGTAAGATTAAGGAAGTTACTTGGAGTAGCAAAATCAAGTTTAAAGGCGGGGAAAAAAGAGGTGTTGGATTTTAAATTAAACTTAATTTTCAAAATGGAAAC
Organism: Melia azedarach; assembly: GCA_028052125.1. Lineage (NCBI taxonomy): Eukaryota > Viridiplantae > Streptophyta > Magnoliopsida > Sapindales > Meliaceae > Melia > Melia azedarach. The sequence continues at coordinate 2,838,036 of CM051396.1, read as the reverse complement.
CCAAGTTTATTTTCTAGAAATAAGCATAATTCATGTGATTTGATAGGTTTTAGGTGAGTTTTAGTCAGAGGCGGAGCGCCGTCTTCAAGGCTTAAAGGGGCTTTGGCTCCCCCAAGCTCTACAATTTTTTGTAAATTTTTTATTATTATATTTTTATATTTTAGACCAATTTCTTAGATTTATATATACTTTAGCTTGTATGCTTCGAAAAGTTATCAATTTACCCTTTAATTAATTTATTATTTTTATAATATTACCTGACTAATTTTAACTTTTAACTATTTTGGCTTTCTAAAAAATTTTGGCCCTCCAGTTAATTAGTTTTGGTTTCGCCTATGGTTTTAGTAGAATGTGTTATATAAGAATCAATGGTTATGATTTGATCATTGATTAGATATACCCATCACATCAATGGTTAATAATGTTTTGAATTTATCATAAATATTTCTTTATATTTGGGTTTTTCATTAAGCCGAAGAGAGAAGAAGTGAATAACTGAGTGAGTTGTAAGCTTCAAGAAAGAAGTAATTAGAGTGAGGTACATTACCAAGTCTTGAAAGAAATAATAAGAGTTGTATTGTTTTGGTGTATAATTCTTTCAACAGCAAGAACTATGTACATTACCAAGTCTTCTAAACTTAAGGATATGTCATCAACATATAACCCTTTACTGGAAACAAGTTTCTCAAATTCACTTAAATTGTGCCTGCAATTCAAAGGACCCAATAGGATCTTAATCATGACCAACGAAGTCAAGAATGGAAAAAATGAATAATCAATAGAACTTACTAAAGATTCCTTCCTACCTGATTCACTTTGATCCACTTGTGGGTTTACAGAAGGGACTATGCTGGAAATCTACTTCTGACTGAAGAAGTAGTCCCAGCAAGTGGCTTTATTATAAATCATAGTAGTACTTAGTTTGTTCAACTAAAGCGTGCTTTTCTTTTAAAATACAAACTCAAACATGCCGGAAATGAGCTTATACTATTTTACCTCCAAATCATGAGCACTATGACTAGCCTTTTTCTATTTCTTGTGTGATCAATTGCCTAGGCAGAGTAAAACATCAAACATAAACTTCAAAAATCATTGAATATTAAATAAAACCATCAATGAAGAGGAAGCTAAGCTTACCTGGAATCCATTGTGTTTGTTGATCGGCATTATAGAAACTACATCAGCATTATAGAAACTACAACTTGCAAGGGAGGGATAAAACCTTTAAGGCCCGAAAAAAGCAAACAAGAAGTTCAAGAAAGTGTGTAATACAAATAGAAAATCAGAAACCAGAAGCAAAAAAGGTAGGCCACACCAATAGGGGAGGGAGTGGGGTTGGCTGACTTATGTCCAAGCATGTCTAGCTATATATGTAAACTTATTTACTCATTGCTTTGCTCCTATTACGTTTTTCCAACGCTCAAACATAGGGCATCTTCTCTATTTATATATAATAGATAACTAAAATTCCAAAAGAATGCTCAATCTGTCAAAAAGTTATAAATCTTCGTTTTTAGGTTGTGAATAAATTATTATAAGTATCAGCTGTAACCATGCCATTTTTTTCTGGCTGGAGAAATCCACAAGGTACGTAGTAAGATTCTTCTTATAATTTGTTTATATTTTATAGCCTCCAAATAAATCATGTTAGCAAAACTTTTCATGATGGAGCCAGAATCCTACAGCTTCGACAAATAATTATACAGATGTATAAGAAATAACTTATCTTAATTAGTTTTATATGTCCATCTTGGATTTTTGTGGAGCAACGTATGTGAAAGAAGTTATTGCCAACGTAAACGTGTAGGGATCCTAATTTAATTGTAAATTAAAATCTCCATATATTTGAAACAGAGGCGTTACGTTCACATAATTAAGTATAAAATTCCCATTTATACAGAATAAATAGTAGTAACAAACATTATGTTGACAATGGTAACATAAAAATTTTAATCAGGTGCCTAAATTGAGGACACAAACCATCAAAATTTTCTGTATATGATTTGTAATTTCTTCTAAACTTATATTTGAGTAAGAACGATGGATTTAATTTCGTTTGCATTTTAGTAGAGTTCTAGTATCGAATAAAATCTCAATTTTGGATACCATTCATTTAAACTTTAAAGATATAAGAAAATGGCTGATAACCCTAACATATCATTAATTTCTATCTAATTTCTTTTTTCTACCCTTTTACATTTTGGCTTCACTATATGTCTATATTAATATTTAAATTTTGTGCATTTTGAAATCAAGATGTCGTTAAGTTGATGATTTTCATAAAAATATTATATGTAATAGTTGAAGTTACAGAACTCAAGTCAATGATTGGGCCTGAATGTGATATCCAAACAATAGCCCAAACCCAAGCCTACAAGTCTTGCTTTCACCTTACACTACAAGACAAGAAACACATTGTACCACAATGCAATCACAACAACCACTGTATAGATCAGGTGCCAACGAAAAGAGATGATGGCAGATTAACATTCTATGGTGATGATGTTATTGTATTACTAGACTAATATAGGAAAATTGTATAGTGTACATTAAGGTTCCTCTCTTTGCCTATTATAAAAGGTATCCTCGTAAAGTCTTGCATAAAGCTTTGCCTAGTATAAAAGGTATCCTCGTAAAGTCTTGCAATAAAGCTGCTATAGAATAGAATACAATTAAAAAAAACTGAAGTTCCTTGCTAAAATTCAAATGTAACATAAAATATATACAGTGTGTTCATCCAAGTAAAGCTTTTGATCATGAAGAATGGTTCGCGGTATATATATCACAGTGGTAAAGTGTCCCACATTTCTATTGTTTTATTTAAATGTAGTAATATATAAGCCAAGCCAAGGAAAATAATATTTCAATCGGTGCATGCATTGAGTTAATCAAGTACACTTGCATTTATACCTCTACTAACTATCCAGTAAGGATATGATCTATCGGTTACAATTAAAATTACAAAGCTATACAATTTGCAAATCGAGGACCAAAAAAAAAAATGACCGCCGTGTGTTTTTAGTAACAAATTGAAAGAGACTACATTAATATGTGAATCAGTCAATCTATGTCACGTGCGGGTGAATCATATCAGGAGTCTTTGCCTTGATATCTTCAACTTCATCCATAAATCTCTTCCAGAACCAATGTTGTTTCCAGACTGTCTCAACAATGGAGTCAACGTGAACACCCTTTGTCTCCGGCAAGAAGAAGAAAGCACTCAATCCCATTAACAATATCCATGCAGCAAAGAAGAAGAAAATGCCGGCTTTCATGTTACAAAGCATTGACAAGAAAGCTTGTGCAATTACAAAAGTGAAAAGCATGTTAGAGCTGACTGCAAATGCATAACCAGCCGTTCTAGTCTCAAGAGGAAATGTCTCGCTTGGAATTAGCCATCCAAGAGGTCCCCATGACCATGCAAATCCTGCAACGAATATACAAACAAGTAATACTACAACTATGGCTTCTGCTTTGTGTAAGGTTCCGGTTGGTTTCAAGTCAACGGCTAGAATAATGCCAATGGCAGTCTGTGTAATAAACATCTGAACAGCAGCTTCAAGTAGCAAAAATCTCCTCCCTGCTCTATCAACTGCATAAACCGAGACTAATGTGCTGAAAACATTAACAAGCCCGGTGATAACAGAAGAAAGAAGAGAGGCATCACTTCCGAATCCTACAGTTTGGAATAGAACTGGTGCGTAAAACATAATAGCGTTGATACCAGTGAACTGCTGGTAAATTTGCAGCAAAATAGCTATGATTAGTGGGGGTCGGCTTGATCGATTCATGAGTTTGCCAAATGGGTTTGTTACTTTCATTGCTTGTTCGGAAGCAAAGACAAGTGAATCAAACTCATTATCCACATTGTCGACACCGCGAATTTTTTTGAGGACTGCCCTTCCTTCTTCCAATTTCTGGCGCTCGATAAGGCTTGTTGGAGTCTCACAGATTGCCAGAGAACCTAAACATAAAGCCAGAGCTGGAATACCGGCTGTTGCTAGCGATATTCTCCATCCGTAAGGATGAATTTTTGCTGTGAAGTAATTGATGATGTTGGCTGCCAGAATTCCAATTGTTACGAACAGTTGGAAGCAAATGTTAAGTGCACCACGAATATTGGCCGGAGCTAACTCTGAGAGAAAGAGAGGGACTGCCTGCAAATAGTTAAATTAAAATTAATTAATTAATGCATGATTAGAAAATCATATATGCAGATAAGTGATGGTAAATTAGAATTATATATTCTTACTTGATTGGCAAATCCAACTCCTAGCCCTAGACAAAGTCTCCCAAGAATCAACATTGCAACATTGATGGCGGCCGCAGTTAAAATAACTCCGGCCATGAAGAAAAGAGATGCTATTTGCATAGTGGGTTTCCGGCCTAATTTTGAGCAAACCCTTGAAGCTGCAAAACTAGCTAGAAGAGCTGCAATGTACAAGCAAGAAGTAAAGAGCTGGAGATATTGATCATCGAACTTGCAGTAATTGTCTTCGTGGGCATGCTGTTTCTTGTGATATACAGATGGGAAAAAGTCTTTCAAGAAGTCATCCATGGATGTAACTCCACCTGTAATATTAATTATATAAACAAACACATAAATTAAATTCAAATATAAGAGAAATATATATGTATTTTATGCATATATATGCGTTTAATTTATGACATAAAAACTTTGAACCTGAAATTCCAATATCAAAACCAAACATTAATCCTCCGAAAGCTCCAATAATCACACAGATAATCACATAAACTGTGATTTTGCCTTCAAATTGCGGCACATCTCCACTAGCGGCAACGACAGCTCCTGCCATTTTGCTTCCCCAAAAGTGTGTATATATATATACGACTCTTAATCTTCAATTAAAAAAAAAAATGAAGAACCGTATATATATATATATATATATGGATTTTATACAGTGGGGAGGGCAGAAGGCTAAAGAATGACAATGATAACACGATACAAATTAAAAAGAGAAGGGAAGATTGGCTGTCTATACCATATGCGTCTGTGGATTATTTAAAAGGATAGCACCAGATAAAGTAGTTAATTGTAAAACCTGAACCTTGGAAGGGAAACAGGGTGGTCCGCATTCACAGGCGTCTGCTCACATTTTGACCCCAGATTCTTTAGAAGTTATCTAGAAACCTAATTTATTGTAAACTTAGTCAAATTAATATAATTTAGATTGGATTCTATTTTCATGCTAAACTCTTGCTGGTTGGATACCAGAAAAAGGATAGGGGGATCTTTTTCTTTTTCTTTTTTCACAACCTAAAGCAGCTCGTTTTTAAACACGAGTAATTTTTTAACAGCTGTTTTTTTTTTAAAATTTAAATGGATAATTCTAATTATACTCCTTATCTTTCAAATTATATCCGCATAGTATTAAAAAATTTAGAAAATCTCTTTATTCTGTTATAAATTCTGGATTAACTTGTAATTAGTTAAATTTTAGAGATAGAATGAAATTATTTCCACAATTTAAAAAACTTTTAAGGGCTAAAATGTATCATATTGTAGATATAATGGGTTGTCAAGGGTACGATCTATTTCTTGCAAAGTCAAAATCCTTAAAACGTTATGGATAATTTATAGAATTTTCTTGCATCGCAGGCCGTCAATCTTAAGCATTATGTCATAACAGATAAAACAAAAAATCTCATCCAAACTCTAACCTTAATTAATACAACAAAATCAGATTTCCTGAATCAAGTTTTACACAACAAAACACATGAAGAATATTCGACAGTTTATCTTAATAATTCTCGTCATGAATCGTAATGAACACTGTAATCATCAGGCGTTATGTATTTCAATTGCTGACTCGGAAAAAAATCATCGAGGTTTCTCTGCACATTTTTAGGTCTCTTCTTAATCCTTTAAGCGCAACGGAGAAGTCGAGAACACTCGCTTCTTTTTCTCCCTATTTTCTTTTGTTGATGTTAATGTGCAGAAAAATTCGGGTTACTGTTCATCCAGGAAAATATGATGTATCTTGTGTTTTGTTAGCATTTTAACATGGTTACATCCCACCAATGAATGTGAGACACATGTAGGTCTCTTATGGGAAGTATATAAAGTGTATTTGTGATGAAAAACCTACTTTTGGAGTGTGAAAACAAGCTTAGAAAAATCTGCACTAATGCTTTACGAAAATTCTGTTTTTACTCTGTTCTTGCTTTTGATTTTGTGATATTCTGTATTGTTTTGGTTGTTGCAACATCTCCTTCTTTGATTTACTTGTTTGGATGCTTAGTTGGGGATGTTATCAAGCTAAACTTGGTGACATTTGCTGAAAATTCAGCCAACATTTTCTGGTATCAGAGCAAGGTTGTAGAAAGTCAAGAAAGTGAAGATTTAAAGCCAAAAACAAGATGGCTAGCACAAGCTCTTCAAACCCCACGATCCAGCAATCTTATGTTCCGATTTTTTATGGAGAAAATTATGATTTTTGGTGTGTGAAGATGAGAACACTCTTTATTTCATTAGATCTTTGGGATTTAATAGAAAACGGAGTTGTTGAACTCGCATCTACATCAACCTTAACAGAACAAGAGCAAAGAAATTTAAAAGAGAAGAAGCAAAGGGATGCAAATGCTCTTAGCAAAATTCAGCAAGGAGTTTCCAACAATGTATTCCCAAGAATTATTGGAGCAACAAAAGCAAAGGAAGCCTGGAAAATCTTGCAAGAGGAGTTCAAATGGAGTGTAAAGGTAAGAGCTTCTAAGCTTCATGATCTTAAAAAAGATTTTGAAAATGTGAGAATGAAAGAAAATGAAACAATGCAAGAATTTTCAGATAGATATACTGAGTTAGTGAATCAAATGAAGATTTATGGTGAAGAAGTTGAAAATAAAAAATTGATTGAGAAGGTTTTAGGGTTCTTGCCAGAAAAATTTGATCCCATTGTGTCGGTTATTGAAGAAACTAAAGATTTAGACACTTTGACATTGCAAGATTTGATGGGTTCACTAAAATCATTTGAGCGTAAATTGATACGGCGTTCCGAAAAGTCTCTTGATAGTGCCTTTCAATCGAAGCTCAATGTAGGACCTAAAACTCATAATCAAGGTAGAGGAGAGTCATTTAGAGGTGGAAGACAAGCAAAAGGAAGAGGAAGAGGCTGGAATTTTAGAGGAAGAGGCAGAGGAAGTGTTGATAGAAGTCCAGGAGATGAAGGAAATTCTCAGAAGTGCAGAATTTGTAAACGGAGCAATCATGTTGAAGAAATTGTTGGTTTAAGGGAAAACCACAATGCCACAATTGTAAGAAGTTCGGGCACCTACAAAGAGATTGTAAATTCAAGAATACTCAACAAGCAAGCCGAGTAGAAGAAAAAGATGATGAAGCAAACTTGTTTTATGCATGTCAAAATGCATTAGAACAAGAAAATGAAGTTTGGTTTCTTGACAGTGGTTGTACAAATCATATGAAGGGAAACAAGAGCATTTTTCACAAAATGGATGCCTCCATTAGCTCACATGTAAAGATGGGAAATGGTGTTCTTGTGCAAGTCAAACGCAAAGGCACCATTGGAGTGCAAACCAAGAGAGGAGTTAGATACATTTCAGATGTGTTGTTAGTACCGGATTTGGAACAAAATTTGTTAAGTGTTGGCCAACTTCTAGAAAATGGCTATTCTTTGAAATTTGAAAGAAATGGTTGTGTGATTTTTGATCAACAACATGAGAAGCTGATTATGGCTGATATAAAGATGAAAAACAGAAGCTTTATGTTGAAATTTCAATATGTAAAAGATGTTGCGTTGAAGACTGAAACCATGGACGAGTCTTAGCTTTGGCATCGAAGATTTGGGCACCTAAATTTTGGGAGTTTAAAGTTGTTACAGCAGAAAAATATGGTAGACGACCTTCCAAAAATAGAAGAACAACAAGAAATATGTGAGGGATGTGTACTTGGAAAGCATCGTAGGCAATCTTTTCCAAAAGGAGTAGCATGGAGAGCAAAGCAGTGCTTGAGCTAGTGCATACTGATATTTGTGGACCAATGAATAACATATCTCATGGAGGAAACAAGTACTTTGTTTTCTTCATTGATGATTATTCAAGAATGACATGGGTGTTTTTTATGAGACAAAAATCTGAGGTGTTCATAATTTTCAAAAAGTTCAAAAGTTTTGTTGAAAAACAAAGTGGTCATTTCATCAAAATTTTGAGAAGTGATAGAGGTAAAGAATATACCTCTAATCAATTCAATAAATTTTGTGAAGATGAAGGTGTAGATAGACAACTTACGGTGGGTTATACTCCACAACAAAATGGGGTATCCGAGAGGAAAAATCAAACGGTGATGGAGATGGCAAAATCCATGTTGCATGAAAAAAGCTTACCTAAGAATTTTTGGGCTAAATCAGTTCATACAGCTGTGTATTTGATAAATAAAGCACCAACTAAGGCTTTGAACAATAAAACTCCTATAGAAGCTTGGAGTGGGAGAAAGCCTTCCATTAGACACTTGAAAGTTTTTGGTTGTGTGTGTTATGCCTAAGTTCCAAAAGAAAAGAGAAAGAAGCTTGATGAAACAAGTGAAATGTGTATCTTTGTTGGCTATAGCTCACATTCAAAAGGCTATAGATTATATAGCTTGAAGAACAAAAAGATTATTGTAAGTAGAGATGTGATTTTTGATGAAAATGCCAACTACAATTGGGAGCAAGGAAAAGTTGAAGAAAAGTTTGTTTCCATTGATATGACTCAGCCTAATTCATCTCAAATTAATACCAACATTGAAGAATCTCCACCATCCTCTCCACCTAGCTCTCCGGGATCATCAAGTAATACACCAAGCTCTAGTTCGTCTTCACCGAGTTCTACTCCAAGAAGAATGAGAAACTTGGATGAAATTTACCAAAGTTGCAATTTTTGTGTTGTTGAACCTGAAAAGTTTGAAGATGCAATCAAGGAGAAACCTTGGAAGCAAGCTATGGAGGAAGAAATTGAAGGAATTGAAAAGAACAACACTTGGGAGCTCGTTGATAGGCCAAATGACAAGGAAGTTATCGGGGTAAAATGGATTTATCGAGTGAAACACAATTCAGATGGTGAGGTGCAAAGGTACAAAGCAAGGTTGGTTGCAAAAGGTTATCTACAACAACTCGGTATTGATTTTCAAGAAACCTTTGCTCCGGTTGCACGACTTGACACCATTAGAGCTCTCATTGCCTTGGCAGCACAAAAAGGTTGGTTATTATACCAACTTGATGTGAAATCAGCTTTCTTGAATGGAGAATTATAAGAAGAAGTTTTTGTTGATCAACCACAAGGTTTTGTAGTCAAGAATAAAGAAGACAAAGTCTACAAACTCAAGAAAGCATTGTATGGGCTCAAACAAGCTCCAAGAGCTTGGTATAGTCAAATTGATTCCTACTTCAATGAAAAAGGATTCACAAAGAGCAAAAGTGAGCCGACATTATATGTGAAGAAGCAAGGAATGTCGGACATTCTCATTGTTGCCATTTATGTTGATGACTTGCTGTTTACGGGTAATAATGAGAAGTTGATAAATGAATTTAGACATGAAATGATGGAAAGATATGAAATGAGTGACATGGGGTTGTTGAAATACTTTCTTGGGATAGAAATTCACCAAGATGAAGATGGAGTATTTATATCTCAAAGAAAGTATGCAAAAAATATTTTGAAGAAGGAAAGAATGCTTGGCTGCAATGTTGTAGCTACACCACTTGTTGTGAATGAAAAATTGAAGAAAGAAGACGGAGGAAAGAAAGTGGATGCAACTCCTTATAGAAGTTTGGTTGGAAAGTTGCTTTACTTTACCGCAACAAGGTCGGATATAATATTTTCAACGAGTTTGCTGTCAAGACTCATGAACAACCCGAGTCATATTCATCTTGGAGTGGCAAAAAGAGTGTTGAGGTACATTCAAGGTACCATGGAACTCGGAATCAAATTCTGGAAGAACACAGAAATTAAGTTGATAGGCTTTTGTGATAGTGATTGCGGTGGCTATGCTGATGACATGAAAAGCACAAGTGGCTTTGCATTTTCTCTTGGCTCAGGTGTGTTTTCTTGGTGTTCAAAAAAGCAACAAACAGTTGCTCAATCCTCAGCTGAAGCAGAATATGTTTCAGCCTCATTGGCAACATCACATGCTATATGGTTGAAAATGATACTTAAAGATATGGGAGAGAAGCAAGAGCAAGCAATAACATTGCATTGTGACAACAAATCAGCAATTGCAATGGCCAAGAATCCAGTTCATCACAGTAGAAGCAAGCATATAGCACTCAAGCATCATTTCATAAGAGAAGCAATTGAAGATGGAGAGATTTAGCTTGAGTTTTGTAGGTCAGAACAACAACTTGCTGACTTATTTACAAAAGCCCTGCCAAAGGAAAAGTTTCAGCTACTCAGAAAAGCAATTGGAGTTCAAGAGCAGCACATTAAAGGGGGAGAATGTTAATGTTAATGTGCAGAAAAATTCGGGGTACTGTTCACCCAGGAAAATATGATGTATCTTGTGTTTTGTTAGCATTTTAACATGGTTACATCCCACCAATGAATGTGAGACACATGTAGGTCTCTTGTGAAAAGTATATAAAGTGTATTTGTGATGAAAAACCTAATTTTGGAGTGTGAAAACAAGCTTAGAAAAATTCTACACTAATGCTTTCTGAAAATTCTGTTTTTACTCTGTTCTTGCTTCTGATTTTGTGATATTCTGCATTGTTTTGGTTGCTGCAACATCTCCTTCTTTGATTTACTTATTTGGATGCTTAGTTGGGGATGTTATCAAGCTAAACTTGGTGACATTTGCTGAAAATTCAGCCAACATCTTTAATTAATGGAACAATACCTGAATTGACTCAGGCCCAACCAGTTGATCAGCTGCAATTAGAGTTTCATTCACCGAGTCTTCTGATTTTTCAAATTCGTATGAGACTAGGATTTGATTTTCATTCTCCGAAGCTTCAACCGTAGGATTAAAATGAGACCCCATTGATTCGGAACTGTTGTCAGTGGAGAAAGACGGCAAGTCTTCTTGGGAAGAATTCTTCCGAAAACTGGCCGCTGTTTTCTTACTCTGCTTTAACCCGGTACTCATAGCCGACAAATCAGCTTTGATCTTCTCTCTTTCAAAAGAAAACAAGAATGTGGGGAATGTTGGCTTCCGTATGTTCTCAGCCTCTTCCGTTTCGCTTTTCGCCGATTCTTCACCTTTTGTTACAACCACGTCGTCAGCTACGTTCTTGCTCTGCAAACCAAACTTCCACACGATCCTGGGATAAGTACCGGCCGCCGATGTCATTGATATCTTCTGGGAAGTCTCAACTGCTGAATCTTTGTTGTTCTTAGAGGTGGAAACGTTGGATGTGTTGATAGCATTGAAGAGTTGGCCGGAAAGGTGGGTGATGTTGGGTTGGTCGACGGCAGTGGCGCTCCATTTCAACTGCGGCAACGGGGAACTGCTAATTGTGACGGCAATGGAAAGGTTGGTGCCGTTGCAAAATCGAATTCCAGACATAACAGACGTGAATTGATTTGATAATTAATTCAAATATATAGCTTGTAAAAGAACAGGAAACTTGAGCCTCAGGTTATAATTATAAGCGTGTGAATGAATCATGGTGGGACTTCGCTGTAAACTTGTTACCTATTGTGCTATTGATTCATAGAAGTTGTTTTGTTTGCTTTATGTAATATATATTTTGGCTTATAATTAATAACACATTTCTTTTCCTATATAGTTTATTAACATTATTTAACTCTCTCTTCTCCTCGATCCGTTCAAAAACAAAATCCTATAAATCATGAATCACCTAATGAAATTACAAATCCTATCTCAAAAGGAATGAATCAATTATCAAATAACAATTTATGTTATAAATACATACACACACGCTGAAACAACGAGTTACATTGCAACATAACAATAATCTTTATCTACCCAAGCAACATTGACGCAAAATCTATTGCCAAAATGTTCTCTTCAACAAACATGCATAGATCGCAAGTTCCGGACAACAAAGCAAACCTGAAGAAATTTTGACAGTTTTTCTTATTCACGAATTTTGTAATCATCAGGTGTTATGTACTTTAATCGCAATCCCGGAAACAAATTATCGAGCTGTCTCTGCACATTCCTGGGTCTTTTCTTCATCCTTATGCTTCGCTGCAGTCAGCCCATTGCTATTAGATCATCTTCAATGTCCTCTCTTGGAAGCGAAACGGAGAATGTCGAGAATGTCCGCTTCTTTTGCTTCACTGATGGAACAATCGCTAACTGAGTTGACTCAGGGTGCAGAAACGGTTTGGAAGCAACTAGGGTTTGATTCACGGCCGCGTCTGAGACTTTCCTCTTGTTCTTCGAAGTCTCAACTCTTTCTTGTTCTTCAGATTTCGCCAAGATTAGAGTTTGATTTTTATCCACTGCATTACTTGTAAGTACCATGTCATCATTCTTTTTGTTGCTCGCTGTAGTGCTGAATCGCAATAGGATCTTACGTTTGCCCTCCGATGAAGTTGATTCATTCTCCGAATTTTCAACCGTAAGATTATTATAACGAGACCCCGTTGAATCGGAACTGTTTTCAGTGTAGAAAGACGACAAGACGTCTTGAAACGAATTATTCTGAGAATTGATTGTTGTCTCCTTCTCAACAGCTGGTCTCTTACTCTGCTTTGACCTACTACTCGTTGCTAACAAATCAGCTTCAAATCTTCTCTCTTCCAAGCGAAACCGAGAATTTCGGGAATGTTCGCTTCATAGTTTTCTCAGCCTTTACTGTTTCATGTTCCGTTGATTCTTCACCGTTTGTTGGGACTACGTGATCGTCAGTCTTGTTCTTGCTCTGCAAATTTAACGTTAACACGATCTTGGGATCATTGCTGGCCGCCGATGTCGCTGATATCTTCAGCAAAGTCGTAACTGTTGAAGCTTGATTGTTTTCAGAAGTAGAAACCTGGGACTTGTAGTCTTTACATGTCTTGATTATGCTGGAGAGTCGGCGGGAAAAGTGGGTGCTGGATTCGCCTGTGGCAGTGGAGGTGGGGCTCCATTTCAACTGCGGCATCGAGGAACTGCTAACGGATTGTGATGGCAAAGAAGAGCTTGACGCCATTGTAGAATCTACGGTACTGTGAACTTCAATTAATAGACCAGACGATGATTTTGATCATATTCAGATAGCTTTTAATATATAGGAAAGCAAACCCTAAGTGTTATTTTGCTTTTCAGGAAAGCGTATGCGTTAATCGTGGGGGAACCGCACGATTAGGATTGACAAACAATACCCTCAGCCTAGTGATCTATACAGTTATTGACAAAAATTATTCCCTACTCTCCATTCCATTCCATTGGTTTAAATTATTACAACATATACAATAAGACTTAGTTTGATCTAATAGACGAAATTATACTGGGGTGCGACTGCGGTGTGTGCATGTCTACATATAGTACTTGTTTGGACGATTCAACCTCTATTTCTCATCACAAATAAACTAGTTTCTTTTTGGAATTGGAGTTTGGACCAATAAATTATGGGTTTAAAGCCTTTGATTATGGAGATAGCAATAGGGTTTGGGATTGCGCATGCAAAACACGTATATTAAATTATAAAGAAATTAAGTTACTCACTCAAAAAAGAATTGAATATATATATGGGATAGATTAAGCCACTTCTTAAACATTATATTTAAGTTCTAAGTCGGAGATAGGTAAAAAAAAAAATAATAATTTGGAATTCTACCCCACCCCTTTACCTTTTTAAAAAAGAAGAAAATATATATATGACAACAATTTGATAGCGAAGTGTTTGAGTTGATATTATTAAATATTTTTATTTAATTATTCGTACAAGTAGCTAATTAAAACATGCATATTTTCAGTATATATCCTTTTATATTATAATATTAGTATTATTAACATTAAACAGATACATATACATATATTTCAAAAGAATATATTTTATTGAAAGGAATTGGGATTAATTAATAATTAATAATTAGGGACATATTTGTTATAGATAAAAACTTATATTTTTATTTATGAAATTAAAAAAAATTAGGGATTTGTATGATACCATTTAGCAATCAACAATTTGATTACATCTAGATGAGAATTATCATCAGATAACCAAATAACATAAATTTTATCGCAAAACGGGTCATTTGAATAACATTGAATGTGATAAGAACTCACTAAACGATCTGTTTTAAGAACTCTTAAGTAAGTTATTATGTGTACCCCAGAAATTATAAAACAAGTTACAGATGATCAAATTATAAAACAAGTTTTTAAAATTTCAATTTTGAAGATGCCATGAAAGTTATTATTCCTTTGATAAGTCAAAATATTGTATTTTATGAAGAACACAAGAAAGCAAAGTTAAGTTTGCTGAAAATACTTCAATATTATTAATAATATAATTAAATTCGTTTTACATACTTATAACCTTTATATAATCATGCAAAAATCATATTATCCAAAATTAAGTAGGAATAGAAATCCTAACTTAATTTAAGAAAAAAATTATAATTCTAATAAAATAGGGAAACATAAATAACAATCCTAATCTAATAAGGAAACCTTAATAATAATCTTAATCTTATAAGAAAACCTTAATGACAATTTTAATCTAATAAAGAAACCTAAATAACAATCTTAAACAAATTAGGAAACCAATTATAAGAAATCTTTAAAAGTCCAACTTATCCATGCAGCATAAGGATTTAATAGCACGTGACTATTTTATTCTTCTTCCTACACATAAAGATAAGTGATTATCTTTGGTGAAGCTTTGAAAATTTCAATAACAGCCTTAAAACCTTCTAGAATAACCTCTTTGTCATGTCCCTCCATAATTAAGCCTTGTAAAACCTCTTTCATCCTCTTTGTCTTTACCCTAGTCATTAGACCATCAATTCCTTGCAAAGAATTTTGAAAAGAATTGAGAATATTAGCTTGAAAAATTTGGCTAGTACCTTGATCTCCATTATTCCTTCTCTTCTTGAAAGAATTCGTCATCGAATCACCTATATCAAATAAAGATAAATCAGTAATATTAAAAGTTGTACTAACATTACCATAGTTGTTTAGCAAATCTAACTTGTAAGCGTTATCATTGATTCTCTTCAAGACTTGGAAAGGTCCATCTCTTATAGGTTACAATTCTGATTTTCTTTGTATAGTAAACCTCTCCTTATGCACGTGCACCCAAACCCATTTTCCAGGTTAAAAAACAACCTTCAAACGCCCTTTATTAGCTTGTTTAACATATTGCTCATTCTTCCTTTTAATGTTAGCCTGAACCTTGGCTTGTAAATCTTTCACAAAATCTGTCTTTTTCTTACCATCAAGATTAGCATGTTCATTAATAGACAAAGGTAAAATATCCACAGAAGTTAAAGGATTAAAGTCGTAAACAATTTCAAAAAGTAAAAAAGAAGTAGTAGAATGAACAAACCTAATATATCTAAACTCTTGCAATAAAGACATAACAACACTAGGTAAAGAGGGGTCATTAGTAGAAAGATAAATATCTTTGTACATACAAGTAGTTGCTGCCTTGTAATTATAACATTCTTAACCTCATTTTTTTTTTCCACTAAATACACTCATTCTCTTACTTTTCTTTCCTTTTTACATATTTTTCTCTCTAATTTTCTTCTCTGCCTCACTCGCTCTCTTTGCTTTTGCTTGTTCACTTTTTTTCTTTTTGTTTTCCTCTTGCTCACACTTTTGTTCTTCTCTCATTTTGTACTTTCTTGTTATTCTAATATGATCTTTATAAATTTACAAAGGTTTGAGAGGGATTAGTACAATAGTTTGGTTATTCATTTCACTTTCTTGTTATCCTAATATGATCTTCATAAGCTTACAAAGATTTGAGAGAGGTTACTAGAACAGTTCGGTTATTCATTACCCATCATGCATTGATGTCACATCACATAGAACCTCATCCTTATACTTTCTAATTAAAAAATAAATTAAAACTTACTTGGTTATCCTTACTTCTCCACATTCATTCAACCAATATAATTTGTACGGTTTATGATGCTTTATGACATGCAAATTCAGCTTATCTACCAACAAAGTACTAACAATATTAGTACAACTTCCACTATCAATAATCATAGTACATACTTTATCCTTCACATGGCATCTTGTATGAAAAATATGTTCACGTTACTCTTCATCAACATCATCCTTAGGCTGTATACTTAGGGCTCTCCTTGTAACCAGCAAATCACTATGCACAGATTTTTCAACTTCAACATCAAAATAATTTTCCAATGATAACATCTTATCCTTACTTGAACTAGCACTTTTTTTTCCTCTATTCTCTAATACAATCATAATTCTTTTGTTTTGGTATTGAGAAGCAATATACTCGAATCATTGGCACCTAAAATACTTAACTCCACGTGACTTAGAAGAAATTTCAGTTTCAATTTTACCTTTAGAAACAACAACCAAATCTTTTTGTTTTGCTTCTTCTTTTTGTTTTTGAGGTAGTTTTGTTGTGCTTTCAATTAAATTTCCATGAAAAACTAAAAGCCGAACCAAATTTGAACTCTTTTGATTTGATTTGCTTCTCCACTTTAATGCCTTTGTGTAATAGCTCCTTCATCTCCACATAATGTTGTAAATCAACCACATCAACAATCTTTTGGTTCAAGCCGCTAATAAATCTAGTTATTGTTGCTTTTTTATCTTCCTCTATATTTGCTCTAATCATGGCTATCTCTATCTTTTTATAATAGTTCTCTACACTCATGGAACCTTGAACCAGCCCTTGCAACTTTCTATGCAAATCTTTATAGTAATGGCTAGGTATAAATCTCTTGCGCATTATTAATTTCATTTCTTCCCATGACCAAATTGGCATCTCTCCATTCCTATGCCTATTGATCACCAATTGATCCTACCATATACTTGCATAATCTGTGAACTACATCGCTTCTTTATGCTACCCAAATTGCTATCTCTTTTAAAAACAACCTTCTTATGTCGTTTAGAACTTGATTCCCCTTAAATCCTTATCATCTTTCTCTTACTCCTCAGACACACGTCTTCTGATAGTTTTAACATACATAGGGATTACATGCCATCCAACCTAGTATTCAACTTTCTAAATTGTTCATTAACAAGCTTTATGAATATTTTTATGTCAACTTCCTGCGATTCTCCTTCACTACTTATGTTTATAACCAACAAAATTTGTTAGAAATAAAAAAAAATTATTTCTTTTACACTCCCTTACGTGTTTGCACTCAAATCAGATTATTATCACTTGTGTTTCACATTAATTTAGTTTTTTTTCGATGATGGCCTCACCATTCTTGCCTTTTACCATTCAAGCGAGTCCCCTTTATACTTTTAAAAGAATTAAAATCAACAAATTTGAAGGAGCAATTGGTTAAATGGTGGCAAATCTCAAAATCAAAATGTTAAAAATTTAGTTAAGGCAAACGGTAATGAAAAAATAAAACAAATTAAAAGAGCCAAAAAAATAAGAAAACTTCAAAAAGAAGCAAAAAACATGCAAAAGAAATCACTAGAATGCAATAAATTGAAGAGCAAAGCTAAAAGACACAAAACAGCCTTGCATAATTGAACCCGAATAAAATAAATAGAATATGGAGCACAAAATTGAATTAATTTAGACGCAAGAATCCTTATTTAATAAGGATCGGTACTAGTAAAATAGTAAGACAACTATTTAAAGAAGAAAAAAATCCTAACTAAAAAATGAATATACATAAGAATCCTTATTTGATAAGGATTAATACTAATTGGCTTTGAATTAGTCAATTAGTCAAATCCAAAAAAGAAAGAAAATCTTATTATGATTTAATTGAATATGAATATGATTTTACGTTTCAAGAAATCTCTTTTTGCTGGTAAAATGATTAAAAAATAAATCTGCAATCTTAATAAATAATACAAAACGGATTGCACACTGATCAAACAATGCAATCTAACTCCTCTTTTTTCTTTTTTTTTTTGAATTGGAAGTTCTTTTTAATCCCTTTTTTTATGTTCACAAAACTAAACACAAAATAAAATTGAATCTATTAAAAAACACAAAGAAGTCAAATGGAAGAATTCAAGGAAGCTATGTAAAGACAACACAAGAATCACACAAAAATCAAAGAAAAACATAAAACAAGGATAAGTTACTTGTTTCTAGAACTAAAACTCTTATACCAAATGATAAGAATCCATTAGACGACATGCCCTAAGAACTTTTGAATTAGTTGTTATATGCATTTCAGAATTTAGAAAACAAATTGTAAATGATCATATTAGAACTTAAAAAAACTAAGTCCTTAAAATTCTAAATCTTGAAGACGCCACAAAAGTTGATCATTCCCTTAATAAGTCAAGATATTGTATTCTATCAAGAATACAAGAAAGTAAAGCTAAACCTATTAAAAATGCTTCAATATTATTAATGATATGATCAAATTCATTTTACATACTTGTAACCTTTATATATGCATGTAAACATTATTATCCTAAATAAAAAGAAATTCAAATTAAGTAGAAATAAAAATCCTAACTTAAGTTGGAAAAAAAAACTATAATCCTAATATAATAAAGAAACCTAAATAACAATTATAAGCAAATTAGGAAACTAATTCTATATAGAATAAAAAATCTTCAAAAGCCTAGCTTATTCATACAACATAAAGATTTAGTAGCACATGGCTATTTTATTCTTCTTCATGCACATAAAGATAAGTGATTATCTTTGGTGAAGCTTTGAAAACTTCAAGAACAGTCTTAAAACCTTCTCAAATAACCTTTTTATCATGTGCTTCCATGATTAAGCCTTGTAAAGTTTTTTTCACCCTCTTTGTCTTTGTCCTAGTGATTGGACTGCCAATTCTTTACAAATGATCTTGAAACGAATGGAGAATATTAGCTTAAACTATTTTGTTAGCACCTCGATCTCCATTAGAATGCTTCTATGTTTCGGAAATTGATAGACCATTGTTAAATTTAAATTTTCATCTGAAATATATAGCTCACCAATAAAATATTTGGTAGCCAATCTCTTCTCTGAATCTTTCAAAGAAGTTAGGTTTTTCCGTCTGTTTCGAAAAATACAAGAAATTAAGCTTGAAATTGCACTATGAATCAACCGAAAAGAATAGATAAACAATGAGATGAGACAAGTCGTGGCCTTGGATTCATACCAACCAGTTTCTACAGATTCCGGCTATATAGACAGCGGTTATAAAAAGTATACAAAGTTTTAAGGTTTAAAAGGTGCGATTTATTTTATAATTTTAACAAAGAAAAATAATATAAAAATTTTTAATTTGCTATTAAACCTGCTAGTATTCATAATTATTGTATATATAACAGTTTGATCGATTAAAAGCTCTCCTGTAAAATCATTGATAATATATGCGTAAATATGTGGTTCTAACGTTTTATTTGGAATGGGAATGAAAATTATCAATGTTTCGAAAGAAAAGGCCTCTTACACGCGTGAGCAATCACAATCACAATCAAATCAATGTTTGATTTCTCGTAAACTCAATACACACCAGTAACGATAGCATTAACATTTCCATTTCAACATAAATTTTGCATTGGTCTACTCAAAAGTGAACCTTATAGCCAACTCCAGACATCGTCATTAAAGATTAATTTTGATGTTTTCATCTAAAAAAAATTAACAAACATATTTCCTAGGTAACCAATGTTTTTCTATATGATATGGTACAAAATTTTCTCATGGTGTGGTCCATCCCCTGCTCGCGAAGGGACAGTAATTAATGAATAACAACAAATCCTATAACTTTGGGAGATTTACAGATTTTATCTAGAAGAATAAAGAATCAGATAGCGGAGAAAAAAGTAGGGAGCAGGCCGAAAGAATTGGTCTTCAATATAGATTTGAAGTCAGCCAGTAATATGATCTTGAACCAAAAGACCGCTCAGGAGTGGGCGCTCCGCTTCCGTAGTCCCATGGAGCACATTTTTATCACGACGCCGACCCCTGCCATCAGAAAAATTTAGGATCAAACAGTCGTAAAGAAATTAAACTGAAAACATAATGCCTCTTTCTTACAGTTCATCAAAACACCATAAGTTGAGAGTAAGTTTCACGAGTTTCATTTAGTAGGCACAGCACACTCCATCTTTATCTGAAGGTGGAGGCATCCTTTCTTGTTTATCAAGTGAACCAGTACAGCAGCATGAATGTGAATCTACGAAACCAGGTCCCAAGTACAAGCTTCTTACAATTACACACTATTGTTTGATATCCAAAGGCAGTTTTCTCTTTTTCACATACAAAGTCCACATCAGGAAAAAAAAAGACACAAGGTAGGGGAAGTAAAAATGGGAGGGAAGTAAAACTATATGCTAAGGAAAGTGCTCCCCCGCTTTCGATAAAGGGAAAGAAAAGCTAATTTAACAAAATATCCCCTTCCCCTTCTTAACAGTCAGGAAATGTTATTTCCCCTCCCTCTTTATCCCTATTTTCTCTTCCTACCAAGCTTTTTACTCCTGGAAGTTTATAGTGTCAACCTCAAATTGCAGATGATTTCCACATAAAAGTACTTAGCTACCCTAACTAAATTTCAGATAGTTCTCTCACAAGTATTGTAACAAACACGAGTAAAGCAGCGTAGAGACCTTACACTAGTTGATTGGAGCTCCACTGTGGTCGAATCCTCGCCCTCCTACAGTACAGACAGCCAAAATTCAGCCCTTCCAGAATCCAATAAATTTAAACAACATAGAAAAAGTTAATGCAGCAAGAATACCTCAATCAGCAAATCCTTTCTGGTAATCACACCAATCACACGAGAAGCACGAGGGACAACAAATATATGTCTCAGTCCCAGTTGGCGGAAAAGATTATAAACCTGCACCATCAGCAAAAGCAACATTTTGAGATAGATGAAATTAAATCAGCAAAAACAACATTTTGAGATGGATGAAACTGCACCAGCAAGTGAAACATAAACAATAATGCAATGAGGTAGCTAGACAAGAAAATATCACCTTTGTCAAAGACATATCTTCAGGGACAACATATGGTGAGGGATTCAAAAATGGGGCAAGATCTATGTACATTTCCAAGTCATCTGAGCTTAGGTATATGTCATCAATAGATAACCCTTTACTAGAAACAGGTTTCACAAATTCACTGAAATTGTGCCTGCAGATCAAAGGGTCCATTAAAATCTTAATCATGACTGCAGAAAGGGCAGAATGGTAAAAACGAAGAATCAAAACTTAAAAAGATTCCTTCCTACCTGATCTGCTTTGATCCACCTGTGGGATCACAAGGCAAGGGACTATGCTGGAAATCTACCTTAGACTGAAGAAGTACCAGCAAGTGGCTGTATTATGATCACAAAGAAAGTTAGTTTGTTCGACTGAAGCATGTTTTTCTTTTAAAATACAGACACAAACATACAGCAAATGAACTTATTCTATTCTACCTTCGAAGCATGAGTCCTACAACGAGCCTTTCTCCATTTCTTGTGTGATCAATCACCTAGGCAGAGTAAAACCTCAAACATAAACTTCAAAGAATTGCTGAATAATAAATAAAACCTTCAATGAAGGGGAAAACTAAGCTTACTGGGAAGCCATTGTGTTTGTTGGTCCGCAATATAGAAACTATATCAGCAACCTTCACAACTCGAGGAAGGAATACAACCTTCAAGGGCAAAAATAAAGAGGCAAACAAGAAGTTCAAGATAATGTGCAATAAGGCAGGCCACACCAATAAGGGAGGGAGTGAGGTGGCTGACTAACATCCAAGCATGTCTAGCCATGTAAAATTGCATCACAGTTTCCAGTCATCTTTCAAATTGTTAAATATGAGGCATCTTATCTGTGTAATAATGGATAACTAAAATTCCAAAAGAATGCTCAGTTGTCGAAACCTTATAAATCCCAGTTGTTAGGATTTGAATAAAAGATGTATTAATTACCAGGCTATGACCATGGTGTTTTATTTAGTTTGCAGAAATCCACAAGGCAGTAAGATTCTCTCTTTGTTTTATGTTTTAAAAACTCCACTTAAATCAAGTTAGCAAAACTTTTCATTATGTAGCCGGAGTCCTGCTTCAGCAAAGAATTCTTTTATCAAATGAACAGGCTGCCAAGTAGGTTGTCTTATACATGTAATCAAATTCATGACTATATTCGTTGTCTATAAATTACAGTAATAAAGCAATGCCAAGAACTCAATCACCTTCTGAGATACACATGCATCCTTTGCTGTCATTTGCCGCATCTTGTACTTAGGTCTAGATTCCAATAATGGGATGCCCTTCAGGCGTGCTTGTTCTTCGTAGAAACCTTCATTAAAAGCGTCCCCAACAGCCTGCAGTGAAAAGGATTTAGTTTGTTCCAAAAGACAATCAATCATGGGAAACACAAAGCTATCAAAATTGTACCTTCGATATAAGAAGAACAAGCATGATAAGAGGTAGAAATTTCAAATTATTTGAGATTTCAACCATAATGACACAAAGTGTCACTGTCATTCGCATTGATCCTCCAAGAAAAGAAGCAGCTCCCAGCAAAGCGTATCTGTGAATAAACCATGAATTATCTAAAGCAATTTAGGAATTATGACATTGTTTGCATCTTAAAGAAACCCAAAAGAGCAAATAGCAATACATGTTTTATATAATAAATTAAATTGCAGAGAATGGAATTCCAAAAAAAAAAAACTACTCACGTTCCCTCCTCAATGTTGAGCTTCTTGTAAAACTTAACAACAAACATGCCAACAAGACGTCCATATGTTGATCCTATCATTATTCCAGGAACAAACTGACCAGCAGGTACAGCAGTGCCAAATGTCACAACTGCTAAGGTATAAAACATAACCTGCAAAACATTTTAAGAGAACTGTAAAATTAAAACAAAAAAATAAAATAAAATAAAAGCGGCAAAAGATTAAATAGATCTACTCTGCAGTATCATCAATCCAAAGGCAATGCAATAAGCTAAGTGAAAAAGATGCTCTACCAAAAAGGTCAACAAGCTTTGAGCACTGTACTCATGAATTGTTTTTGCACTAAACAAATTTCTGATGGCGTCATCCTGTAACCATATACATACATTTTGTTAGAATGCAGCACCTGGACAGGCAAATAGAGGAATAAAGCAAAGATTTCAAGAACTTTACAAAACCTGAGTGTTGAAGAAAATAGTTGCTAGATCATTGTATTCGTTTTCCTTGCTACAGTAAAACTGCAGAAAGCACCAACGCAAATGAAAATACCATGAAGCTATACCCAAAAGTACAGTAGTATCCACGCAAAGTAAAAGGCACGAAAACTTCAGGAAACTATTAATCAGAAAAAAAAAAATTGCTTCCTCCATTCTCAATTGCTTTAAAAATAAAACCAACTGTTAAATCACATGATGCTCAGGATCTGCTAAGGGAGGAAGAAAAAGGACTCCAGTGTGTAGACAGAGGAGCTGAGCCACTCCCATATACACTGAGAGTTGGCAACCTCACAGAAAAAATTAGTTAAAACTCAAAATTAGTTTGACCTTAATTGTTGCAATTTAAAAAACAGAACGGAAAGGCAGCTTCGTGTTTGGATTTAAATTGTTATCAGATACAGAGTAAATCATAAATGCAAAAGAGATTTTAGACCACATACAATACAGTTGACGCATGAACCATGCATGTTTGCATAGAAAATCGTGACAAACAAAAATCACATGTACAGCATCCAGTTAATCCAAAAAGCAATTCCAAATGATGAAGCTTACATTTACATAATTCCCATACATTCCTGGAGGCCTTGGGCACTCAATACCAGAATCGGGATCTGATTCAGGGCATGGAGTGCATTTTCTTAGAAGAGGAAGCCCGAAGGAGATAACTGAAGTTATCACAGAGATGACACATGCTTCAATAATCTGTAAAAAAATTTAATCCAGGGAAAGTCAAATATAAGACAACAGCTCATCCCAGAAGATGACCAGTGTATACAAAAATATCCAATTTCCACAAGTATATTTAATAACTTACCTTGACTCGATTCCCTTTCTTGTGTAAATAATTTCTACGCCAGGAAGTCATGTAAAGAGTAAGTTGGTTAAATAAAGCTCCTGAAAAATAAAATTAAAAACTTAAATGACAGTAAATCTTCTGAATAATGCATGAAACACAGACAAAAAATTACAAACACATACCAAGAAAACCTCCAATAACCCCAATAACTGCCATCGGCAATAATTCTTCAAAAGAATAGTCCTCCTGACCACTAAGGGGAAAATATAGTTAGGAAAGATAACTATGAAAAACCTTAAGAAAGTGTAGATACTTACTCTGATATGTCCCATATAATGAAGCCACCTGAGCCAAAATGTCCACACTTTCCACTCTTACACCAACCCATTGCAGAACGCACAACAACAGCCACAATAGCAGAGGTGAAAAAGACTCGCCACATGAGTTGACTCCTCCACCTTCATAAGCACAACGAAAACCGACATGGAAAAAACTTATAATTTAGGCACTAACACATTGGGATGGGTGAATTACCAACTAGTACAACTGAATACGAAAAAGCTCTCAAAGACGAGCATAAATTAGTAAAAGCTCACTACCATGCTTAAAAAAGTATTATGAATGCCTAAGAACATCTATGCAATTAAAGTTGTTAAAGAAATTTTCTACCACAAAAATAACTATGTGCTAAACAACACGTATTTCTTACCATGATGTAACCTCTTCCAACGCAAATAATACACCACCAACTGGAGCTCGAAAAGCAGCGGCAACTCCAGCTGCGCAACCACAAGTTACCTATTCAAAACATAACACATGGACAATGAGCTCAATTTCCAAGAATATGTCAACTATGTAGAACTATATCTTGGAAAAGGATTCATTAAAGATGCAGTGCTTTCTACATAACATACCAATCAATTAACATTGCATTACTGCCAATAATCAATTGACTGAAGATACCATACAGAACCTTCTTTTGTGTCCCCACAAAGTTATATTTTTGGGCCACTAATGCCCAAGAAACCATAACAACCATTTCTATCTAATAAAGAAAGGGTAAAAAGCACTTTCAGCAAAATGTATAAATAACTACTGCAAAACTAGTTTTTTCTCAAGTAGAAAAATTCTTATTATAGGCTATGGACATCGACCTTATTTTCCTAGCAATGAAGAATAACAAGTCAAAGAAGAGAGATATAAACTGCACTTTGTTGACAAATCATCATGAATTCCAAAAGCATCATCAAATCGGGACTACTATTTCAACTTCTCAAAATTGATCATGTTTGTTTATTTATTTATTTTGTGATGTGATTGTGTAATGATTTAACAAGAGAGCATATCAAATAATCCTCTCTCCTACATTATACAATTTGACATTTCAGGTTTTGACCTTTTAAAGGCATTAAAATTACTCACAAGATCACGGCGATCCCGGTCACTCTTGAAAACCTGTAGCCACCTCGAACTTAGATGATATTTGGTGGAACCACCCTGAAACATCACATAGAAAGAGAACTTAGTTAATAGAAAATAATCTAACAGAAACTGCGTAACTAAAACAAACTCTAGAATCATATAGAGATGTCTCATCCAACATAAAAGTTGACAAAAGCATGCTTAAAATACCAAAAAGAAAAAAATGGTATTCCCACACTTGCATCAGAAATTATATATAAGATAGTAAACATTCACTACATTACAAGCTTTCAGAATTTTCTAGATTGCAGCCAAAATAACCATTAGTTGCAGCAAAGAACAATTGGCTCTCTTAAAGCATAAGGAAAAATAATAAGGCGTCCATTTCGAGGACCTCTGGCAGTAAAAATCAAATAAACTTAATCAGCACAAACCATAGTTTGAGGTATATCAAATATCAGCCTACTTCTTCAATTCAGCTAATTCTGAGTAACAATTGCTTACTTGTCCAAGCAAAGAAGCAATACAAGCACCAGTATGAACAAGAGGGCCTTCTTTGCCTAGAGCAAGACCACCTCCAACAGAACCAATGCTTCCAAATATCTGCAAATTGGAAAAGCAAACATAAGGAATGGAAATGAATAATCTGTCATTAATTTTTTTTTTAATTTAATTGGCGTTTGGATGCTGAATTCATTGTTTTTGTACTTGGTACAAAAATATGTACGAGGTTATGGTACAACTAGAAAGGGCGGGGGGGAGGGGGGAGGAATGGCTGTAAACATCAGTCGATAATGTGGCAAAGAATCCCAATAAACTAAGAAAATTAAATTGGTATCTTTTGAAATCATAGGACTGAATTGGAGAATCAACAAAAAGCGCAATACTAAGACAAGAAATTCTGCTCCACCTTTCCAATTAAGGTTCTGAAAAGAAGGATTCCATGAATATCAACTCCTGCACATCCGATAGAAATAAGGTCCCTTGGCGTATGACACTTAGAACATATAATCAAGAAGAGATATTAATAACAAAGAGACCAGCAGCTGCAGCTTACCATTTAAATAACCTTTAATTTCAGGAATGCCAGACCCTGCTGCTGCTGGTGCAAACTTAGTGACGATATATACAGAAGAAAATACTAAACCCAAGTTTATTAGTATGTACACCAGGAAGCCAACAATATATGACTTCTGTATTATAGAAAAAGTTAATGAAAACTTCCAGCCAGCAAAGTTTTCAACAGATAGATTTATGAAAACAGCAGCGATTGCAGTACCTGAAAGCAACCAGAAACAAATCAGTTATCATATACAGAAATGATCAGTATGTAAGCATAAAAAACCTCGAGGAGCAGAATGATAGATGAACTTCTCCACCAATAGTTAACAAACTACGCATCAGGGTTAGTTAGTTTTAAGGTAATTCATGACATTTCATATAAAGGCCAAGAAAATAAACCAACAACACTTCATGAAAAAACGGTTGCAGAAGCTAGTTGAAACTACAAAGTATTTAGCAAATGGTACAAAACAAATAAGATGACAGCACAAAACAACGTCAAAAACTTATTTTCCATAATTAATCTACAAATGACCAAATACTTTCATATGCAATTAACACATTTGATTCAGATAATTTCTTAATTATCAATCTTCATATGTGACTAATATAATTCTTTTAAACTCCAATCACATTATTGAATGCAGTTTTGCTAAAAAACATATCGATCTAAACCAATGACAACAAAAATCACTAACAAACTCCCTCCAAAATCTTATAGCAAGCAATTAATCATTCATCCCATAATCTAACACAAATAATTTGATCATTCACTGTATTAAGAAAATACACTAAAGTGGTGCATTGTCAAATTTATTCCTTCTAATGTGCAAGCCAACTTTTCACTAAGGATCTAAACCAAAAATGACAATTACACATCAAACAATTAAAAAAATGAAAGCAGAAGCATATACAGTCAGCTCACCAATGCCAATAAGTAAAGCAAAGAACCACTTCACCCCCACATAGTATCCAACATAGAGCCTCCCTCTCTGCGCCTATCATAAAAGTAAACACAAATAAAAATATTCATTATCAGAATTATTGAACTCTAAAATCAAGCTCGGAAAAAAATAACTAAAATAAATCAAACATCAAAAGAAAAGTACCTGCTCTTCTCGATAGGCGTAATTCTCGATAACTTCATAGTCAAGACTATTGACAGAACTGCTTCCACCACTTGTACTCAGAAGTCCAACACCATCAAGCTCAGAATCGTCCGAGTTCGGTATCTGAGACCAAACCAGCTTCGCCGTTTCAAATCCGTTTTGCAAGTGATTGGATAACATAATCAATTCGCTGTTTAATCAGATCTTCTCTAAATGAAACCTAGTCTCCAATTCCCCGTACAACATAAAAAATCTAACACTATTCAGATCGGAAATTAAGAATTCACGATTTCTAAATTTGTCGAAATTCTATGAAATTCGCGAGAAAGAGAGGGAAAATAGACTGTGGCGTAGAAACGTAAGTAACTTTCTCTCTCCCTCTCTCGTTTTTTTTTTCTAATTTTATTTAATTTCAGTTTCCTCGTTTGTTCTTTTGATGTCGCTCCGCCTTCGGTTGATATTGACTCCCTAAATCTGAATGGCAAATTCCGTTTTGCTTTGCAACAAAGCATAAAGGCTTATTAAATGTTAGACACGGATATGATCCACTGCATCTAGCTCTACGATAGATTTATACGTTCTTCTATATTCAGCTTCGTCAACGGCTGTATTCCAAACTGAGAGATGCAGTGGTTGATGACGTGGACACAGAAGTTATCGGTGATTCGCTGCTGTAGATGTAGGAAATTTTAGCTTACGGTCGTGCGCGAGACTGTGTCGTGGACCATGCCGTTCAGGTTAAACAATATTAAAAATCGGACGTTTATGGTTATGTGGGCACGTGTCAACTGACACAGTTTGGTAAGCTAGTTTAAAATAATATAAATATTTAATTTAACTATTTATTAATTCTAAATAACTTTTAAATTCTTAATTGATAATTGTTTTTATGGGCCAGTAATGAATATCGTCCACTAAGAATGGTTTGACATTCAATATTGGGAAGTCAAAGACGTAGAGACTTATCGCTCATGTCATAACCAAACACATTATGGGAAATGAATAAGCGAACATGAGATAGGTAGTTGCTTCCAACGCGGGAATCAATAGACGGTTGAATGAATGCATACTCCGAACAACAGAAGAAACAAAACCGAAAATTAAAAAAATAAAATATGTCTAACAAAATTTGTGTATAAATTTTAATTTCGATATCAATAATAAAATTTATTAAACTGTTTGATTAAATTTACAATTTATAATAATTAATTTAAATTAATTAAGGGATTTAATCAGAAATGATCACATTTTATTCTCAAAATTCAGAAATAATCATCTTCATAATTTTTAATTAAAATTAACCACTCTCATAAATTTTGGACCAAATTACCCTTTTGGATGTATAAATATTCTGTCCCGCTCGAGAGTATAATGCACTCACGAAGAAGGTAAATTTTTCAAACAAATGAAAGGGGCAGAATTTGCCCATGTCGTGAGTGTTTTGTTGCACTTACGAGCATGGCTTACTAGTGAGTGCATTATTGCACTCACTAGCAAGCTCACTCACTAGTGAGTGCATTATTGCACTCACTAGCAATCCCACTTACTAGTGCACTCACTAGTGAGTGCATTGCCTTGCTCGTGAGTGTTTTGCCCCAGCTTGTGAGTGTAAGACTACACTCATGAGTTGGGGCAAAACGCCCCAACTTGTGATTGGCCCAGCTCGTGAGTGCAGGTAGTGGCACTCATGAGCGGGGCGTTTTCAGCCTAACTCGCGAGTGAACTCACGAGCGAAGCGTTTTCGCCCCAACTCGTGAGTGCATTTTGTCCCGCTCGTGAGTGCACTCACAAGCGGAACGAGCGGAACATTTCGTCCTAATTCGTAAGTGCACTCACGAGAGGGGCATTTTGTCCTAACTCGTTAGTGCAGTAGCTGCACATTTCGCCCCCAAACGGGAGAGATATACCTCGCTCGTGACTTAACTGCACTTACACCGTCTTCATATAAAATTCGACCTTTTTCGAATTCATTCCACAACCTGTTACATGTAATTTTAATCTTCTTCAATCTCCATCTACCCCAATTATACAGTTAATGTATTAACTGAAAATATTAAATGTTAACTTGTTTTTCTACAATGATAAATGGCCGAAAACACGAAGACGTGAGAATGTTGCTGGAAGGAGGAGATGATGAATGCCAACTGTAAGTATACATATCCGATCCTATTTGAAATAGTTTTATAACTAAAAGGGCAATTTGGTCCAATAAATAAAAATGTGGTCAATTTTGATTATAAATTATTAAGGTGATTATTTTTTATTTTGGGAAAGAAAATGTGATCATTTTCGATTAATTCCCATTAATTAAAATATTATAATTTACCGATTAAGTAAAATAAGGAATAAATAAGAATAAAATCTTTTTTATTTTGTGTTTATTTAAATCTCTTACTTGTAATTAAGTAAATCAAATAAAAAAATTATTATGTGTTTATCTAATTCTCTTCCTTATAAATAATTCTAATTTTATTCAAATTATAAATCTTTGTAATTAATTCTAATTATATGAAAAAAAATATATAAAGTAATTATATTTTACTTGTTTAATTTTAATTAATTATATTTTATACTGTAAATATAAATTTTTTATATGACTATAAAAATATTATTTTACAATATTTTTAACATGTATAAAAATAACATAATACATGTAAATTAATAAGAAATTATTAAAATTTATTATTTCTAAACCAATTAAAACCTATAAATGCAATGATACCTTATAATTTAAAATTGTACCTCTAATTTTAATATAAAAAAATTAAATTTTTTATGAAAAAAGTATAATAAAATATAATATTCATAAAAAATAAAATTAAAATAATAAGTTATAAAATTAATGTTGAAATAAAAATAATAAAAAATAAACTAACATAAAAGAGTAAAATGAATATCAATTTTGTAAATTCAATACAAAAAATATAAATACACTTAGATAAATATAAATTAACATTCAATTGTTAGATGATAACAGTATAGTTGTAAACAAAAAAAAATTATAATTATGACGTAAAAATTATAAATCCAAATAAAATTTGTAATTCACATATAAAAAACTAAATTATAATGTTTAAATTATATGAAAAATAAAATACTTGTAAAAATTAAAAATTAAAAACAATAAGGCAACATAAAAGAGTAAAAATGAACATTAATTTCATAAATACAACATAAAAAATGCAAATGCACTGATATACATGTAAATTAATATTAAATTGTCAAATGACAATAGTATAGTTATAAACAATACAAAAAAAAATTGTAATTATAATGTAAAAATTATAAATTCACGTAAAATTTATAATTTACACATAAAAAAATAAATTATAACTTATAACTTATAACCTGTATGTAAAATAAAATATTTAAAAATAAAAAACAATAAGCTAATGATGTGAGATTTTGTATAATGTGCAAGTGTACACAATCACACATGTAATATAATGGTAAGTAAGTTATCGTCTCCTTAGAGATTGTTTAAGTAGTAAATTGTCAAAATCAACTCTAAATAATTCGGAAGTAACTAACGAGTCAATTAAGATTTAATGAAAATTAAATCAATTTAAAACTAAAAATAACATAGAATATATAACTCAAATTATAATTATCCAAATATCAGTAAAGAATATGATGGCAAGGAGCTAGAATCATTGAATTCCCCTAAAATGCAATATTGGTAAAAATGGTACAGAAAAATACTATAGCAATCTAGGCTTTGTTAACTAGGAATTCTAAAAATGTTTATAGTCTTTTTCCAAAGTGATTATGATTTTAATTCCTTAGTTAAACTAACATATTCCTATACCAATTTAACTTCAAGAATGCAGTTATAAGCTCCAACTCTCTTAAGTCATGCAAGGTAATAATATATTCCTATATTATCACAAATCAAATTCTAAAAGAAAAATGAACTTGCATCAATCAAGTTTGAATCCATTAAAATTAACCTTTCCAGTATTAATTTTAATTCAACAACTCACTAATGATGGCCAAACATAAGCAAGTATTAATCAATATTAAACAATATTAAACAAAGCTGAATTACTTTAACATTTCTTACAGCAAAATATTCCAATTTACATTATAGGGTTCATCAACAACTTCTAGCTACCAAGAAATTAATTCATATTCAAAAACTAAAAAATATCCATATACAACTTAACCATTGTTTCACAATAGTTTAAGAGAAAAGAGAATTAAAATACTGAAAAGAAAAGTAAGAAAAATCAAGTCCAAGGTTAATGTCTCAAGTTGATCATTCTTCTCATTCTTCCTTTCTTCAAAAGCAGTAGCCCTTTTTCTCAGAACTCTCCTCTCTAAAACTTTGTTAAAAATGTGGATATATCCTTCCCTTGACGACTAGGTCCCTTTATCTTGAGTTAGGACAGTGCCTTAAAAGGAAATTTTTCCTTTTTTCTCCCTCCACGTCATTCTATTTTGTCAAG
Source organism: Melia azedarach (assembly GCA_028052125.1). NCBI lineage: Eukaryota > Viridiplantae > Streptophyta > Magnoliopsida > Sapindales > Meliaceae > Melia > Melia azedarach. The sequence goes on along the minus strand of CM051396.1, from coordinate 2,805,987 downwards.
CTCATTTAGTGGTTCAATTGTTCTTTACATCATGCAATTCATTCCACCAACTAATTTTTTTGCTGCGATAATAATGCTGCATTAACTGGGAAGTTCTTTTTTCAAGCCCTGTTTTCAATATTTCAGCATTAACACAAATAAAATAAAAAAAACTTGGACTCCTACATAACATAAAAGTAAAATTAATCATATTGAATATTCACAAATACAAATCACTCTAATTAAATGACTTTTTAAACTCAAAAGCATCATGAATAATCCTATAATTTAGAGTTATCAGCTAACATAAAAGAATAAAAAAGAAAAATAATTTTATAAATACAATATAAAAAGTATAAATGCAATGAGATACATATAAATTAATTTTAAATTATCAAATAACAATAGTATAGTAGTAAAAAAAATTATAATTATGATGTAAAAGTGATAAGTTTGCATAGAATCAATCATTTTCACATAAAAATAAAATACTTGTAAAAGTTAAAAATTAAAAATTAAAAAAATAAGTCAACATAAAAGAATAAAAATGAACATCAATTTTATAAATTCAACAAAAAAATGTAAATGCACTCAAATAAATATAAGTTAATATCAAATTGTCAAATGACAATAATAATTGTAAACAAAAAAAAATGTAATTGTGACGTAAAAATTGTAAATATATATAAAATTTATAATCTTCAAAATTGTAAATATATATAAAATTTATAATCTTCACATAAAAGATTAAATTATATCGTATAACTTGTATGTAAAATAACATATTTGTAAAAGTTAAAAATTAAAAATAATAAACTAACATAAAAGAGTAACAATAGACATCAACTTCATAAATATAACACAAAAAATGTAATTGTGATTAAATAAATATAAATTAACGAAAAAAATAAATAATAATGTTATAATGTATATGAAACAAAAAGAATAAAAATATTACAAAATGATTATAAATTAACATTCTACTTATAATCCTGAAATAGAAAATTAAATTACAATTAAAAAAATTACATCAAAAACACAATACTTATAATATTATAAAAATGATCACAAAATTTAATATAATTTCAAATTAATAATAATTAATTATACAACACATAAATTTTTTTTTAAACATATGAATGCCTTACCACAAGAAAAAAATGATAATTATTAATGTTTTTAATTATTTTAATTTTTATAATAATTTAATTTTACATATGTACTAATTAATGTTTTTCATTCATTTTTTGGTCATATGATATTAGATAAAGTATCATTTTACAAATGGTAGATGTCAATAATTTGATTATAGTATTTTTGTTATGCCAAATTAAATTTGTATTGTGATTAAAATTCCTCAAATTTTATATTCGTCATAATTAATATCGATTTCATAAAATTATATTAATTTATGTTTTATTTTCTTAATTATTCTTTTTAAAATTACTTGTTTACATTTATACAATTACCTATATATATTTTTCGATCATGATTTATTGATTTTAAGATACTCTTATTTCTTTTTTTATTAATATGATATTAATTATAGGTTATTTTATTATACTATTTATTTTTAACTATTACAATAACATTTACATCTTCAAATCAACATATGTTTCTCATAAAATCGTATAAATATAACCATCATAAGTAATGAATTAAATATGTCTTACTTTGTAATATTAAATTTTGAGCTCTTATAATATATTTTATTATTAATAATTTTTTTAAAAAAAATAAAGAAAGAATATGCATTTTGATAATATTTAAATTCATATTTTTTAAATAGATTATTCTTAGTATGCATAACACATTGTTTAACATTAAATTTCAACTATAATATATGAATTTTGTATTTCAAAATAACTTTAATTATTAAAAAATAAAGAAAAATAACTTTTAATCTGAATAATAGGTAAATTTTCCATATTACTTGAATAATAGGTTAATTATTAGTATATAAAATGAATGGTTTAGATTTTTTTTTGTTAACAAATATAGGTTACTGATACTGAGATAGAATTTTCCTATATTATTATGTAGCATTTTCGACTTTGTAAAATGTATGCAACTGCCTTTAAGACATGCTTTGCAGGGTTCGCATGTCGCTCAAATGTGATCCAACTGTGAGTAACTACAAATGGGCTGGAGGAGACTGAGATTTTAGTCTGAAGCACAGATGAGAAAGTTTGGTTTCATCTAACTGGTCACGTTGACTTCACATCCTTCTGTTCTCAGTTTACTCGAATCACATCCCAATTAAATATATATGCTGTTTGATTTGCGATGCGAGCGTACAAATAGAAATTAAGGAAGAATTGTTGGCAAAGTAAACTCCATGTGCAGAAAGCTTCAACCACTGACAGAAGTAACACAGTGAAGTTTGTTTTGTTGACCAACAGAACAGTGCGTATTCCCAGACCAACTCTTCATGCTTTGATTGCAGACAATAGGATTGTTACAGAAAGAAAAAAATTATTAATACAATGAATTACAACAGCCAAATTCACGGTGGATGGCACACATTTCTTCTTTTTACCAACTTCATGAGATTAAAATAAAAAAGGAAAAAGAAAAAGAAAAATACAGTCGAAGAAGATCTATCAGCTGTGAGGGGTTGATTAAATAATACAATTTCCTTTATTTTAGCACAAGGATTAAAGAAGAACAAAGGAACGCCTCAAGACACCAGGACGGCCACTGTATCTCATCAGCAGAAGATTTTATGGTGTTGATTCTGTATGTTTCTGATTCTAACGAGCTTCACAAAGCTTTCTGAGAGGGATCAGATCTTCAGAGCTCTGTGTACATGTCTGATATTGCTTTTGCAAAGTATTCCTTTGCTTGAGGTCTCTTTATCTGAAAGTAAACAAGAGCACAGTCAAATTTTCTAACTTGAATTTGTATTCTTTTCTCCTAATATTCAGTTTTCAACTTAACACTTGCCTTAAATGTTGGAGTGAGCAGACCGTTTTCCATTGTGAATGGCTCAAGCACCAGAGTCACGGCTTTAACAAATTCAAACCCTCTCAACTGCAGAAAAATATCCATCGATGAATAATTTACTACATATGAAATGAAATTAAACTCAAATAGTAATTTTATAAAGATGCATTGCCTGAGCTTCTCTTCCAAGGGCATCCATGTCTGCCAGAACAGCAGCCCTTGCTCTTGGGTCATTGCACAGTTGCTGTAAATCTTCATACTGCACTCAGCCATTGCCACAGAACTATTAATAAATAGATAAACAATTGCATATTTACAATCTTTCAACACCAGCAATAATTTAACCATGACAAAATATTTCATCTTTGCACCAAAAGTTTATTGATATGGTTCGGTTTGAGCACAAAATAATCCTGTGCAAATATTCTTGACCAAAACTAGACTTGGTTTAGCTTCTTCTTGAACAAGAGCGCAAGTTCCAATTCATAAGTAACTAGACTCAGATACATCATGTTTGCTGACAAGGAAAACAATTATAAAGAATTGAATCGGACACATGATTCACAGGAAGGCACAAGTTCTGAAAGTTCGAAAATGTTGATGAAAATGGAAGACATGAATTATTGCAAAATAGGAAACGAATATGATGAGATACCAAGAGTTTCGCATATTAAAAAGCATGACTTTAGGTTGCTATTCCATGTACTAAAAGAGCCTGCCTCAGTTTCAATAACAACAAAGCCAACCAACTAGGTTAATCTCAAATGCAAATGTGCAAGAGAGTAATTTGGATTTCAAACAATTCCATTATGTAGGTCCAACTGGAATTTCTATAACCACATGCCAACAGGTCATTTCACCAATTTGACTATGTGTGAGGGCTGTCAAGTTTTGTCTGTAAGACTGGAAGCCAAGAAAAGATCACCTGAATGCCTTCAGATGCAGCCCATGCTTTTAAAACATCTTGGTCCACTGAGATAATGGCTACTAAAGAAGAATTCAGGCTGTCACCTAACATAGAAACATATCCAAGTCAGCAGCAGAGGGAGGGAGGGTGAGAGAGAGATACAATATTGGAGAACATTGTTTTCTTACCATAGACAAAGCACTGACTAACAAACTTGCATTTGGAATATACATTCTCAATTTTCTCTGGAGCTATGTACTCTCCCTGTGCTAACTTAAAAATGTTCTTCTTCCTGAACCAGAAGACAATTTTCTAGTTAACAATACTAAAGACTTACATGTCCAAAGTATAAGTACCATGCTCCAAGAACTATTCATACTGGAAAATAAAGAGGTTTTGCATCTATAGCCTTGATGTTGGTACACTGATGTAGATTGATCTGAATACAGTGTTTAAACAACTTCGAAACTTAATGGGAGAGACAGAAAGAGAAAAAAATGTCACAAATTACAAAAATAGTGATGATAATTATTTTACTTTAGCCTAAGAGGTTCTTAATTCAGTTGGATATGACACCGTCAAAGGACAGTGGAATATTCAACAAGTCGATTCGGTTACTTAAAGAAGCTTTATTGATGGTTGCAATAATTAAACACCAAGAGATGCACAAGTTGGAATTTTGTTTCTCTAACAGCTCTTTGGATCTCAACCTATGACAGAACTACTCATGAAACAAGAAATATATGGCCTGAAGGCTCCCAGATACTAAAATGTTAATTGCAAGCTTAAGTGCTCACATTTCAGTGTCTATACGTCAAATAAATCACTAGGAAGAAAGAAAACATGTGATCCATCTCCTAACCAGATTCCTAATGAAAAGTTTGAGACATAATTGATTTAATTGAGAATTGTCATTTGGGATGGTTAGATCTCACCTATCAATAATCTTTAGACGACCTCCAGGTAACCACATCCCTATATCTCCAGTATGAAGCCATCCATCTTCGTCAAAAACTTCTTTCCTGTGCAATTGATTACAGTATCAATATTGCTTGGTATTCGCACAATTAATTAACATAAAAAAGAAACAATCAAAGAGTTAGGTGACATACGTCTGGATTTCATCTTTATAATAGCCCTTGAAGACAATGGGACCCCTAACACAGATTTCACCACGAGGACATGGCTGATCCTCAGAAGTGTAGTTCATCTCTGGGACATCCACAAGCTTGATTTCTAGAAATAAATATAGAAGACATTATGGACAGAGCCAAATAAAAAAAGGAAAAACCAAAAGCCTGTAAATGGCTAATGCTGATGCCAGATAACTCACCACAAGCTGCATTTGGAGAACCAACATGACCAGAGAGGTTGTCACCCTCATCCATAGAGCTTATAACACATGAAGTCTCGGTCATTCCATAGCCTTCGGTTACTCTCCCACCAAAGCAGCTACAAGCAATAACACATGCTTTTGAAGAGAGAAACTTACAACCTCTTGGTAGAAAGTGGATATTGCTAAAATTCATAAACTCACATTTTCAAGAAATCCATCACATCAGGAGATAAAGGAGAAGCACCCGAAGCCATAAAACGAACTCGTCCTCCAAGTTTTTCCCTTATCTTGTTGAATACCAATCTATCCCACATGGGAGATGGATTCTTACCTGAAATAATGATGCACCATGCTTACCATGAATCAAGACATCAATTTGTTTAATTAAAATATACACAGAGTTAAGCTTCCTCCTCGTATTAGAACTTAAACTGTGAATTTTAGGCATATAATAATTACAATGAAAAAGCAGACACACTAAGCATGAAAGTCAAGAAAGAGAAAAAATCTCATGCTTCAATGTGACAGAGCTCTTTTTGATGTACTTCATTACCACTCAGCATTGCTTGCTTCTTGGCATTGTAGGCAGCATTGAACAGCTTCTCTCTTAGTGTACCAGATGTTTTTACAGCATTTGTGATGCTGCAGAACCAAAATATAAGACCCAGTTAACTAATGAATACCATTCGCAACCAAACAAATAATTTTACTGGTAATGGACAGTGTTCTCACCCAGCATATATTCTATTATACAGCCGAGGAACACTGCAGAATATAGTTGGTCTTAGAGCTGCCATGTCATCCATCAGTTTCATATTATCCTGCACAGAGATGTTAACGAACCAAGGCTTGTCAGCATTAAAATCACAGTACTGTCAGATCTACGAAGCAAATATATGCCAAGAGGTTGAATTTCTCCATTACATATATGGACAAACTACTCAATTGATTTTAGCAATTACTGTTTTTTAGAAACAGTCTTGCTTAATTCTGTTAGATAAGGTAACAATTATTACAAGGTTGACAATGTAAGACAATGCACAAAATAAATGCACACAAACACTAAAAGGCACCAATTAACACCAGTATAACTATGAAACAACTTTGTAATTCAGTTATGCTACCAACAATTTTTCAGAGATTTAACTATGAAGCAATGACCATCAATTTTCACATAGTTCAACAGAAGAATTTTTGCCATTTTTCCTATTTAAAGGAAGAATAAATATTATCAACTGCTTCAAGATACAAGGAAAAAAACAGTTAAGAGTCAATCACATACCCCCTGGTAAAATCCAACAGCAACTCCAAAATAAACTGTCATGACTTGGTTTGCTCGTTCATAGATATGGGCCAAGGGAAGATAGGATATGTAACTGGCAATTAACAGGTAATTCAGCAAAGACAAAACCACCACAGAAGATATAAAAAGAATAAAAGGAGACAATTACTGCGTAATGGACCAATAGTTGTAGCACTCACACATCTGAGGGGTAGAACTTAGTAGCTAGAGAGGCCCCGGCAACACTAGCAATAAAGTTCCCATGGGTCAACACTGCTCCCTACTCAAAGTTCGCAATTTTAAAAAAAAAAAAAGAAAAACCTTCCTTTTCATAACTAGCAGAGTAGAATCATTTATAGGAGAAGTCCATAGCTTCAAAAGGAAAGTAATACCTTTGGCGTTCCGGTTGTGCCACTCGTGTAACAGATTGTTGCAACATCATCAGGCTTGGGTGGACAAAAGGGCTGAAGGTTACTGTGGCCCTAAAAGCAAATCATTCACATGAGGGAACTATCACATTTCCAAATTATAAAACAAAATCAAATACTCTTGTATTATCATTCAATAATTTTGAATTGACATGACAAATACTGTGAAACATAGCACTAGTCACACAGCTAGGAATAACTAATATCAACCAAATCCAGAAATCGCAGTACAAATACATGCATAAGATCTTATCTATGCTGTTTTCATCTGTTGTTTGCATGATGTGTCAATAATAATATGGAGAACCTACCATTGATCTTTTCTTGCATTTTAAGTTTCTGGGAAACAAAAATTCATCTGAAAGAAGATGAAGAAAATTGATCTCATCGGCAAAAGTGCATGATCTCATGAAAAAACTGATTATACAACCACAACCTAAAATGTATGATATATGGGAATTCTCACATCAACATAACTGTTTCAAGGAAAACAAATATACAGGGTCTAATTATGAAAACTATGCAATTTCAGACACATCTGCAGCAGAAATATGAAAGGAAAATGGAGGCCAAAGTGTACATGCTTTCACTCTTCTTTTCACCATTACAGACAACATTTAACATGAAATTCAAATCAGAATATACAGGGTCTAATTATATTAATGTACTCTTCTAGAGCATCAAACTGACGTTGCTAAAAATGGCAAGAGAACAGACAAGGATATGTAGTCACCTGACTGAGCAATTTTGAATATGTTAGAATCTTAACCCCAGCTGCTGATGGAAGTGATGGTATTTGATCATCTACCCCTCCAACAACCTGTACAATATGGAAATCAAATGTACATACTCCATAAAGAATTGGGGAATCAAGGAGAAGTACTCTCATCTTGTTCGCAAAATCAGTTAGTAGAGGCAAAGTGTTTTTTCATACCACAATTAGACGAACAGTTGGAATCTCAGACAAGCAGCTCAGCACCTACAAATTCCGAGTCATACAATCAAATATTCACAAAACAACTTTTAATCAGAAAAAAAATAATAAAAATGATATAATCAAATGAAAAGTAAATTTAAAAGCCAAAAAGAATTGATTGAGGAAGCATTATATATTATTTGGTTTCTTTACATGATAGACTATTGCTGTGGTGGCTTATATAAGCAAAAATCATCGTTGTAAGAATATAAGGGGTTTCATAGATGATAATTCACATATAAGAAGAATGTCTTCTTGGTTTTAGCCCTAAACCAACTGATGAGATACTGAGGTAACAACTGAAGAAACAGTATCGCTAGTAAAAGAGAGACATGAAATTTTCAGTTTCCATAATCACAAAAACTGTTATTAGTAAGAACTGAAAAATGGTCTCATCAAATTTTTCTTGCAATAAAGAATATGGTAAGCTTAGCTATAAGCCTATTTCTCCCAAAGCTTAACATAACAATCCTCGCAGCAAAGAGAATCACAAAAGATGTATATATTGAACTCACAGAATTCAGTGTTTGAGGCACACAAAATATGGCTTGTACAGAAGCATGATTTGCTATGTACTTGACTGCATCTGGACCTGCAGAGGAACAAAATCCAACTTAAATGACAAAATCCCGGCTAGACCATGCAAAAAAACAACTACAGCTCCAAGTTGAACCAATCACAGACCAAGCGTGTCATAAAGAGGAACAGATATGTAAGAATATGCAGAGCACGCATGATCAACAATAAGCCACTCTGGCCTGTTGATAAAATATAGTCCAATGCAAGATCCCTGTTACAAACAAACAAAACATAATAAGATGTTTAAGTGAGAAATGATCAGGGAACTTCAGCTGGAGATACAATATAACATGCTAAAACTATTCAAGACAAAAAACTGCTACAAGAGCCATTTACCACCACTGTACTAAGACATATTGTCATTACTCAGATATTCACCTTTGGTATTCCATGATAAATTAGGCCAGAACCTAATTCTGTCCGAGCAGTACCAGCTTCTCCATATGTCATCCATTTGTACCTGAAGGCAAAAAGAACAAAAATCAACGAAAGAGTTTCAACAATTGCAATGCTTCACTGAGATAAAGGACACTTACTCTCCAACTGTTCCATCAATCCGGATACGCGTACCCAGATATTTGTAATCTCGGAAAGTATCAACCGAGCACCTAGATTTACAAAGTTAAAGGAAAAGATAAGCACACATCTGAAGGTATATATACTAGTGGTGGGAGTTGAAACGTAGATGAAATTTGGCATATTAAATGGAGGATGCTCACACAAAATTGTCATGCAGGGTACCAATTTCAGGATGGTCAGGAAATCTACTCACAAGGTTCAATGGTGAGCGAGCAGATCTGCCAAAAAATTTAGACCACAACAAAAGAGAAAAGCAGAAATTAGGTAATCTTAAGAACAGTGTCAAGCACGGAGAAATTTCAATAACAGTGGTAATCACCTACCTGTATACATTCCACTTTCCTGTATGCAGTTTCTCTGGAAGCACAACACTGTACCCCTGTTCTGCTCAAATTTCAAAAGCAGAAATGACAATATTTACTTAATTACTTATGCACGCATACATATAAACATGAAATAAGTTATAGATGTGAACTGAATACGCTTGTTAGGATCACTGACTAGGTTCAAATTCCAGCATAAAGTGAGTGTTGGGAGCAATGAAATCACTCTAATGTAAACATCAAACTTTCTCCGGGCCTATTAGGGATAAGTCACATAAAAAGTGAACGGGATACAGAATAATATTAGGAACCTTGGTTTTCATTGGACAGAACAAATTACATGTGCCGCCGCAACACAAGAACTGAAAACATTATACTAACTAAAAATTGAAGAACTTTAAGCTACCAAATCTTCCTTTTTTTTTTCTCTGGGATGATAAAATATATTAAAAGAAGAGCAATTGCAGCTAGTCCAGGATAACGATTGAAAGTATAAATCCAATATCTCCACCATCTAACCAAATCCACTTACTTCTGCGCGACGACTAATCAAAAATAAAAAAGAGACAAAAACCACAACGAAAACGAAAACAAAAACGAAGGAATTAGTAAACGTTTTTTAGATAAGTTTTAACATCAGCTACAGTATACGTAAAGATCACAAAAACAACAAAACAACTGCAAAGGGACGCAACTACGTACAAAGGCGCCGGGATTTACATATATTTATATATATATACATATAAAGAGAGCATTACCGTATACGAACTCGCCGGCGGTGGGATTTTGACGGAGCTGAGAGGAAGAACGATCAGCAGCGGCAATAAGGTGGCCGTGAATGGCTTTTAAACGACGTTGAGCTGCCGTTGAATCCATAACTAAAATATGTTTTCTTTGTTATTTTTATGTTTTTCAATGAAGTTGGCAAGTTTCTGTTTGTTTCTCGGGAATATGTCTACGTTGGAATAAGAGAGAGAGAGAGAGAGAGAGAGAGAGAGAGGAGAAAGAAGAGAAGGCACGCTTTTCAAGGAAGATGATCAGCTCATATGGTTGAGACTTCAAAAAAACGGATATAAATCGAAATTATATAAATGGATATTAACACATACCTCCCCAAATTTAAAATTTTAACATTTAAATAAACAATTTGAAGAAAGGAACTTCTTTTCTCTTTTAATTCAATAATTTACTATTTATTTATATTTAAATAATTATAACACTTTTAATTTTTTTAAATTAAAAATTAACAAATTTAATTTTAATTTATATAATATTTAAAAATTAAAATAATTAAAAATTTAATTAATAATAATTTATATTATTTTTATTTTATTTTTATTTAAAGTTAAAAATTTAATTTTAAATAAATATTAAATATGATATATAATTAAAAATTGAAATTATTAAATTAGAAAATCGGTTATTTTGTATATTAAAATTTAGAATTTAAATAAATATGATATATAAATAAAAATTAAATTATCATTAATTAAATCCTTAATTTGAATAAATATTAAATAAATATAAATTAAAATTATTAAATTATATATCATTAATTAAATTTTTAATTTTAACAAATAATAAATAAATATAAATTAAAATATCATTAATTAAAATTTTAATTTAAATAAATATAAATTCAAATTATTATTAATTAAATTTTAATTATTTTAATCTTTTAAATATTGTATAAGTTAAAAATTAAATTTTTAAATTTTAATTTTAAGAAAATTAAGGATATTATAATTATTTAAATAAAAATTGTTAGTCAATTAATAATTTATGGGAGATAAATGTGTATTTTTTTAAATTTTTTATTTGAACATTAAAATTTTAAATCTCTTATATAAAATAATAAAAAAAAATAGAGTATAAGATAAGAATTGAGAATGGTTTTTGATTATTCAGAAACCAAATAATAACGACGTGTATGAATTGCCGGCGTGGTTTCTAACATTTTTGTCCAACACGAGATTTGTCTAATAAATGCTTTTTTTTAACTGTTTTGGTGAATTTTCAACGTTAAGTTTGAACATCAAATGCGTACTCCTTATCTAATTGGTTTTCGTTAGGTTGAGGAGTTTTGAATTTCTTCAATTCGAATAATTCTATATTTATAAAACTTTTAAGTACAAAATTTGCATTTAAACTAATATGGTAAATATTAATAGTAGGTTATGTGTATAGATGAAGGTAACAAATGATATGTTATTACTAAAAAATATTACAATTTGTATAATCATGAAATACACCATACTTGTCATGTCAGGCTACATCTGAATTTTGCAATAATAATAATAATAATAATGTAAACAATTTACTTGAATACTATTGTAATAATAATAAGTAGATAAAAAAAATACAAACCATTTGAGAATGAATTACAATTTACAGCATAAAAATTTTATTTTTGTTATTAAGAGTCCTATGTCTGATTCACTTTCTGAGATTGTCTTCAATGGAGTGCGTACACTGTACATTTAAGTCTTTAAAGTTGGAAGAAATAATTGCCAAACAACATCAAAATTAAGAATATAAAAGAAATAATAAACTAGTGAATTGAATTGACGTGTCATTTGGGGATAAAGTAATAGTATTGTATTTCTTTTGACCTTTCTCTAGTCTCTACTCTCCCGTTATTATTATATTTATAATTTTTTTAAAAAGGAATTCAATTTAATTTCAATTATTAGATTACGTCCTTTTCATAGGTCAAAAGTGAAATGAACTCTACCATGAATAATGATCATTTGTCTTTATCTTATATTACATACATAAGGGAAAATGCCCTTTACCGCCTTGGGGTTTGCCGTAAGTGTCTACTTCCCCCTTATATTTTAAAAAATACTCTAAAGACTTCCGCCGTTTATTCTGTCTACGTTAAAAAAGTTGCTTTTAGAAGTAAAAATACATACTTTTATTTAAATTTAATTTTAATTCAATAAAATACTCCTTAAAATTTAAGATAAATACCCATTTTCCCCAATAATTTAAAAAATACCCTCTATTTTTAAAATTTAGTTATTTTAAAATATTTTTTTAAATAAAATAAATTAATTTATTAAGTTTTATAATTATTAATAAGTAAAAAAATAATAATAATAGTGATAATATTTATAATAATAAAATTTAAATTATTTTAAATTATGAATAATTATACAATAATATTTTAAATTATAAATTTTTTATATTAATAATAATTATTTCGACATAAAATAAGTATGTTTATAATAAAAATAATTTTACTAAAATTAGTATATTAAAATTTTAAAAGAAATTTATTGTAGTAAAAATAATTATAAAAATTAATAATAAAAATTAATTCAAAGCCTGTTAATATAAAAAATACCCAAAATGGTTTGTTCAAATATGCAATACATAAATGAAAAATAAAAAATAAATTTCAATTCCGGATTTGTCCTAATTTGCTATAAATTAAAAGAATAAAAAATTCAATGCAAAATAAAAAAATAATTTAATTCAAAAATGAAATAATGCAATAATACCTTGATATCACTAAACTTTTTTTTAAGTGTTTAATTATTTAATTAAATTAAATTAAATTTAATATATTTTTTATAGTCTAGGATCATATGACACCCTTACATTTTTTACTTATGTAAATACTTTTCTCCCTATCAATTAATTTATAAATATATATTTGTCTTTTACATCACTATATTTAAGGCTAATTTGGTAAATTTACTATTTATATTATTTTTATAACCCAAAAAACTGTATAAATTCTGCAGTGTGGGATCCCATATCTACCTCCAAGGACATAATAGTAATTGCAGTTAAAATCTAATTTTCTAACTTGGACGGAGTAAACGACAGGGGTCTTTAGGGTATTTTTTAAAATATAGATGGGAATTGGGTATTTATAGAAACCCCAGGGGAATAAAGGGCATTTTCCCTCTATATAATGAATTATTACGAGCAAAAATATGAACAAAATGAAATTCATTGGAGGAGGAGGAGGCATGAATGCTTGCACATATTAAAGGTTAAAAGATACATACGTCATCAACAAATAGTAATTTTATGCACTAAAATTCAATTTTGATTAATACATAATTAATCTCTGCCTTTTATAGGCAATCCATCATTTATTAGCTAGTTATAATGATTAACTTACAAGGCATTTAGTGTCAACCAGTAAACTGTTACCCACCACGAAAGGAAAAGAAGTTCATTAAATTAGGCTCCCAAAATCCAATCATTTCATTTTCTTTAATTTATTTCCATTTATAAAAAACCGTTACCATTTTCTTTAATATGTATATATATTTATTTAATTAGAAGATATTAGAAAAAAAAAAGAAATCTGTATCTAAAGTCGTTGATTATGATTTGCGATTAAAACTCATGATCTGGATTCTCTCGATATTTCGTTACTTTCTATCGCATCCTCCAAGTAAGAAATCACATCCAAAACCAAAAGAATTGCCCTACCCTTTTTTTCTGTTCTAGCAGATCCATTATTCTTCGTGCTATTTTTAAAAGTTGATTTTCAGAGAAAGGGGGTGTAGCTTTTCTCCTGTGTGACTGTATCCTAGAATCTATCACCTCTCTTTCCCATTTCTCCTCTATTCTTTTCCCTACCTATCCTTCTCTTCTCACCTTCCTCTTCTATCATTATTTCTAGAGGGCAATCGTTTTCTCTTTCTCTATAGGTAACAAGGTGTTGTCATTCTATCGGAGGTTTTCTGAAAAGTTTAGTTGGCCTTCTAGAACATTTTCCTTAGCTATTAGTTACCAGCTTTATTCCTAACGATTATAGGCTTTCCAAACAGCCCTTCTACCCGTCTTTCACTCGTCTCTTTTTGGTATGCAATTTGCTTCATAAGAGTTAGATCCACTTGTGTTCTTTTCTTTATTGACCATATTCACCTTTCTCTTTTTCTCAATTACTTCCTCCTGCCATTACCTCTTTTCTCCTCTTGGGCTTCCTTAAGTTGGGGGTCTTTCATGCTCGAGCTTGGAGAGAAATTTCAAACAAACAATACTAATAAATTTTTATATTTCCAAAATAACCTATACAAATTTTCATGGGGCAATTTAAAATTCACATTTTGTTAAAGACCTAATTTATCTAATAAATGTTTGATTCTTGTTAAAATCATTCTCATAGTCTTAAATATTAAGTTGCAACTTCTTCAATAAATTGTGTTTTAATTAATAAAAATATGAAAATTTAGAATTTCAAATGTTATTACAATTCAAATTCATATGTTCCACAAAAATTTACGTGCCTTACGCTTCTTCGGAACGATTGAAAATAATCCATTGAATAAGTTCAAAATTATTATTTTATCAAAGCATTCAGAATTCTCCCACATTAAATACCATTTTTTAAAAGCAATTTAGTTGTCCCACTACCACTTACCAGACCCCGGGATGCCATGCCGTGATACATTCACATATATTATTGGTGCATTTCGATACTTCGTTACATTCTATTGCATCCTCCAAGTTTTTACATATAAAACCACCAAGCTCGAAATTTCATCCAAAAGAATTGCCATCATATCCATTATTCTTCAAATTTTGTTCAAACCTATTTTTAAAATTTGAGCATCAGAAATTCCATAATTATTCAAATAAAAGGAGATGTATTAATTTTTATTGGGATGGTCGTACAAATGATGGAGCATACACATCCCACTTAAAGACTTTCTGACTAAACAGACATTTGCCAACACATCCCACTTAAGACTTCCTCACTAATCATATATTTCCCAACACCGCACAACAATCAACCAGAACACCAGCAGTTGGCAAATTTGTCATTCCATTTGGTTATGTATCCCCAAAGTTCATTATCCAGAAAGATCCATACCAGTAAAACCTACAGGCAGTTCAGAAAGAGAGATAAATAGAAGCACATCCATTTAACCTGTCGCTTGGCTGGCTCTCTCTCACAATATCTTTTCTGTTGTTTCATTGTATTCTGACTTGGTAAAACACGTGTACTCAGGGGACCTCATGGGCACCATCAGCCTTAAGCAAACTATAGTTGTATTTCTGTTGTCATATCAGAAGAGCTCCATCAATTGCTGTGCCACATCTGCATCATCAAGCATTCACAAAATCATAAAACATGTACAAAACTTTTAAGAGACATGACATTCAAATCAACTAATGAAAGCATGAGAAATCTTCGATGACAAAATTGGAAGTTATGATAAAGAGAATAATGCTAACTGAAAGAACAAAGAGACGGACTTATAAACCCTGTTCTGTATCAATTGCCATTTTACTTTAGAAAGATAAACCAGAATTCTAGCGAACTTTTACCAGCATATGTGTTGGCTTGTCTCCACATTGTCAAAATATGTTCATAATTTGGATAAAATTCGGGAAGGAAGCCTTAGTTCTTAATTTCATACAAATGTTTTAAAGCTTCTTATCTCACTGACATAGTTATTGAAAATCAAACTTCAGATGATGGTAAAGATCATTGCACGTTATATACAGAACATAGTGAGCAGAATACCTTGAAGAATAGCTGGTGTTGTCTGGAACTCATGCCAGATATTCTGATAAGAAGCAAGATCCCAATTTAAAAATTTGGCGGCAAGGTAAGCAGCTCCAGCAGCAATATGATGAGGTTTAAACTGAAGCCACAATGAACTTCGAAGCCTACAAAACAAAACAGTGACCTTTAGTAAAAATCAATTAAATTACAATGTTCCAATACGAGTCCAGAGATATGTCAGAGATAGTCAAACCATCTGGGAAACATTAATATGAACAGGCAACGTCTTCTACAACTTAGCACATATTGCCACATTGACAGAAACCACATCGCTACAAGAGTACAAGTGAGAAAAGTACAAGATTGAAACTAGAAGCTATAAAACAAGAAAATCAAGCACTGGTTCAAGTAAAGAAGTCGCTATTTCTTACCAACTAATAAGCACCAATCCAGGTAGAATATTTTCCAAGAATCTCTGCAGTAGTGTTGATAGGTACCATAACTATAGCAAACATGTTATACTCATCTACTGAACACATCAACTCCAAGACCCAATTCTGCAGCAGGGGCTTTTAACTCCAGAAATATATGCAATAAAAATAACAAAACAAACAGGTAGTTGAGCCACATTGCAAACAAAATGTTCCCTTCTGCTCAATTGGACAGGCTTGTTGACATGCATGCTTTCATGCTCCTGTAGCATGCATGTTACCCAAATCCTCAACCGTAGGCCGTGTTGCAGATATGATGTAAAGCTACACAGCATTCAACAAATATGTATCTTTTCTTATATTTATTAGGCCACATGGTGGATAACATTGTACAATCCACAGATTGATTGATTCAGAATATGGCCATAGTAAGTGTTGCATGCACTGAGAAATAATGCATCAACGTTTTGTGACTGGTAGACATTATAATCTCAAACTGACACCATACTGTTGACTAGTCTAACAACAGGGTTTTCAGAGGCATATAGAGTTGAACTCAAGAGGCATGGTAATTTTGAAACAACATATAATTTAAATGCAAAAATTTCATACAAAAAAGATGTTTACACTTGAAACCGTGGGGAATAATTTTTTCAGGCAGGAAACGTAATGAATTCAAAAGTTTACAACTTTTCCTTAATAACTTGGCCCCTTCAACTTCTCCTCTCGCTCTGACTTTGTAAATAATTAGTTAGCATATAACCAAAAAAAAGGTTTTTTTTTTCAATTAAAAAAAAATGACTTCTGTTCTCAGCATGTTCCTTTGGGCATATATAATTTATCCGGCTCAATTAAGAAAAGCTTTTGCAAAATACATAATATAACCTTCACCACTTGTCAAGTAACAGCAATTTAATGCTGCCCAAGGAATGGGCTAGTGCTATGTGCTATTTCTTTCACAATAACAACAATGGTAACATCAACTGAAAATCCAAATGTTGACAATAGCTTCAAGCAATTTGCTAGCATGAGCTACAAACAATCACACTATGCCCAACATTATGTAGTTAAATTACTTAGCATCAGAAAATGACAACTCATTTTCTGCAGCACTAGAGTGATGTCTCACCAACATTGGTGGCAAATAAAGCAACAAAATAAAGAGATTTTATTTTCTGATATATGATATACTACCCCTGATTTTCTTGTATAATAATAACACTTGTAAGCCATGATGTAGAGACGTCATATTTACAACAGAACAAAACATTAAAATTTGTCAATACTTTCTGAAAATACACGGAGATTTTGATCATGCGGTCTTTCTAAATCGAACAATACCATTAGTGAATGACCAAGTGATATAGAAGGATAGAAAAATGAGAATCAAAATTAAATCCAGAATAAAGGTCATTAGAAATTACTGGGGTGATACAACAACTTTGCTGAAAGTCATATGACATGTTGAAGCATAGATAAGTTACTGAAGCAGAATCTTCATGTAAGTTCACCTATGGTTAAATACAAAAATAATGTTCAACTCTATGTTGACAAGTTCAGTATGATTTTTTTTTTTAGAAAAAAAAAAATGTTCAGATCAAATTAGACAGGCAGAAAAAGAGTAAACTCCAAATCACCAAAAACACCAACCCAAGGGATGAAAATATGCTATAATAAAATGAATACTACCTCTAACGGCTAAAATGTAAAGTTTACTACAAGACAACAAAAGATTACCTATTATTAGACCTGTTATATGCTACATAACTAATTATTGCTCAACTATTTTGTGGCCTTTCCTTATATTTCCACCGAAAGGAGAAAAGAAAAAGAGTAGGAACATCAGAAACATCAAATCCAATCTAAGAATTTAAACATAAGAGCTTTTCCTCCTTTAGTCTTTTGCATACAAATATCATACTATTATCTAGATATGTGTACCATTAATTCTAAAATATTTAGTAACAATTTTTCCTTGGTATCCAAATAGACCAAAGAGAGTTAGAAACCAGACCAAGAATAGTGACTCAACAGAGTTATTCAATAATGTACAAGAAAAAAGCAGGTAAACCTTGAGTTTCACGCCAAAAGTAAATGATATTAAGATAATGGCCATCAACAGGTTGACACCATTTAATCACTTCAAACCCTACAAGAAACTACTGGCAATTTGACACCCAACAAGAACGATGGATATAAATATATTACAAGCAACTTGAAAATAGCAGGGCTGAAATTGATCAAATAACTATAACTGGGACCTAATCATTATGTATCAATATTTTTTTAATGAACTGAGAATAGAAAACCTTTTGGCAAAAGTTTCAATGTTTTAATACCCATTTCAGATAAATCAGAATGAACAGATACAAATATGCCTGCAGAGAGGGGAAGGGAAGTAATGTAAACTTCCCATGGTATTTCTACACATCGCTCCAGAAAACATATGCAGATTCCATTGTTCATTTTCTCCATAAAAGAGCCAGCTTATTTTCACAATTCTTTTATTGCCTCTTCAAGAATATCATATCATATTTTCATTAATACATCAACATTGTTCTTTCATCTATATGCAAAGTATATAGGTAAAACAACATCATTAATTTTTAAGAAAAATTATGAATAATGAGAATTTTTTAACTGAACCAATATACTCAGTTTTGTTCTTAGCCTAGAAAGTAGACCACAAAGAAGAAGATGGGAGGGCCGGAACATAGATGACAATTGAAAAAATAATAAGAATTGCAATGAGAAAATCATCGAAAAAATGGGTTGACTTCTCATCTTTAAAAAACTCGTAATTGAAATTAAGTTGAACTACCCATACTTGGAAAAACTTTAACACAAAATCATTGACATAGTTTCTAAATTTGACTCTGTTTTTTATAAAAAAAAAAAAAATTGGAAAACCATTGTAGAAATGCTACCATATCTGATGTATTGATCCCTGTTACATATGGTTTTCCTCCAGATCTGTGTGTGTGCATGCATGCATGAGGACAGGCAGCCAGATTTCACAAACTCAAAGTTTGGACAAGCAGCCAGGTTTAAAGTAAAATAGAAAACTGGCTTTCAGGTTATGTGGCTATCTTTAATAGCCAATGACCAAGTTGATGGGATATGCATAGTAAAGTGATCCATAATACATCAGCAGGATAACTTCAGATGTAAAAAACAAAACTTTCCATGAACAGCATATCAATCCGCCAGCTAACAGTATCATATAGGCGAGCACGCTAATCTTGTGTAGCCCCTGCAATATTATGCCATGCCAAAAGAATCAATAACCCATACCACAATAACTACGCAGAGTAGCTGCTCTGAAGAAGAAGTTATTGACATGTATCACATAGTTTGGACCGATGACAGGACAATGACTCCTCCTCCAGGCCCTTAACTACATCAGAACCTCAATTGTCTAATTAGTTGAGATCACAACACCCACTACCCAGAATCTATAAAAGACGTGTGCAATCAAGATGCAATACCGCTTCCTTGGTCCTAAATTAGATTCCTAGCGGAAATACTCCGGCCAAATAGAAAATAATCAAAACCAAACTGGTACCTGAAGAGGGAGCAGGATCAGAATCATTGTACAGAAGCGTAAGTTAGATGGACCATTGAATACAGCAACATAGTAAAGTTCTGACATGTACAGTTTATTTCATCTACAAAACTAATCGAAGCAATCATTACAAATACATTGCACCTGCAGGAAAATAGCATCCTAGATACAGTGACAACAAGGAAAGTACGAGCTTACCCTTCACTGACCAAGTTTAAGGCCAGATTCACCAAAACAGTTTGTGAAAGACCTAATTTGTTGAGAATTGATGTAAGAGGAACATATGGATGCTGCACATTGAGTTCAAAATTCAGAGTAGTCAGGATCATTTGCTCAGCCTCGATCACCCGTTCCCGGTACTGCTCAAACCAGTCCTGTTTTATACAGGAATTATTTCATGCCAGCAATAAAAGAATTTAAGTTTAAACTTTAATATCTCCGAAGCCATCATATTTGAAGCATATTTATAGGGAGGTTACTTAGACATCTTTGTTCTCCTTGTTGACTCTTATACAGCCAGATAATTTGATTTTATAATTTTTTATTTGCAGACAAAAATAAAGAGAGCTGTGAAAACACTTACAACAGGAAGCAGATAGGACAAGAGACTAATATCCTGCTTATGATAAAGTTCAGAAGATGCTCTTAGCACATCATTCAGAGGGCGAGCTGTCTCCTCAGACTTAGCTGCAAGAAAGAGTGCAGCAGTAGCAATCAACTGCAACAAAGCAATTTTGGTTAATATATATGTATGTATCATTAAAGTACAAACAATGACAAGAGAAATGAGTTTTCTTGGAAAGAAGCCGCCAAGAAACAACAGAAATAAATTGAAATTTCTCTGCCCAGAAATAGGAAACTCACAAATCTATCATGGCAAGCATGTGAACGCCGAACAAAAAACCGATGGCAGAGAACCATGGCAGTTCCAATAGTGGTCTGTGGCCTGCAAGATACATGACACAGTGTGTCAAAACATGGGGATGCAAATATTAAACTTTGCCAGATTTAAAAAACTGAGCCATGAATTAAAGATGAAGAGCTTACAGTTCAAGCCGCAATCCAAGATTTTGAATGAACGCACAATAAGAATATCGCAAATGTGTTTCGCGTAGTGCATCAATACCATCTTTTCTTGAGGGAGAGAATCTCTCAATCTCATCCCTCGACATAAATATTGGTTCATCATCCTCCAATTTTGAGCGGTCACGCTTACAGCTCGTAGATGTAGAAGTCTCAGCATTAGATCTTGAAGCAGGCAGAGCCAGATTGTTGTAGGTTGATGAAATAGCACTCTCGTATTCATTGGGTGGTTGCAAATAGTTCCTTGTGCTGTCTCCCCATGAAGAAGCAGAAAATTTTCTTCTCTTGAAAGATGGCGCATTATTATGTTGAACATAACTAGGATTATTGTAGCGCTCCCTATATTTTAGGGAGTAATCATAGACATTGTTATAACTTCGAACGTGATTGTTATTCCAGCTTCGGTTCCAGTTATGGTTACTGCCGACATTCTCTCTATTGAAAGAAGACCAATGCCTATCATAGTAGGCACCTCCTTGTTGACGGTAATTCCGTGGAAAAGACATTATATCTGTTCAAAATTTAAACAAAAAAAAAAAATTAAGACAGAATTAATAATAAGGTAATATCAACAAAAACTACCCGTTTTCACATATACACCAACCAAAGATAAAAAATTAACTCTAATTATATCAATTTTCTTTTTCTGACATGCGGGGGAAATAACAATTTTACCAAAAGAATGAATTGATTATTATTAAACCAAGCTCCAAGGCCTATTATTAATATTTCTTCTAATCAATGCTATATCTACTCTAACAAAAATCATCTCCGATCGTCAATAATTTCCTTAAGAACAGCTTAAATAATCATAAAAAAACTACCAAAATTTTGTTAAAAAGAATATTAAAGACAAAATTCAGCTAATTTGATCTAAACAAAACCACTCACGTGCCAAATCTCTAACTCAAAAATTCTAAGAAACAATCAGATGCACAAAATGAAAATAAATAAATAAAATCTAAAACCTAATCCAAACACTTCAACAGAAAGTTTCAGATATTTTAACAATAAAAAATCTTGAATGAACAGCGCAACGTGATTCAAACTAATAAAATTTACCTGATTAACAGAGAACGAGAGGAGGAGATCAGGAAAAACTCCGTAATTGAAACAGAGAAGAGGTTTGGAGTTTGAATGAAAAGGGGAAAGCGTAGAGAGAGTCAAAGTAAAGATAATATCAAAGGGAGGAGATGGATTCTATTTAAACAAACGACTTTAATTATTGCGACGATTATCCAAATATTCGGTGCGGTGGATTTTCCCTTTTCTTTTCTTTTTCTCCTTTTCTTTATCTTTTTGAGTTGGAGTTTGCCTGTTGGGTTGGGTAAGTTAAGGTCGGGTAAGCTAAGATTAGGTTAGGTTGTGTCTAGTGATGGAAGGTAAGGGGTAAGCTAACTATATCGGCAAATTCACGGTTTCAAAATTTTCTAAGGTGCGTTTGTGCACCCTACGCGCCGAAACCGAATTAAAAAAACACCTTTTCTTTTATGCTCCTGCGAGACTCTTGAGGCCCAATATTACTGGGCCCGTTGGTTAAATGCAGTTTTAGTAGCTGGTACGTGTCAGTTGTGTAGTTGATGGGTCAAACATTGAGGTTTCTAAGGCTAATAATTGGGCCGGACCTAAAGTTCGTAATTTTATCGGGTCATAGAAATTAAAATGCAACTTTACTACCATGTGATTGTGATTCGTGAATATGATATCCTAAACAATAACACTGATGCTACTCGAAACTTTTTCTTGATTAATGTATAATTGACCTATCGATAATCATCATATGACCCGAATAAATTTAATATACTTTTTTTATCTCAACTTTGTATTTCCGACACTCTTCTATTTAAAATATTAAAGTTCATAAACATAGATTCGAAAACGATAGTATGAACTCTTCAAAAACAACTCCCAGCAAATATGCAAAAAGCTGATGAGATAAAAGCTTTAGAAAGAAAAATTGAAGAGTTCGTTAGAGATGAGGAAATTTATTGGCAACAAAGATCCAAGGCTCTGTGGCTTCAAGCTGGAGATAATAATACCAAATTTTTTCACTCTAAAGCATCTGCCAGGAAGCGAAAAAGTCTTATTGAAGGCATTATGGACAATAATAGGATGTGGATAGATGACCCGGAGAAAATGGCAGACGAGTTTCGCAAATTCTATGAAGCACTGTTCAGCTCTTCCGATCCATCTGAGGAATGTATGAATGAAATCATCAGGATTATGGAACCAAAAATCAACAGCAATATGAAGGAACTGCTGGATGAGGAATTTACAAAAGAAGAAATATTTCAAGCTCTCAGCCTACTGAACCAGAGCAAAGCACCAGGACCAGATGGACTCTCAGCAGCTTTCTATCAGTTTCACTGGAACGCTGTTGGTAACCAAGTAGTAGACGTGTGCCTACATGGGCTCAATAAAGAGGGAAATGTTTCAAGTTTGAACCACACTTATATCGCCCTCATTCCAAAAGTAAAGCACCCGAGCAAGGTGGGAGACTTCAGGCCCATTAGTCTATGCAATGTTATTTACAAGATCATAGCTAAAACATTAGCGAACAGACTAAAACCAATCCTGCAGCAAACCATCTCAAGAAACCATAGTGCTTTTGTACCCGGCAGGTTAATCACAGACAACATCATTGTGGGTTATGAATGCTTACACAAAATAAGGGGCAAAAAAGGTGGCAGAAACGGGCTTATAGCTTTTAAGCTGGATAATAGCAAAGCTTACGACCGAGTTGAATGGGCATTTCTGAGAAGAGTACTATCAAGATTTGGCTTTTCTCCAAGATAGATCAATCTGTTAATAGGGTGTCTAACATCTGTTTCTTTCTCCATTCTAATTAATGATGAAGCAAAATGAGTATTTCATCCAACAAGAGGCTTAAGGCAAGGTTGTCCTTTATCCCCATATCTTTTCATTCTCTGTATGGAAGCTCTTTCGTACCTCCTCATGAATGCGGAAGAGGAGAGGAAAATTCATGGGCTGGGCTTCGGCAATGGAAAAGTATTGATTACCCATTTATTTTTTGCAGATGATAGCCTTATTTTTGCAAGAGCCAATGTCAACGAGTGTCGCAATCTGAAGTTAGTCTTTGACAAGTTTTCAGCAGCCTCAGGACAAGTTTTTAATTATGACAAATCATCCTTGACCTTCAGCTCAAACACACAAGAAAGTGTGATTACAGCAATCAAAAAATTATTCAGGATGGAAGTGGTTTCTTGTCATGAAAATTACCTGGGCTTGCCCTCAATGGTTGGTAGAAAGAAAACTTTATTTTTCAATATTCTCAAAGAAAGGATGAGAAACAAAGTGAAATGCTGGAGGTCAAGACTCTTTTCTTGTGGTGGGAAAGAAACACTTATTAAAGCAGTAGCTCAAGCTATACCAACCTACTCTATGAGTGTTTTCAAAATCCCCATAGGTATTTGCAAAGAGCTACAGAGGATTATTTTTTATTATTGGTGGGGACATGAAAAAGACTCCAAAGGAATTCATTGGACATCAAGGAGGGTTCTTTGCAAACCGAAAGTAGCGGGAGGTATGGGATTTAGAGACTTGGTTGCCTTCAACCAAGCTCTACTAGCCAAGCAATGCTGGCGAATTTTGACATCCCCTGACTCGTTAATGGCAAGGGTGTTGAAGGCTAGATATTTTCCCAAAACGAACTTCATGGACAGTGATTTGGGGTATTCGCCATCATACATTTGGAGAAGCTTAATTTGGGGTAGAAAACTAGTGGAAGCGGGAGCTAGGTGGAGAGTAGGGGACGGAAGATCAATTCAAGTGTATGGTGACAAATGGATTCCGAGGCCTTATACTTTCAAGCCTTTCTCACATAAATCATTGCCTGAAAATACTGTAGTAGCAGAGCTTCTAAATGAGCATGGCAATTGGGACGTTGACTTTATACAACGACATTTCTCTAAGGAAGATATGGAGGCCATAATCAGAATCCCGCTCCCAAGCAGCAGTCAACCAGACCATATAATCTGGCACTTTGAGAAAAGAGGGAATTACACTGTTAGGAGCGGATATCGACTGGCATTGAGGCTGAATGATCAGTGCTTCTCATCCAGTTCTAAAAAACCAGCACGAGGGTGGAGCTATCTCTGGAGCTTAGCCATACCGCAGAAGATCAAGATATTCATCTGGAGAGCTATTCAAGAGCTATTACCAACTCACCAAAATCTTGCCAAACGGAAAGTCATGGAGGAAACCGGATGCTCAAGGTGTGGACACTTCCCTGAAGACACTTATCATGCATTAATTACATGTAATTTGGCAAGGAAAGTATGAAAAAATGTGGATTTCTTCCACCAGGTTAAAATTAAGAGTCCTGTCTCCTTTTCTCATCTTTTTTGGAAAGCAGCTGAGGTTTTGTGTAAACAAGATCTGGAATTTCTTGCAATAATCTTTTGGTCTTTATGGAGTGCTAGAAATTTATATGATCACAGCAGAATTTCAGAAGATCACAGAAAAGTATTTTCAAGAGCAGAGGTCTTATTTGAAACGTTAAAGGTGATGCGCAATCAACAGATTATCAAAGATCTCTCACTACATTCAGCTCAGGAGAAATGGAAACCGCCCATGGACCCTTGGTATAAGCTCAATGTGGATGCTGCAATTGATAAAGAGGGAGGAACCGCAGGCTTAGGATGTATTGTCAGGAACTCAGATGGAGCTGTAATGGCCTCTGCAACTATCAAAAAGTTAGTCTCAGGAGATGTGGAACATGCAGAAGCTTTGGCAATCCTAGAAGGAGTGAAAATTGCCTGTGACTCGGGCTTACAACCCTTGATTGTGGAATCAGACGCAATTAACGTGGTCAATCTAATCAACGGTAAGCTCTCCAGCAAAGGCGAAATAATATGGATTATCTCAGAGATACAAAATTATGTTAGAAAAAATAAGTTTCTAGTGATAAAGTATGTTCCCCGAACTATAAACTTGGCTGCTCATCATTTGGCCAAGCTGGCTTTAATGTCAAAAGAGCCCTCAATTTGGATGGAGGAGACTCCGAAAGAACTTGAATAGCTCTTATAATTCGTGTTTTCTGCTTAATATATTTTACTTAAAAAAAATATATATATATAAAAATAAAAGATAAATAAAAAATCTATTGATAGTATTTCTTATGTTGTGATGAGCATCATTATCAAGTATCACTAACTTGTTAGCTCTAAGTGTTTACCGTTGACCTACCAGCGAAATGCTTGATAAAAAAATAAATTTTAATTTCACATATATAAAATATAACCACATAATTCATACTATATACTTTTGTTGATTACATCAATTTTGTACTCGTATTAATTAATATGATTGTGAGCGTTATTTCAGGTCAATTTCGCATTTTATAGTTTGTATGGAGTGTTTATATCTTTAAAATTATTTAGATGTTAAATTAATTGTGAATCTAATTTTTGTTAACTTACAAGCTTTAATTTTATTTGCTATATATATATATATATATATATATATATATATACACACAAACAGTTGTGTTTCATAAATGGAGATACTCACTGAATCATCTCCACCACCACTCTTCTCTGTCTAGACAAGCGTATTTGTTCACATTATTCGTTGGCCTTTAAGCTTCAAAATCAACGAAGCTTCTGTAATCTGTAATCTAAAATTAACGTTGCCCTGTCCTGTCATATTTTGCTGCTATTATGTACGTAACTTTCCGAATGCCTCTAACAGCTCTATGATTCTCGAATATTACAGGTTTGCTTCATGAAGCTGCTGGATAGCTAGCTAGTAGCTACTCACTACGATGAACCAAAGGAACTATTTTTATCGAATGCCAATAGTATCATGTTATACTGCTGGCACTGTCACCAACATATATAATTTAATCTCGTTCGCAAATCGATCCCCGTACTATATGTAAATCACGATTAATATACGTTAAACCGTGTTTTGGGAAACCAAATTGTCCTGCCAACCATTTTCGCTTCTCTCACGTGACATCCCACTCTACGATGTCCATTAGCTTCTCATAAATAATGAGATTAACGATCAAATTAACAAAAATCCAGAAATAATTTTACATTTATATAAATAAATATATATATATATGATGATTCAATTAATTATAAAGGTACAGTGAATATTTCTTAAATGTAAAGCATCAATTTTAAATGAAATGAATATGCAACAGATCTAAGGGCGGAGGCGTCGGCCATACAATCTCATGATCACAATTCATGCAAATATAAATTCTGTGATGATGATAAAAGATTTGGAGAATCAAAGTAGAATCCCAGTATTGAAATGAGCTAATTAACTGTCAATCAGTTGAGGGATGCCCCATTTTTCATGCCTGATTCAGTTTGAGAATTCGAATAAAAACCCTGAAACGGCTTTACGTGGTCCAAATATTAATGGTAGTAAAATCTATCATAACTGAAGCTACAGCTTTTAGGGCCTGAACACAGCTGGATAACAGATCAAAAATATTCATTAAAATCTGATAAAACAATTAATATGCATTGGACTGTACTGTACAACTGTGACCACACTAATTACGGGCCTTTTTCTGCATGTTATCGATAAACCCCCAACATAAATAATTAATTACAATATTTATTTCATTGAAAAAAAGATACCTTAAAATATGAAGGTTAATCGTTTGTAACCCATGACGGACCCCACATTTCACGTTTAAAGCACGTGACACCTAACTCTATGCAATGCAACTCGTCTGTGACCGCACTCGTACAGTCACGGTGAGAGAAAGAGACGTTTCAATTTTTCATGTGCTTTCCAGATCCACCTTTTCTACTACAATTTGAAAAGTCAAATTTCTCCTACCTTATTATAGCATATGATTTCGTGATGTAAGTTGTAGAATTTTTTTTTACAGCATTTTTTTTCAATTATTGATGTTACATTAGAGCACTACTGAAAATTTACATAACCACATTTACACTATTTTTAATTGCATAATATTTAATATAACTTTATCAAATATTAATATAATGTAAATAAAACTAATTATCAAATATTGATGGGATTAAAATTTAATCCCATAATAACAAACAAGTCCTTGTATTTTTTATAGTGTAACAATAAAAATATATATTAATAGTTTATAACAAATTTTTAATAAAAATCTTAAATTAAAATAACGTCTGTAAGTCATTTACTAGTAATTTTGTAATAAAATAAAAAAAGAGGTTCGAGTATCTAAATTAAAGATAAATTTTATCTAAATTTATTATTCTTAACTCTTTATTTTCAATATTTTTGAATTATATATATTTTATTATATAACATTCTAACGATTGGTAATTAATTAGATATAAAAGATAAAATATGTCTTTATTTACTATTTTGCATAAATTTATATGTTGTGATTTCAAATTTCAATGATTTTATCAATCAAAGCAATTAATATCTAAAAAAAATTCTATAATAATAAAAAATATACGAAATATTTCCAATAATTTTTAAAAAAATATATATTCTATTTATATTTGGAGATATATTTGTACTAATACTATAGACGATGCATATAAAAATAAAAAAGTCGGCACGTGACGAAACGCCGTGTGGGAGCGCGTGAGGTCCAACAGAAAGCTTCAACTCTTATCGAGCCATTATAAGAAGCCACCCATCTAGTTCCTCTCTCAATTTTGCTCTCAGGACTCACTTCTCTCTTTCTATACACGTCTCCGAACAGTCTGAATTTAGTTGATAATGTAGCTGCGAAGATGGGGAGGAGACGGGAGAAAGATTCAGCAAGATCTCAAACTCTACCGTCATCACCATCTCACTCTTTCTCTTCATCTTCCTCCTCAGACTTCGAATTTACCATTTCTATCTCTCCCCGCAAGTCTTCCTCCACTCTTTGCCCAGCTGACGAGCTTTTCTACAAGGGGCAGCTCTTGCCTCTTCATCTCTCGCCTCGTATTTCAATGGTCCGCACGCTCTTGTTAGCATCTTCCAGTACTTCTTCCTCGTCGGACACCACCACCACCGCTTCCCGTGACTCCACCGGCAGCGCTTCGAGCAACGATTCCAACTCTTCCTTTACCAGTGACCTTGTGTTGCTTGCGGAGTGTGACTCTTCCAGGCCCAGTTCCGTGACTGAAGATGATGAATTCCGGCGGCTAAATGGAAACCATGGTTTTCAGCAGATCAAGAAAAGCAAGTATTTCTCATTGTCAAGATTTTCCTCCGTGTTTAAAAAGGAGTCAAGGAATCGTGAACAGGATAATGTGTCTGGTTCCTCGGTGAAAAGAATGAGCGCTACAGCGAAAGAGGTAATAAGGAAGTATTTGAAGAAAGTGAAGCCATTGTACGAGAAATTATCTCAAAAGCAACAACCCAAAACGGGAGGATTTCCAATGAATCGAAGCTGTGTTTCCTTTCCCATGAAAACTGAGAGATCTGTCAGAGATATAGAGGTATCTAATAAGAATTCAAGGAAAGAAAATTCAGCAAGCATTTCTCACTCTTTCTCGGGAAATTTAAGGTACCCAAGAAGGAAAAGCTGTGTATCAAGCTGTCCCTCATCGATGCGGTCATCACCAAGTCATTCAGGGATTCTTTCTCGAAGTGGGATTGCAGGCGTCAGTGGGGGCTGTGGCAGGGTTGGCGGTGGCATGTACTGCACAGATACGTCATCAATGGAGGAATTGCAGAGCGCGATTCAAGGTGCAATTGCTCATTGTAAAAACTCGATGAACAAGAGCATGGTCAGTAATGAAATTTGAAAACAAATTTTAATTTTGACCTGTGTGATAATAATCTAATTCCCTAAACTCCTAATCATATCATCCCCAAGTTCGTGTGTTAATTTGTCTTTGTTACTGTGTCTGTTTCGGCGTCGCGAGGATCGATCTTAGTGACTAACGTGAGGTTGGTAAAGACTGCATGTGAACTTATCGTGTAACACTACACTACTACAGCTCATTTGTATTGTATTGTCTCTACTCTTTAACTTTTTTCATCATGAAATATATTTGAATGAAGTCTCTTAGTTCTGGAATTTGTATTTGTTTGGTTTCCGTTCCGTTCCGTTTCATAACGACTGTGCAATTTTTTTCTTTCCATTTCTCTTTTGTTCTGTTTCTATAACGTAAAAATCTAACAGAATAGGTCTCTCGGCATGAGAGTTGTTGGCTTTTGTGCCTGATAATTTGCCTGTCGTCATTGCCTTTTTAGCCAGACTTTTTCCTTGTACTTCGTCACGTTATCTCAGATATGCTGATCAAAATGTACAAATTGTGTGTTTTCACTTTTTAAAAAAAAATTAATATTTCATACAAAACGTACAAAATCTGAGATTCTGACTTGATAATATTAATATAATAAATTTATGGTTTTAGTTTCGAAATAAAAACATGGGGTTCGGTTTCCCGGAATCATCCATGTGCGAAGAGTTAATGAAGTTTCAAGGCTACGAATTTATGATCAGATAAGACGGTGGTATTTATTAGTCCTCGTGAAGTGGCTATGAAGTTTCTACAAAGAGTTTTTCAAATTTAAATTGGAACGCTCTCTATTTCAACGATTGTAGGCGACTAATTATTTAGATCCAAGTTGTATTTATGATTCTTCATAATGCTTATCTATATAGGTAGTTGCATTTTAGTGATTCAATATCATACCAAAATATCAAAAAAATTAAACCAAGCAAACAACTCCTAGTATTCAATCATATAGCACGTTTACTGATTTTCATAGAACAAGCAATTGTTATGTAAACAAGTGAAAGTGGATGCCCAAAATTTTATAGAATATAAATTAATATTATAAACTTGTTGAAAATTATAGATAATTTAATACATGGCCGTAAGTTATAAATTGGTCATACATTGAATAAGAATTTACAAAGGAGCTGGGTACGTAGCAGAGTGCAGCAATGCTCCAGCAGTAGTGACACCAAACATTTATGATTTTTATGATGCTATGATAACCGTACGTTTTTCAGTGTTGATTTGTCCGATTGTGAAACTCGTGACCCGGTTCAGAAATCAGAACGGATACGATGGACTCCTCATCATCACTGGTCTGGTGATCTTTTCAAATCTAATTGCTAATCTAAGGGGTCCACGATGTTGATAAATAGGAGTAGCTGTAAACGCATTTTTCAAAATAGTAAATATATATATATATATATATATTATTATGTTGCTATGAGTAATAAAGCATGTTAATACTACTTCTAAAATAAAAAAAAATAAAATAATAATGAATTGGATATGCATGTGTCGCACAGCGTAGGACAAAATTAGGTAGGACATGAAAAAGTAGTGGCATTGGGAAAGCTAGCATTGGAGATAATTTGAGCGTATGGGTTTTTCAAGACACTGTTCTTAAGCTTATCATCATAATACTGTCGTTGTTAGGATCAATAATAGAGTTTGATGCGTATAAAGGACGATGATCGTACGTGTTTTTTAGCCTAACCACACAATGATATCGACTGATGTTGTCTTGTTAAACTCTCCCGGTCTCTTTTTCTTTCTTACTGACAAATGTTAGAAGCATGCATCCACTTATTAATACCTTTCAATTTATACATCGACTTCTGTTTAGAACAATAAAATCTAGACTCTCCCTCAAATTTCAAAAAGTCAATTGGCTAAACAATGTCATGATTTTCTTTGAAAATAAACAAGCACAGACAAAAGGTTATATTAGGCTGAAATACGAGCACAACTTAAGAGAGTAAAGCAAAACTTAGACTGTCCATCAAATCTCAAAAAGTGAATGGGCTAAATAAGTTTATGATTTTCTTTGAAAATAACAGGCACAAACAAAAGATTAAGGCAGAAATTGCGAAGAAATTAATCACGAAGTATAGGATTTCCACAATGACAATGATAAGAGTTGCGTGTGTAGAAATTAAATAGTTGAGCTAAGAGATTAACGTCAATGTAACGTGTTTGTTATTGTTATTGGATCTCACCCACTTGTCAATTACAAGAAAGATCCACATCACATGTAATTAGCAGAAGCGCAGCACCTCACATGCTATGATTTCTCTCTCTCTCCCCCGAAAGCAAGTCATCGACGACGTGGTCCTGAAATAAGTTTTCTCACGGCACATGCCCTGGGCCTTCTGCTGCATCTTAAACAGCGCCATTTGAGGAGTACTGATAATTGATGGCTGGTAATAATAATAGTCCCTCACCTCACTTGTACCAAGTAAGAAAACATCTCTACTAAATATAACATAAATGTTTCCATACTGATGGTGACAAGTGTTATTGCACATTTTTTTAGGTAAATTAAAATACACGGTCATCGATAATTCGTAAGTAAATGTTTGTTTTGGCGACTATAATAGATAGAAACATGAATGATGGGAGACCAAATAATCTTGCAATTTACTTTCCTGCCTTTTTATTCCCTAACCACCTTACAATATTGATAAACACTATTACCTCATCACCTGCTACACTATTCTAATCAATCCCATTAGGTCTTTAATTCGAGGTCTGCTTGACTGCGTCCAGTTGGTACATTTAGCAATTAGCAGCATCACCAATTATCATATCACGGCATAGGCAAAAAGCATGCAGTTTTAAGGGCACTTGTTGTATAATGCTGTCTTTGCTTCTCCCTCTATTATCACTCGTAATTGTATTTCTAGGTAGCTTCTTGTACAATATTGTTCCATTTTTCCATATAGTAGCTCACAATTTAGGCCCCTTGTGTTGTTATAATTGAAGAAACATGTTTAGACAAAAACCCAACTGCAATTACTGATAATAAGATTCAATAATATTGTCCCTGGTCTTTGATCATATGCATAATCATTTGTTGTAATGTCATTTCTTGCTAGATGTCCTACAACTTACATTATAACGTGCAGTTCGGAATTCTCATTTATATATGTGTTTACAAATAGAGTACTGTTGCTAAAAAAAGTAGATGTAATTATTGTTAGGACTTAGGAAGAGTAATTAACCATGATTACTCTTGCTTTTGTAATTGAGATATGTGGTAGGATTAGGAAGAAAGTACCATGAAACATGATTTTCGCCATCTTTGTCTGGCAATTATGTATTTCCCAACTTTACGTATTTCTTCTCCATTTCTAGCACAAGCAATATCTTTGTTTTAATTTGTTTCAGTACTAGTTGGTAAAAGGTGTTTTACTTTATCAATCGCAAATCTCCATTTCTGTACTCAATTTAAATGTGGTGTTCCCATAAATATAGTAATAGCTCAGTAAAATTAGTGGTTCGATCATGTGATGGTGTTTTGATGTCTTCAAACAGCTCAGTGATATGTTTCTAAGAAATCTCCGCACATTGTTTATATATAATATTTGTTAAATATTATAAAACCCTTTTTTTTTTTTAAGAAACACGTTTTACAAAATTGAATTATAGAATATGACTTTAAAAGATTATATTGAAGGAGAGATTTCGGATTATATAAATTCTGAAGGCAGAAACAAAAGGAAAAGAGATCCCAATTAATTTGTTATTTTATTATCAAATCATAAGTTCGTACCTTCTTATAAAAAGGGCAAAAAAGAATCGATAAGCTTTATTATCGTTTGTGGTGTGGGCAGAACGCACTACGCATCAGCAAGATGAGATGATCAAGATTTTGACTTGGACTTATGATGGAGTGGGTCAGGTCCAACATTATGTCATTCTGTTTATGGCCCAACTGAACTTCCCTCCTTTGTTTCTTGTTCTCTAATCATTGTCCTTTTTTTTAATTTAATTTTAAATTTTAATATTTATCAATCGCACACTCATTTATATTTGACAATTCAGTTATTTTTTTTCACTAATTGTAATATTTATTTATAAGAAGAGTGATTCAATAATTCAAACGCTTTAATCTCTAAACACATCAACAATAAAATAACATAATATAACTTGTTTTAGAATTTATTATGCTCATAAAATTTGAAACTTAAAATCACATTCAGTTAAAATCTTCGGTCTAAATTTAAAAACCACTTTATTATAACACAATTTAACGAAATCGAATTTACTAGCTGAATTGATGGAGTCTAAGTAATTTTACATGTTTATTTCAATTAAATTATCGTATTATATTATATTTTAATATAGGAATATGTCAATTCATACGAGATAGATAATTTTTTGAGTTCGGGTCAGGTTTTTTAAAATTTGACTTAAACTCAATAAATTTTATTCTAATTCAGTCAGAGCTCGGACCCAAGTTCGAGTTATATACTATCTGGGTCAGGGATTTTAAAATCCAATCCGAATCTATCTAAACTTATATATAGTAAAATAAATGTTCAAATATTTAGATCCGATCTGAATTTGATCCGACATATATTAGGACTTTATTAAAATTTTATTTAGGACCGAGTTTCTCCTATAATTTGAATTTAAGTCATATTGGACCCAAGCTTTTTTCTCTTACCTAAATCCATGTCAGTTTATAACCTAACCCAAATTTAATATTGATTTGTTATTAAGATGATTATGGAATGTATATAGTTATGTAGAATTACAATTAAAAACGCGTAAATTTTAGAACTTTTTATATAAAAATTGAAACTCTTATATGAAAAGATTAAGCAAAACTTAAAAAAGAAATAAGACAAAAAAAACTTTAAAATTTTGGATGTATGTACCATTAATCAACATTGAATTGAGGATTAACAAAATATAAGATTGGTTGTGTTTGGCCAATTTATCACCGAAAAACCTAAACACTCAAAATGTGGAATTAGGCAAATTTCAGCCAACTGGAGGATTCGTTGACATAACAACCTTACTAATTAATTGCTTGAACAACCTAAGCTACTAAATGTACGATTAATTAGGCAAATTCAGCCAAACGTGATGATTCATTTATTAACTGCCTCGCTAACTTGGTGGATTAACAGAAAATTACTGTTCAAGTTTGGCTGATTTAAATTACTCAATTGTATTAGGCAGATTCAGTTTAGCCCAACTTATGACTCGTCCCCTCTCTGCCTCGCACACAATCTCCTTTTTCAGTTTCCCCTAATTAATTAGGGTAGGATGTATTAACATGCACAATTATGTACCACACATATTTTGATTTTGTTTTTAAAAGTTTTTTTATCATAATGTATAAATTTTTTGAGTAGTGTAGCATTATAAAAAAAAGAAAAGAAAAAGAAAATTACAGATTGTGACAAAAAGACTAAGAAAAATTTAAAGATGTAAAATACATTCTTATATGTAATAGCGAGTTACCCTGTTATTTAAATTAACAAAATGATAAAGAAGAGTCAAAGGTAGAAATGGGGTCCTCCATGAACAGCTTATTATACATATTTACATAGGCCACAGCTGAATGATGATGATGGTGATAAATAATAATAACAGATATATTGTTGCAATGGCAGCATCTAAAACAGAAAACGGTTTTCATGTTAACAGCTTGGCTTTTGCATAAAACCAGAACTTAATCCTTTCTTTAATATGTATTTAATACGAATTACAAAAATTGGTGCGTGTGTATGTATAACAAATGGTACGATGAACGAATGGTCCTCCTTGATTTGCTGAATTTAGCTTAGCATTTGCCTTGCCCACTCTGAGTTTGCTTCTTTTCATTGGAGTGTTTTGCGGGTCAATTGGCATTCCCAAAAATATCGTAGGTCCCTTTCTTTTTCTCAAAAACTAACTCAACTCAATTCTATCAAATGCCCCATCACAATCACACCAATTGTACTAAGTTATTGTCCTTTGACACGTTACTCTACTTTGGTCTTACTAACCAATCTCAAGTCTCAACTTGCTACTTCATCCTCATACAACTCTTCAATTCTACTTGCCCCACACCATATTGATTGCACGAAATTTTATTACATTTATTTTTTCTTATTAAAAATTGTGATTGCAATGGATGGACAAACATGTTTAGTTGCCAATGAATGAGA
This sequence comes from Melia azedarach, assembly GCA_028052125.1. Classification (NCBI taxonomy): domain Eukaryota; kingdom Viridiplantae; phylum Streptophyta; class Magnoliopsida; order Sapindales; family Meliaceae; genus Melia; species Melia azedarach. The sequence continues at coordinate 2,770,211 of CM051396.1, read as the reverse complement.
ATTGACATTGCGAATCAAGAACAAAAGCAAGTCAGGCAAATGCAAACACATAATTGATGTTAACATTGGTTTTAAAGTATCATCATTCACATGTTTAGTCTTGTTGTTTATTGATCAGCTCTGTCAATGCGTTTAACATTATTGTCTCCTTCACTAAATTATAAGACACAAAGCCCTCTCAACCTCGGTCTCACTGCAGGACCACACCAAAATTTTGCCCTCTATCTTATCAATTAATTAATTAAACAATTAGTTAATAATCTAATCACCTTTTTTTAAAAAATTAATTTATTTGATTTGATTTTTTACCTCAAATCTTAATGGAAGCCTTTTAAGAACCGGACATGATACCTGCCACTTGTACTTTTTCCTCAATTGACGATAAAACCCATCATTTGATGAGAAAATTACGGGGTACCAAACATTTAACAAACTGTTTGAAAAGGGTATAATGGTAAAAAGAATTGTAATGTGTATATCTATGATTAAGGTGTCACATGGCTAGAAATTAGTCTCATGTGACCACATGCGTCGGACTCCTCTCATCCCATGTTATGTTACCTGCAAGAAAATATTTAGTCAAACGAGCAAAAGCTTATCTATCTTGACTAATCCAATATTAATAATTAATTGCCATTAGTTGGGAAAACATAATCTAGATTAAAATTTTATCATGCTACATTTCCTTCGTACAGCAAAACCCACTATTACAATTACTGTCTCAAACAAATTTATGCAAAATAAATAAATAATAGTTTCCTTCTTTTTTTGTTCTGATAATTATTTCACTAAAATTTTATGAAGTCTCATTTATACTTCTGTTAAAGAGAATATCAAAAGTTTCAAAATCAAGCTTACCTATTGTGAATAAATTAAGTAGCGTGTGATTGATCAAGTCAAGTGATTATAAATTGCAATTAAGGAAACCGCTCGATCCCATTTTGATAAAATCCATAAATATTGGAGTCTATAAAATATAAAAGTATATTAAATTGGAAGGTTTTTGTATTTTATAGAAATCAAATTCAAAATATCAAAGTTGAAAATTTGTCATACCTCAAAAAATTAGGTTGAAATTCTAAGTACTCTTTTTTTAACTTTAATATGCCTTATGATTTTGTGTTTACCTTGAAATTCTGAAAGCAGAAGATTAATTAGTTAGTAAATCACAATGGATAGATCTGACGGTTTTTGGTATTGAAAAGATTTGATTTTTATTTTACAAATATTTTTAAAAAATTATTCTACATTAAATATGAAGGAAATAGGAACAAATAAATAATAATTATCAAATAAAAATAAATATTTATTAATAACTATAATTTTTATTTTTTAAAAAATAGTTAATATTTTTGTGAAACGTCTATTGACCTCTAAATAATCTTTATCTACATCGCATCTTATATTTTTGTTTTCGTCGTAAATCATTTTTATTTTTGAAAGAAAATATTAAGAGTATGCTTACTACTAGTTTTTGCCTAGTTCTTAAAAAGCAAAACCAAAAGAAAGAGTGTTTGCTAAATATTAATTTTTAAATATTTTACTGGTATTTAATTGATCATATTATTTTATCTTATAATTATTGTAATTTACTTCATCTCAATTTTAAATATGTGATAATAATCCATAATTTTGGGAGAGAGCCGGGTGGGGGGCTACTGACAATTACTGTTCAAGTAAAAGTAACAAATACACGGGGATGAATATGATTTAGGATCAGGAAGGCATATAAGGTAAAAAAAGAAAGAAAAGAGGATATTGTAATTTAGTAGGAAAAGGGTGTGCATGTGCTGTTCCCGTATTCTAAAACAGGAGCTTAACTCAATTGTTTCGCCTTCACCGGACCACTTCATTTTAATAATCTCACCGTCCAAAACATTTTACTAACAATAACAAGACAAATTGATTAAGGTTTCACTACAACTCATTATATATTTTCCCCTTTATCCCCCCACAGCTTTATTTATATATATCACTTCTTTCTCATGCACTTCTCTTCATACACTACAGCTATCAATCTATCTCACTACACCCAAAACCACCTTGTTCTTCATCCCAACGAAAGAAGAAAATAAATAAATAATATAATCAACATGGTTTCTGTAGAAATTGTTCAAGCAAGTGAAGCAACTGCTAGATCCATTAATGAGCAGCCTACAAGTCCCAGAATTTCTTTTTCTGCTGATTTTCTTGATGAAACTAACTTCATTTCCATTACTCCTCAGTCTCATCGCCAGGAGGGACGAGATCAAGAGAAGGAGAAGGGAAGGAATCCAGATTTTGAGTTTCTTTCAAACAACGTCAGTAGCCAGAACATGCTTACTGCCGATGAGCTTTTCTTTGAAGGAAAGCTCCTTCCTTTTTGGCAAATACAGCATTCTGAAAAGCTGAACAAAATCAATCTCAAGCCAAAAGATGGTGAAGATGAAGAGGAAGAGGTTATTAACAAGGAAGCTACAGAGACTAGAGTAAATTGGTTTGTTGATGATGACCCATCTCCAAGGCCACCAAAGTGCACCGTTTTATGGAAAGAGTTGCTGAGGCTAAAGAAGCAACGTGCTTCTTCTCTATCACCCTCTTCTTCTTCCTCCTCAACATCATCTTCTTCTAGTTCGCTAGCTGATATGGTCACTGCAGATGAAGGGAAAGAAGGTTCTGGGAACAGGGATAAGCATGTCAAGAGGATTAAAAAAGGATTAGAAAGAACAAGATCAGCAAGCATTAGAATCAGGCCAATGATAAATGTACCCATTTGCACACAAGTGAAGAGCACCGCATTGCCACCTCTATTTTCTCTCAAGAAAGGAAGATTAGAGAGGTGAAATGAAACTCAGGAAGACGAGGGAAACTTGTAGCAGAAATATTCTATATGATATGTAGTATTGTCTAATGTGTATTCATTTCCTTTTCATTTCTTTCATTTCATTCTAAATTTCACAGTTTTTTTTTTCTTTTTGGCCTCTGTTTCTTTGCTTAGTAGATTAATGTTGATGATGTTGGATCTGAGATGTATTACAATGTAAATTCTGACTTTTATTAACATTAATTTTTGTTGGGTTATAACTGTTGTATAATTTTGAAACGTTGCATTTTCTCTGGCTATCATGGATTGGAAATAAGATGTGAGCAGAGATGGCACATGCAGGATGCAGGGATTCTGAATTACGGGGTCCTACAAAAGGGATCAGACAGCCAGCGGTAGAGGAATCTGATTCAATGGCCTTAGCAGTTCTTTTGCATTAATGAATGTTGAATTATTTTTGGTATAAGAGAAAGCTATGGACACTATATGCTCTGATTCTCCATATATAAATCGGAAAGGATGTTATCTTCTGCCCAAAAAGGAAATCGGTAAGAAGCAAATAAGTGGGCTGTGCTTTTGTCCATCTGACTCTACAGTAAAATTTATCAGAGCTGGAATTTCTTTACCTCGAGACCCACATAGATGATGGAACAGGTGAATTCAATTGGAAGTCTTGTTTGTATTAACTGTCGTTGGTCATCATAGAGTATTATAAATTCTAAGCTCAAGATCTCTCTTATTGCCAACTCAACTGGTGCTTGCAATTAATGATAGTCAACTTAGAGAGGAAGTGATTGATCAGATATTCAAATTTTCATTATTTTATGATGGGTTTCTACAAGGTAATATATTAATGGACTTCGTTTCTTGTTTCAATACAACAATAAGTTTAGGCTACCAAGAGATCCCTTGCAGAAAAAGCATATTTAGAAGGATGGATACTGTTTACTTACAGAAATAAACAAATTTGAGTATCTGTCAAATGGCAGCAGAATAAATTAATAAAAAATAAATCGATTTTGTGCTTATATTTTGGTTCAAAGTATGCAGTCAATGTCAGTAAAACCAAGAAAAACATAATCCAACCACATCTATTATGTTTACAGCCATGTACAAATAACACATAAGTTAAAAGCATATCCGCACATGAACAATTGTGAAATACAATCTGAAAACTAGATCAAGTTATGCTTAGTAAATAAAAGAATCAAACTGAATATGGACAAAAAATACAATTTTGAAGGCTTCGAAATTGCCTTTGGCGGCTTGTAGATGGTGAAACTATAGAGATAGCTGACCATCATAATTTTCAATTCCACCTTTGGATATCTGATTTTAGCGAAGCTTTCAGCAAAATTTTCAAAACCAAATGTCATGGCCAGGGCTCTTTGTGGAGTTAATATACACACAAATGGTTGAAATCAAGTTACGTGATAAATACAACAATGTCTCCGTTACTGTTTTATGGAATGATTTGCTCAGGAAGGCGGTGGAGACGAGAGATTATTTCCTGGAGAAGTCCTAATAAGCAAACTAAAACAGTTAGCTTAAACTAGTGATTAGAAAGATGTGCGAAATATGACTTACAGATATAAATCTTACTTGAGGTTCAATCCAGGTTGAATAAGGCTTCTTGGGATTTGACCGGTCAGATTATTGTTTTGTAAGAATCTGAAAGACAGAAGGAACTGCGTTAGGTACATCAAGAATCATATCTGAATTTCCACATTGGCAATCACGTATAGTAATCCAAAGACAAAAGATGCTCCAAACAAAATGTCAAAATCTGTTGTCATGTAGTGTATTGTCTGAAGAATACTGGAAAGAGAAACTAAAAAAAGTGACCTGGATATATACCAAACTGAAGAATAAGTTTGCAACTCTACCAGCAATTTAAAATTTGAGGGAAACATTGAATTTTGCATGTAAAAGCATTAGTAAGACGCACCAATAATAATCACAGTAGAAAATGATTGATTTAATGTGAATAAACGGGCAAAACATAATACAGATCTAAAATCTGCACCAGATGAGACCACTCTCTCAAATAAGAGCATGAAATATATCAAATGGTAGCTATCCACACCAATAGTATAACACCGATATATGGAAATTTTACATTTTTTTATCCTAATTTATTGCTCCATAAACAAGAATGTCTTTTTGCCTAATACCATTAGAGATACCATCCAACTGTGGAGCTTCTATTTACCAATAAATAAAAAAATGATGAAAATTATTCTCAGGCTGATCTGTGTAACAAACATTTGGTACATCAAGTACATAGGTCCAACCATTATGAAGCTGAGGAACTACTAACATTAAATCCAATGAAATAAATCACATATATAGCATCAACTCACAAAAAATCCAACACAATATTGCAGCCCCAATCAGTCATTGCATAAGCTAAGAAAAGGAGAGAACAGAGTAAGATGTTCTAAATTTTAATCACACCAGGACATTTTTTATCCCAATTTTCTCACATAACTGACTTCTGAAAGCAAACCAATTATTTTAACATGAGATTCAGCAAGGGATCATTAATCTTTAAATTATACTACCAGCACAAATTACATATTCCTTCTTTTCTTTCCAGGTATTTTCCTGACATTATGAGCCAGCCAAAACAAAAATTCATGAGATCTTGCCAGGATGGTAGTCTCTTTAGGTTTCCCAAATACCTAATTAAATATCATCAGTGGTCTTAATTAAGATCAAAATTGATCTCCAGCAAAGAAAGCTTACAGTCTAGGGCTTCAGCTACAGCACATAATGATCTGAAAAGTTCATACTGATCATTCTACAAAAATGGTTATAGAGATCTATATTTTCAGCAATGTGACAGAGATGCTGCAACAGACTCTGATGTGGAACCACTGACAATGAGCATCTCACTAATTGATTGAACAGACCCTGATTTTGATAAAGGAGTTATCACCTTGGTAAGTAAGGCTTGGATGTCTTCAACCATTAGTTTTTGATTCTCCACTCAGGTGAGCGTGTGTTTTAGCTCCTCAGTATAATTTTGCAAATAACAGCGGCCTAGATTACTAGATGAAAGCTGTACAAGGCAGGTATAAGAGATGCAACAACATGACGTAAGTAGACATGTGTCACAGTAATCCCTAATTCCCTTGCATCAAAAGCTTTCCTGAAAATCATGAAGAATGTTCTACAGCTAGAGGTTATCTTGCACCGATATAATTATAGTGGCTCTAATAAAATCTTCGTGTGGTTCAGTAGTTCCCATGATCTAGAGAAATCTTAGTTTAGCTGTAAATCTCTAGTTTTACTTACTTTTATTCAGAAACACTGCTTGAGAGTTTTGTTGATTTGGCAAAGTTACAAGCACAAATGTAAGCATACCGAAGAACAAAAATTGTATGCATTAAGTTCCCAGCATTGTGATATTTGTAATAAAGACTACAATGATGTTCGTGTATGGTTTAAATTGATCCAGTATCACAAGCATAAAATGATAGAGAGGGAGAAAAGCCATGCACAATGTGATGTGAGAGTAGTACTTACAATTCACGTAACCTTTGAATTTTTCCCAGGGCTGAGGGAATCTCTCCACTGAACTGGTTGTCTTCCAAATGCCTTTCATGTGAAAAAGCAGATAATCAGAGAATGGAAATCAAATTCCATGCAGTAAGATGTAAAAGAAATGGTCTGTTAGGTTCCAACAGATTAACAAGTGCAAACTAACAACATGTGGATACATTAACAACAGCCAAATGTAAACTGAAGTACTGTATAATACTAAAAGAATGACTACTGTGGGATTATTCATGCAGTTTTTTAAGATAGCATTTTATGGTGGCTTGCAATAGAACTCCATCTCGAATCAAATGGCTTGCTTTATGCACAAGGAATGCTAAAGGAAAACAGAAGGTCAGTAACAACATACAGCTTCTCCAGCCTCATTAATGAACTGAGATCAGGTATCATTCCTGTCAGGTTGTTACCTCCGAGCAAGCTGTCAATAACATGAGATCATTGGTCAACAAAAACTTATTTCCATATTCCAGTAATCATAAATTTATTTGACAACTTACATGCCATTCAATGCTGTCAATCTAGAAATGTTGGGTGGCAATGATCCTGAGAGACCCATGTTTGTCAAATTTCTGGAAATAAAAAGCAAATAATAGTAGGTATTTAGAGAAAGATAGAATAACAATGGACAATGACCACACTATCATATCTAGTCCCAACTCACATAGTAACTACGCGTATCCGGCGGCCATAGGTGCATGTAATTCCAGTCCATGAATATTGGCGGGGTAAACAAGGATCACCATTCCAATCAAGTGGAGGATTCTGGAGGCTGCTTTTAAACTTTTCCAATGCTATCACTGCAACAAGAAATGAAAACCCATATAATGATGCTACCATCCAGAATGCCAAAATCAAACATATGATATAATAAAGTTTTAGCTACCCATCATTTTGCAACTGAAAGATCTCTGCCCATCTGAAAGTTGACTCTTTTAATCTTTTAATATGATAGGAATGTGATCAAATATTGAGACTTCAGAGGACTAAGTTGAATCTTCTATTGGAGAGCCAATAGCCAAATCCAAGTTCTTTGTCATAGTTAAGTGATCATGTCTAATGCGATGCAGAATATATGATTAAACTATCAGTTGTCAAGTTGCATGAAAAACAACTTCTATGCTTCTTTTTTGGTCTCCTCAATCATTTACCCCATTTTAATATCATTTTGGTTAGCATGTATTTCAACCTGGCAACAAGATCCTTGGTGAAAAATGACAGTTTTACCGGAAACGAAAGTAATTCACTTGCCCCAATAAAAAGTTAGTAGACTGTTAGTAAGCATACCATCTCTGGTGAGAGTTCTTCCTCCAAGTTCCAGTACTTGGAAAATCTCTCCACCATTGATCAAAGGACCTTTTTTTGAACCAGCAGCAGGATTCAAAGTGATATTTGTAGCACCGGCAAGAGGCCACTGCGTAGCAAAGACAGCAGCACCATCTGGAGTCACGTTCAGATTTCTGAAATAGGGCATGCCATTTATAATTATGTCAAAAACCCTTAATCCTCCTGGTGAAGATTCAGGGGTATCTGCAAAATACAGAGCAATATAGTATCTTGAGCTTGAAAGTAACACAGGAGGCCATATTAACTCCATGCTTTTTCCTTGTTCAGTTGCTAATGCTGTCTCAAATATTTTCGAAGGGGGAAGATTCCAGAAACCAGAAACAGATACATTTGCATTGGCTGCTATGGCATGTTTATTGTCAACGAATGGTTCCCAAAACCGGTCAAATGGATCATCAGGATATCTGCAAATGAAAAATTGTGTAAGAGACAGTACCGTACAAAGCAAATTAGACTTCAACATTGTCAGCGCTATAAAACTCTTAATCAACAGAAAGAAGTGCTGTCTACTAGCAAATTATACTTTCATATTTATTTTTTAGTGTTTAACAGGAAATAGATAACACTTTTAAACTTGAAAATGTATAATCATGTCTTCTGGAGAAGCATTTGATAAAGGCTTTTCGAAAGAGCCCTTTTTGATTCATAACAAGACTTGAACCGATTGTCAGATGATCACTTGGTTAGATAGTTTTTCAAAAGCACTCGAAATTAGTCACAAATTCATTCAATATGTAAGATTAAGGTGCTTTAAGAGTACACTTTGTGATTTTTATGAGCTAACAAATCAAGCTACTGTCAATTGTCTAAACAATAGCTTATTGGCCATTTGCTGTGAGTTCTCCTAGCTTAAAATAAATCCATCCAATCAAATTTATAATCAACAATAATTAAGTAATTTAAAATCTCGGCGAAAGCTATCATAAACTCGAAATAAAACCATAGATAACAGAACACCATCAACTCACCGAATGTTGTCTGTTCCATTGTTTCCAAAACTATGTCTAGCAACCAAACTGAGTCCAAACTTGCCAAAGTCCGTGGTGTTATAAAGCGATTCTTCCAACGGCACAAACTCCAAAGCTGAAATAAACGGGTCGGAGTCCGTATAATTATTCGACCCGATACACAGACTGATACTCTTCCCCTGAGCCAAGAAGACTCCCTCGTAATATGACGACAACCCGAGCGCATAATCCGCTGTCGTATTAACTACGCTCCAGAAAGTCCCGTCCACCATCTGATCGAAAACTGGAGGAGAATCTCGGCCGTTAACTCCCCCGTAGAAGTACGTCGTCCTGACCAAGTACTTGGCCCCACGAAACGCGGGGACGACGTAACAGAATTTCTGGTTAAGTTTGTTGGGAAAGGATCGGACGGTGGAGAGAGTGGGCAGGGTGACAGTGGTCGTCAAGTTCTTCGGGGTCCCACTTGAGATGAAGTCGGTGTCCGGTTGCCATTGGATGCCGTTGATTGTGGAACCGCTAACCGTACCGCAATCAATCAAAGTACCTAACATAAAATCGGAGAAAATACAATATTAATAATCATAGAGGGCTTCAAATTTTAAAAAAAAAATGGAAGGAGATGACGGATTGTTCGAGATGATCGTCAGACAACACGTTTGATTTGAGAATTTTCAAAACAGGGTGTTTGATCACGAATCAAAACGGAATCGAAACAATATCTTACCTCTGGGAGATTGAGAGAAGGAGAGCGAGATAATAGAAAGGAGGGAAACGAAGAGAAGGAAAATGGAGGACATCGTAGAGAGAAGACACAGACATGAGAGAGTGAATAAGAGAGAGAGGTTTGGGTGATTTAGGGGTTTGTTATTTCGTGTCTGAACGGGTCGTTGCTGCGTTGAGTGGAGTTGATTCAGTCATGCAAGCAAGGAATTGGAGTTGGGGAAGAGAAAGGAATTTTTTTTAATTCCTTTATGTTTTGGTTGTGTTGGGACGCGGGAAAATTTGAGGGCCAGGTCATAGACGGCAGTTAAGTGTGCTGAATTGGTTGCGTTGGGTTAGGTAATGACTAATGACTGACGTACAGCCGTTACTCTCTGTGGGTGAATTCCATTTAATGTAACAAGAGACGGTTAAGAAATCACTCATTCAATGTAGTTACACCAAATGGAAAAACGATAATTTATTTTTTTAGTTTTTAATTTCACATTTTTTTATAAATATTAATAAAAATTAAATTTAAAAGCTTCTTCAATCAGACCTTTTTTTTTTCTATTTTAATGAATCAAATTCAAAAGTTTAGTTGTTAATTTAATTCTTTAGTTTTTTCATCATGATTCGAAGCTAAACATCAATGATATATATATAATACTTTATGGTTATTAATATATTGATTAATTTATACTCCAAGTGGTTTACAATAGAAGTGCCAAAATAATAATGTCATACATCACCTATGACTATGATTATGTCGAGTTTATTCGTTCGAGTTATGTTTTTAATTATTTGCTCATTTGTATATAATAATTAACAATGATAAATTTAAAATTACGATTTTAATCTCAAATACCACTTTTAACAGCAGGATGATTGTTGAGTAAACAGCAAATTATACGAAACAACGCGAGACGAACATTGGCTGATGATTATGCTTAGCGGAACAACCACTGTGGTTACATGTTCATAACTACTTAATAAGATGATAAACATAATTAACCAAATAATACAATATTATATATAGTCAGCTTTTGCTTTTACGGCGACACATGGGGCTTTGATTTTGTCTGTATGGCCCCCAATCCCAGGGGTCCAGGCTCTCAAACGCTGGCCGGACCCATTGCAAATTCCTTTTAATCTTCTAAGTTCTTACTCCCCATCTTTCATCGGATTCTGTTTAATCTTCCTTGAGGCTAAATTACAAATAACATATTTAGATAATCACAAAGTGACATTAGCGGACCCTCCACTCTTCAACCACTCTCGCATACGGCGTCATAGTTCTTTAATACCATCCAGCCACTAATTAAATATTAAAATAGCGATTTTGAATTATTAAGCGGTGATTTGCATACCATTGTTATTAAACAATTTCAAATTGAAACATTTGACTCACCCGCATTATTTAAATTAAGAGGTGATTTGCATACCATTGTTATTAAGAGATGATTTTCATTAATTAAATATCCAATTCCATTAACTTGTTCGTGACTCTATTATATTAACTTTTATGAAATATTCAAACACTTTTGTATAAATTAATAATATTATTATATTTTTTATTTTTTAATATAATAAATAATATACTTCTAAAAAAGATCACGAGAGTAAAATGTATATATAAAAAATTTGTATCATAAGATAATTATATAACATCAATTGTCAACTTAGTTTATATAAAATTATTATAGAAATTTATATATATACATTAACGTAAAAAATTATATATAAAAATTATTTGATAAATATTTTTTTTTTGACATTTCATGAAAGACTTATATACTTCATCCCATACTAGTAAATGGAGTCAAATATGTTATGGTTTCATAAACATAACAAATTCATTCATTGTACAAACTAAAATGTTATTTTACATTTTTATTTAGAAGCCTATTGTTGTAATTTAGATCAACCATAATTATTTTTTTAAATTAATGTTCTGTTTACTCGTTTATGTTACAATTTTGCGTTCAAATAGTATTTAGAATATTCATCAAATCATTTCCCAACTTTCAGCACGAACATGATGTCATGATAATATTATCAACTTAAAACGATACAATATATAATGTTTTCTAAAAAGAAACGGTACAATATACGTGGTAGAACACAACACAGGGATTGCTCCCTATCTTCCTCCAAATCCAATCCAGGACAACGTGCAGCCAAATCATGGGCCCCACTATCAAGCAAATATGGATCCCACAGTTTCATGAAATGGCCCCATACTTCCACCCACTGACCATGCATGCGTACGTTAGCCTCGGCATCGCTTCTAATGCTTTCCGGCGGGAGCGCACGATAGTGTCTTATTTTAATATCAGGCCGGAAATTACGTGGCCGGTTCAAGCTTTAATTCCGACGCAACAAAAGTAGGGAAAAAAGCAATACTTGTGAAGTTCCGATACTACCCTTACACCTCATCCGTTTTCAAATCCCATTTTCATTTCTGATCACACTCCTCTCCTTCGCTTCGCTTTCTCTCCCAGTGTGTGCCTTAATTGATGGATCAGCAGAGACGCCAAGGCCAGAGCGTCCCAGAGAGGAAGGGTCAAAAGCGAAAACTGGAGGAAGAAATAGTCATCGGAGACGAGCAGCAGCAGCAGCAGCAGCAACAACAACAACAACAACAACGCGAGATCTCATCTTCTTCTGCTGGGACTTCTTCATCCGATGCGCGGCAAGCTCTATTGAGCGAGGTTAGCGCGCAGGTTAATGTCCTTAACAGCACTTTCTCTTGGCTAGAGGCCGATCGCGCCGCCGCCAAACGCGCTACGCACGTCCTCGCCGAGCTCGCCAAGAACGGTCCGTACCTTTTCATAAACCAAAACTGCCCCTCGATCTCGTGTTATTTACGCCTCCGCCGTTGATTTTCTGATGGAAAGGTATCTGTTTGTGGTTGCAGAGGAGGTTGTGAACTGGATTGTTGAAGGTGGCGCTGTTCCGGCTCTGGTGAAGCATCTACAGGCGCCGCCTACGACTGAAGCTGACCGGAATTCCAAGCCGTTTGAACATGAGGTCGAGAAAGGAAGCGCTTTCGCTCTTGGACTTCTCGCTGTAAAGGTGATTTTAGTAATTTTGTTTTTTATTGTACATGCTTAGTTAAGCTTACCTTGGTCTACAGTTTAGTGATATCGTGATTATGTATACTTGCATATTATGGTTAGAACGTTGAAATGTTCTACTTTTCTATTGATAACAATTATAATACTGCTAGTGAATTCTCTTTGTTTCACCGGTATTACTAGCCTTTCAGAAAGTAAGTAGACTGAATTCCACAGTATGCATGCTGTGAGAGTTGTTTCCTGCGCGATCATTTCAGTTGGGTGCTATATTAATCCGTTGAACGTTGTAAGAAATGTATACAGTTGTAAAATTAAATATTTAGCACTCAGTTATTTTAATATCAGAAGTTGTAGTTTGATGTTGTGCTTTATAGTTGTTAAGAACATTTTGGGGCATGTTTGATTCTCTGAGGACAGTTGAATCGCTAGATTGAATTTTACATTAGATTTTAAGGAATATAATTAACATCTTTAGTGGGGTTAATAATTGAAATTTGGAAACTCCATCTATATATATTAGTTTCATGAACTGGGATCCTTTATTTCATTTTTTTTCTCCTCCAAGTTGGAACACAATCTCCTTTAAATTAAATCTGGAAAAGTTTGTCTAGTTATTTGAGCGGTTGCTTTTGAATAGCTTAGTTTTTGATAATGTCCCTCCTCTGTTCCTGTTACCTCCCTCAACATTTCTCTCTAAGATAACTAGAAATAGAGAGAAATTGGAAAGGTGATATTTCTGTAATGTTGCTATTTTACTTGTATTTTTTGTTTTTTAAGGTCTTAGTTGTATGGCGAAGTCAGTTTTGTCTTTATTTTTGGCTGCTGCATGGTCTATAAGTATTCTTGCTATACTCTCTACAAATTTAGTATTGATGCATTGAATGATTAAAACCTATAAAATTAATACTCTTTATATTAGCACTAAACCTGTTGAATTTTATGTTCTTCATTGGTAACAGCCAGAGCATCAGCAACTTATAGTTGACAATGGGGCCTTGTCACATCTTGTGAATTTGCTGAAGAGACTTAAGGATGGGAATGGATCTCGTGCTGTCAATAGTGTCATTAGAAGAGCTGCTGATGCTATTACCAACCTTGCTCATGAGAACAGCAGCATCAAGACCCGTGTCAGGTTCCCTGGTTTTTGTAGTTTTTGGTTTAGAGTCTGACATTTGTGAGTGGTGAGATATTTATTTCATTGTTAATCGCTTTGGACACGCAGGATGGAAGGTGGGATTCCACCTCTTGTTGAGTTGCTTGAATTTATTGACACAAAGGTGCAAAGAGCAGCTGCTGGTGCCCTGCGAACTTTGGCATTTAAAAATGATGAAAATAAGAATCAGGTAACAGACATTTTCTCTAGAAGCTGCACTCTACTGAGCCAGCTTTGGGATCCACAAATGATGAAAGTCTATGCATTCTGCAGATTGTGGAATGTAACGCTCTTCCTACCCTCATTCTAATGCTACGATCTGAAGATGCTGCTATACATTATGAAGCGGTAGGATTTATTAGAGTGGGTGCTTTAATTAGTTTTTGACAATTGCTTCAGTGTGATATTTTGTGCTTTCACTTCAAATTGGCTATAGAAGGAATTATTTTCCTCTGCAGGTTGGAGTAATTGGGAATCTGGTACACTCATCGCCTAACATAAAGAAAGAAGTTCTTGCTGCTGGGGCATTACAACCTGTAATTGGACTACTTAGGTAACTGCAACTTTTGTTTCTTTTATAACACTTGCACATTTTTCTGCTTGGTTTAGCATGGGGTTTTCTCCCTTCTTCTGCTATTTCTTTTACATGTTATCTAGGGTTTTTATCTTCATAGAATTATTAAGCTATATTTTCACAATTTATTGAGTTGGTTTATTGGATGACAGTTCCTGCTGTTCTGAGAGCCAAAGGGAGGCAGCTTTATTACTTGGACAATTTGCTGCAACTGATTCAGATTGCAAGGTTGACATAGATTGTTCTTTTTCTTTTTTTCATATATTTTCCTGATAAAGTTTAGGTTCTTCTCCCCTGTTTTCTGCTTGCCTATTAAGATGTCAGGAAGTAATTGAACCTGAATTTTTTTAAGTGGAAACATCAAATGAATTTAAGTTTTACCTAAACTTCCTAATATCCTTTAGCAGGAGCATTAGTGTTGATTGAGTTGTTGATGATCATATGCTTTTGGCTCTTTCATTCTTCTACAATTTTCCATCAATTGATATTTTTCTTTACTTTCCTTTGATTTATTTTCTAATCCAGAAGGCCATATATTGCAGGTACACATTGTACAGAGAGGTGCTGTCCGGCCTTTGATTGAGATGCTTCAGTCACCTGACGTCCAACTGAGGGAAATGTCAGCCTTTGCCTTGGGGAGGTTGGCTCAGGTTATTGTGCTTTCAATCTTAGTTGCTGTCCTTATCTTAATCACAACTAATGGATGTCAAAATTTTTGGTTCTATGCTTTTTGAGATAGTAGAAGGAATTTATATTAACTATATTGCACATATTTTCATGTTCTGGTAGGAACTATGAGTTGGATCCACAGTCACCCTTGAGTATTTTTCACGTTCTTTCATTTTTTAGTACTGCCATTAAGCTGTGGTTATTGTTTCTCATCTGGATATTTCTTTTGCGGTTTTCCTCTTTTGCTTCTTAGTTTTAGCGCTTGTCATCTTTTTTTGCTCAAGATTTATGCATGCAAGTTAGATATTTTTTCCAGGGTTTTGACTGAATTCAATTTTCCTTTTTGTTAATCTTTAGCTCAGCTTGTTGCCAAAGTTTTCATGTATGTGCAATGTTATTAAATTTTTTTGACAATCTTTTATGCAAGTACTAGAAAATTCGGTACAATATTTGCATTGAAGATAGAATTTCTTTTGCAACTTAAGCAGTAAGTTGAGTTAGGTATTTATCTTCGGCTTAACATAATTTTCAAATTCAGGACACCCACAACCAGGCTGGTATTGCTCATAATGGTGGCCTAGTGCCACTGCTGAAGCTTCTTGATTCAAAAAATGGTTCTTTGCAACATAATGCTGCATTTGCTCTATATGGCCTGGCAGATAATGAGGTATGTTATACTCTTTTGAATTCTTATGAATATTAGAACCAAAATTGTTGAATTTGTTTTGCAAGAAGTTTTAACAATACTTTGTTGTACTCTTTCCTCTCCTAGGATAATGTAGCCGACTTTATTAGGGTTGGAGGTGTGCAGAAGCTTCAGGATGGAGAATTTATTGTTCAAGTATGCTTGACTCTTTTCAAAAGTAGATGTTATTTCTAGGATATTTATTAATTCATTATGGCTACATGGTTGCTTACTGTTCTTCATACCTTATGAGTTTGAGAATAAGATGCTTTCTAGTTCATTTTCCCCGTTAGACCTACAATAATTGGTACAGAAAAATGTACTTGCAGGCAACAAAGGATTGTGTGGCCAAGACATTGAAAAGATTGGAAGAGAAGATTCATGGGCGGGTGAATATTTTATTGCCTATCTTTTACATTTTTATTTTTATTTTTTACTTTAACATGGAAATATTTAGCCCTTGTGGACATTTTTTAGTTTTAGGTTTCACTGATTTTTATGTTTGACTTTTGAGATTGTGATCCCATGCTTTTCCCCATGCAGGTTTTGAACCATTTGTTATATCTGATGCGTGTAGCAGAGAAGGCTGTCCAAAGACGAGTTGCTTTGGCTCTTGCTCATCTTTGTTCCCCGGATGATCAGAGAACTATATTTATCGATAATGGAGGTATGTTGTATTCTTAGATTTATATTTTGGTTCCAATTGCTATTCATTAATTGGGATTTAGGTCTTGCAAATTTAGAATTGAGATGTTCATGCTGGCGTCATGGTGTTGATAACTATTCTTTTTTCATGCAGGATTGGAGTTACTTCTTGGGCTTCTTGGTTCTACAAGCCCTAAGCAGCAGCTTGATGGTGCTGTGGCTCTATACAAGTTGGCCAACAAAGCAATGACTCTTTCTCCTATTGATGCGGCTCCCCCCTCTCCAACACCACAGGTGAGCTTTGAAAGCAGTTATTTTTTCCTTTGCCTTATGATGTGTAAATATTCACAGGAACTGAGTGTTTACAGATATAGTGTAAGTTGTATTTGTTAATTATTAGACATAATGTATATGAGGAATCATCAAAAGCTTAAGGTGGGAAGGAAGGGACCGAAAAATAGCTTTCAAATTCTAACATGCTATCTTGACTGAATTAAAGTTATGGCCTTGGACAGTAGTTCAAACATGAACTCCTTTTATTATGGTTTATCATATAATTTATATGGTGGAAGGATTAACATGAGACCATCCTGGTTTAATAGGTTTTGATTCCATGTTGAGGAACCATTGATTCTTATATCTTGGTAGTATAATGTTTAACCGTTATAGGAAAATGATGTTATAGATGTTCTTCACTGATAATGATATAGAAAATGGGGTGGAGAAAGTTAGACCATCAACCTAGTGTTTTACTTTATTTATGTTCTAATGGATGATCCTGGGTTATAAATGTTATAACTTCTGATAGTTTTGTCACACAGTTTCAGTTTGAGAGTTTTTCTTTTTATCCACTTGACTCTTGGTTATTTCTGATATGTTTGATGAAAGGTTTGTAGATTACTGGGTTTGAATTAGTTGCCTCCGAAGGCTTTTAAATGATTTCTGGTTTTCTTAGCATGATGTAATTATTATTTTTTTCTTTTCTTGCATGATTTGAGTTTTTCTTCTATTTGGTTTTGTACTCACTAAACAGACTCACGTGTTATTGTTTAGAAATAGGATGGTAAATCTGTTTATGTTTTAATTGTTGTTTGAGGATCTAAAAAATATATTATGCTTTCAAAGTTTATATTTGCTGAAAATTGGTACGTTGACAGACACTGCTTGGTGCAGGTCTATTTAGGGGAGCAATTTGTAAACAATGCCACCTTGTCAGATGTTACCTTTCTAGTTGAAGGTTGAAATTTTCTTTCTCATACTATGAGTTCTTCTTGCTTAATTCTGCAGTATCTGTTGGGAATACTTTCTAAGTTATTTCTTCAACGGGAGGTTTTGTTAGCACGAGTTCCTTAAGGTAAAATTGCCTCCTTTACTGCAGGAAGGCGGTTTTATGCACACCGAATTTGCCTACTTGCTTCTTCAGATGCATTCCGTGCAATGTTTGATGGTGGTTACCGGGTGAGTGTTGTACTTGTACTGTCTTCACCTTTTTCTTTTGGGGCTAGGGTGGGGATATCATACTCAAGCTCCAGAATGTTGGCTAAGGGATGGCTGCACTGTTAGAGTCTGGTTCTGTGACAAAGATATAATATTTCTTTTTGGTTATCCTGAAATTTAGGCTTAAATTTTATCTGTTTCCTTAAGAGATTAAACTCAGATTTGTTTTTCTGGGAAGCAAAGCCTAAGCATTCAAGGGTGTATTTATCTTGTAATAGAAAATGAAGCACTCATTAGTTCACTGAAAGGATTGATACTTTCAAGACATGAATGTCGTAATCAATTTCTAATTGGTTTCAGGAAAAGGATGCAAGGGACATTGAAATTCCAAACATTAGATGGGAGGTCTTTGAGTTGATGATGAGGTTTAATGAATTCTGTGCCTTTGCCTGAGCTCCTTACAATTCTTTTTCTTTGTACATTCATAATTTACTGGTTCATGCTACTACAGATTCATATACACTGGATCTGTAGATGTTACATTAGATATTGCACAAGATCTCCTCAGAGCTGCTGATCAGTATCTCTTGGAGGGACTTAAGCGACTCTGTGAATATACCATTGCACAAGTGAGCCAAGAATGCGGGTTTAAGATTTTGATTTACTGCTGTTTGTCAATGGAAGTTTTTTTAATCAAATATGCTATTTTCGTTGTAGGATATATCGTTGGAAAATGTATCTAGCATGTATGAACTTTCAGAAGCCTTTAATGCTATATCATTGAGGCACACTTGCATCTTGTTTATCTTGGAGCAGTTTGATAAATTGAGTGCTAGGCCTGGGTATGTTCTCGCACCATCCTGCCATGTTCTTTATTTTTTCATTTTGCTTTTTGCAGTTTTTTTGTTCTTCTATTTAATAGAGAGGAGAAAGTTGAGTTGTGTATGGAGTGGATCCAAGTCCCTAAGGTTGGTGTCCAACAAAAATTTATTAGTTATTCCATAAAAAAAATTTAATAAGTTGAGACCTTTTTTAGATACAGTTTCTTTTCAACCTATAGTCCATGGCAATTAATCTTGTTCTTTATACTTGGGAAGTAGAGTTCTTGTATAACATGTTGACTTTTGAGTCTGTCCATTGATGACTGATGACTGATCAATGATCAATCATTTCAATTTGTGATCAACATATATTGGCCTGTGCATATAATCTTGGTTGCTTCTAACCTTTTTACTGATCTCTTATAAAATAGAGCAGGCATGTTTTCAACCATTCTTTTTTAATTCTTCATATAGTATTTTGTCTTGTAATTTAAGTCTCGAGAAAAGTTCTATGAGGTTGAGTGATTGAATAAGCTTGCACTGAGATTGATTTCAACTGAAGAAAAAAAAATATATGATTGCCAAAATGTTCATGTGGTTACAAACTATATTTCTTCACTGGAAATTCTGATTAAGGATTTAAAGTTCATGATGGTGAAATCTTACAATAGTTATTTTTTTTGTGGAATGAAAGGGATTTGTCTCTACATAAACACTGCTATAAACGTCACTGTTGTTTTCTGAAATCATCTGTTTAACGAAATTGCAGGCACTCCCATCTGATCCAGCGTATTGTACCGGAAATCAACAATTACTTTTCCAAAGCTCTCACCAAACCTAACCCACATAATTTGCAGCTGTAGATGGCCAGTCATTGATTCTTGATTGCTAACTAGATACGGTGTACAGAAAGTAGTAGATGTTCTCACTGTTCTCAAGCCAAGTGAAGGTCCTAATTGGTTGATTGTAGCGTGGCTCATAATCATTTCTTGATGCCAGAGTTATGTTGGTTGTAGACAAAGTAAGTTTCTTCTTCAAGTTCATTGTTGTAGGTATTGCTTGCAATATAACCTTCACAAAACATTACTGCTTTTCATGGATTGTGATGGTTGTATGACACGAAATGTATTTTATGACACTTCACTGAAATGGCATTCAGTGAGATGTATCTTTTGCTTTTCTAGTAATAGGCTTCTTAATATCAATGGTTTCCCATTCAATTAATACAGAAAAAAATTTAGAAAAAGAAATCAATATAACCTGTGTTATAAATTGTCTTTTTGATTGTCGGCTCCAGGTAGCTCATCCGCTAAAAATCTGAGTCGAAAGGGGTTTAAATTGACTTCACATCAAGAAATGGAAGTAATTTAGTTTACATTTATTAATAATAAAAAATATAATTTCTTCTTCCAGAGTTTATTGCATTTTTAACTCTGGTTCACGTGGCATGTCTTTGGAAATGAAATCTTGCTTAGGTTCTGATTGAAACTATTGTGCTTTTGTTGGAATTTTATGTTGGAATTTTAGCTTAAGCGTTTTATAGACACTAGAAATTACTTATTTTTCTTTTTCTTATATTTAACATCAATGAATGCTACATGAGGGCCTGGTGGAACCCTGGCCCAGGCGCCATAAATTTTTAAAAATATCTATTATTTTATTTATAATTTAAATTAATATGTTAGGTTTACATATAGTTTGACACTTACAATTTTGTAAAATTATTCATTTATTCTTTAATTTATTAATTATTTTTAAAAGACTGGTTCGGCTAATTTGATCTTTCAAACATTCCTACCTCAAATTTCTAATTTTGGCTTCGCTCCCGGGGTGAGTTTATTTTTTATATTAATTATAGTTTCAGAAATTATTATATCTCAATTTTGGATATACTCGCAAGTGAAATAGGATTTTATTTTTTAATATGGTATATTTCATCGTTCTTAAAAATTTGTGGAGTGGTAAGAATCATGTTATGCGCAGATGATGGGATAGAATGGATAAGGGATGTTTTTAATTTTCTTTTTTAAAAATATTGAAAATTATCGGTTTGTGGCAAACGTTCGGGGAAAGGTTCGGTTATCTTTCCTGAATCGTGTATTCCCCCTTATTGACCTTTGATGCCAAGGCTAAAATTGTAAATGGATGTGAAAATTTGATTTAACATTTGTCAGGCCCTCTAGACAAGAGAATTGAGAAGAAGTGTCATCATCATATCATCATTACTCGGCAATTTAGCTGGCTTACTAACTTGGTGAATTATGAATGACTCTTACTAACTTTGTGAATTATAAAAGTAAACAAAATATTCAAAATATCACACTAATTATATACATCAAATAAGAAAATAAAGTATAAAATCAAATAGAAAATGAGATCATAGTAAAATAGGAAACAGTATCGTGTTTCATGTTTATATCATAGTTGGTGAGTAATAAGTTTACATTTATGGAATATTATTTTAAACAAATAAGATTGGGGCGTTTCGTGAAAAATATGCCACACTGGTTTTACTTTCTTTTCATATAACTTTCTGTTTCTACCTGTGCTTGAACGTGCCCAACCAAAGCATCATATATTAAGCAGTACCGGATTTCTCTTTTTCATGTGTGATCAACTCTAGCCTTTATACGTATTCATTCAATTATTCCGTAGCTTTCTCCCCCAAACGTTTTAAGGTATTCTCCTACTCAACTCTTCTATCGATTCATTTAACTAAATGATTTAAATAGCCATTTTCGAAAGCTCTTCTTCTTGGTTTGGGCTTAACGTTAAGAACATTTCTAAAGAGTTTGCAGCAGCTGTAAATGGCCAGTCATTGGTTCTTGGTCGCTTACTAGGTACGGTGTGTACAGAAAGTAGTAGATCTTCTTACTGTTCTCCGGAAAATTGAAGGTCCTAATTGATTCATTGTAGCATGGCTCGTAATCTTTTCTCGATGCCAGAGGCTTATGATGATTGTAGACCCAGTAAGTTCCTTCTTTAAGTTCATTGTTGTGGGCATTGCTCGAAATATAACTTTTACAAAACATTATTGCTTTTCACGGATTATGATGGATGGTCGTATACACCAAATGAATTTTATGACTCCACTCTGAAATGGCATACCTTGAGATTTGTCTTTTGCTTGTGCAATAATTGACTTCTTGATATTAGTTTTCCGCATTTAATTGATGGAGAAAAAATTTAAGCACGAAAAATCAACACAACCTATACTATAAATTCCCATTTTGATTGTGGATTCTAGTTAGTTCAACTATCAAGATTTTCTGAAGTTACCTAAAAAGGTCTTAAATTTAAATTGAGTTCCCACAAGGGTTGGAGAGGAGCTTAGTTTATATTTATGTAAATGTGATAAATAATTTATTTATTTATTTTTTTAAAAAAATCTCTCTTCAACATAGTTTCTGAAATTGAGGTCTTTGACATTTAACTCAATTCACATGACAAGTATCTTCGAAAATGAAATCCAGACAGAATGGGGACTAAAAGTTTTGTATTATTGTCTCCATTTAATAGAACAATAATTGAAAGGGTAGCAAACGAAAAAGCGTTAGCTAAGCTGAATCTCAATAAAATAGAGATGGACAAACTTAACGAACTGAATGCCGCAAAAGGCTCCAACCTCCGAAACTTATAGGTTAATAATAAACTTCACCAGCGAATTTTCACAACAGATCAATAACTGACTTTCGTTGCTTTGAAAGAACAGTTGGATTTCCCACTATTTAACAAATGCTCCTGGAATCCCCTAATTCATCAAAACCATTCTAACACAATTCCAACTCTCCCTTCACCTTTTAGATATAAATTTCTTCACATCGATCTTACATTGCATTCATGTGTTCTACAGCCAAGGAGGTAGCTTCAGAGCTTCTCTCATTAATCCGGGTATACAAAGATGGCTCGGTTGAGCGACTAATGGGCTCCCCTGCCGTGCATGCATCACCTGAAGATCCAGAAACTGGAGTCTTATCCAAAGACAAAACCATTTCCGAAAATCCCAATATCTCAGCTAGAATCTATCTCCCAAAACTCACACAATCCAGCCAAAAGTTCCCCGTTTTGGTTTATTTCCATGGTGGAGGCTTCTGCGTTGAATCTGCCTTCTCGTTATTTGAAACCAAATATATGACCAGCTTGGTTTCTGAAGCCAAAGTTATTGCCATATCAATAGAATACGGGCTAGCTCCTGAAAATCCCATCCCTGTTATTTATCAGGATTGCTGGACTGCGCTCCAATGGGTCGCTTCACACGCCGTCAGCGATGGCGGCAATAAGGAGCCATGGTTATCAACTTACGGAGATTTTCGGCGACTTTTTTTAGGTGGTGACAGTGCAGGAGCTAACATTGTGCATAATATCGTCATGAGAGCAGGCATTGAGAGCTTGCCTGGTGATGTTAAAATTTTAGGAGCTTTTCTTACCCACCCATACTTTTGGGGTTCCCGGCCAGTGGGATCAGAGGTTGCAACAGATCTTGATAAGCATTATGCCTTTATGATTTGGAACTTCTTATATCCATCTGCGCCTGGTGGTATTGACAATCCGATGATAAATTTTGTTGGCCCGGAAGCGCCAAGTTTGGCTCAACTCGGGTGTTCCAGGCTGCTGATTAGTGTTGCTGAGTTGGATACGCTTAAGAACAGAGGGATTCTGTACTATAATACAGTGAAAGAAAGTGGATGGAAAGGAGAGGTGGAGCTGATTGAAGTGGAGGGAGAGGATCATGCCTTCCATACATTAAAATTTGACACTGAAAATGCTAAGAAAATGATCAAACGCTTGGCTTCTTTTCTTATCAAGTAGAATCAGATGACTGCTCGGAATCACAATTATGCTTTTATCACTTCCTCTATAAATAAAAATATAAAAGGGTCCCGGTGTATGCTAGCTGGTTCAATTTATACAATAGTTGGACTGCTACAAGAATTTAAGTTTCGGATCCGTCTAACATTAAGGTTGGAGATCAATTTAATTTACATACATACATACATACATACATATGAAGAATATTTAAAGAGAAAATAAGGTTCGGGTAATTTTATGGAGAAAATCCCACATTGATTTTACTTTCTTGTGGCTGTATTGTGTTGTAGCCAAACACCACCACTTCTTTTAAGTTGTTCCCTCTGCTAATTTCTCCATTTGGTCTTTAATAAAGCCGCTTTACATGGTAGTCCATACAGCCTCTGGCTAAAATGGCTTTATCCTATCTCCCCTTTTCTTCATCTCACTCCATTATCTCATTTCCTTTATTCTTTATTCTCAATCTCTGAGATGAGATCCCTGCCATCTTGGTCTAGCGGCTTCCAGTTCCACGGGCTTTTCCAAACCATATTTGTTAATTGAAAACTTAGCTTCACTATTGTTATGCTGTCTACTCTAATTTCTTCGTTCAAATTCTGCGACTGTCATTTTCTTGAACAATGAAAATAAATTATGTCAACGTTTCTATAAGCATCGTCTGCTGAAAGGGATTATAACAAAACGTAAGCAAAATTGAAAGAAATAAAAAATACCTTTAACCGTGATTATTAAGTAATAAATATATAGAAAGTACCTTCTAATTTAGTCTGTTCTTTATAGCCTCTATACAATAAAAAATTATTTTGTATTGCAGATAAGTATTATACTACTAGGACTCTTTATAGTAAAAATTTTCAATCTTAAAAAAATTACTATATAGTATTGTTATTTTGATTTTATAATTCGTATAAATTAAAAATGGCTATCATGCCTTGAGCAGAAAAATTGGCAAAGATCTTATGCAAATATCCAAAATAGCAACACAAGCTTACCAATTACTCCAGAAATATAAATCGGCCGTTCTTGTTACACTTCCAAGTTGGATAAAACAAATATAAAGTATATATGTTTGGAATGAGGTGCAAAGTCTTTAAAATTATAATTGTGGTGAGCTAAAATAATTAACTTGTTAAATATTATTAAAAATGTGTATAGTTCATACCAAATATGTGTATTTATCAAATACTTTTTTAACTCTATTTAAAATGGTTTTGGTTATGACTCAGTAATGTACAAGTCTCGACCAATATATTCTAATATTTAAAAAGAAAAATATTGGGTTCTATGATGTTTACGATCGGAATGGACACTATTTCTCCTCAAATACTTTGCTTGAGAAAAGGTAAAATATTTGTTTGAAAGATTAAGGATTGTAACATTCTTCTAAACCAAGAGCAGTGTTTTTGAGAAATTAAAAGAGTGTGACCCACGTTTCTTGTTTTGTTTAAATTTATTCAATTATATTTACCAAACTATCATCTTGTGCTGTTATGATAAATCCTTTTATTATGTAAGCTTGTGTTTCAAAATATGAAAATATATTGTAAAGGGTATAGCACATGTTCCATTTATACAAAAAGTATTTGTTTAAAAAATTAATAATCGTAAGATTGTGTGTGTGTGTGTGTATATAAAATATCTAAACTAACCACATTTTCTGTTTCGGTTTTTTAATATACAAAATAATTTTTAGAAAAGAAACCAAACAAGCACTCTAGCGAAGAAAAAAATAATTTAAAGAGATGCTACAAAATAATTTTGTAGTATGAGATGAAAAATGATTTTTTAATCTTTAATAATAGTCGAGCGAATCCGGTCATAAATGGCTGGCTTTTTGAGCTTTGCAATAGAAGCTCTTCTAAATAAATTGCAAACAATTGCTCTGGTTTTGTCAAGTTCCTTCCATTCCTTTGTCTTGTCTCAGCTCTCACGCCTCTGTTATCAATTTGTTGAACTTCTCATTCATCAATCAATCCTCTCAATCTTCAATGGGTTCCACAAACAAAGAAGTTGTGAAAGAGCTTTTCCCATTTGTCAAAGTCTACAAAGATGGCTCGGTGGAGCGTCTCAACTCAGGCTCACCCTATGTGCCTTCATCACCTGGTCATCCAGATCCTGAAACCGGAGTTTTATCAAAAGACGTAATAATCTCCCAGAGCCCTGCCATCTCTGCTCGTCTATATCTTCCACGTATCACACAACCCCATCAAAAACTCCCCATCATTCTATTCTTCCATGGCGGCTTTTGTGTCGGATCTGCCTTTACGTTTCTGGAACACCGATACATCAGCAAGTTAGTCTCTCAAGCTCAAGTTATTGCAGTCTCTGTAGAATACAGGCTAACCCCTGAACACCTTCTTCCTGCAGCATATGAAGACTGCTGGGCTGTTCTTCAATGGGTTGCATCTCATAAAATTCAAGATGACTCTAGCAATAAAGAGCCGTGGTTATTAAACTATGGCGATTTTGACAGAGTCTATATCGGAGGTGACAGCGCAGGAGGCAATATAGCACACAATATAGCTATGCAAGCAGGTGAGGAGAGTTTGAATGGTGGTGTTAAGATTTTAGGAGCATATCTTGTACATCCTTACTTTTGGGGGTCAATTCCAATTGGATCAGAGCCAACAGAAAAGCGTGAGAAGAATTTACTACACTTAGCCTGGGAATTTCATTATCCATCAGCGCCCGGAGGTATTGATAATCCGATGGTAAATCCTGTCGGTCCAGGGAAGCCAAGTTTGGCTAAGCTTGGGTGTTCGAGGCTGCTGGTCTGTGTTGCTGAGAAGGATGAGCTCAGAGATAGAGGAATTTCGTATTTTGACGCTGTTAAGGAAAGTGGGTTTGGAGGAGAAGTGGAGTTGTTTGAAGTAAAGGGAGAGGCTCATGAATTTCATCTTTTTAATCCTGAAACTGAGAATGGAAAGAAGATGTTGAATTACTTGGCTTCATTTCTCAAGTAATTGGAATTCTGTTAGTTGTGCTTTTCTGAATTGATGCAAATTAATCTGCGTCTTCATCCGCAAATAAGGAGTGGTATGATATATATCAGAATTGAACATATGGTCCTTTCTTTTTTCTTTGCTTATGAGTGTCTGATTTAGTATTCCTTTATTATCCCACATATTATTATGGGATTGCCAAGTTTCAGTTGATATTAATTCTTTAAAATATGATGGCACGGCTAGCTTCTTTTTTCCTCCCTCAAGTAGAATCCGATGCCTGCTTGGAGTCCCAGTTTTGCGTAGCCACTGACTCGAAGAATTTGAATAAAAATGTGATGGGCTTGTACACTTTGTGATGTAGCTAGCTAGGCATGCTATGTTAAACCGTATCAGATTTCCCCTCTTCACGTGCCGGCTCCGGGGAGAATCCTAATGAATTATGTCAATATGTTGGATTTTTACATTTTATTGTGAAAAAATCCAATCTTCTGCAAGCAGAAATCTGATAAACAGTGGCACGCCAATTCTATTAGATTCCTCTTCTTCACTTGTCAGCTCTTGGGAGAGTATTGACCCCTTACAAGCATTTGATTAGCTAGTGATTGTTTCTTCTATTTCAAATCTGAATTTAACTAAAATCTAAATCTAATTGATACAATTGTTTTTTACCTTAAATATCAAAACATAGATATTAAGTTATTTATTTTTATAAAAATAAAAAATTTGAAACTGATATATTAACATATATGTCTCAAAAAATCTTATACTAATATATTATATTATTGACATGTATAAATATTAAATAATAAATTAAGAGTATTATTAATAAATAAAATATTTAATTTGTTCAGACATTTATTTATTTAAATTTAAGTTAAATTTTTTAATAATATTCATATATTTTTAATAAATATTTAGATATAAGATAAAAGACAAGCGGTTCTTATACATATGAATATTTATATTGAGACTTTAGTAAACAAACCCTTAATATACATGTTTTCTCCGCAAACATGGTCGAGTATATATTCTTCTACTAACTAACCAATCAATGATTTAAACAGCCATTTCTTTTAGCTCTGTCCTTGTATTTCCTGAAAATAATATATATTGTAGAGTTGATCTCGACGGGAAAAACAAATAACTGAACCACCTTCATATATCAGTTTTCACTCTGTTACGTGTATAAGGAACGAAGATTAATATTATGTCTAGGAAATCCATAGTTGTTTGTCATAAATGGCCATGATCATCCGAGCATTCTAGAACTGGTCTTGAACAAATGAAAATGATTTTTTAATCTTTACAGAAAATCAAATCAATCTGAAGGCCGTCAATGGCATTTGAGCTATAAATTGCAAATAATTGCTCTGCCCTTGTCAGATTCCATCTCACAAGCTCTGTTTCAGTTTGCAGCATTCATCCCTTTCAATTGATCTGCAATGGCTTCGACAACAAAAGAGCTTATCCCATTGATCTGAGTATGTAGACTCAGTAGAGAGTATTAGAGTCTCACCTTTTGTGCCTCCATCATTTGATCATCCAGATCCAACAACCGGTGTTTCATCCAAAGACATTGTCATCTCCCAAAACCCTGCCATGTCTGCTCACCTCTACCTTCCGGAACTCACCCAATCCCATAAAAAACTCTCCATCTTGGTCTTCTTCCATGGCGGTTGATTTTTCATGGGATCTGCCTTTTCGTTTTTCCACCACAGATGCCTAAGCATCCTAGTCTCTCAAGGACAAGTTGTTGTAGTCTCTTTAGAATATAGACTAGCCCCAGAACACCCTCTTCATGCAGCATATGAAGACTGTTGGGCTGCACTACAATGAGTCTCTTCCTATAAAATCGTAGATGACCATAACAGAGAGCCATGGTTATCAAACTACGGAGATTTCGACAGACCCTATATTGGTGGTGACAACTCTGGCGGCAATATAGTCCACTGTATAGCCATGCGAGCAGGTGAAGAAAGTGTAAGA
Source organism: Melia azedarach (assembly GCA_028052125.1). Lineage (NCBI taxonomy): Eukaryota > Viridiplantae > Streptophyta > Magnoliopsida > Sapindales > Meliaceae > Melia > Melia azedarach. Next base: position 2,742,029 of record CM051396.1, on the reverse strand, counting down.
ACAGAACACTTGAAATTATCAAGAATTAGACTCCAATGAACAAATTACAACATGTCATCATCTAGATTCTTGCTAATCCATAATCAACACAGTAAACAATAATCAAAGAAGTATTTAATCGAACAAGACAGAGGTAAATTACGTGGTTCGGCTTAAGCCTACATCCACGATCAAGAACAGCATTGGTTTTCTTTATTAACCAAGCAAATTAACAACCAGATAAAAAAAAAACCTCAAGTCTCCAAAATATACACTCAACTCCCTTTTCTTTTCCCTCCTCCCCCACCTTTGCCAAGAACTGATATCTTATACAAAGAACAGAAAGAATAAAAAAAGGAACCCAGAATTAGACTAACTAATTCTAGTATTTAACTAACAGGTATAGCTTGGTAACTTGAGTCAAGTTGGTTTCCAGCTCAGCTTCTCTTTAACTAACTGAACTTGATTTTTGAACCATCTCAACTACCAGAAAGTTTGATTGGTGGTGTCAAGATTTTTGGCGCATTTCTTATACAACCTTACTTTGGGGCTCAAATCCAACTGGATCAGAACCCAGCGATAATCGTGAAAAGAATTTTCTGCCTTTGGTTGGGGAATTTGTTTATCCATCGTCACCTGGAGGTATTGATAATGTTATGCTCAATCCTGGAGGTCCAGGGAAGCCAAGTTTGGCTAAGCTTGGGTGTTCAAGGCTGCAGGTTTGTGTAGCTGAGGAGGATGAACTGAGAGACAGAGGAATTTGGTATGTTAATGCTGTTAAGGAAAGTGGATTTGGAGGAGAAGTGGAGTTGTTCGAAGCTAAGGCAGAGCAACATGGATTTCATCTTTACAATCCTGAGAATGAGAATTCCAAGAACATGAGCAAATTTTTGGCTTCTTTTCTCAAGCAATTAAAAACTTCTATTTTTTTGAAGGTTGACCATGTTAAAATGAGTTGGGGTCCATGTCAATTGTTGGCAAGGTTTTCAAATGCTGGTAATTGTAGTATTTACACTGACAGTGCATTTCTTAATAAATATAATGCGTTCACAATCACATAATATTAATCACCTGTATATATTTTTTTTCATTCGGTGCGTGCTGACTAATGGAAGTAATACAATTTCCAGGAAATGAAAAATGATTTTTTAATGTTCACACATAATAAACAAATCTGCAGGTCATCAATAGCATTTGGACTTTACGATACAAGTTTTCGGAATTATAAATTGAAAATAATTGCGCTGCTCTTGTTAGGACGTTCCATCTCACCAACTCTGTTATCTCAGAGTGATCTCTTTTGTTATCAATCTGCAGCACTTCACATTCATCCCTCACGATCTTCAATGGCTTCCACAACAAAAGAAGTTGCCAAAGAGCTTCTCCCACTGATCAGAGTATACAAAGATGGCTCAGTAGAGCGTCTCTCAGGCTCGCCTTATGTGCCTCCGTCACCGGATGCAGATCCAACGACTGGCGTCTCATCCAAAGATATAATAATCTCCCAAAATCCCGCCATATCGGCTCGCCTGTACCTTCCAAAACTCACCCAATTCCATCGAAAACTCCCCATCTTGGTATTCTTCCATGGCGGTGGCTTTTGCATTGGATCCGCCTTTTCATTTTTGCAACACAGATACCTTAACATCTTAGTCTCTCAAGCTCAAGTAGTGGCAGTCTCTGTAGAATACAGGTTAGCACCAGAACACCCTCTTCCTGCAGCATATGAGGATTGCTGGGCAGCTCTTCAATGGGTCGCATCTAATAAAGATCCATGGTTATTAAATTATGGCGATTTTGATAGAGTCTATATCGGCGGTGACAGTGCAGGCGGCAATATAGTTCACAACATAGCCATGCAAGCAGGTGAACAGAGTTTGAGTAGTAGTGTTAAGATTTTAGGAGCACTTCTTGGTCATCCTTACTTTTGGGGATCAAATCCAATCGGATCAGAACCCAGAGATAATCACGAAAAGCATTTTCTATCTTTAGCTTGGGAATTTGTTCATCCATCAGCACCTGGAGGCATTGATAATTACATGGTCAATCCTGTTGGTATAGGCAAGCCGAGTTTGGCCAAGCTTGGCTGTTCAAAGCTTCTGGTTTGTGTTGCTGAGAAGGATGAACTCAGAGATAGAGGGATTTGGTATGTTAATGCTGTCAAGGAAAGTGGGTTTGAAGGACAAGTAGAGTTGTTTGAAGTAGAGGGAGAGGATCATGTTTTTTATCTCTTTAATCCCGAGTCTGAGAATGCTAAGAACATGGTCAAATGTTCGGCTTCTTTTCTCAAATAATTAAAATTCTGAATGTTTTGAAGCTTGACCATATTTATATGAGGGTTGGAGTCCATGCCAATTCTGTAGCTTGGTTCTCAAAACTTTTGAAATCGTAGTATTTGCAGTGACCAGTGCATGTCAGTTACTTCCCCTGCCGTGAGGGAAAATAATTTTTACTGTAATGTATTATCCGCCTAAATAATAACGTATGATAATTTTATTTTTATTTATTTTTTAAATACTAAGATTATATTATAGTAATTAGAATTTTACTGAAAATTTTCGTACACACACCCAGAACACATTTCAGTTATTTACACATAAATTGTGCCATTTTTATCTTTAAATTAGAGAAAGGCCCGCATAAAATAGGAGAGAGTCTTACACAAGATGGTGTGGATGATTCTTGACACTCAGTCAAGTGCTGAGTGGCTGTGAAAATTTTAGTAAACGAACATAAATGTAAAAGATCCTCTGCGATGAGGTTTTTCTAAATCAGACTAAACCATTTTTATTTTTCTAATTATGGTATTTACTTTCCTTTTAAGAAAATGGTTTGGCATAATTTCTAGAAGATCTACGGGTAAAGCCTAGGCTTGAACATAAAAGACGGGAACGGAGGGTGTCCCGAGAGTAGATATTATCTTGATTTTATTTGATTTTATTTTTTGAAGAAAAGATATCACTTCTGATTCAGTCTCAATAATGGAAATAGATCAACTAAACAAATAACAAGTTGCCAGGCTTTTTCATAATATTGATCGCTCTACTTCTTTGACTAGCGGGATAATATATTCAACTTTACGCGCCCTTCTCCCTCTCTGACCAACCGAATTTTCAAAAGGCATCGCTGATTTGACTATAAAAGTAAAGGTCAACCGAAATTACACATCAACCGCACTTCTTTATAGATTGCGCAATTATCAAGACGATATTGTTACATTTTCACAACTTTAATTTTCAGCTTCCGTTCCACAAATGATGGCCAAAGAAGTAGCATCAGAGCTACTACCATTTCTCCGAATCTACAACGATGGCTCGGCTGAGCGACTCAGCAACTCCCCGTTTGTGCCCTCATCGCCTGAAGATCCAGAAACTGGAGTCTCATCCAAAGATATTACCATTTCTGAAAATCCAAACATCTCAGCGAGAGTCTATCTTCCGAAACTCACCCAATCCTGCAGCCAAAAACTTCCCATCTTGTTCTATACACATGGTGGAGGCTTCTGCTTTGAATCTGCCTTCTCTTTAGTCGAAACAAAATTGATGAACGCCTTGGTTTCTGAAGCCAAAGTTGTTGCAATATCAATAGAGTACAGGCTAGCTCCTGAACATGCCCTCCCTATTGCTTACGAAGACTGCTGGGCTGCGCTTCAATGGGTTGCATCACACTCTAACGGTGATGGCGGCAATAAGGAGCCATGGTTAACAACTTATGGAGACTTTGATAGAGTTTTTATCGGTGGTGATAGTGCAGGAGCCAATATTGCACATCACACGGTCATGCGAGCCGGGAAAGAAAGTTTGCCTGGAGGCGTTAAAATTGTAGGAGCTTTTCTTACGCACCCATACTTTTGGGGTTCTAAGCCAATTGGGTCAGAGGTCATAGCAGGCGCGGAACGTGAGAAGCTTTTGCCTCAAAGTGTTTGGAAGTTTTTATGCCCATCTGTGCCCGGTGGTCCTGATAATCCGATGATAAATTTCGTTAGCCCGGAAGCTCCAAGCTTGGCTAAACTTGGGTGTTCTCGGTTGCTGGTGAGTGTTGCTGAATTGGATGTACTGAGGGATAGAGGTGTTCTGTACTATAATGCAGTGAAAGAAAGTGGGTGGAAAGGAGAAGTAGAACTGGTTGAAGTGGAAGGTGAGGATCATGCCTTCCATATCCTGAAATATGAGACTGAAAATGCCAAGAAAATGATCAAAGGCTTGGCTTCTTTTCTTCTCAAGTAGAATCATTGATCTCTCTTGGCTTTTGTAATTGCTTGAAATAATCTTGATACTGTGCGTTGTCACAAATTATATAAGTATATTAATAAAAACATATATCCTGTGTAATGAATGGATAAAATCCTCTTTCTTTGGTAAAATGTATTTGGTGAAGGATTTTGGAATATCGTTGTGGTCCTTGTGGAGGAGGAAGAAGATGGGAGAGTGGCGACGGAAGCTATTCCAAAAAGAATTAATTTTACTAATTAATTAATTTTAATACACTAACTTATTATGGTTAATTAGTAAAATTTTATCAAATGTAATCTCCATTTTTATTAATGTCACATGTCAATCTATCCTTAAAATTTCTTTAAAAGTACAGAATTAAAGAGTTCACGGGAGGATTCTAATCATATTTGAGATGTTTTAAATATTTTATTATTTAATCGGTCTATTATTTTTTATTTTCCAAGTTCCATTATAAGTTATAATATTATTTATGGTATCATATGTACTTTCATTTTGCTTTGGTTTTGAAAATAAAAATAAAAACAAAAACAAATTAATAATATTAATTTGGTGGCATTCTTTCACTTTTTTTTATTAATATTTAATACATAAAAACTTTCAGTCAAACAACAATTATAGCTTTAAAAATATATGACCTCAATTCTAAACATTTGTGTAGTAACTTACTTTATTGACCATCTTATATGTTTGCTTGTTATTAAAATTTTAGTCAATAAATTTTTTTATATAGATCACTAAATTAAAGATAATACCTTTATCTAACAAAAATTTATTGATCTAAATTTTAACAAAATATGAAAGTCGTCCGCCATCACTTCAAAATTTTGGGTTATCACATATAGCCTACGAAGTTATATACTGCACACTCTTGTTGTAGCATTTTAAATCCTGAATACAGGATAATTTAGCCCATGATTTTCTATGAGATTTTATCCCAATATTTATAATTGAATTTTTAATTATAATATATCAGTACTACTACGCTTAAATTGTTATTATTTTTTAGATGACATCGTATCCATTTATTATCTACTATTCAATGTCAAATCACTTACAGTAAAATAAATTAAGATAAATACTTGAATTGTCGACATTAGAAGAAAAAAAAATGTTGACTTATTCTTCCACTAGCATAGGATGCTTCTTCGTGCGTCTAACTCTGGGGACAGTTGGACGGCCTTGTACCCACTTGATCTCTGTGCTGTCTACTTAAGATCGGAATGACAAAAAGATTACTTTCAATTTTGTTTTATATATATATATATATATAATTTTGAAAATAAATATTTTAATTTTAAAAACAAGTTTCCTAAATATATAACACATGCATATTTTTATATATCAATTGTCTGTCGTTTTCTGAAATCGATAATAATTTACAAAATTCAATCAAGTGGACAGCGACTCTCGGCGAAGAGTAATAAAAGTTCCAGGAAAATTGATATACAGAAGCCAATCCGGTCATAAATGGCTGGCATTCGTTTTGAGAGAAGGGGACGCAAAAAGTTGTTGGGTAGGACCGTCTTAATACAATCATTTCATTAAATTATGATATATGTATTTAATTTATATCAATTTATCATAATCATTTTCCTGAATTATGAGCGCAGTGATATCACCTAAAACTTCATTCTCTATAACATTTTTTACTTAAATTGCAGCACACGATCGTTCCCTCTCAGTCTTCAAATGGCTTCAACAACCAAAGAAGTTGTGAAAGAGATTGCCCCACTGGTCCGAGTCTACAAAGATGGCTCAGTAGAGCGTCTTGACTTAGGTTCACACTATGTGCCTCCATCACCTGATCGCCCAGATTCAACCACTAGCGTTTCATCTAAAGACATAATCATCTCCAACAACCCTGACATATCTGCTCGCCTCTACCTCCCAAACCTCACTCAGCCCCATCAAAAACTCCCAATTTTGGTCTACTTTCATGGCGGTGCCTTTTGCATCGGATCCGCATTTTCATTTTTCGACCACAGATACCTCAACAACTTGGTCTCTCAAGCTCAAGTTGTTGCGGTTTCTGTGGAATACAGGCTAGCTCCAGAACACCCTCTTCCTGCAGCATATGAAGACTGCTGGGCTGCTCTTCAGTGGGTCGCGTCTCACTATGAAGGCGACTCGAATAATAAAGAGCCATGGTTATCAAACTACGGAGATTTCAACAGGTTGTACCTTGGTGGTGACAGCGCTGGCGGCAATATAGGCCACAATATAGCCATGCGAGCAGGTGAAGAGGGTTTGAGTTGGGGTGTTAAGATTTGCGGAGCAATTCTTGTACAACCTTACTTTTGGGGTTCAATTCCAATTGGATCAGAAAGCGGTGAAAAGAACTTTCAGTATTTGATCTGGGAATTTTCTTATCCGTCAGCACCTGGAGGTATTGACAATGTGTTGGTGAATCCTGTTGGTCCAGGGAAGCCGAGTTTGGCTAAGCTTGGGTGCTGTAGGCTGCTGGTTTGTGTTGCTGAGAAGGATAAGCTCAGAGATAGAGGAATTTGGTATATTAATGCTGTTAAGGAAAGTGGGTTTGTAGGAGAAGTAGAGCTGTTTGAAGTTGAGGGAGAGGATCATGCTTTCCACCTATTCTATCCTGAGAATGAGAATACGAAGAGTGTGATCAAATGCTTTGCTTCTTTTCTCAGTAAGTAATGATAAATTAAGATTTTCTATATTGAGATCAGTTTTTAAATGCTGGGACTGGGACACAAACATATTTTAAGATCTGCTTGTCGTCGTAATATGTATTTATTTACAATTTGAGAGCATATAATTAATTTCATGGTTCGAAAATCAGGAACTTACCTCTTTTCTTCTCTGTTTGAGGATATTGAGGGTTTGGTATGTTTTAAAATTCTTACTATTTTGACTTTTGTCGTTGTGCTTAATTTTCCAACCATTATAAGTTAACTCAGAGTACTCAGTCAAAGCATGATGTCGATCGGTTTCCCTTTTTTTTGCAATTCATCATTTTGTGGTTATTTTTTAGTCAAATTTGGACTACATTTTGATTAGTTATTAGTTTAGTGGTCAAAGATTAGCACATGTGTTCGTCTATCCGTTGCCAAGGATGGCAAGTTTCTTTCGTTGGGCCCGTGATTAGACATTTTATTAAGGATATGATCAGTATGAAATATTAACTCTCTCCACAGTCCACACCAAATCCTTACTTGTAGGGATAAATTTACATACTTAAGTGCTATGGTAACTTATAAGTACACCAATTAACTTTTCTTTGAAATTTAAATTTGAAATAATTAAAGCATTGAGAAATTGTTCTTTTCTAGGCGATACAAGATATATGAATTCAAATCCTACGCCTATTTTAAATTTATTATATGAGAACCGACAAAACTTATCCTAATTTCTCTTTATTTATCGAGGTAGACCTATAACTATAAGGTATAAAATATTGAAAACTTCGAAATATGAATGTTCATATTTGTTAAAATTTACAAATTAAATTTTTTATTTAGAGAATTGTTAAAAGATAAATATATATATATATTAATTTTAATGCATTTATTTTGTTGTTTTTCTTGTAAATATTAAACAAAATTTATAATTTTACGGGGAGAATTCTCAATTGTCCCTTGTTGTTTGCGTTAATTACCTCAAGACTCTCTTGTTATTTTTGTAATATCCCAATACCTCCACGACGTTATCTCCGTTCAAAAAAGTTAAACTTTTTTAGGATAATATAATATTTTAACTTTGATTTCATGTCAAAGTTATAATCAACTGACATATGATAGTGTTCTTGCTTTGATTAAAATAAAATCTTGGACTTTTTATTTGAATAAGGGCCCGCATTATTAAATAAAATTAATAAAGTAATTATTGTTAATTAATTAAATTTCTCTTAAAATAATAAATTAAAAGTGTAATATGTGATAATTAAGTAAATTGTCTCTCATTATAATAACTTAAGATAAATTAACAAAATGATATATTTTTCAAATAAAAAATGTATTTGATAATTAATTAAATTCTCTAAAGATAAATAACTTAATATAAATAAGAAAGTAGTAATTAAAACTAAATTAAATTTCTCCTTAAAACTAAAAAAAAGGGGGAATTAATCGAAAACGACCACATTTTCTTCTTCAAAATAAAAAACAACCACCATAATAAATTGTAATAAAATATAACCACAATTATAATTGTTGGACCAAATTACCCTTCAATTATAAAACCATTTGTCATCTCCTCATTTTTATTAATATTCTCACGGTCTTCGTTTTTTCTTCCAGCAATATTCCCAGGTTATTTGTTTTCCGATCATTATCGATTATTGTCATAAAAAAGTAAGTTTAGGAAAGATTTAAATTACATGTAACGGTAGATAGAATGAAGTCGAAAAAAGATCGAGATTTACGTGTGAGTACGGAAAATTTGTAGTGTTTGGGTTATTGGGGCGGGGGGAGTGCATTCATGAGCTGGGGGAACTGGGGGAGAATTTCCCCCAGCTCGTGAGTGAATATTCCCACCTCCCCAGCTCGTGAGTCAACTTTCAGCGTATTCACGAGTAGAGAGTCCTCGTGACTGTACTCACGAGCGAGGCAGTAGTCTGAAAGAAAATCGATTTTTTCATTTGAAAACATTTAGTATTTATTTTATTTTTTATTGACAACTAATGCTATTTTTTTTGTTTTCATACAGAATAATATGAATACAAACGTAATAATTACCATACTGGCTCATTACATTATCTATCAATTAAAAAAAAACTTCTATCTATCCCATCCAATTACCAAGCATACAAATTAAGAAGATTGCCAATAACTTTTTTTTTTCTCTTTCTTCTTTTGACAATAAGAAGATTTCATATGCGATGAGTGTTTTCAAAATCCCAAAGGGCTTGTGTGAGGATATGCAAAAACAATTAACTGCATTTTGGTGGGGCACCTCAAACCAAGGAAAAAAGATTCACTGGCTCAATTGGAGTAGATTATGCTTGCCTAAGAAAAGAGGAGGACTTGGTTTTAGAGATTTTAGCTGCTTTAATCAAGCTTTATTAGCCAAACAAGGGTGGAGAATTATCCAAAATCCCCACTCTCTCATGGCTAGAGTTCTTAAAGCGAAGTACTTTCAACATGGTGATTTTCTTACGGCAAAGCTTGGCAACAATCCTTCTTTTATATGGAGGAGCTTTCTCTGGGGGAGGAAAATACTCCAAGCTGGCATAAGATGGAGAGTAGGCACCAGAAAAAAAGTGCAAATTTACAAGTCTAATTGGATTCCCAGGCCAACTACTTTCAAGCCAATTTTCTATCCAACCCTTTATTCCGATTCTTGTGTAGAGATGTTGATAGATGGAGAGCACAAGTGGAACAATCAACTTATCAGCGAGCACTTCTGTAGGGAGGACGTTAAAGCCATCCTTAGTATACCCCTCCTATCCAGACCTAGAGAAGATCAAATCATGTGGCACTATGACAGGAAAGGCAACTATTTAGTGAAGAGTGGTTACCAAGTAGCTCTGGGTCTTAACTTTCCAGATTTTCCATCATGCTCCTCTGATAATTCAAGCTGGTGGAAGTTAGTTTCGTCACTTACAGTCCCTACAAAAGTTAAAGTGTTTCTATGGAGAGCAATTTTAGATATTCTGCCTACTAATTACAACTTATTTAAGAGGAAAGTTCTCGGCTCACCTGAATGTCAAAGATGCCATGCCTTTTTTGAAGATGTTTGGCATGCAATTTTAGGATGCAAACATGCCAAGATGGTATGGAAAAAATTAGCAATAGCACAGAAAATCAATGGATTACTCCCTATGGAGTTCTCATGCTTAGCAAAACATTTTGCACAGGTTCTTTCTAAGCCAGATCTCGAACTGTTTGCTATTACTGCTTAGTTAATTTGGTTTGCCAGAAACACATGTGTAAAAGGGAGCAATGTTACTGATGAATCAAATCGTACTTTGGCAAGAACTGAGATAATACTGGAAAATTTCAGAGCGGCTCAAGCTAATTCTTCAACTGTGTCCAAGTCAGGAAATGAAGTAGAAACGTATTCTTGGACCCCTCATCCTTTCTCTTGGTATAAGCTTAATGCAAATGCAGCAACAAATTCATTCTCAGGAAAGGCTGGGTTAGGAATCATTATCAGGGATGCAAATGGGGACATTATGGCAGCAGCGGTTAAAACTACACTGTTCCATGGGAATGTTGAAATAGCAGAAGCGGAGGCCATCCTCTTTGGTATCCAAGTGGCCATGCACTCAGGCCTCTTCCCCATAATAATAGAATCGGATTCAGCCAATGTAGTAGATTTGGTCAACAGGAAAGCTTACACTAGGTCGGACATCTATTTGGTGATATCAGATGTTCAAGAACTTATTGAAGCTTCAGGGGCTATTGTAGTCAGACATGTATATAGAAATTGTAATACTGCTGCTCATAATATAGCAAAGGCAGCTTTCTTTTGTCAAAGTCCTGCAATCTGGATGGAAGATATCCCATCCAACATCATGTGTTCACTGTAATTCTTCTTTGTTTAAATGAAACCTTGACTTTCAAAAAAAGAAAAAGAAAATTAGTATAGTAAAACAAATCTTCATTTCACTTCTCCTCACCACCATGATTAGACACATATAGGGCATGAAATCTTTCTAGAATCCAAACAGTTCAATGCATGATATCATTATGACATTAAAAGATGGCGGCAAATAGTCCACAATTGAGCAAAACCAAATATGCAGAAATCAATCACAGACTGTACTAACCCAACATTAGATTCATTAGTATCCAAATCCAGAACAGATTCACTGCACCCACGAGTGGCCCCCCTCTTTTTTTTTTGGTTACAAATGCTGGCTGGCTCCTTCCAGCGTAAAAAAGAGGGCGGTTGCTGCCCCCCTCGTAAACGCAGCAGCCCCCCTCTTTTTTGCGCTGGCTGAGGCGGCCGCCGACCCCCCATTCTAATTGGACGAAGGGGCGGAATTCGGCCCTGTCGTCCGTCTACGGGAGGGATTCCGGCCCCTTTGTCGATCCACAGTTTCCACCTCAATGCTGTTATTGATTCATGAATTCAATACAAAATTAGAAACATACCTGTAGACCGTCAATTGGAGGAAGAATTGGAAGAGCTCACGAGTGAATTGGAACTTATGAAGTGAATTGAAATTGGAATTGTGCTCGTGAAATTTTATTTTAAATAGTGTAGGGTAATTTGGTCTAATAATTATAATTGTGGTTATATTTGATTACATTTTATGATAATAGTTGTTTTTTACTTTGAAGAAAAAAATGTGGTCGTTTTCGTTTAATTTCCCAAAAAAAAAAGGGGAGAGAAAACCCCTAATTTCTCATCGCTTTGCGCCTCCCCCTCTCGCTACCTTCTCTTCTCGTGGCCTCTGCATCTCTTCTCATTGCACGACATTTGCACAACTTCACACAGATCGGCGCATGACATCTCTTCATTTTTTAATCTCATCGCATAGCTTGACAAGGGCCATGGTAGCTCATCGCACCACCGTTGATGGCTAGCCGCACAACCCTCTAGAGTTTTAAGAAAGGATGTATTAGTAAATAACACTTTTCTAGATTTTCTCCTTATCTTCTTACTGCTCGACTACACAAATTTGAGAAGCTTATGATTTGGAATTGAAGGATTTGTAAATATTTGGGATTGCGATTAGGATCTATCTAAATTTTTTAGTGTTTTATAATTTTGATTTGGGTTTGCTGATTTTTAATTTGTTTTTGGAATTGCAATTTAAGTTAATTTTTGGGAATTTTGCTTAATTAGGATTTTGGTCTTTGATTTAGTATCCGAACAAGTGAGTAATTGGATTAGGTTGATTAGTAAGTAAAAATTAGGTTATTATTAATAGTTCGAATTGATTCTTTTTAGTTGAATAGATTTCATTGATGGAATTTTGAAATGACTAATTTTACTTGATTGAGTTTGAAATACTAGGAATGAGGCTTTAAAAAAAGAAATAAATAAAAGAAATCAAATAAATAAATAAATTTTCGTAGTAGCAGTTGTTTTCCTTTTATTTTTTCTTTTTAGCTGGTTCCATTTTTCTACCCAAAATAATACTAAATAAACACATATTAAAATAATACAAATTATTGTTTTGTATTTTAATATCTGATAAATACATAAACTAAAATTAATTAAAATTTTTTGTCTTTTAATAAGGGCATTTATGTATATTTTTCCTAATTTTAGATCATAATAAATTAACCAAATCTTAAAAAATTAATATTTTTTTTAATAAAGATAATATGAAAGGGGTATCGAAATACTATCAAAATAACAAAAAATGATGAGATATTAAAAAAAATAATAAAAAAATAAAAAATTCTCCGTGATTATTGATCCAAACTTTAAAAAATATGAACATCTTAAAAGTATAAAAACATAATTATATTTACAATGAACTAACTCAACTAATTTCTTACTTTTTCACATGAAAAAAGAAGATTAAATGAATCCACTACCTGTTGTGTAAATTTTGAATAACTTCTAAAATGAAATATAAAACATAAATTTTATTCACATATCATATTAATTAGCTAATCCGATATTTATTATTAAAATAAAAACGTCTATTTGGTATTCATTTTTATATTTTTCAATAATCGTATTAGACTATAAGTTGATCTATTATTTCTTATGGCTTGTATGTTTGTCTAAAAAATGAAAAATTACTTTTAAACAATGCCATTTAACCATTGGTTATAGGGTAATTACAAATTTGGGTTCTAGAGCTACTTGTTATTTGGGTAAATTTTAACATTTCTATGGGTCGAAATTTAAAACGCAATGTTACTATTACGATATAATGTAATATTAGAAAAAAAAGAAACGATAACATTATTTATATATGTTATTACCGTGACGTGATAATATAAATTTAGGTTGTATCGAAATAAAAATTTATGAACGTGGAAAAAAATCCAAACATATTATATATGAAAATTTGCATTTAGGGGAAAAAGGAAAACAAATTCAGTCACACGTGTCATGGGCGGAATATAAGTGGACGCTGAATACATCCACGTCCTAATAAGAATAGAAGCCCTCAGAAAAGCAATCACAGCCGTCGATCAAAAAAACCCTAATATCACTTCACCTCCTCATATATCTTTCCTCGTTTCAGAATTTTTCTAGGGTTTCAAGGCAGCAAGCGCGCACACCGCACAACAACACAATACAACACATTGAGCTCAATATGGCTGCTCCTTCTCCTGCTCCTGCTACTGCCGAGTCCGTACAATGTTTCGGCCGCAAGAAGACGGCGGTGGCGGTGACATACTGCAAGCGCGGCCGTGGCTTGATCAAGATTAACGGCTGCCCCATCGAGCTAGTGGAGCCAGAGATCCTGCGTTTCAAGGCTTACGAGCCGATACTTTTGCTTGGACGACACCGTTTTGCCGGAGTGGACATGAGGATCCGCGTGAAGGGCGGAGGAAACACATCTCAGATCTATGCTATCCGTCAGAGCATTGCCAAGGCCCTGGTAGCGTTTTACCAGAAGTATGTTGACGAGCAGAGCAAGAAGGAGATTAAGGACATTTTGGTTAGGTACGATAGGACTTTGCTGGTGGCTGATCCTAGACGCTGCGAGCCCAAGAAGTTCGGTGGTCGTGGTGCCAGGGCTAGGTTCCAGAAGTCTTACCGTTGAAGAAACAGAGAGTCAAGAGGTTTTTGTTGTTTTTTTCTATTTGGTTTTGTTAAAGGATTAATATGTTGCAGGCAATTTAGATTTTGATTGCTCGTCCTTACTGTTAAGGATATGAATGTTTTGAGATTTTCTTATGGATTTTATATTTGGTTTCGAATTAAGCAGTAACTTCTGTTTACAGCGTTTTTAGCGATTATGACTTCATATTTATGTTATTTATGTTATTGGTGATGAATGCCGGTATGCTTTGTTTAAGTGTTTGTGGATCGTGTGTATTCTGATCATGATGGATCGGGTTTTGGGCATTCAGCAAATGGGCTGCCTGCATTTTTTTTTAGTTGGGATGGATTTGGTCCTTGTTGCTCTTATGGGGTTTGAATTGCTCTTCTATGTGATTTATGAAGTTAACAAGCATCAAAATTGGCTTAATTATGTAGTATCTTTTGTTCCTGAAGCATCTTTATGTTTGATGTGGAAAGCTCGTTAAGGTATGGGCAGTTAGCTCATTTGATTTGGGAATTCTTGACATTAGATGACAGTACAAGAACTTTTTAAATGTTATTATGCTATTACTTTTGATGATTGTTGAAGCCAGATTTTGAATAGAATTTCAGTTTAAAATGCTTGTTTCAGAAAAACTAACCTGACTGTAACCAAGTCCAGGTAGAAGGTGGTTTGTTACTTGTCATAGTCTCTCTTGTGTTAGTGTTTAGAATAGAATTTCAGTTTAAAATGCTTGTTTCAGAAAAACTAACGTGACTGTAACCGAGTCTAGGTCATAGTCTCTCTTTTGTTAGTGTTTAAGCGTAATTTAAGTAGAAGATGATTTGTTGCTTGTCATATTCTCTTTTGTGTTAGTGTTCAAGCGTAATTTAAGTAGACGGTGGTTTGTTACTTGTCATAGTCTCTCTTGTGTTAGTGTTCAAGCTTAATTTAAAGTAGTGGTGCATGTTTATAATGTATAACAGACGACATGACCTTGCGCATCCTGAATGGTGGTAATGGAATTTGAACTCTAGTTAACCTAAGGTTTGCTTGGAATAACGTTTCCTTGTAGCCCGTTTGATTTGGGTACACAAATGTTAAATGGATATTTCTGGGGGTTTGCTGGTAGAGAGCGTAAATGTGTTTATAGTTAGGTTCTGCATTTCTGATTGTATATAACTGAAGGTTTCGGTACAATTTGTTGATTAAATTTTCTTATAGTTGTGATCATAAATTTATCATTGTAGTCTGTAAGTTGCTTTGATGTGCTTTTTTGCTTTGGTGTGAATAGTTTATGTTGGTTTGGTGCTTTTCCAAAATATATGTCCATCTCTTGTCGACATGCCAAACAGGAACTGGTTTGTGGTAGTATTTGCAATTAGCCTAAAATATTGTATTCAGTTCTTCCCAATTGAGCGAAGGTGTTGTTTTATTTATTTATTTTTTGTGATTGTATAGATTATTTGACATCCCGAGCAGTTATGAAGCTATTTTGGCATTAAGCCAATTTTCTTTTGAATTGGCCTTCTATACCTTAGATGTGGCAGTGGTTTATTTATGGTTCCATTTCTTCTGGGCAGTTGGTTAGATCAGGAACTGAAGCCCCCACCATAAGCTTAATTGCTGGGGTGGGTTTGGGTTTGTGGTTCCTCTGAACTTCAGCCCTTTATGATGATATATGTATGTGCAGGGTGCAGATTGTTTAACTTAAAAAATTACTTGATTTTGAGGACATGCAATCAATCAATGGTTAACTAAATAGAAGAATAGCATTTAATTTTGTGAATATATTGCAATTTGCCGAATCACTTTTTAAAGAGCGCCATTTGAACGAGTCTATGGACTCTCAACTTATAGGACCAAATCAGCTCTATGTTTTGGTTGGGGCAGAAAAGGGTATATATATAACGAAGTAGGGGGGGAAGTCATCAGAAATGGTTTCCCTGAAGCTCTGTACAGCATGTGTTTTTTCTTTCTACAGAACAAGAACCCCACCTTGCCCCTCTTCTATCGACAGTTCCCCGTTTCTAATTTTGTTCTTTTAGTTGAACTGCTTCACATGACGGTTTGAGGAAAATCTGCATCTAATTGTACATTAATGAAAACGAATCCCACCAATTAGAAACTTTTGTCTGCTGATTCCCTGGTAGATTTTACAACAAAATAACCGTAACATTTGAGTTGTGAAGGGAGGACCCTCTTGGGCTGTCATTATGAAACCCAAGGCCTCAATTATGGGCCTGGCTCTGGCCTCAATTTTCTCAATTTTCGCTTTCCTTTATTTTTCATTTTTCCCCATCACATAGACAGTTCTGCGCAGACGATATCTGGAATTTAGCGAGACATAGTGGGTGGTGGTCCCATGTATAGCAAAAGCTACCAAACCTCTGCGCATAATCACCAAATTTTGGCGGTCCACATTCATTGAATGATTGTGATTTTCATTTGCACTGAATGGTATTCGCCAATTCTGGTGACGTTATTTATACTGCAGTTTCATTCTATTGTCGCGTAAATCACTTGAACTAGTTTAAGTAGTCAAAAGTAAAAGATTATGGAGACTTGATTTCGATCCTTATTATTAATAAGGGTTATCTTTTAAGTTATTGTAGGTCAATTCATCTAATAGTGAAACTAATTAAAAATATAAAAAAAAAAATTATTGTCACCTTGAGGTCCTATTTTAGATTTTGCTATAAGCTATTTATAAACATGTGTGATTTAGTACTAGATTTCTTCAATTTCGATTAACGTTTATAGATTATAATGATGGCAATTTTTTGCTTAAAATTATTTGCCTATTTGGTTAATCAAATGATTACAAATATGCTTAATGCCGTAAGCCTCCTCCTTTTACTATAATGATTTGGTGATCAATTTGGAAGAGTCATCAATATAACTTTATGGATCTCTTAATAGTTTTCTTTTACTTAGTTGAGAAAGTATATTTGTGCTTAGTACCGATATTGATTGACACATGATGACTTTATTCTAATTTTGGATTAATTATACTAGATTAATTGCATTGAGTTTCACGACTAATTATTTAATGTTTGAAAGAATGTTCATTACTTAAATTTACGAATAAATAGTAAAATACTCAGGTCCCTGAGTTCTTATAATTTTTCAAATAAAAATGTAAGTTTTATATTTGTATCAAATAGATTCCTAATCTAAATCTCCTCAAAATTACGGAAATACTCTTTAGGGTTAAGTTATGTACTCTTACTTATGATGCCAAAGTTTAATATTAGGAGAATTATTTAGTCATCTCAATGAGGGTAATTAGGAGATTTGCTTGATATAAAATGGAAAAACTATATTCTTAATTATTCGATACAGTGTAAAAATATAGGGACTCGGATATAATTAGCCCCACTCGATAGTACCAATTACAGGCCTCCACCAAGCGGTATAAACGCCAAAGGGGGTTCTGTTCTATTTGATCATATCGATTTATCCAAAGCTGGAACACTATTACATTCTTTTCCAAACAGGGTCACTTATTTGTGATCCCAAATCAGTAAATTCGAAAACCTAACCTTTCGCTCTCATCACCTTCAGTTCACTTCCTTTTTCCCTCCACTCGCTCTCTCTCTATACATCTCTGTGTATTCTTTGAACTATTTTGGTTTCAGCTAACCTTAACCGGGAGATTCAGATTTAGAGAGAGTAAGTAAGTTTTGTTTTCATTTCGTCATTTCTAGGATTTAAACTTGTGAAGAACTCATAATCTTTGTAACTGAATCTGTTGTGTTTAACACTTGTTAAATGCTTAATTTTACTTCAGATCTGTAAATTTTTGTGGGGAAGTTTGATTCTTTGTGGTGATTCTTGTTGTTTTGTTGAACGTACAATGTCTTTTGCAATGTACTGTACTTGTATATCCATTGCTGGTGCATATCTCGTATTTTTTATGTCAGAAAATGTTTATTTCTTTGTTACGTAATCAAAATGTTTTTATGTTTCTGTCAAAATATTGATTATTTTGTTTTTATGTTGAAATGAGACGTCTTGAATGAACATGTTTATTTCGTTATTGAGTAATAGAAACGAAAATAGACTGAAGATGTGTAAAGTCAGAAATGTTTTTCTTTTGTTCTCCAAACCCTTGGGTTTTGTAGTTTAAACTACAGTTTCTTATGTACTGGTATTGTTATCTTTGTTTGGGTACATGTATTCCCTAAGAAACTATGAATAATGAATATTTTTCAAGTTTGTTGATAGGTTTCTGAACCATAGTATTGGCTTTTGAGTTAATCTACTTTTTAATATACAAGTTGGGAATTATTACCACTCCTGTTGTTGGTAGTTTAGTAGTTTTACTAAGTATTTCTTATATCACTATTTTAGCATTGATGTGTTGAAGTTGTCAGCATATTTGTGGCACTTTTTTGCAGGTTCAATTGCAATGGATGCTGTATCACTGGAAACACAACGACGACCATTTTCAATTAAACTGTGGCCTCCAAGCCAAAACACTAGACAGATGCTTGTTGAGCGTATGAATAAAAATCTCACGACTAAGTCCATTTTCACCCAGAGGTATGGTGTTCTGACCCCAGAGGAGGCCGAAGAAAATGCAAAAAAAATTGAGAATGCGGCGTTCTCCACTGCAAATCAGCACTATGAAAAGGAGCCTGATGGTGATGGGAGTTCTGCAGTGCAGCTTTATGCTAGAGAATGCAGTAAGCTTTTGCTGGAAGTTCTTAAGAGAGGCCCTAGAACAAAGGAAGATGCGGAGGTTCTGTCATCTGAGAAAACTAATGGTGACAGGGAGGAGCCGCCATCGGAGAAGGTCACTGCCGAGCATGAAACGTTTTTTGATATATCTAAAGGACAGCGTGCATTTATTGAGGCAGAAGAGGCTGAGGAGATACTAAGGCCATTAAAGGAGCCTGGAAACTCTTACACAAAGATATGCTTTAGCAATAGAAGCTTTGGTTTAGGAGCGGCTCGAGTTGCTGAGCCCATTTTGGTTTCCCTCAAGAGTCAGCTGAAGGAAGTTGACCTGTCAGATATTGTTCCAGGAAGACCTGAGTCAGAAGCTCTTGAAGTTATGAATATATTCTCAGCGGCTCTGGAAGGTAGCATTTTAAAATCTCTAAACCTATCAGACAATGCATTGGGTGAGAAAGGTGTTAAGGCTTTTGGAGCACTCTTGAAATCTCAGAGTTGCCTGGAGGAGCTATATTTAATGAATGATGGCATCTCAGAGGAAGCTGCACGTGCAGTTTGTGAGTTGATTCCCTCCACAGAGAAGCTTAGGGTTCTTCAGTTTCATAATAACATGACTGGAGATGAGGGGGCACTTGCTATCTCTGAGGTTGTGAAGCATTCTCCATTGTTAGAGGATTTTCGGTGCTCATCTACTAGGATAGGCTCAGAAGGAGGAACTGCATTATCAGAAGCACTTGAGACTTGTACTCGTTTGAAAAAGCTTGACTTGCGGGACAACATGTTTGGTGTAGAAGCCGGAGTTGCTCTGAGTAAAGCTCTTTCTAAACATGCTGATCTCAATGAGATTTACCTCAGCTATCTCAACTTGGAAGATGAGGGTGCCATTGCTATAGCTAATGCTCTCAAGGTATCTGCTCCATTACTTGGAGTTCTGGAGCTGGCCGGCAATGACATTACTGCTGAAGCTGCTCCCATTCTATCTGCTTGTATAGCTGCAAAGCAGCATCTTACCAAGTTGAATTTAGCTGAGAATGAACTTAAGGATGAAGGTGCTATCCAGATCAGTAAGGCCTTGGAACAAGGCCATGACCAGCTGAAGGAAGTTGATCTGAGCACCAACCATATACGAAGGGCTGGGGCTCGGCACCTGGCTCAGGTTGTTATTCAAAAACCTGGGTTTAAGCTGCTGAATATTAATTCAAATATCATCTCTGATGAAGGCATTGATGAGTTGAAAGAAATATTTAAGAAATCTGCCGACTTGCTTGGATCCTTGGAGGAGAATGATCCTGAGGGAGGAGATGATGACGAAGAATCTGGGGAGGACAAAGGTGACGAGGATGGGTTGGAATCGAAGCTTAAGAATCTTGAAGTTAAACAAGATGATTAAAGGTTCTCTTATGTCAGGTTCCTTTGTATGGAATCTGCTGTGGCAATGACATCTGTAGCCTAAATAATTGTAAGACATTCACAGCTTTTTGGGTTAACTGTTCTGTTAATTCTTACGATGCATGAGCAGGG
This sequence comes from Melia azedarach, assembly GCA_028052125.1. NCBI lineage: Eukaryota > Viridiplantae > Streptophyta > Magnoliopsida > Sapindales > Meliaceae > Melia > Melia azedarach. Next base: position 2,721,983 of record CM051396.1, on the reverse strand, counting down.
CAGTAGCTGTTAGTCTAGTGAAGGCTTAAACTATATTTTATTTGTAGGATAGATTTAGGGGAATTTTTCGCATCCTTTTGTTGTGGACCTCTAAATCTCGAGTCATTCAATGTGGCTGCAGATCTTGTAATATTTTTATTTTAATATTGCCGGTGATGCTAGCTAATTTTTATGTGGTTGAGGTGCGGATATCTTACTTCAATATGTACCTTGCTGGATGTCTTGATCAAGATTGAGAATTAATGAAGATAAATTTTAGAAATTTTACTGTGGAAATGCCCCACTAAGTGGAAATTAGAAAACTTAATTGCATGTCGGATCCCCATGAGAGGGGGAAGCGTATACAGATCAAATGAATTATTTTGCTTTACAAATATTTGCAAGAGGGGGAAGCGCCACGCTGCCAGCATAGACCATTTTCAGGATCGAGGTGAACGTTTTCCAGTTGATTTCTTGAACATTCTTTATGAAAAACTCGGAAAGAGCATTTGCTACAATCCAGTCAACCCATTGATCTAATTAATTTTGGAAAAAAATTGTAAAGCTGTATGAACGACGTTTGAGGTATTGTTATGCAATTGGGAATATAATGCCTAAAATCAGTATTCATAATTAAACAAAAGGTGAATTTCATAAATTGGGATAGTTTTACATACAGCTTTTGTGGGGAAAAACACAGTGCTGGAATGAATAGAACTGGTGGACTCAAAATAAGACATGATCACACCAGTTGAACCAAAAAAGAAAAGCAAACACCTAACTTTGCAACTTGAGATGCCCAGCTGTTGGGACAATACCACTGATAATCTCCAAACCTTGTATGAAATTCCAGCAACTTGAGGCAAATTTGGAATGCGCAGGCACCTTTCAGCTCATCCCATCATTCTTTTTTCAAAGTCATTTATATCAAGTCCATCTATTTCCTCGTCCATTTGAGTTCTGCCCTCTAGAATCAGATGAAGAAGTCTGAACAACATAACTTGATCTTTTCTTCCGGTGGGTATTCCATGTAAATATATGCCCATTCAAGCCACTTCCTTGAACACCCGTATGTTCTGGCTTATCAGCACTCTGAATGTCAGAATCTTCTGGATTTCTCCTTTCAAATTTCAGTCTTTTTGGGGCTGAGCCAAAAGTATCCTCACTTGTTCCCTCACTCACCATAGGTGGATTTTCATTCTTCCCGTCTAAAACCTTTCTCTCTGCTCCTGTACCATTACTAGCTGATTCGTTGCCCTCTGATGGAAGATGGTCCCTTCTCTTTCCTCTACTTGAACTTGAAAGCTTTGATATGTCTTGACCATTTTCCACAGCTTTCATCCATTGTAAATCGCTTAATGTATCGGCATAAACCACCTCCTTTCTTTTCCGCTTTCCAGTAATGCTACTGCTATCATGTTCAAAACCTTTATTCTGATCTTCTTTATTATCAGGTGCAGAATATGCCCACTCAGGAACCTCATGATCTTCCATGAGACGAGATCGATAATTCTCTTTTTGCCTTCTCTCCTCATCCATCTTCTCAAACATCCAGAATTCTTCATCTGAGCGAGCAGCAAGGCGGTTAATTTCTCTCTCACTCGGCACATCTGTTCCAAGAGAGCTTGTACCTCTCCGCATTATCTCCTTCAACATTTCCCTTCTGTCCTGAGCTGCAGAAACAAAGAAATTTACTGTGTTCAATCAATCCAAAGAGAAGGCTGCATGGTGAGGTTAGCAAGAAAAGACCCTCATTTCAGAAAATTATGTCAGCATGCATAAATGAAATTAGCAGGTCAGGGATGGAAGTTGGAAAAGTCATTAATTTGTCTTGGTGTCCAATTTATCCAAACAATGAGAGCCTCATAAGGAAATGAGCACAAACAGGTCACTTTAGAACAGTTTTATCAGCATGCAATAGATAGATATAGCTGCATGGGGATGGAAAGTAGCCTGGCCACTGGCCACAGATCCCTCTGGCTGAAAATTTACAAAAATTTAGCTCCTATTGTATTCAGTATTTGGGGATGTGTTACAATTGATGCCTGATATCAACTTCACCTTGCTTTTATTATTTTTAGTAGTTGAAAAAATCATATGCATTTACCCGAAACAGCACAAGTTTATTGATGGGATGAAAATATAGTGTATCAATGGAAAGTGACCTTCAAATTACTAAGACCATAGAAATTCAACTACAATTTAGGGACAAGATATGTGAAGGTACCCACATTCTTAGCGGCAGCAGAAGACCCATTTTCTTATAAAACATTAAAGAAATGAACCCACTACCTTGGAAGCAAGGCTAAACAAACAAACAAACCTACCATTTCCTACTTATTATTTTAAGAACGTATGCTATATCTAAGTTACTGCATGAAGTTGAAGTATAACATACCAGTGGAAGTTGTATTGAAAAGTCCTGCCTGGATGACCTTGGCATCAATGCCCATCTTCTGCTTAGCACGTTCCAAGATCACCTCTTCAATTGAACCAACACTGACCAACACAAAAACCCTGACTTCTTTCTTTTGACCAATTCGATGGGCTCGATCCTCTGCCTGTTGGTCCATCTGTGGATTCCAATCACTATCGAAGATTATGACAGTATCTGCTGTTTGTAAGTTAAGACCAAGTCCTCCAGCTCGAGTGCTCAAGAGAAACATGAAGTAAGGAGAGTCTGGAGCATTAAATTGCTTCAGTAACACTCCTCTTTCCTCAGTTTTTGTTGAGCCATCAAGTCTAAGATACTTAAAATCGTTAAGCTTCAAATATATTTCAAGAATGTCCATGAGACGAGTCATCTGTGAGAAGAGCAGGACTCTATGCCCAGACCTACGAAGTTTTGGTAGCAAACGATCAAGTAGCTCAAATTTCCCAGATGCTCTGATGATCTCCTCCTTGCGCCACATGTTATATTCTCCCACAAAAAGGTACGGGTGGTTACAACACTTTCTCAGCTGCATTGACAAGTTCTGTAGAGACTTTGATTTCCCCGAACCTGCATGTTTTTGTCCTCTTAGTAAATATAGAGCAACCTTTATTCCAGCAAATAGATAAGCATATACAGGCAAACAGACATTATGGAAGATGACTGCAATTACCAAATAATTAAACCAAAAAAGGATGCAAGACACACATTGACTTTAAAATTAAATGTAGCTATTGTTTGGCTGTCCTTGATAAAAAAATTGTGGAAGACGAGAAATACTAACATTTGAACTGAAAAAAATTAGTCGGCATATTGGGGTCATTGTTTGGTTGGAATTTTCAAAGTTGTATCTGCTACAATTGAAAGTAGATTTATTTAGTTTCACCAAGTTTAGTATATTTCTACGTTAAACATTATTATCTTTTCCTAATTTGTTTAAGATTCCTAATTTATGTAGCTTTATTATTCTAGGTTACATCAAGACACTTCTATATACCTAGTTTAAAATTCAAAAGAGATTCAATATAATTTTATTTTTTTTAATACAGTATTAGAGCGGGTTCGATCTTAAGTTTGAGAGTTCGTATTAGAAAAGTTTTTATAGTAAGATCATGATTTAATTTTCTAAAAGAGAAAAAGAAAAAGAAATTCTGACCACTAGGAAAAAGAAAATTCTACAAACCCTAATCCAAGCTATGGTCTGGTCCCGGTTACTGTGTAGTGGGTACTATTCACGAGTTCCTAATATAGTTGCTCCATCTACTACTTTCCTATGGTTGGCACTTCTACTACCCCTCGCTTATGGGAGGCACCCCTTGCCTATGGAAAGCATTACTACTACTACTTGCCTATGGAAGACACTCCTTTGCTATGAAAGGTACTACTAGTACTCCTTGCCTCTTGAAAACACTACTTGGTCTTCCTCTCTCAACTGCTTTGGGATTTTTCAATCACTTCTCAACACTATTACCACTGTGGGATCTTCTTCTCAATTGCATTGGCTTCCAAACTCAGCTTGCTCCACCATCTTGAGTTTGAGGGGAAGTACTAGTATTGAAATTATATTAATTTATTTTCACTAGATTTAGTCCTATTAAGTATATTTCTAATTTAAAAATTATTACTTTTTTCCTAATTTTTTGAGGATTCCTAATTTATTTTGCTTATTATTTTAGCCGATATAAAGATACTTAACATTTAGGAGAGATTCAATATAATTTTATGTTCTTTAAAAGTATCAATGAATTTGAGAGCATAATAGTAAAAGCAATTCTTGCTACCTAATTTCTGCTGGAGATGCCAATCAAATCAAGCAGTTTTTTGGATAAAAGCATCTTGATGTACAATGAAGGAAAGTTATTTTGGAGGATTGGGGAGGGGAAGAGGGGTGAAAGGCTTTTCACACGTTTGGATTTCATAAAATGTTAATGAACTTGATTTTGGATAAGAAGAAAGGGGAACACAAAACATGCACACAAATGGGATGGAGGAGAAGAAGTCACCAACCAGTATCTAGCCCAACTCTGCCTACATCTGTAACTTGTTGATAGTATACTTTTTGCCATGCTGACATATCGCATTTCAGGATGACCTGGGATTTCCCGGGAAGGTATTTCTCTACCTCATCTTTTTTCCTCCTCAAAATGAATGGCCTTATAACCTGACAATCAAGTAAATACATTAGATAAAAGAATTCAAAAAAAGAAAAAATATGAAAACCAGGAGCAACACCTACATGATGCAAACGACGAATAATCAACAACTGTTCTTCATCTGTAAGAGCAACCTGACCCCTGTCTTTGAAGGGAGCATTGAACCACTCCTCAAAATTTTCAACAGAATTAAAGATTGTTGGGAGGAGAAAATTCAGGAGGGACCATAGTTCCTGCAAACTATTCTGGATAGGTGTCCCAGTTAACAGAAGTCTACGGTGAATCTGATAGCTGCATACAAGTTATAATTGATCAGATAAGGCCTTTTCATCTTCTCATAATACATGTCCAAAATAACATTAGAAACCCAGATCAGAATAGCATGGGACAGAAATCTGTTATAACAGTAGCTATAAAAAGAACAATATGCAATAACTAAAAGGGAGAATTGAAAGTTGCTTCTTCTGCAATTGATTAAGTGGCGGAAGGACAAAATAATGGAGAAAAATCTTCTTGTTTGCAACAATTTTCGCTCAAGCCAATAGATTTACCTAATGCTTAGTAAGTGTTGGATCTTACAATATTATATTTTAGAGCTTTTGAGAAAATGTTAAGCAAGGCCTACATGGTGCACAAGAGATCATACCCTGCAATAGTCTTTGCAAGAGCGCACTCGTGATTCTTTAAACGATGCCCTTCATCAACAATCATATAGTACCAGTGTATTTTCTTCAAATATTGTCTGTCTCTCATGATAAGATCATAGTGTGTGATCAACACGTTATATCCTCCTCTCTCTGTAAAGAACTCTTCCCTTAGTGCCTTTCTCTCATCTGGACGTCCATCATAAACAACAGCTGCAATACTGCATTGGATAAAAACGCATGAGTAATGCGAGTTAAAATTACATACACCACACCCTCATCCACATACAGGCAAGTGCACGCATGCACACAGCCTCACCCGCATACTCATGCACATGCACTCAAACACAAAAAATCTTCATCAACAATGTTGTCTTTACCTAGGAGCCCATGTTGAAAATTCATTGATCCAATTGGGAAGCACAGCCTTTGGTGCCACTATCACATGGGGACCCATCACACCCTTGTTCTCAAGGAGATACGCAATCAAAGCAATGGTTTGGATTGTTTTTCCCAATCCCATCTCATCAGCTAAAATTCCATTTAGGTTGTTATTGAACAAGGAGAGCATCCATTGGAGGCCTTCTAACTGGTATGGCCTTAATTCTCCACCTTGAAGCAGGGTTGGTTGCTCAGTTACCTGTAGGAAAACAAAAAATTTAGTAAAGATTTTCCCATTCTGGTATAATGGATGATAAAAATTTCAAGAAAACTTATGCATACCTAACCACTATTTTTTACAACATCAGAAATAGAAGACTCACCAAATACTTGTCAATCATAAGCTAGCATCTTATGCTTAACTTTTAAGACATTATATAGAAGCATTTAGCATATCTTTGCCAACAGACTGCTATGGGCATACAAGACTGGTTACAAAATTTCTAAGCACACCATCTAGTCTACCTGGCCTCCATGCTAGAATTACCTCAACAAAACATGCCCACTGATACAATGATAATATATGTATATAGAAAATATGTAAGATGATCTTACAGATTAGACAGCAAAGAAAGCTGGGAGATACAAAGTGGTCTATGAGCTAAAGAGAAAACATAAAGAGGCTATCAATGTGCTATTATTGTAGTCTTCCTGAAACTTACCAGCCCACAAAAAGTCACTGATATTGCATCAATAATTAGATGCACATTCTAATGAAGTCTTTAAATTACAGAGAGACCACACTAATCTTGGGGCCACTAGTCCAATTTTTTCAGCAGGATATGTACACCTCAACAGAGAATACTGTAAAAAGAAACAAGCTGCAGATAACAAGGCTTTATCTTTACCTTCTCCTCAATTGAATGAATCGCAGAGTTATATTGCCTCTGTCCTTCAAGTAAATCACCAGAATCATCATTGCGATCAGAATCAATAATGTCATCTTCCTCAGGAATTGAATCCCTAGGGGTCCCATTCTCCGAAGCATCCAAGTCAAGCAAATCATCTTCTGAGTCTTTCAAGGGTTCAATGCCATCTGAAAGTTTAGCATCTTTTTGACGCTGGACAGCAGCTCCCAAATTAACAAGGAGCTTATTTGTTTCTTCAAGAAGTGTGGTTAGTCGTTCATTCTTGCTCTCCTTTACTAATCTCATGTATGCTTCTTGATCATCAGCCTTTAGGGCTTGGAACCTCAATTTCTCAGCTCGTGTAGCACGTTGCCTTTGCCTTCCATGCCATGCCTGTTACAGTAAGATATCAATGAAGGATCCTCTTCCAATTTAATATAAAAGCAAAGGCAACCAGGGGTAACCAAATCACTAGATCACTAAATAACTGTTGATCATCTTTTGATATTACAAACATAATCTGCCAACAACATTAAATTGTTCCATGCAAGAATTTTTCACGTCTAAAATATGCAAAACAAACCAAGATGACTACAAATTCTACCAAGTATACCTGGACCCCATCATTCCTTTGTTTTCGGCGTTTTATAGAAGTCTGGATATGCACTTGGAATTCACGGACAGCATTAAGTATTTCTGCAAAAAATTTTCTTTTTTTAGTCTCAATTTGGTTCCTAGCCTCCTCTTCCAATCTTGACAACCTCTGCATCAAAGGTACAAATCAGAAAAATGCAAGAAATCTAATATATTGATATATAATAAGGATACACACACACACATACTGCTCAAATAATCCACAAGCTTGATGTTATTTTTTATTGTATCATCTATATTTTTGTCAGATACAAATACATAAATTGGATTCACTAATTAATGATTGGTTCTACAACCTACAAGTCTTTAACGAAATCGATCTGGTAAAATGTATTATGACCACTTTATCCTCGTTTCATAATTTCAGATGCTATAGAGCTACAACCCCTGCAACAATCAATATCAACAGCCCATGACATCATTGGCTGGACTTCATCAAGTTCTGAGTGTCACCTCGTTCAAAAGGAGGAACTACATTTTTTACGAATACTACATGAAAACTAAGAAACCCTGGTTTTCAATATTCCCTTAGTCGAAAAAGAAAAAAGAAAATATTCTTAAACAATTAATGGATATGTTTTCATATATAACCTCAGCATCCCGCTTCTTCCTGAAGTGATCATCAGCTTCCATAGCAAAAGCGTCTCCAACACCATACAGAGGTCGACGCAATCGCATCATACCCCAATCAAACAGTTTCTTTTCCGGAAATGCACAGCTCATGCGAAGCCAGTATTCTGAACTCACATCAGACCTAACCTTGCTTTGCAGCTCTGCCAGCTGCAAGCAAAAAAGTCATTGGCCAAGGAACCATGTTATCCATCAATATAAAAAGAACACAGAAAAACACAACTCCCAATTGCCATCAACTTAGGAATTCTGAAGCATCATGTTTTACTAAAATGCCAAAAGGCAAGATAGGATATTGCAACTGGGTAATAATTGACTCGTTAGTTTGGCACAACTGGGTTGGGCATCAAAAAATCTCTTAGAAAAATAATCACAATGTTACATTATTGGTACGAATACTTTTCTTTCTTCAGTTTGTGTAATCAGTATTTTTAACCAAAAATGTCAACTACATAAGAAAGGAAGCAGTTGACTATAAAACATTATAGCAACATCGGCTGTACCTTTAGTCCATAGAGCTCAAGTAAGCACTTTGTCTGCAGCTCTTCACCTCTAGTTGAAGGCAATTCTGAAGTCAAAGCATAGATATGTGAGTGCTGGTCTAGAGTATTATCTAAACAATAAGTCAAAACCAACAATCTTTCATCTGCAAGTACACAACACAAATCTGCATGCACCCTAAGTTTAATAGAAACTTCCAACCAGAATATTTTGTGTCAAGGTTGAATTGATATTTTTTGCAATAGGAATGTTAGAAACTGAACTGCACATTGCAACTCAAGAAGTGGGAACAAAAGTTGCGAAAATCAAATGACATAAAGGACAATAGATCCAATGTTCAACCAAGATCAACTTTCTTCATTTTCATAGTAAAATCACATGAAAACCTTTAAGCATCAACACCTAGCCTAGACATATTCATGTAAGACCTAAGAAGGCATACAATCATTGAAGATAAGTGCTCAGTTAAACCAGCATATTAATTAATTATAAACAATTATAACTTAATAATAGCAACTTAGGAAAGTAAAGCTCTGCCAATTCAATTTAAACCAGCAGTGAAGCAATTATTTGAAAGACCAGAAGCATCAGAAGACAAATTCATCATCAATATTTTGCAGGGTCACATATGGGAAAATAAATTTATAAAAAGTACAAGTTTATTCCAAATGATAATAACCTTCAAGCTCATTTAACCGATGCTGAATGTGGCTTTGATAATGACTTTCCCTTGATTCTGTCAATGCAAACCCTGACATGCATTTTGACCGTTGCTTTGACAGTGCATTTTCAAAGTCAGTCAACAAATCTGACCCATTAAGAATTTTTGGACCATCCTGCTGCATCAATGTTAAACGAGCATTCAAAAGTGCAATAAAAAATCAGAAATTAAGTAATTAAAGAAGAGCTTTAGAATCAACTTCAAAGCAACAGATTGATTTATGTATAAATCTCTGCACAAGGAACAAAAGTGTATAATTTGTCACAATCAACATGAAAAGAATGCAAATAACAAAGAGATAAATTATAAACTCTATAATCATACGATTTGGAAAAGCATAAAAAAGACTGGATCTAAAACTTTAGATCAATATAAGCTCACTTCATTACGTACTGGACTTAGAATACACTAACCTTTTACTGATCTAAGACCAGAATCATCAATGCACATTTCAGGGTGTTACTTTATACCATGCATTTCACATTGGAGGAACATATCTATTCAGAAAAATATAGAGATGTTCTGCCTTCTTTTCTTATTTCTCTTCATCGTTTTATTTACTTGTTTTCTTATTATCCTTATGATCTCCTTTTCCTGATAGTCTTCCCTATACAACATCCCCACTCCCCATACTCTAAGCCGTAAAATGAGTGGTTAACAATTCCAAGTACACTAACGTACGTGACTGAGCTGAATGCACAGTTTTCATATAATACGTTCTCTTTAAGTAATACCAGTAAGCACTAATTTCTGCATTTTCACACACTAAGATTCAATTGAAACCAATTCAACATGTTTACAACATTCACAATTAAAAAAGCACTACTAGAAATCCATATGCAGCAACCTAAACACCAAGAATACTCGAAGCCAAATACATGAAAGCCCACTAGGAACCCCAAAATTTAATCTTATCAACCTCTTGAAAAGCTAACCTTGAAGCCCACTTCAGACACACAAATTCAACATGAAACTACTATCCCCACAATTACACCAAGACCTAATTCAACAAGAACCTCAGCAATTCATTCAATAGCTAATTCAAAAGGCTCCCTCAAAAAGTGCAAATTAACACCAAGCCAGAAAAATAAAAGGCGTTTCATTAACCACAAGTCCCCCTAAATTTGCAGTAACTCTGGACACAGAAAACCAACACAACACACTACTATCCGAAAGTAACAACAATTCCTAAGACAACAAACCAAAAAATTAAAGAGCACTTCACAAAAACATCAAATTAACAATAATCCCAGCACCAAAACAGTTAAAAGAAAACGGGCATTCCAAAGCACTTCAAAAAACCCCAAATCCACCACAATTCCTAACATAAAAACCCACAAATACAGAAAGGGCATCACAAAAACAGGATAAAAACCCTAAATTAGCAACAATTCCCAACAGAACAGACCAAGCAATCAAAAGGGTAACTTCAAAAACTCTTACCAAAGGCTTCTCCACCACAGTTCCCTCATCAGATCCACCATCAACACGGACCACATCATTATCAGAGTCTTGGTCGCCATAATAGATAGAGGAAACGGCGTCGTATACATCAGGAGGAACAGGGAGGTTTCGAGAGATAAAATTCAAGGCACAGATCAAAGACTTGGTCCTCTCAGCGGGGTCTAGACAAGGTCTCTGTTGTTGGTGGTGCTCTAGCTGAGTCACCATGGGCGCGCGCGAATGATTTGGAACGGTTATATATTTTGTATTTTTAACGGTTTTTTGAAAAAATTTATCTGTGTTTAAGAGATAACACACACATACACTCTCTCAATATGTGTGTGTATAATTGCTTCTTTGTAATTGTTTCGCTTCGCAAAAACAAACCCTCGGCGTTTTCTCTCGTGTTTTTTCCCCCGCATGTATAAGGGAAAGAAAGTTTTGACAAATTACGGACCCGCCCTATATATTTGTTAATGACCAAACACGCCTCTGCTTCTGTGAAATGACATATGCACCCCTCTTGAAATCGTGTTATTACCATTTTTTATGTCCTGATATTCGTGCTAGGCCCTGTCAATTGTATATGGTGCGTGTTTTATTCTTGTGACATAACTAATTTTACTGGTCATTTTCTGTGCAATAATTTCACAGTCATGAAGCGACTGGAATTGGAATAGAAAATCTCGGTAGAATTTTTGAAGTGCAACCAAATAATTAAAAGATGGAAAAAAGGGTAATGCTCTTTAGATCATTTAAAAAATTATATCAAATATAGACTACTGCTTATAATCTTTCAAGGTAATTAGTAACGATATACGATTTATACTTTATATGTTATAATTTCTGTAAGTATAATTATTTTTTATTATTTTCAAAAAAATTTAATTTTTGAAATTAAAAAAATAAATAATTAGTTGTTGGGTCCGTTTTTTATTATAATAATTATTTAAAATAATTATGTTAAAAAAGAATGAAATATCGCTTCAAAAAAAAGAATGAGATAAATTTTTTAAATTATTAATTCTTTAAAAAGATTAAGAAAGCGTTTCTGACAAATCTCAATTTTTGAATTTTTAAATTGATGATTATTTTAATAAACTCTATATCAATTATAATTGAATAACTAAAAAATCACTGCTGCACCCATAAAAATGCCATATCTGACTAGTACTATATGAATAATACCATGACAGCGGCTGATAAGTTATGTTACGACCTCGAAGAAACTGAGCCATCCAAGCCTAGCCTGGACGGTAAAACCCATTCCCTTGGGTTCGAATCCTGTAGATATTTCTCCCAAGATTTTCACACAAAATTGTGTGATCTGAATTTAATTACCCATTTTGTAAAATATAATAATAATAACCCATTTTGTTATTATACACTTTTTTTTAAAAAACTTTTTTATTTTTAAAAATATAACTGATAAATATTGTCACGTTAACTTGCATAAAAATTTATACACATGATATAGGAATATTGAATCAGTTTCAGGAATCTAATATGAACAAAAAATGAGTGTACGTCATGTATCCTGCAGCCAATTCAAGAGAAATAGAAAATACAAACCTTTTTTTTTTTTTTTTGGGAAGATGGAAAAGAAAATCACATTTACAAAATTGTTACAGTTTAACGTATAGTACAGAATGTGGGTTAAATTTCGTGAGACGATTAATGGTAAACAACGGTAGAATATTCTCCATTTGTATCATTATCCTCCATAATGCTGCCTTCAAAATTGCATCTACCAGCTCGACAAGGCTGGAGAATCATGAATCTAGAAAGGATTTCCTGTGATGAGGGCAAGAATGACCATAAGACTCCTAAGTTCTGCATTTAATCTTCAAGCTACTACTCTTTGAAGTGCTCGACTGATCGGTTCTTGGAAATACTGAAGTGAGATAAAAATTGCTTCCTGTTCCCAGAAATGCAATCACATCTGGTAAGTATATGTTTAAATAGGGTTAATCAAACCAATGAATAATGAGAGAAGTACCTCAGTTCGAATTGTTCGACTTCCTTGATGGGGACATGTGTTGAAATATGAATCAAATACTTCACGTGCATTTTTTCGCTTAAAAGAGGAAACAAGAAAACCAATATTCAGTACATGATTGCATTTAATCTTATCCAATCAGTCACAACCTGAATATAAAACATTCATCCCAAAACAAGCAAATATTATTCATCAGAAAATATCTACTTTTTCACACTTACAATATCACATAGCACACAGAAAATTTGCAACAAAAAGCCCAGTTTTGGAAAGTGAGCTGAAAACATATCCAAATAACCTCTTACTCGGGGCGTCATGTAGTTATTGTTTCTCCATCATCTCTCTAGTCCAAGAAAACTAGACAACAGGCAAACTCATGTTCTAAAATTTACAGTTGCAACAGAGAGAGTTTTAAGGCAACAAATTTCAAAATTGGAACCAAGCATGTCCTTCCTCCAAAAATGTGAGTATATCTTAATAGACAATGAGAATTCAGTAGGTAAGTTACCTTCAAGTTGTCATCTCCTTCAATACTCTCTTCCAAACCAGCAAGTCCACCAAAAGCAATCAACAGATGCCTAAGAAAAGATATAATCAATAAATCAGTGAGAATCATGAGTGAATGACATCTAGCTTCAGGTCAGAGAGATTACAGTGGAAGTTCAAAATACCAACAAGCATAAATTCTTGAAACTAAGAATTTTTAATATAACCTTACATGTTCAGAGAAGACTATGCCAGAACAAAGGTTCATGTTCCTCCAAAGACAGCCCAAACACTAACTGGTCACACTAGATAATTTAAATGACAAAATTGCTTCTGATAGTAAGGGCCCAGTCTTGGGCCTGTCTAAATTCTATGTTTGAAAATTTTGTTATTTTTTTAGGTCAATAGCCTAGGGGTGATATTTTAAGAAAGAGGAATGCAACTCTAAACACACAATAAAGCACAGCCTAACATAACTTGCAAAGCAAGTGAACATAATCCTTATTAATAGAAAGAAATGTATGACAAAATAAAGACCAAAAATAATGCATAGCCTAACATAAACCTGGAAAGCAAGTGACCATAATCTGTATTAATTGAAAGAAATGTATGACAAAATAAAGGCCCATTGTTCTGCACACTAGTGAACATTGTCCATCACTGTCAAATGTACATTAGATCCATGGTTGATATGTTCTGAATATCTCCAGTTTTAGGTTACGCAAAACATGAAGTAGCATTTAACTTGAATATATGGAAGAAATACAATTGTTATATGGGGGAAATATCATGACTATTTGGAACAAGGATAAAATGTACAGGTAACCAGGACCTCCTCTGGTCAACCAAAAAGCAGGAACACAAAGTGAGTTGCAGACAGAGGGTATGAATCAAACAGAAAAAACCTGAAAGCAGGCAATGTAAGCTCTGAAGATTTAACAACATCACCATGCTCCGAAGTACCAATCAAATAATCATAGCCAACCTGTCAATAGATATAATAGAACTTATTGTCAAAGATCAGAAGCAAATCATACAGTACTTTTCACAAAGAAAGAATAATAAAGTATCATTGTATGTATACCTTGTATGAGCAATCCTTGAAAACAGAACTGATATTGGGAGCATATCTCACTTTATACCCCCAATATATTCCTGATTCTTCCTTAGGCTTGCAAGATGGAACAATCTGCCTCGGAGGACCTAGAAAATCAAGTACAAATTTATAAACTTCATGAGACTTACAGAGAAGTTGCTCAATCATGTAGAGATTGCATCTGCACGTATAATGCATTATCAACAACAGTGGAAGCAACTCAAATTTTTATGATGCTAGATTAATCAGAAAAATAATAACATTTAAGATAGAAATATATTACCAGCATCCAAATTGCGGTCGGTTCCCATAGCTACAGTTACTCTTACTCCTGGTTCAAGTACTTGATCAACTGCAACATTCTGCATTATAAACCAATCAAAAGTTAAATTTATCTGAAATTAGTTTATTATGTCTTCAAACACGGGAAAACATTTGAAATAAATTACAGAAGAATGTCAGAGTGCATATGTAAATTGCAACCTATATTATGTAAGAAGCATAAAAAAGCTTAGACACTGAAAATATTTTAAAAATCATAAGTTTAAAACCATCTAAATTTAGGAGCCCACTCTATCAGGCCCATATAGTATATGTGTGGCCCCTCAGTGTAATGGAGAAAAAACATTGCATGTCAAGCTCACGTCCAAGACTTTTCCACACCCCCCAAACCCAAAAAAGGAAAATAAAAGAGAAACATGCACACATAAATACGTATTAGAGGGAGACAGATTTATAAAGATGATTCAACTTTTCAAAGTTCAAACCAGAAAGTCCCTCAGAAGAGAGAGCGAGAGCGAGAGAGAGATACCATAGGTCCTTTGTAAATTAGAATACTGGCTCATTGACTGGCAGAGATACAAATTAATCAAAATAAAACACCAGATTGAGCTCTTTAAACTTCAGGATTAGAATCTAAAGATGGTTAAAACATAAACTGACAGGATGAAATGTGTATAAGCCAATCATTTATTCGCTGCTGTTATTTTATTTTCATAAAAGTTTGAGGAGTTTTGAGGCATATAAGATGAAGTTTTTTCACTGCCAACCTTTGGGACTCTGTCTATACAAGAATCAGGGAAACATTAAAATATTCTACTACTGGTCATCTCACAGAACAGTTCATTTTTTATCACGGGACAAGGCCAAAACACAAATCAGTAACAAGCACAAAGAACAAGCTTGCAAAAATGCAAGCAGCAAAAGAATGCAACCATACCTTATTTAAACCCACATCAACCAGTGTTCCTGCAGAGTTTGGCACCCTTTCTTTTAATGTGACACCTATAAAGTTATCACAACATATCAGAAAGTCAGTACAGCCATAAAAGGAAGAAGCGAACAAGCCAACAAAAGGACTCAATTGCAAGATTAGTTTTAAAAGTCTCATGAAAGCTATCCAAAAATCTGAAAAAGAAAGAATGCAGATGTGATGCAAATTACATGTCTACAATAATTAACATATCTATAAATGGAATTATTTTTAATTGCTATTAAACATTTGTGATACCCCCTTTCAACCCTTTCCACAAAATTAATGAAATACCAAGCCAAGAAGAAAGAAGGAGAATATGATTCCACCATTAAAACACTGCCCCATGTCTTGAGCTTATCCATTCAGGATTTCTGCTTCCCAATACTCATATTTCCTATCTTTGATTAAAGATAAACCATCCACATTTCAAACCGTCACGGTCTGTGGTATGAATAAGATAGCATTTATTTTCTTTGGAACCAAATCGTCAAAATTCTAACAATATCATCTATTATGCTGTTGCCTTGCCAAGAGTTTCCCTCCCCTTATCAATGATCCTCGTATCCCTTACTACAAGCTCATTCAACATATCCAAAAATACACAGATAAGAAGTGGATCCTATTAAACATCCACTCATCAATCTGCATCCTTATTTAGATAGAAAACTTGAGATTCTTCTCGCAATCCACCCTCAATTGGAAATTTTAACCTGAACTGCTAACCTATGAAAAGGCACCAAATCTTGTCTTATTTTTTCAGTCCTTGTCTTCCCATTTTCAAGTCCTCTTGCTTGGTGCTACAATATTTTATCAAATCTGTTATCCCACGTTTGATGATCTCCCACTCCTAGGATGCATGAATATGCCCAACATCGCATCATTGCAGCTTTTGTTCATTGGCAATATACAATAGTTGACAATAAAATGCAATAACTAATTTCTAAAAATATAATATGCTTAGTCTATGTTTCACCGCCTATATATGAATTAGAGAGAAGAGAAGTTTCAATAAGACTAATATAAAGCACATGAACTAAAGGTAATCCTTATAAAAGAAAAGGATTAAAGAAGTAAAAAATTTTACCTTCCCTATATGGCGCCCACTCATGCTTGCGCAAATGATGTGGAGCGTCAAGTGGGGGCAACATACCCTATCAAGAACAATGTAAGACGCAATCAACAGAAATTGTACATAGTGACAATCAACCAAAAAAATGAACTGAGTGGAACAAAAATCACAACTTGCAATAAATCTATGACGCACCACAAATCTTAGGCTGCCATGCATAGGGAAGAGAGCTTTCCTCAAATACTGAGGAGTCTCAAGATACCGCATGATTCTTACAAGAAAAGCTGCACCACTTTCATTATCATTCGACTTAGTTGCAGCCGAAACATGAGAATTGTTATGTGAACTGCTCTTATTATCAAATATCACCACCTATATTTTAAATTAAAAATCACATCCACTTCTCAATAATTAGCCATAAAAAATTTGGAAAAATAAAAATACGCTCCTACATGAAGAATCTAAATATCTAATTCCTTATCAAAAAAGTCAATATAATAACAATGCATTTTGGGACAACAGAAGCATTTATGGCTCTCTCCAGAGAAAAATTTGATGATGTTTCTTAAAATAAATTTAGCTTTCTGGTACGAGAATTACTGGAAGTTCTTTTTGTTGAAGTACTTGATAAGTGCTTTTCGAGAAGCCCGCTTGGGTGCTACTGTCGAAGGCATTTTAACTCAAAAATTACTACCAAAGCATCCGGGGCACACTCTTAATTTGCAACTAAAAACAGAGAGAATGAATTAAATATAAATAGAGACCTCATCAATTCGGAAAATCGTTGCAGCACGAGCAATCTGACCAGCCAACTGATAGAAGAAAACAGAAAATATGAAGAAATATAAAACTCGATACGAAATGAAATGGCGTATGTTTAGTTACTAAAAAATGGATTAAAATGCAAATTAAACATAACGAGAGAGTAGTCGTACTCTGGTGGCGAGTTCGAGTGACTGAGTGTTGTCAATGATGGAGCCGGGCACCGCTATGCTCACCGTAGGCACGTCCTTTGGTGCGTCGTCGTTTTGCTTGTCTCTTTTCTTATTTTTCTTGTGTTTCTTGTTATCGTGAGAATCATCGCCGTCGACATTTTGTGATTCATTATTATTAATAGCTTCCTGAAGCTCTGGTGCTGGTTCTAGTTCTAGTCCGGCTCTCTTCTTCTTCTTCCCCATTTCAGTCAGCGCGCTGTGCCCGCTGTAAGAAGTCTAATCTAAACAACGGAATAGAAGCGCGGCTTTTAATTCCCAAGGGTTTATTATGAGACTTCTTGGGGGGTTTTGTCGCTGTATCATAGAGCGCTTTGTTGTCGTTGGGAGTGGGCAAAAGCGTTTTCATGAGACTTCTTGTGGGGTTTTGTCGCTGTATCATAGAGCGCTTTGCGTAGTTGGGAGTGGGCCAAGCGTTTCCGCTTGGGTTGCAGGTTGATTTGTAATTTTAAAACATAAAGATTTATTTTTATTGGTAAGTAATATTTATTAAACTTATTTATATCTTTTCAAATGGATTCTTAAAATTCATAATTGTTTGATCTTTCCCCGTTAGATAATTTAATTAAGACTAACTGTAATTATTTGACGTGACAAAATCTTATTATCATTATATGTTACACTGCCATATTATATAAGTTTGTATACATAATGCTATATTATTATTTAATTTCCACAATTATATAACTTTGTAATTTATTGTGCAGAATACTAGAATTTTATGCTTAAAATGATTGAAAAGTCATATTGTTTGCGAATTAAAATTTCAATCCATAAAAAAAAAAAATCGTAATCATGGATTTCATGATGAAACCATAAATTTGGTGTTTTGGCAGGAGAGAATATAGATTTCCAATTGTACCTAAAATATAACCTTGAATATATTTGAAATAAATGTTAAACTCGCAACTGCTTTAAAATTTAATCAGCACTGTAAAATGAAATTATAAGATACCAAATACTCGTGAAAAAAGTGAATAACCTTATTAAAAATTAGTGTTTATCAAGTATTTTGTTAACTTTACTATGAAAATTAAGTAAAAGTCAGCATACAAGCATACCCTCTACGCAGGTTCAATGGCATACACTTGCCATCAAATAGCTTCAGCAAACTTCGGAATTAATACATGCATGTCTCAAAAATAAGGCACTTCTTGTCGGTAAATCAATCCTATGACAAAAGTTAACTCCACAGATGTAATCGATAAACATATATGATTCTTCTCTCTTTACTTTGTGTTAGTTATTGATATTCTAGTAGTTGCTAAGAAATTAGAAGTTTACAAAAGCAACAAATATCGCCCATCCTTGAGTTAATGGATCCGTCATACCTACTTTCTGTGCGAATTTTGAAACACAGGCAACCTATCTGTATAGTTAGTCTTCCACAACAATTAGCAAGGCAACTGGCCACTCTTGGACAGATAAATTCCCAGAATCTGCATTCATTGGATGTTCCACAAAATCCCATATGCACTATAAAACTGATTCCCCATAGGAAACAGAAGGCATCAGCATGGCCAACTTTTGCAGCAGATGCTCTACTGAGAATCTTGTGCTCAGCAATTCTCTTAAACCCTCGGTTTAACGGTCAAGGACCTTGAGGTATGAAATGGCCAGCAACCCCAGACATCTAAGGCAGTTTTCAAATCCGAGACTCATACTACATCTACCTAGATGGTGTGAAAATAAAAGTGGTATGGTACCACTTGAACAAAGAAAACATAGATACTAGTAGACCTTCTAAGAGAAACAGTCATATATTTTGTACACTAAAATCCTTATAATTTATATTAAGAATCCACTTTACAAGGCATTCTAGATATGCCGTCAAAATCTAAGAAAATTATGGAGGTGTTATCCTTTGTTCGCAGAGTTCTAGCCTCACTCAATAAAACATTAGCAATCCTCTCGGTTGAATTCTCCTTATCTGTAGTCAAGTATTTCTCCCTCATCTGGCAGCTCAGATTAGAAATTCTTTTATAAGATTTTCCAATGCAGACAGAAATTCTAAGAAGATACAAGACTTTGCTCAGAAAAATCATAACCAACAGAAATATAAAAAATTAGATAATACCTGAAGGACTAGCTGCATTGCTTTCTTGACACTAATGACGTCCCAAAAGCCATCACTACAATTTAGCAAAACCCAAAGAATATTACAAAAACTGAAATTGAATAGAAAAGAAGCAAAAAATGAATACAATTGTGTCATAGCAGCTTAAATATGATGTTTAGCAACTTAGATATCCAAAATTGGCACATAATGCATTATCGGGCTACATGAATCAAACCAAGACCTAAATAAAAAACAAAAAAGCATGTGCGGCAAATAAAGCTTGATTCCTTCTTAAAACAAAATTTGTGTTTTCTTGAATTAAACCATTAGGAGATGGCTCTCTATAAATGAAATGGGACATATTTCTAAGGGAAAGGTGGAAGACATTGATCCACAGCAAAATCACCTTGCCAATAGCGCAAAGGCCTTGCTTGCCTGATCAATATGCACAACTTGACTTATATAAGGCTCTGCACTGAAGCGAGCATCCTGCTGTTTCAAGAATTTGTCTCCAAGCATGCGAGCAAGATTTAAACCTGAACCAAAGGAAAAAAGTAAAGAGGTTCTCTATATCCACCGATTGATTTAAGCAACAAATTAACTGAACCAAGTTTGCCCCTACCACACAATCGTGTTTCCCCATCTTTCAATGGTTCTCCTGTTTCTTTGATTCGGAGCCTTTCAGAACTACTGGTTAGCCTATGGTCTTCTGTCATTTTAATCTGCTTCCCATCAACACTGCCACAATAAAATTCAGTTGTAAACATGGTGATAAAGGAATAATTGCAGAACAAAAATTTCTAGTCAAGTAAAGCAAAAGGACCATTAAAAGATTTTTACCAGTCTTGGGTAAAAAAATCAGCAAACTACAGATTGAATACTAAATATGCCAACGGTGCAGATAAAGGTCAGACGGGCACAACCACAATATTCAACATTCTACATACTTTGAATTTTTTACACTATGATTCTGACAATTTAGGGGAAAAACAATTGTTTCTATGAATCACATGATTTACAAATGGTAATTGCCAATTTCCTGTTATCTGTAACAACATTACTGAAACCTATTCTCTCATATAAAAGAAAGAACATTGGATTTTCCTATGAAAAGAGAAAACAGCATAATGCCTCTTCTTCAAGAAAATAATGGCAAAAAAACCTTTATGTTCACCTGCTTTCCTACCATCAAGCCCCTTAAGACATGGCACAGATTTTCATGATATCATCATCCAGAAATGCTGTTAATAAAACGAAAATTTAAACACATACTTCATAACACAAGCTGAGTCCCCGACATTTGCACATTGTGCAAAGAAATTTTCTTCACCATCAGCCCAAACCAAAAGCACTGTTGCAGTACAACCCTGCAATAAAAAACCAAATATTAAAATAT
The DNA here is from genome assembly GCA_028052125.1 of Melia azedarach. Taxonomy (NCBI): domain Eukaryota; kingdom Viridiplantae; phylum Streptophyta; class Magnoliopsida; order Sapindales; family Meliaceae; genus Melia; species Melia azedarach. The sequence continues at coordinate 2,701,186 of CM051396.1, read as the reverse complement.
GCAAATCTTAACCTTTACACTCTAGCAACAGAAAAAAAAAATTATCCTACAAGAAAACCTGACAATATTTTCTTTCATGCAAATAATTTAGAATAAAGTTAAAACATACATAGCTATCAAATAAAAAATCTAACAAGTTGATAAAATAATTTCAAAAGCAATCACTGATCACAAGTATTGAGGTGGGAATCACTAGCATTCCCAATGTAAATATTATACTTGATTTTTTATGCTATCAACAAATTCTCATAAATTTCCGTTGGTTGTCAAACTTCAAAACATTGATACAATGCTGAAGCATATTCAATGATAGGATAGTGGAATCCAATACCAAAAGACAGTTAGAATCACATGTTTAATTTCTCTCACAAATTTACACAATCCACTGTTTGGATTACTAACAGAAAAAGATTACCAATAAAGTAAAAGAAAAATAGATAAAGGAACTGATATTATCAACACATGGATACTATAAAAGACAGATACAAAGACAAAAGGATGCAATGACAAATTACAGAAGTTCAAAGAAAGGAACAACAGGAACCGGGTAGGGGAAAAACCTCATAATGATGATTCATGGATGCTTCTGTTTGAGAAAATGCATCCCTAAGGACATCCGAAGCATCACACTGCAATAGAACCCTCTCCCTCTTAAGTGAATCCGACAATATAGCAGCAATCATCTTAGGCAGCATTCTGGAACAAGAAATTGATGATAAGTAGTTTATATGTATAAGACAGCAGTCAAAAACCATAACAGGTATGTTCAAAAGGAGAATATAATGGATGACAATGATAACTATATACCGCCTTTTCCAACGTATAGAAATAATAGAATCAGAAAGCACTGCAAGGGAAAAAGGTGAAAAGAATTTGTAACTAATGGCATCATGTAAAGGGCAAAGGGATTCTATGCAAATCTAATCTACAAAACCACTTATTTTTTAACTTGACAGGCCTTATCTCTGACATTCTTTTCAATTCATTTTTTTTGTTAACTTAATGCAATCACCCAACACACTCAAATACCAACTGGGGAATATTACTCCAAATGAGATATAGAGCTAAGACTATAGTAGTTCAGAAAGTCAGCTGCCTAGTAGTCCAGATACTGGAGAAGTCAGCACAGAAAGGGAGTTCCATAGAAACCAAAAGCAAACAGGATCTAGATATTATAAAACTGAAATAGTTAGTTTCCTGAAACTAGATAAACACTCTGCACAAATTTGCATCCTTGTAGTAAATGGGACAAGAACAGTCATAGAATTAAAAGGCACCTGGGGTAAGTAAGAAATAACCGCTAAAATATAACCTATGAAAAATAACAATCACGCTTTTCTTCACAAAGTATCCAATGTGGTCTTGAAAGATCAATCCTATTTACTCGGTAAAAGAGCTAACTACCACGTGAATATGAGAAAATTTTGCCAATGTCAATAAAATATTTCATACCCTATTGCAAGCTAGCAGAATGAAAGTTAAATAGAAATACTAACTCGCTTGCAGACTTTGCAGCCACTGCACCGCCATGTCCATCACATATACCAAACAATCCAAACTACAAAGTATGCATTTAGATAACATTAGACTTCAAAATATTGATGAATATCAATCATAAAACGAAATAAGTATGCTGTAAACCTTATCAGCTCCAGGAAGAGGCCAGTGATAATAGCACACATCTTCCATCGGAAGTTTCTTTGCTCCTCGACGCAAAGACATGGGATCCGATGCCACACCAACACCAAAAGGGATCAGACTGTCAGTTTGAGATGTAATTTCAACCTGCCACAGAACTTTAAATATTAAGCACTAACCAAGAAACTAAAAAACTAAAATTTTCCATTAAAACTATTGCCAAATGAGCAATTAAGCATACATAATATGGTGAAAACCAATAAAGAACTGTAGCTAAAACTTTACCCAAAATACTGGATCAATAAATAGACAATTTCTTATTACTGGTCCAGAAACTATAACTTTGTGTTTGTATATTGTGAAATATTTTTCAGTTCAACCTCAGCCAATGATTTACTGAGAAAGAGAAGAAAAGGCCAAACACTACATGCAAGAATTTTTCACGTTAGTTCAACAGTCACCTTGTTCTGGAAACCAATTATAATGCACTTGACAAGTATCATATATTGGTTAGGACAATCAGCACTCCATCCTGGAGATAGCCCAAAGTTTTTCAAACTTTAAACGCCAAAATCAATAAGCAGCGTCAACTTAACAGCAACATTATCAGTTAAAAAATGCAAGAACTCTATATTTTAGATATATGAAAATACACCAAACCAGCATATCACCCCTCTTCATTCACATGAATTCAAGTAGGCAGGGAGATAATTCTAGAAAGCTTGAAACTGAAACACAAAAGAAGAAACACTAGAATTACCACTAGATATCAAGGCAGCAAATTTACTTACATGTATGTTTGAAGTAGTGCCAAGAGTTATTGTGTCTCCACTTGTAAGCTCCATTGGTTCACCCCAATGTCTAATTCCAGAATCAGGATGACTAATTGGCTTTGAATTCAGTAGAGTTCCATTTAGGCTACCCATGTCCACCAGCTCCCATTTCAATTTCTGAAACCAAAAATGCATGTCTATTGTATTCAATCCTTCATATACATAACATGCAACATTATACAAATCAAAGCAGTATGGTGCGAGGAACTTTACATTTGAATTCCAGTTTATCAATGCATGCTTTCCTGACACTTCTGAGTCCTGCAATAACAAATCACTCGGAGAAACCCTTCCAAGGGTCAAGGGAAGTCTAGAAGCATTTGTTGACAGCACAGAATAACGTACCCCACATGAAGGACCGGAAATAACCTCCAGGGAGAGGCAGCTTCCTGCACTTCTAACAGAAAGATATGATGACATGTTTCCCACATTCAACCAAATTAAATGACACATAAATCATTAACCTCTTGAGGCAAGCGAAAGGCAATAGAAATTACTTTGATTTGCAACAGCCCTCGACACAAACTCTTGGAACTTCTCATTTCCCAAACCTATCTTCAGATTAGGACTTCGATCTTCCTGTCTGCCAATTGTTTGCACTTCAGCTAAGTGATCTTTAACCAATGGATGCTTAAGTGTCTGGCCAACCACAACATCCTCCAGTGTATCAGAAACTAGATCAACAACCAAGCTATCACCTGGAGAAGTGAAGAAGGAAAATTTGATTACCCAAAGAATGCTCGAGCAACTAACGCATATAAATTAAACGAAAATATTTAAATAAAAACTGATGGGAAGAGGAATTACAAACCTTGAGTCACATGGGCAGATGCAGAGAGAAACCTTTGTTTAGGAACAAGTCCATGTCCCCGGGGTGAACGCCGAAGCCCCTCATTTTGATAACAAGCTCCCTCTAGATCATAGTTTCTTATCAAATCATTGCTTTGATCTTGTACCCCACCCCCATCATCTGATACGAGGGGCCTCTCTAGTTCAGTCTAAAAATGAATGCATCATGTGTAAAGAAAATGAGAGTTGTCAGATCACATACAATACACCTAAAGGAAGATAAATTAAACGTTCAACTTATGTAACATTTATGCCTAGAATCAAAACTAATTCCCTGCATATGCACGTGATAACCAGCAAACAATGTTCCTGGTAGGCAGTATAGTTAAAAATTGACCTGTCAATATCTAATATTATGGTAAATTTTCAAACAGTGTAACATCCAGTTGCAACAGGCAATACATATCTCAAATTCATTATTTCCATTTAACTTAATAAATCTACAAATCATTTTCACAAGTTTACCGAAATTCGACTACTTCAGCTCTTAAATTACATTCGTCTCTGTTCTTCTAACCCTAAAAACAAAAACACTGCTAACAATTTGTATCAAATGCTCACAGTACTTTAATCTAAAATAGGCAACCAACAAAATCCATTCCAGAGGCGTAACTTTATTGTCAATCAAACCAATCAAACAATAAAAATCAATGAATAAGACCATACTACAGATTCAATGCATCAAAAAACTAAGAAAACAACCCTAAACGGAGCGCAACACGCTTCAAAACTCAACTGATCGGGCGCCACAAACTAAAACCAACCTCTCATTGTACCTTTCTAAATTCAAAACATAAAATCACATCAAACAATAAAAAATATTAAGCCAAAAAATCTAATAAACCCGAGCCTTTGACAATAACATAAATTTGAAGAGAGACCTTGGTGACGGAACGAGAGCGATAAGGGAAGAAGAAGCGCCATGGTTTACAGGCGAGCAAGATGAGAAGAAGAATCAATAGCAACATAAGGAGGACGGTGAAAACGACAATGCTCTCTTGTATCGCCATCGTCGTCGCGTTTCTCACTCTCTTCTCTCTCTCTTTGGAGGAGAGATTTCAGATTGCGTTCCTGATTTGCGAGAACCTCGCTTTGAAATGGTCGCACAATTTTTTCTTTTTTAATTTTATTCATTATTACCGTTATATATTTATGTTATTTAAGATAATTTTTATTTTTCATTTAATATAACTATGTATTATATATCTAATATTGTATGCTTTTATGTCTAAATATTATTATTGGGATACGTCTTCAGCTGTACATGTCACACTTGTCATGCATGCATGTATTCTTGATGTAACTGAAGGGAATGTGATCAGGGCAACATGTAACAAGACATGTATGGGTGGACATTCTAGACTTTCTACGGCTTTAAAAATGAAAAAAGTTATCCATTGGTGGATTTGGGCTACTGGGTTTGGTGTGACCCGATATTTTGGGCCTAAAACATTTGTAAAAGACGGGTTTTGGGCTCAAACTCGATTTAAATTTGGCATCCAATTGGTCTCCACTCAACCTCCCCTCAACCCATTCACAAACACAGATTTTTCAAAAAACAATTAATTAAATGCAAATTTAAAAAATCTCTTCCATTATAAGTATATACATATATATATATATATGAGAATTTATGAATTTATAAAAAAATATAAATATGTTTAAATGTTAATGATGATTTAATAAATAATGTTGTATGCCAGGTGGAACATAAAGCATTCGAGTATATTAGACATGCCATTACTGAGTATAATATAACTAATTACAGAAAACAAATTATCCACATTTAAGAGAGAGAAACAATTTTTTTTCACATAAATGAGATTGAAAATAAGAGAAAAACAGAAAATAAGTGTTGAAGATCAAAATTGATCTGTATATTAATTTTATACTTACTTGATCCGAATTATTCGCTAACAAGTCTATTTAGTTGATTATGACCTAACATGTACCTAATTTAAAAATAAAGATTATATAATCTATCATTAAGAGAAACAATATTGGCATTAAAAATAAATTAGATTGTATATAAAAAAAAAAAAACAAAACAACACACAAGAATTTAAAGTATTTGTTGATGATCAAAATGTGTATATCTATAATAATTTATTAAATTTATTTGATCCGAACAATCCGGTATCAAGTTTATTTATACTGATTAATTTTAATCTAATCCGTTTATTACCTACTGAATAAATTAAAAAAATATATGTATAAATTAGTTTTATTACATGATCAATATGTGACACATAGAGAATACTTAAAAATTATGAATCCCGATCTCTCGTGACTTTTAAAAAAAATATAATTATTATAAATGTATATCATAACAACCCTTTCCCTCTTCTCAATTATTAAAATTCTAAATGTATGTTAATTATTTAATTTATTCAATGAATCGCCGATCTAAAAGATTTTCATGTGAGTTACACGCATTGATGTAATAATAAGTGTTTCATTTGTTATACTTCTAACATTATTTGTACAGAGCAGTGAATAAATAAAAAAAAAATCACATATAGCACAGCCAAAGTAATTCATATAGAACAAAAATGTAACAAAGAAAGTATTAAACGATACTTAATATTAAAAATACATATGACGCAATCAAAATAATTTATAATTTATTCATACCGGATTAGAAGGATCCATAGGACTTTGCATTTTTTTTTTCTTGAACTTGACGATGATGATGAATTCGTCTGAAACTGTAACAAAAATGTAATTAATATTTCACCAAAGTACACAATTAATTTATATTAGAAGGTTGGTTATTTATAAGAATGTAAAAAACGGAGAAAATGGGAAGTAAGATATTAAAGGTAACATAATTCTATCCCTAATTTATTAAATTAGAAACAATATCATGAGAGTGATTTATATGAAAAATTGTAGATTTTCATATTTAATTATCAGATTTTTAGCACCCACAGGAATTAATAAAGCTCTGTATGGAAATGGCATGGTAGTTGGTCTTCTACTTCTTTTCTAATCTGGTTTACTGAGAAGGAAAATTAAAAGGATTGTTTCGAAGGAAGCTAATAGATTAAAACACAATTTGTTGGGTTAAGATTAATATGGTTAGTTGATAATTGGTTATATTTTATTTATTGTCTTTAATATCTATTAATTGTTAAATTTCAACAGTATTTTTTCCTCCAAAATTATCTGAAGGTGAAATATGCATTTTTCTCTACGACGATAATTAAATTTTTTTTTTAAAAAAAAAAAACTACTTACGCTGAGTAATATCTGATGATTATGAGGTAACTTAAAGAAAAAGAAAAAAGAAATAATAATGGCGACGTAAGTCTTAGTTATTTGGAGCAAATTATGGATGTCCATTTCATCAATCAATCAATTAATTCTACAATCACATGAGATGATCGTGTTTTTCTTGTCCAAATTAAACAACTTTTGACTACCAAACATGTTCTCCGCACATGATTTTCATTCTTCATACTGATAGACAATTTATATAATATGTATAGTATGAAAGCAATAGCTACGACCATCTTAGCATACGGTTAAAATTGTTCAAACAAAATGGTCTTATACTTTGACAGCAGAATTTACTTTTAACGCTTGTGTTTCAGTTCTGTTTCTGCATATTCGGTAGTCATCGTTGTCATGAGTCATGTTACTGGCTTCGATCAGCTGCTAGCTAGGATCACGCAATGCCGTCAGTTCAGGAACATATATAAATTGACTTGGTCTGTTCCATGTTTCGCCTAGTAAATTAGAGAATGTGTGGGCATCTAGTAAATTATAGAATGTGTGTGCATCATGGGGATCGAATCTGTCTGTTTGAACAAAAATCTATCTTACATGCTCGTTTAATTATGTTTTTCTTCATTTATTGACTGCATATTCCTGGTTGATGGCAACGCAAGGTTTCTTTATTAATTAACTCTGCTCTCATAGTGTTGTTATTCTTTGAAGAGCATGGGAATATATAGATAAACTATGGCAGTCAAACATTCGACGCTAGCCAATTAAAGATAGGGTAAAAGCCTTTTAATCCCTAAAATTTGACTGAATACCCTCACAAGTTCTAGAAATTTTGAAGATATACTTAAAAAGTGTTAATTTTATTTAAAATATTCATGATACCTCTATACATAATATTTGTTAAAAATAACTGATAAATCTCTAAATTTTGATAAAAATATAATATATTTATGTAAAATATATCAATAAATAAATAGTATCATTATTTTATAGTGCATATTTAATATAATAATTATTAATATATCATAATTTTTTTATTTTATTGATATTTTATTTTTATTTTTTATTTATATTTTAAATATATATATATATTTTTTTTATTTAAATTAAAATATAATCATAAATACTTATTATACATATGTTGTAAAATAAATGAATTTATAAATTTATATTTTATTAATAAATTAATATTTATTTGTGTTTTAGTTGTAATTAATTTTTAGTACTTACAAACATATAATTTGTTATTATTTAATTTCTTACAATTAATTACAATAAAAGTATTTTGTTAATATATTATTAAAATAATATTGCTATTTATTTATTAATATATTTTATTAAATTTTAAAAATTTATTAGTGATTTTTAATAGATATCATGTATAGGAGTATAATAAATATTTTATATAAAATTAAAATTTTTAAAAATATTTTTAAAATTATTAAAATTTACGAGAATATTTAATTAAATTTAAGGGACTAAAAGATTTTTACCCTTAAAGAAATATTGTGAAGAGGTGCTACGCCAGCTGTTCGTTAATTTGTATATATTAATAAGTAAAAATAGGAATATGCAGTCTTTTGAAGAAATTTCATTGAGCATAGAGAATTAATTAAAAAAGATTGTCAACCTCTTGCTTCTCCATTCTCTTGTATATGGTAATGCTGACGAATATAAATGGGGCTTGCACATATATTCTCCAAAAGCAAACATTCATTTTATAATTATATATGTTTATATCATGGGATTACTAATTCCTGCTTTAATTAGTTTCTGATTCTCTTCAGTTTTTTTTTTTTTTTTAAAATAAAATAAAATTGGAGTTTGGTGTGTCAATTGATTCCTTGTTCTCTATGGAAGTAAACTCACTAAAAATTCGGAGAGATATAGAGCATGCATCTCTCTAGAGACAGAAAATGTCCGTAGACATGCAATCTCGATAGAGTCAAAACTAATTAATTCCCTCAAAGGAGAATTAGAATATATACATACAACGCAAGAAGATAATTAATTAATTAATATATAAGTCAGCGGGGAGAGGAGAAACCAACAAGAACAAAGCATGGTTTTAATTAAGTGATGATTTTGGCGTGTATAAGTGGAAGTAATTTCATGGAGAATATCGATATTATTCTTGTTTATAAACTTTACATTTGATCTCAAATATTATACCCTATTTAATTTATAAACATGAATCTACAACAAGCATAGAGCAGTAGTACTAAACAATTCCTTTCAATTAATTATTAATATTGTGATTGATATACATTTTCTGAAGTGCTGGACCCAGAAAAGCAAAATTCTTCCATTATTGCAGACATTGTTGAACCAAATAAGAAAATTAATTAAAGGTTGATATGTATATATAGCTAGGCGTGCTGTTCATATTTTGACCGGTTAAGTTCCTGCTTAAGCTATTCCATACCTAGTTCTTAATATATATGTAATCAGAGTTTTCTATATTAATTTCTCTTGTTGGCCGTCAAATTAAACAAGAGAGATTGCCAAAAAATAGAAATAGAACTTAGACTATTGCTGGATACCAACATTAATATATAGTTCCGAAATGTCGTTAGCAGAAGTAGGCTTTAATATATGTGGTAGTTTTGATTTGATTCAGGACGCCTTTATTTGAATGTACAGTTGGAAAACAAGTGTGTTCAAAGATTGCAGAATTTGGTCTAAGATTTGATAGTACAAGTTCAAACTGAGTATATCATCTGCCAGCCAAGCCAAGTGAAGCCAAGCAACAGTGCCGTCTTATTTGGTTGAAGCTTAATCAACACGTTTTCTTACATAATTAATGGTCATACAGTTAATTAAACTACATATATATACATACTGTCTGTAATTAATTAAGGTTTTAGAATTAATGTTTGTCAAAGGTTATTAATTATTCCTTCTGTCTATTCACTTTTGTCTTATAGTACGAATATTCCTCAGCAATTAATATTTATATTATTAATATTACTATTCAAATTCAAAATCCACCGAAGATTACAACTTGCAGTGTCTAAATCCAGAAACTCTCAAACATCAGCTAGCACTGCGAATGCCTAGATCACCCATGAACATGAAAATGATAGATTATTATAATTAATTGCTTTAGTTAATTATAATTAATTAAGTCCGTAACAATAATTTAGTAAGTAGTCTATATTAGCTGGAACATGCAGCTGCAGCTTGTAGTAATCATGCATCCCAATTCGAGTCTGATGTTTACATGCTGCTGCTGAGTGCTGACTTTCAAGCTTTGTTTATTTATTTTTTTTCATGGCATAATGTGTAAACCCTCTCTTAATTTAATTAATTACCTTGTAATTAGTGACAATCAAAAAAATCGACCAGTAGTTCCATTACATGTTTGCATGGATTACGTAGCTATGCATAGCTCCCTGGACTCTCTCCGCATTATTTCGTTTCCAGTATTTTGTTACTTTCTACTTAATTAATTAATTAAATTAAAGAATGGATTAATTAATATTAATGAAATGGGAAAGGTGGTGGCACTAACATGGTCAAAAAGGCAAGGGGAGTGCTGGTGTAAGCCATGAACTGGATTCTGTTGTCTTTCATAATAAAGTCATGCTTTAAATAATATAAGTTAATGATTTTCTGCTGAAAATATCAAAAGGCTTCACTGAAGGCCAAAGGAAACATGACGTATTCTCAGTTAAAGATTCTCCATTACTTGGAAAACAAATTCAAACAAATCGATCATGGATTCTGATGTAAAATTTCATTCTTTCTCTTTCATACACAGTACTAAGCATTAGCTTAATTAAACGAAAAAGTCAAAGAAATCAGATGGCCTTCTGGTGCAATTCTTGATGCTCTAGCTCATGTATACTTTCTTCCTTCAGTTGGGGTACATTACATATATCCCAGATATATAGTTTTATATTAACATTCTAATAATCGAGAAGCTAGCTTTGCGTTGTACTAGGAGGTAAGATAAGCTTGCTGAAAAGCATGCTCGTTTAGAGCTACCAAAGGCTATTAAGTTTCTGTCTTCAGCTTTTCTTCTTTTATTTTTCGCTGGTATGCACTTTACATATTAGGACCACATAATTCGCTTCCGTTAAGTCTGATTTGTGAGTGTCTAAGTAGTTTCGCTTTTGTTTATTTTATTTTATTTTTTTCGTCCCGAAGAATCTTGATGCCACTTTGGACAGAATCACAGTAAACCCTAAACATGTTCGATATTTATAATTATATACATATAAATTAATGATCTCATTACGCAGTTTGTCACTTGAAGAAAGATTTTCCAGTGACAACGAGCTTGAAGGTATGAAGGGTTTTAAGCAAGTAATCAAAATAATTAAGGCATTAGTCATAAAAGATTCCAATATTGTGATCGATGATGCTCTTCCATTAGCTAGCTAGCCTAGATCATATGTAGTCATCAATTATATATTATGGTGATAGTAAGTTGTTGTTTAGTGGATTTTAACCAATAATTCAGTTTGATTGTCATAGGATTGGCTCTTAAATTGTATATAATATTGACCCTAGCAGAAATATCGGAAGATTACATAATAAAGGCAACTAGAATTGGAAGGAAGCATGACTTATAGATTGAGGATTGTCCACCTTAATTTGTTTTCTTAAATATTTATCTATAAATTTTCAAAATGTGTGTTTGGCTGTTGGAGGTTGATAATACATGGAATGTGGCAGTCATCATTCCTTATCGGATGGTTTATGACCATTTTCGTTGCTTTTTTTTGACCTAGAAGGGTGTCTCGATCTTATCCAAGCAACAAGCAGATTGGTGTATGTATATTTGATATTATCTATTTTCATCATATCTTGGAAGGAAGAATACTCGGTGACAAATAGAATATAAATATATTGGGACAAGGTCAATCCTGCCTACTTGACCAAGGCCTGCTTGTGCTTCATAATAACAATATTATATATACCATTTGTATGTTAAACGCATAACAAAAGTGAAACGCGAAATTGACAAGTTAAGAAAAACGGAAGAAAACTCTTCCTTGAAACAGTACTTCGATCTGTTTTTGCATATTAAAGATGGTTTTATGTATTCGATTGTATTTTCAATACTAATGGGTTTGTTCGAGGAAGTCGTGAAAAAATAACTAAAGAGACCACCAGGGAAATTAAGCCAGCATCTTTGCCTTTTCTCGGAAATGACATAAGACATGGGAAAACATGGCAAGAAATATAATAGCTATATTAAATTGAATATTTAAAAATATATATATATATATATATATAAATGAAATAAAATATGGTACAATCACACTCCCATTTTCTTAAAAAAAAAAAAACTTAAAAAGGGTATGTTTTGGCTTCCATGCATTGGTCCTTGTCAGATGTATATCTTCCTTTTATTATTTATTGAGCTTTCTGCCACCCCTCCTCATCAGCCCCACCTTTCCACCATATTTTTTAAACCTTCCAAACAACAGAATTAAATGAACTTGTTCATCTATGCATCTGCTTCATAAACCAAGAAAGGTAACATGCGAATTAAAGCAATTTTGTACAGTTTACAGGTACAAATTTTTGCTGTACTGCTCACGCTCATACGCACACTCTGATGATGCCAGTTTGCTTTCTTTTCCACACAAGGAAAACCACAACCGCGAAGCCCTCAAATTGGAACGAGTCCTACCTCAGCTTTTTTGTAGGCTTAAGCAAACTTTAAACATTTAGGGTTGGTCATTCGTTGTCGACCTCACCTCACATGGCCTACCTTCGATATTTGTACTTCACTTAATTTTAATATAATTCATTAACCTATTCATTAAGAGAAAAAGAGAGACTGGGGTTCATAGGGTAGCACCTAGCCGACAAATTAAAGAAGAACAAAAATAAAGGGCGGCTACCTAGCTAGCTAACTGCTGGGCTTAGTGGAGGATCACTTCTTTCTTAGTTTCTTTTGTGCGTGTCTATTCTATATTCAATTATACAATACCACATACATACAAATGAATACGATTCGCACATTAATTAGTGTTATATAATTTCATGGCTGGAAATTTGAGTTAATGGATGCCCCGTTTATATCAAGAAACAGAATGATGTTAACACAAACCAAACCATTTGAAAACAACCTGGAATTTTTAATTTTCAACTCGAGGAATTAGAGTGGAAAACCACATGCTTCCCTTGGCTGCATGTAGATTAATGCGAGAGGTTGTTTAAAATTGAAGTGACATAGTTTAAATCGTTATGTATTAAAGTCTGCACTTTTTAAAATGCGATTTTAGTGTATATGAAAAGGCTCTAATTTAGACTAAATTTACATTTTAAAAATATAAATGTCTACAAAGATAAGGACTAATTTATTAAATACACTCTTACAAAACAAACCTTGATGGTAGAGCCAAATTTTTTTCAATATAATTGAACCGTATTTTTTTCTTCTTATAATTAATGAGAAAATACATTTGAATAATTTGACAAGGTCTGTTTGGTTCTTATTATCAAAGTGGGACTCACAGGAAAAAATTATGTCTCTAAATCTATGGTGGGGTATGAGGCTGTCGGTTTGATCAATCGGCTCAGTAAAATGACTACTGTTTTTGGAAAAAAAAGAGAGAGAGAAATCCTGCAACATAATTACAGACGAAAGGGGCGTGCAGTCTCTTTTACAGATAATTAAAACCAGACTTCAAATTCTCATACAAGGAAATTTCAAATCTCACAAAAATTAGTACCTTCACCTAGTACTTTTGAGTAATAATACATTGCTATTTGATACCCTGCTTGGTACTCTGTCTTTTGAAGCAGTTCCGATTAAAAAGCGCTTTCAGCAACAGTAGAAAAACATGTTTAGTCAAATAATCAATTGAAAAGTTTGGTCGGCATGATGACTCATGTCCACATATGTAACTTCATTCCCTGCAAATTTCAAAGGTGCGAGGATGGCTGATCCATGTTATTTTCTTTTAAATTATTCCGTTTGAATTCAATTAATGTAGTTTTTGACTATGAAAACATATGAATCATACATATAATAGTAAATGCTCTGTTGCTGTTATTATCATTATTTTTAATAATTATTATGAAAAATGAAGAAACAAGCAATCACTGTCAAACTATCAAGAAAAAAATTTAGGAGAATCCTCTGTTCCCTGGCCTTTTGTTGGTTTTCTTTTGGAAGGAAAAGAAAAAGGGAATAGCGAAGCTGGTAATTTGGAGCAATGTTAAACCCTATCTGTCTTTCTCTTTAACTACATTCATGCCCATCTAATATAAAGACATTCTAAGCAGACCCAATTCCTCTGCCCACAATGAGATTTCACCAGAAAATATAGTTGCTGAAATTTAAATTGTTTCCACTAATAAATTCAATTTCAAAAATCAAAATATAAAAATAAATAAATAAATAAATGAAGGGTATTTTTCCTTTTTCCCCAACTTTTTTTAATTTGTTTCTTTATTCCCTTTTGCAGTGTGTGGCAGAGTTAAGAATTCTATAATTCAAGTGGGTGTAAAAAGGCCACTTCCTGGCACTTTTGGGGACTACAAATTCACACCCCACCCTTCGCTTATCCCTCATATTCAACCTCTTCTCTTCCCTCCTCTTCCTCTGCTCTCTATCTATTCCTCCACTCAGCACAAATCTCTTCATTCATATCCAGAAGCCCAACCTCTCTGTTTTTCCTCTGCCTTCAGAATTTCAGCTGTGATCTTGGGTTTCTTAATCTATTGCTGTAAATTTTTGTCATAAGATTAACACTTATGGCAGCAATTGTGTGTCAAGGTTTGCAATCATGTCTTGAGTCTCAAGTGCTTGAGCCAAGAGCGCTGAGGCTCAGATTGTCTTCACCAAGACCCCATTTCTCTCAACCTCTTGAATTAGCCATTAAATCTTGCTTCTTTGATTCCAACACCAAGCAAGTTGATGAGGAGAAATGCCATACCGATGAAAATACCCAACTGTCTGATTCAGTTGATGATAAGGAAAAGAACATCTCCTCAAATGCTGATTCGGACAGCTGGAGCTTCCTCGAAGCTATCTCCAGTGGCTCCAAGTTAAGCTCCAAGTCAGAAACAACAGACAAAGAAAGCGCATATGTTCATCCTCTAGTTAAGCGTTCTATGTCCTCGCTGAGTGAGAAGAGCCTGGAATTATGCACTGAGAATTTAGGCAGTGAAACTGGAACTGACATCATTGAAGACAGCATATTCTCATTGTCTTCTTCTTCATCATCATCGTCATCGGAAGACTGCTACTCTCATGGAGGAAATTCTCCAACAAGGGAACAACAGAAATCACGTCAACTTTTGGGAGCCAAGAAAGCGAGTTCTCGCAGTTTTCCTCCTCCCTTGACGACAATAAGTGGCTTGGAATCTCTCCAAGTGAGGCCCCACCGGGAAGATGGGCGGCTCATTATGAAAGCAATCAAGGCCCCGTCAACACACTCTCTCTTTCAAGCTGAGAGAAGCCATGGCCGCCTTCGACTATGCCTTTTCAAAGATTCTCCCTCTTTTTTTGACTCTGAGGAAGCACAGGAAGTGGCCGTAGATGAAATTCGTGATCACAATGAAGACTACGAGGAAGAAGACACTGAAAATGACGCCAACTGTGGAGAAAAAGAAGGAATGGAGGAGGAAGAAGAGGATCTTGAGGAACATGACGATGGAGAAAATTATGCGTGCACAGTGAGAGATATGAACGGAAATAAAAAAGATGCTGGGGGTGAAATGGGAATGAAAAAGTTTAAGAGGCCAGGGAGGTGCAAAGAAGGTGAGACAACCGAGAAGAAAGGACTGTTAAATTGGGAGGCTTTCAGCTGGGTGGCTACATCCTAAAGTTTTAATTTGGATCTCTCTGATTACTACTACTACTACTACTACTACTACTACTCTATAATAAAAAAAATTTAACCATTCCTTGTTTGTTCTTTTTCCCTTTTGTCCTCTTTTTCCATTAAATTTTCTTGTTCGGAAACAAAATATGCTTGCTGTGGGAGGTAGTTATTATCGTTATTTGAAGATGCTCTTCTCTCTCTCTCTCTCTCTCTCTCTCTCTCTCTCTCTCTTGAAGTTAAAGCTGAAAGGCTTCCAAAGGCATCAAACGAAAATGAATCTTGAATGAAATATCATATACGTACAGTTTATCTTGGAATAAATAAAATAGTGTGTACCACTAAGCTCAAGCATGAATATATTAAAGAATTCAACACAAACCATTTAAAGAGAATTCAATATAAGACATTCTTTGATCAATCATTAATCAATTAATTTTACTGCTGCACTCTTCCATCATCTTATTCGATAGTTTTGTCTCTTTCACATTCTAAGATTTCAAATTTTTAGTGTCTGACTTAATTGTAAGAACTCTTAATTACCATAAATAAATTTTTTATGTTTTTTAATTTTTAAATTGACCAATTAGCCATATTAATTAATAAAAAGAGTTTTTCACTTGTTTAAAGAATTGATATAGATATATAATTTTCCAAATTAAATGCAGCTGCAATTAATGGTAGTAATGACTATATCCAAGTTGATGATGCTGTTATGTTGGTGTGGAAACAATGGAGGGCAAGCAGCCTTATCCTTAATGATATGCAAGGGAAGGGTAATACGTGGTGTGATATATTATCATACAAATTAAAGGAAGATACGCTTCAGTACCGTACAGACTGACAGGATCTACATTGGCTGTATCGATCCGTGAACTTTTTCTGTAGACTTATGCCCGCTTCGTTATCACCATTCACCAATGAATAGTAGAAAGACTCCATACGCATGCACATATATGTATATATGCAGAGTGCCAAAAAACGAATTAATTTGGTGTCACAACAGAAGAACAAATGAAAGTGCAAGTTGGTGTACGATTCCACCCCCTGAAAACACAACAAGTGGGTGCGGTAATTATCAGGGGGAGGTGCACCCGGGCCACCGACTCTGGCTAGCTAGGTAGCGACCTTTGCTGTTTTCTTGTGCTGGTGTTATTTAGGCAATGCGGCGTTTCACGATTTGTTGCCGAGACTGCGAAGCTTGTGATTGCGGAATCATTCTGTCGGGATTTAAAATTAGGGTGGACTTGGTCTTTCTTTTTCACACGTAAACTGCCACGTCTACTGGCTGTACACTTAACTGTCTATGTTTCACCTGTTTTCATTAAGCAGATATTTCCACGTTTTATCACAAACTGCTGCCTGCTGTCACTGATATTTTAAATCTATTCACCTGTAATGTACATGTGCTTAGAACTGCTATACTTCCTCTTAGTTATTATTATTTTTATTATTCAAGCAGTGGGGGAAAAAGCGTTTCAGCCGAGCTTCTCCTATGTCCTACATCCCAACCAAAAAATAATATTATACATATTCTTATCAGTAACATGACGTAAAATTAATTTTATAAATTTTGTCAGATATGAGACCGAGGATCCTTTAATAAGACTATTTTTACTCATATGGCGAATGATGATGGATTGAGACCTCTTAATAATTTAATTTATATATATATATGGAGGATCTGAAAGTGGAGTTATGGGAACCATTCATTGTGAATGTTGATAAGATGATCAATTGGATTTTAGTTGGAAAGAAAAATAAAATGGAGAGAGTAGATTTTAACTTACAATTATTTTTCCAAAGTCATTTTTTCATGGTGTATTTGTAAGAATTTAATCTTTTATTTTACATCAGTTCAGTTATATTTAATCATTTTATAATAATCATCAATTTAAAACCAAAATATATCCATATTAAATTATAAGAAATGGAAAAAATTTTCTTTCGCGTTAAATTGGAATTCTGTTAGATGTCTTCCAAAAGAGGGACAAGTAATAGGCTCTAGTCAAATAGCACCCTGTTGCTATGTGAATGAGTTGGAAATCAAAATAATTAATGTCAGTTCGAAACCAGACGTACTAAATAAAGTCTTCATAGTTCTAATCCATTGCCGAAGAGTTAGTTCAATTAGATTATCAATCAACTAATCTTTTGGAAAAAAAAAATTATTTCTGTCAACAAAAACATTATACTCATATTTTAATCCAATCATTCCCTTACACTTGGCACATCAATTTCGTTCTTTCAATTTATACAAATAATAGAGAAATAGAAACCAAACGAAATTCAAATCGTAAACTTCTTCCACAACTCATAAAATTATTAATCCTGTTCAATTAATAGACAGTCACTAAACTTGTTTAGCGTTAAGCAGTAAGTGCGAGATTTTAAAATTAAACATGAATAGAATAATTACAAATAATAATTCATAATCCTAATTCTGAACCTTGTAATTGTATGCCATATTAACCAATCAAAATATATTAGTGCACAATATCTTTGTGCGATACATTTGTGAAGCACACGTTGATTTTTTTTATGAAAAAAAAATAGAATAAATAAAAAAAAGATAAAGCTTCCAATCCGTGAACTCAAAAGAAAACAACAACCACTCTGTCCACTATATCCACAAACACCAACGGCATGAAGAAAAGGATATTACTCTATATTGCAAAACACCCCCGCAATTTCTCAAAATTACGCAATCGTATTAAAGTTGAAACAGCCGATGAATAGCAAGCAACAAAAGTAAAGCATATATATATATATATATATATATATATATATATATATAAAGGAGTGAGCATTAAATTAAGAGGTTTAATTACAGCATTAAGGAACTAATTTTATTGCTTATGTGCAATCCAGGGTGTGACATATAGTTTGATCTAATCCATTAGCATGATAGAAGACCAATAACGCGATGCCACGTGTAAAATTGATTAGGTAAAGTCTACATATAAAGGTTGACATTTGCAAAAAGGGGCTTTCTTGCTATTTAAGGAGCTGGATGATTTTTTTTTTTCTAAAAACAAAAAAAAAATTCTCTTTTCTTCCTTTGCTTTTGGGTGAATTCAGTAACAGAAGTTCCACTGTGTTGTTGGCAAGAACGAAGTCATCGTAAAATCTAAAAAGGCAATTGTAATGCAACACCTACTTGGACAACTTTTGCTTATTGGCTTGTTTAAATTTAAATGCTTTTGATTAGGTATCAGCTTTTCACAAAAGTGCTTCCATACGCTGACAATCCCCAGTTCCTGGCGGTGGGTGCCTTGAGGAATAATTCTTTCTGAACATTTGATGGTATTTTCAACTTTCAAAAAACTTGTTTGTGATTTGTATACAAAATAATATTTGTCAAATTAAGACAACAATTAGACAAACGTTTAACGTATGGAGAAGGTAAATTGAGCCACGAATGCGATCTGTATAGGAATAAGGGAAAAAATAAATAAATAAATAACGGTGTGGGTGTGGAGGTCTACTTAGTGATGGCGTCACCAGCAAAAAGAATGCACTACTGACTATATATAAGGGAAAAAAGTTAGTCATTATGCAATGGCTGTTCTAAGCGACCCCACCACTATATCCATATCCACCCATCCTTAGGACACACCCTCTGGGGACAATACGGCAATTTTGACTTTGTTTTAGGTTTTGGATCCTTTATTAGTGAAGTCTTTGTTTTCACGAATCATTTATAGAGAATGTGTTATATGTTTTTCGTGTATATATATATATACATACATACATACAAATTAACGCATGGATATGTTGCACGTATTTCATAACTAATTGATTAGCAAATATATGCGTTGCTTTAACGACAAGAATTATACCCGTAAGTAGTGTCGTCTGCTTCAATGTGATGTATAATATATCCATCACATGTCACATGCATGTACAAATGAGTAGATAAGAATGAATGAATGAATGGACATGTACAAGTGAAATGATATCAAAAGGGGTTTCATTCATGTTATGGCCATCCTTAGATAGAAGACGACCTTGAAGACAAGCATTTAAAGTGTACCGTTCTTGTTTTTGTGGCTGCAAAATCATATATATAAAAAGTCTACATCTTTGTGACTGTGCCGATTGCATCAACTCAATAGAAACCCCCTTCTATATGGCTTTATTTATTTATTTGTTTTTATTCTTTCATTAATGGCCTATATATCTATCTACATCTGCATCCACATATTGTCTCTTTCCTTAAATGCAAGACCCCATAAATTGTTTCATCATCCATGGGAAATATCATGTTAATTGCTTTTTTTTTTTTTTAAAACAAAAGAAAAAGAAAAAGAAGAGTCTTGTGGGGACTGATAAAACCCATAACAGCCCACAGAATATCTATTTCATGTAACAATCTAGATTTCTTAGAACCTACGCAAGAAGAATGGTGGTGATGGGTGGAGTTGATTTTTGAACTTTGGCACTAAATGAAATTATTTAAAGTGCATTTTAACATTATTTTCTTTAGTTCTTTTCCTTGTCAAATCATAAGTTTTTGGTTCATGATCTAATCTTTATAATTTATGTCTATGTTATATAGATCATTTTCCATGATATGAATTCATAGCTAATCATGAAAGCTGATCTCCAAGAATCGAGGTCTTTCGCGTCTAGAGGTTCACTATTATCTCTTTTCACTACACAAAAGAGAAAAAGCCAATACTACTACTTCATCCTACATTAAAATGTACATGTTATTATTGTGTTTCTATTTAATTTTAAAACACAAAACTCAAAAACTTATTTATTTTTTTTAGGCTATCAATTATTTCTTTTAAAAAAAGAAAAAAGCTGTCAATTATTAATAATGATTATTTATTTATATTTAACAACTAATAATTTTATTTTATAAATAGTAGTTTTATTCGGGAATCAGTAGGTATCAATTCCAAACACACCTTTAACAAAAGACGTTGCTTTTCCGGCCCATGATCCGGCAAAATTCCTTAATGCAAAATCCGAGAAATGAAAACGAATATGAATTAAAGTTCCAGACAGTGTAATCGTTTGACCTCACCAACCCAATTGATTAGAGGGAACAAAATTATTATTTTAGATATTTTTTGGGTGATCTTTTTTGACACGAAATTGAAGCCATTTCAAGAACAGGTTCCATCCTGTAAATGTAGCAGGAAACATGAGGACAAATTCAAGGGCGGCCCATAATTAAACAACATTGTGGGCGTCTCCACAGGTTCTTGTTCCTTCTACCACCTGCACTAATCATTCTTTTACAACATATTGTGCTATCTTTTGAAATGAAATAATACTAAAGATTCCATTTGTATGCACATTTTGAATACTTGTTTTACTGTTTCGAAATCAATAAAAGATAGATATATACGTTGCATGCATGTTTGTTAAAAGTGGAATGAATGATTATGGAGGATAACATAATCGGGAAACATGGAAAACATGAAAATAAATTTACAATATTTTTCTCAGCAGGTGGATCCCAAATAGATTCATCACATCTAGACTCCATTCGTGGAAAAGTCCAACGAATAAATAAATTGCTGAAAACATGTACATGAAACTTTAATTGCCTTTAAATTAGAGATCGAGTTAGAAATTATGTATTCTTCTTTCTAAAGTCGTTTACCATTGAAACATTTTGTCAATTAAATTATTTGACACCCACAAAAAATTGTAGTGACAAAAACGTCCCTATTGAGTATAGTAACTACCAAGGAGAATTTTAGGAACATAATACAGTGATGCCAATGAAGGTGCAACTAGTCAGAGAAGTTAATGGATGGAAACGGGAATGTCATGTAGTCTTCAGGGAAATTTGGCCTGGCTGTAACAATTTGTTTTGTCTCAGCTAAATATACCGTTCAGTTTCTTCTAGGAAAGAAATTTTACACAATTATCAACATATCATATACTACAGACTTTGTAGCGGAATGGTTATTTTGCGCTGCTGCATTCACGTTAGCTGGTCTCTATAAAGTGGGTGGGATTTTAACTTCAGAGGTTCTTTATCAGGATTTGGGCCAACTACCCATAAGAAGAATTGGGTAGTTCAATTTTTGGCCGTTTCCACCAATTTGGAGGATTATATATTGTCATTTTCTTGCATCGCCTCATAAAATAATGATACATTTATAACTATTTTATTTCAACTTAGTTTTGAGAGTACAGCATTTAAAATATCCGGCGCTCGTTAATAATCGTTTACTAGCCATGTACTTATGCTTTAATAACGATTTCATTTTATAGCAGCAGTGGATTAAGCAACAACACACCAATCCCAAACATACTAAATCTAGAATTTCATTTTGCATCATAGATAATGCTTTATGCTTCGGCAGAGCCCAAGTCACGGAACAGTATAATTCAGGCTTTTCAAACACAAATTCAGAAAATAATTCTCTTTCTGTGTTTCAAAATCTTGATAACATACAATAGCTTAAAGAAAAAGGAAATGCATGCAAAGATGCAGCCTATAAGAATTTTCTTGACTAAGCCACGAGCATAGCAGCACTGAAGGATGTAGGGCTGCTATTCATGTTGATATGGCAAGGTGACCGCTATAAATTATTAAATATTCTCTCTTATCAAAAATAAAATTACATACATTAACACTCCCAATGGAAAAGCATAATTAATTCCACTAGGCTCTAATACAGATACAGGTGAGGTACATACATTTACTTGCCCACAAATGCAAATCTGAGAAGCTCTCTTGGTTGAACTAGAGTCTGATCCTTTGGGGATGATGCCTTCCTCCTACAACTGCCTGGCGCATCAACTCTGCAACAAGTATTTCCCCATGTCAGACCTCTAATGAAGCTCAACAAAGTGAAATGACTAACATAAAATCATAATAATCAAGGGATTAGTAAAATACAGGCTATTCATTCTCTTAACTCATTTCTAGTAAGTCCACAATAGTTGGAGGTAACTTTTACTTGTATATAGATTGGGAAATTAATTTAATTTAGAGACCATACACAAATTTGACATCTTTTTCCAATTGAGATCTCAGATTGTTTACACATCTGTTGATTAGCCTAAACAAGCCAAGTTCAGCCTTGATTGGCAGTGGCTCTTGTATCAAACTAATTGCCAAATGAGCAACCCTCTTAGCAGCTCATGAACAGCTTGAATTGTTTACAGGCCTAAAACCAGACTCATTTTTTCCATCAATTTAAGTCATTTTACGAATGCAAAACTACCAAATAAGCCTATGGTAGTGTAGACAGAAATTTCATGATTCCATATTCATCAAGCTTCATCAAGCTCTAGCAGAAGATCCCATTCACATTACCTCCTGTGACAGGAGATCCCCATTACATTACACAAGTTTAAAAAGGGAAAGAGAATGGATTAACCTCTTTTAAATACAGTATTTTTAAGCAAACTAACTTTGAAATGATATGCAATATAAATAGGTAGATTTGAGCAAAATATAACAAGGCTTACTGTACCAACAAAGACATAAAAATAATGACAATGAATCAGAACTTGCCTCTTTTTCTTTCGAGCTCTTCGTCAAGCTCTTCTTTCCATTTCCTTTGTCTCTCTGAGAAGCTCATACTGCAAGAAGAATCATCGTCATTCTCAAGCTATAGAGTGGATAGAGATTCATAAAATTAATTAGAAATAAGCTAAAACAAGCATCAGAAGTCAATTTACAAACCTAGGACTAATTCTTTCCTTCTGAGCATCGAGAAGAAGCTCTTTCCAGTCATTAACCTGAGGCGGCTGAATTTCCTGCAGAGCTCGATCTTGAATGCTATTAGGATTTGATACATGATCCTTCTGCCGCCCAGGGCTAGCAGTGTTGGCAGCACCAAGAACAGCTGCAGAGAGTCTTCTACTTGGTAGCCGCTTGGGTGACCTACTTTTAGGAGGTAAGTTCAAAAAATTTTCACCATTTGCAATTCCAACTGCACGTGGATGGCTGCTTGCATTCAATGTACTGTAAAACTCTTCATATAAAGGTGTTTGCAGCTTCTTCAGATCCAGAGCCTGATGAAGTTTTACAAATAAACATGAAGTGTTATCCATCACTAAAAACTTCACAATCATAATGTTTCAGAGTTCATGTGAAGCCGCTCAATTTTCTTTCCCTGATACTTTTTTGTTACTTTAGATATCAGTAAGCATTCTTAGATCATTGGGGAAAGGCTACTAGCACACATCCCATGAGCTGGAGTTTTTACTAATTTGGCCTTTCTAATAAATTATTTTACTTATCAAGAACAAATCACATGATGATTCAATCACTGATTTATAATTTTACAGAAAAAAAGAAGTAGGAAAATATGAACAGGAAAAGCACCTTCTCCTCCAGAAAGGCTCTAATTTTTGATTCCATAACTTCATAATCATCTTCAGCTGCTGATGAACCACAGGGAAAAGAAAAGTCATTCTCCCCCTCACCAAACACTTCAGTGCTTCTAGCAACTTCACAGATTCCTTGACCAGAAATTGTATTCATTTTATTTCTCTCTACCTCTGGACATTCATCAAACTTGCACGACCAGTCATCAGCAGGTTCACACATAGGATTAAAACTCTGATTCAAAATAAACAATTCAGCCCATTTTTATTAAAGCTGCACCATAAAATATGAATCACATGAACTTCAAAATTGATTCTCACCTTATTTAAGTCTACAGATGCCAAGGCAGAGTCAAATTTTATTGAAGCTCTAATCCCAAAATCATCTTTGTCATCTATCTGGCACATCTCATCATCACAATTACCTGCCTTCCAGTAGGATCCTCCTGATAAATGCTCAGGATACACAGTTGAGCACCTCATACTACTCATTTCACATATATCCTTCAAACCCGTGCAGGCTGACCGCCTGATCGAAGAGTTCAAGCTGTAACAGCAATATATTTACAGAATCAAGATTCACATACAACAGATACTAGCAAAATCTGAGAAATTCATAATTTCATGCAATGAAACACTTACGAGTTCCTTAGATTTAAACCTGGTGTTGCCATTGAATTTCCAGACTCCTGATAATAAAGGAACAAACAATACTAAGATTAGCAGGAAAATGGTTAAATGAAAACTAAGTTTATTGAAGTTATACTTACCATGATTGAGTTGCGGAATACTGGATGAGGATCCTGATACTTTCCAGTGACAAATGGATGCTGCATATGCTCACCAAAACATATTACAGGTAAAAATCTATCCCCCATAAGTGTATGCGTCTTTATACATAGAGGTTGTGGCAATTTTTTTTAAGGAGTTGGTATGCAAAATAATGCACAGCTCAAACTTACCTGAAGAAGATCTGATGCTGTAGGCCTTAAATCTGGTTCCCTGTTACCACATATTGATGCATATAAGAGTTGACACCAACAACATTTTCACAACATAAAATTGATAAAAATTAAGAAGAATTCAAGCAGAGAAAAAGGATCTATATGAACTCTACAAAAACAAAAAAGAAAAAAGTGGCATGAGAAAGAGGGAATAGTAAACAATATACTTCTGTAGGCATTTTAACAGAAAATCCTTTGCCTCCATGGAAAGATGTTCAGGTATTGGTGGATGAGATTTAGTTGTCCCAATGTGAAAGAGAGCAGCAACCTGAAATAAACTCTATATATTAGTCTGCAACTAAAGAATTCTGTAATTTCGGTTAGACAAAGCATATCAACCATATTAATAAGGTTTAATAAGTTTCAAGTGTGTACCTCCTGGAACTGTTGGCTCCATGGAGGCTTTCCTGTGGCCATCTCAATCACAGTACATCCGACACTCCATATATCCGCAGAGCTAGGGCATTGAATTTTGAAACTAATTAGCTATCAAGATCAGAGAACAGAGAATGAAAGGACTATGATACTATTCTACTTTTAATAAAGAAAGGGAATTAAGCAAACGCTTCCTGCTTCATTAGAGCACAGGAATGCATTTCAAATCAAAGTAAAATAGGAGATTTCCAGAAGTTTTTCTTTTACTGCTCAAACAAATACTTTCATAACCAGTGTGCCTTGTTACCAAAAGATATTTCAGCCATTTAAAACAAAGAGAATTTTCAAAATTGAAAAGACACATTGATTAAAGGAAAAATATAATCTTCCCCTGAAACAGAAACAAAAATAAATGTACATATTCATAAGCACGAAGTTGAGTGTTTTACTTACAAGCTATGCCCAGTCTGGAGAATAACTTCAGGAGCCATCCAATACGGAGTACCCTTCATTGACTTTGCACCATTTATTGTAGCCTGTAGCAACATAGAAAGCATAGTACTGAAACATATCAAAAATTTTGTATGGATGGCCCAAATTTTCTTTTGATCTTTTCTAGAAAAAAATAAAACTTGTTAGTACCAGCTTCACAACTTTCTTTGATGCACCAAAGTCGGCAAGTTTAATGCACCCCTTATTATCAACGAGTATGTTTGCCCCCTGAATGAAATGTGGCCATTATTAGATTTGATTAGAGAGACAAAGGCTTCTTCTAAGGAATGAAGTGAGAAATACCTTGATATCCCTATGCATAATCCCATTCTTGTGAAGATATTCCAGTCCCAATAACAATTGTTTTGTATACATTCTAACAACCTAACGAGCCAATGATTTTGAGAAAACATCAGCAGCAATGGAGATAACTATATGTTACAAGTTCAAAACTATCAGTTTCCACTTACAGACTCAGGGAAGGATCCAAATTTTCCTAATAGTGATGATATAGATCCTCCCGGAACAAATTCCAACAGTATATTCAGTGAATCATCCTCTCTGGCAGTTCCCAGATATCTCTAAGAAAAAACATTTACAAAAAGAAGTAATCATTAGACAGTAAGCAACTGCAAGCATTTCCAAAGAAACACAAAGATATCATACTCACAACAATATTTGGATGTGAAAGATTCTTTAAAAGCTTCACTTCTTCCTCAAGTTCTTGAATATGTGCCTAGCATAAAATTTTTAAAAGAAAGCACAATTCAGTAAAATTGTAGGCCACATTTCCATAACATACTTTAGCGAACTAAAAAAGTGTTTAAAAAAATAAAATCAATTTTAATTTAACGCCTAAAGATTACGTTTTAAAAAATTTATGAGAATTCACGAAAGAAACTAAAATTATGCATATAAAGAAAACAAAAGGTCAACAATCACCTGTGTTTGCTCTTTTGAGGCACTGCTTGCTGCAATTAAGACCTTTAACAAAAAAAGATGAAAAAAATTAGAATTAGATCCACAGACAATCCAGCAACAACGCCAGTAAGCAGTTAATGACCTGTTTAACAGCGAGAAGCTCTCCAGAGTCGAGATTCATCCCCATATAGACGCGACCAAACGCGCCGCATCCGATCAACTCGCCTTTCCTCCACCGAATCGGCGGCGCTTCTGTTTTCGCGATCGGAGGCAGAGTCGGTACCGCCGGTTTTGAAAATAAACCAATTCTTGATTTGCGAATACTGGAGCCGATCTTTTCCACCAAGCCGCCAATTCCTCCTGCTACTGCTACCCCATCATCTCCCGACGTCGACCGAAAAACCAAAGATCGCCGAACCGATCCAAAAATTTCTTGCATATTAGAATTCGTGCTTCGGATTTTAGATATTGCGTCTCTTTTTTTCTAACGGCGGTCGTGTACCGATAGCGAAGGTTAGGGTTCTGCGAAGTGCATAATTTTAGTGAAGTGAAAGTGAGTGGGAATGAGAGAGAGAGAGAGAGAGAGAGAGAGAGAGAGGAAATTTGAAGGAGGGAAAAGGAAGAGATCTAATTTTTGAAAAATAAAGAAATGTTAGATAAAATGATAAGTTTTTGTTGCCCGTTGAAGTCCGGGGTATTAATGTAATTAGGTCAGCTTTTGAATATGGTTTCGCATACGTGGCCCTCGTTGCTATTTTTTTGACGTGTGGAAACGGGAGATTGAAATTGGACCCAAAAACACGTACAAAAGTTGAGCGGCGTCTCTTATATATAATTAGAATACTTTTTTTTTTTATATAACTAAACAAATAATTTTGATTAAAAGTATTAAACAAACTTTCTAAACATAATTTTTAGATATAAAATAATAAAACATTTGGAGAGATTCTCTCTAAAAAATTTTAAATCCTATCTTAATTTTTTAATTTTAGTTAATGTAAAAGATATATAAAAAAATTAAATTTTATTATTAATTTTATTTTTTTTTTCAATTTAATTATCGACAATGTCTGTTAGATTGATAGTTGGTCTATTATGCAAGTTAAACCTAAATCTTTTTATAGAAAAATAATGTTATACTTATGTAAATTCTAGAACACTTAATGACATGTTAAATATACATTATTATTAATTTAGATAATCATAAGAAAATAAAAAAAAGATTTAATTGATACAACAATTATCAAAATAAATATTCAAACAAAAACCACAAGGAATAGAAAGCACAAATAACGGGTAAAATTTGCTTAGTATTAAAAAAAAAATTTAAAATAATGCACAGCTCCCGAGGGTCCGGTTATCCACCCGCTTACAAACCAGCACCAAGACACAGTTGACCTTATCCGACGTCGTTTAAAATAAGAAGAGAATGGAAGTCACGTTTCCGATTCCCGAAAAGATACAATCAGTTTGTTAACTAAAAAAATCAGTAGGCGTCACTGTCAGTTGTCCCTTGGCTCGATATCTTGCCCCAGTACTCCTTAGCTCGCCTTCTCATGATAATACAATTAAACTCTGCATGCCAAACTTCTCCCTAATTCATGGATATTTAGGTTAGCTTTTGTTCATTTGAGCAGTAAATTTCTATTCACAAAGCCAAAGATGGGGTTTGATCTTGAATCTTTGTCAGAAGCAACATCAGGAGCCATTGGAGCTCTGGTTAGCACCACCATATTGTATCCTCTTGATACTTGCAAGACCAAATACCAGGCTGAAGTTAGAGCTCAACATCAGCAGAAGTATAGGTTTGTTTTTATCTTTCTGTCTTTGCCCCCACTTATATCTGCTTGATATTTTAGATATTTTACTTGTACCTTCTCTTTTTTGGATTTAATTTGGTATTTTAGCTTCTCTGGGTCTGTCTCAAATGGTTTCTTTCTTCTGACATGAATGTTAATGGCTATTTGATGTCTGTTATTTTTTTGTTTTTTCTTCCTGCCATTGAAGTAGGTAGTTGTTTATCTCGATAGAATATTTAAGGGTTCGAAGATGTGAATATGTTGTCCAAGAGAAGGAATTGAACTTGAATTTTTCTGTACTGTAATCTGTTGGTGTAATCAGTTGTCTTATTTGGTTGCATGGCTTAATTATGATTCTGTTTATAAACAAATTCTTTTGTTTGTTATATATGTATTTTGAATTATTATTTAATAGAAAATCAACCTTGCATAATAATGGTTTATATATAGTTGATAGTAAAGAGACGTATCATGACGGTTTATTGCAAATGTGACGCAGTTAAATAGCCTTGGAGTTTCACAACAATAATTCCTTCATGCAATGCTTCAAACACTATCTATACCATTCTTAATTTTGAACTTTTAGTCGAGTAATGTACTGGATAACTTATGTAAAATTGCAGCTTGTAAAATTCAAGTGATTGCAATGGTATTATTACCGAAGAGTTAAATCTGAAATAAGGCTATTCAATTTATTTGCTCTGCTTTATTCAGGAACATTTCTGACGTTTTTTGGGAAGCAATTGCTACACGTCAGGTTCTTTCATTGTATCAGGGACTTGGAACAAAGAACCTGCAATCTTTTATTTCACAATTCATCTATTTCTACGGGTACAGCTTTTTTAAGAGGCTGTACTTGGAGAAAAGTGGTAAAAACACCATTGGAACCAGAGCAAACTTGCTTGTTGCTGCAGCTGCTGGGGCTTGCACTGTCGTACTGACGCAGGTCAGTGAGTGATATTTTGAAGCTTTTCTTTTTTCTTGACTGTGATACATGCCTTTTTCTATGAAATTAATTTAGTGGCTTCTTTCATCATCTATGGTTTTGTTTGGGAATTTGAAACAATGTAGATTAAAATTCTAAGTAGAACCCTGCCGTTGCTATATGGTGGAAGTTGCTTAGCAGGTTCTCTGATTGAGGTGCGGATTAGACATCACATGGGGAAGCAAATGCACAATCCCATGAAATCCTAGAAATGAAAATGACGACAGAATGATTGTTAATGCTGTTTAAGGATTAACAACAAGTTTCCAAATTAAATTGCATTTGAATTCATGAACTCAGAGCCAAGGATATGAGTGAGCTTCAAAGGGTTAGAACTTCTGATATTTGTTGAATTCATAAAGCTTGGATTTAAAATACCAGTTGCATATGTGTAATGTCAAAAACACTCTAGACAGAATAGGAACATGTATGGTTTTGCATTCCTCTCACCTCTTCTGTGTTCAAATACAATTTTAAATAGAATTTTCACATCATCATTCATAACAATTTGAACTTTACCCCAAATTCAAATTCATATTTTTCAAATCCTTGCAACAAAACAGAGCATCAGAAAAAACTATATCTACAAGTTTTATATCTAGTTGGTGATTACATTTCTATCCATGCCAATTTTTAGTTACCAATGACAACTTCAGTTTCTAGTACTGGGTTCTATTCTCTAACTTTAATATTCTTTCAGCCATTGGATACAGCATCTTCTAGGATGCAGACAAGTGAGTTTGGGAAATCTAAAGGACTTTGGAAGAGCCTTTCAGAGTCCACATGGAGTGAAGCATTTGATGGTCTTGGTATATCTCTTCTCCTGACATCAAACCCATCTATCCAGGTATTCTAATCTTCCTTCTGTTCAGTAGTTTGTATCTGTGGTCAGTTGTATGCTATAAGTGGTTTAATTCATTTTTATAAGATATTGGAGGTTGTATTAGCATTACCATGATTTTGCTGTGCGAACCTGAAATGCAGTTTAAGAAAAAAAAGCTTTACAAAAATTCTCTTTATATAAAAATGCCTAAATGTAGCCCTATATAAAAAATAAAGAGAACAGAAGTAAAACAAGAAATAGCAGCTAGCTCCTAAAAGGCAAAGCCTCTAAAAGTTCCAGAAGATTAGCAAAGGAGGTAACATCAAGATCCTCGTCCCATCTTAAACTCTGTCAAAAACTTGTAGCTTCTTTTTTTAATTTTCTACTCTATAGTTTCTTTTCTTTCTAGAATTTTGGGTTAGGCAGAGATTACCTTGCACAACTTGAAGCAACCTGAAACTAGAAGTTTTGTGTTGCACAGTACACCGTATTTGATCAGTTGAAACAAAGACTACTAAAGAGGCGACTCAAAAGAGAAACTGGCTCAGAGGCATCCCCAGTAGCTCTTTCTGCCTTTTCTGCTTTTGTGTTAGGTGCACTCTCAAAGTGTGTAGCTACCTTCTTGACTTACCCAGCTATCAGGTAGATAGTTTATTCAATCGGTTTCATTACGCCTTAAGTTGCTTTTCAACTTCATTAATAAGTTTATCCAATTGGTTTTATCAGAAAATTCAAGAATGCATCATTTATATCACATGTTGAAAGATGGATATTGAATACCTTTTATCTCAGTCATTCTAAAGCAATGTTGATGAATTAACATATGAATTGCCGGCCAGGTGTAAGGTCATGATTCAGGCTGCAGAATCAGATGAAGAGGGGATCAACCAAGCTCCACAAAAAAAACAAAAGACAGTCACAGGCGCACTCTGTTCCATTTGGAAAAAAGAAGGTCCATTGGGTTTTTACAAAGGTTTACAGGCACAGATCCTGAAGACTGTGCTAAGCTCAGCACTGCTTCTAATGATAAAAGAGAAGATCACAAAGACCTCATGGGTTCTATTGCTCGCGCTTAGAAAATTTCTCTTTATTACCCGTACTAGACTGAAGATTGCTTGATCGCAGGCAGAAGTTTATCTTGGCGGGCGTGGGAGGCCTGTTTCTATTCTTTCAGGAAGAAAAATGAATGTTGTAGCGGAAGGAGATTTATTCTCTTCAATAAAATATGATTTCAAGGATATAGTTCCAGGACATATAGGTAGTAAATATGACCCAACAATCAAGAGCATTTGTTAAACTCGTTGAATAAAGAATTCAGCTACTGTCAAAGTAATTCGATGGCAGGACTGATGCCAAAATTGATTCGTGCTACCAAGTTGGCTTGAGCGTTTGGCAGAAGCAAAATGCCAAAATTTGTAATATCTCTTCTAGTCTTAAAGAACCAAATAGCTGATGAATGCTTAAGACAAAATTGAAATTTGTGTATGTTATGTTTTCGCCTGGTAAGGCTCGGAAAACAAACGGGTGGACGCACGTATGTATCTTACCTATTGATGGAAGCAATTGAATTATTTGTCTCAGGACCCAGATCCAATAATTGAGTGGCATCAAACAAGTCAAAATTTCATTGCACTTGTTCTTGTGAAATCTTGGAACGGTTATTATTAAATTAATCCTCGTAGTTTGTAAAAATAAATTTGAGTGTATTTGATATAGCAAAACAACATAGGTTTTTATGTATATTGACATTAACATGAACAGATTTGAAACAAGTAACAAATTTATTGATTTATATTTATTGTTTTAGTAAGCCACAACCACTTATTTGATAGTTTCGTAAAAAGTAAATGATAACAAAAAATAACAAAAATGATATCCGTGCAATTCTCTCATCTCCAGTCATCACAACAAACTTGGAAGTTCATAACTCAAAAATGATAGTCTCCAATACAAATTTGCTCCTCAAGGTATGCTCCTTCTAAGATTCTCCACTGAATTATAACAGGTACATCAAATACACAATAAAATGAATTCTATCATGATAAAAGTGAAAAACATCGTATATGAAAATTTCATATTTCCTATTTAGTGGTCAAATAAACATAGTCAAGGAGAAAATGCAATTACTTCACATCAAAACATCAATAGAGCACCGATAAACCAAAAGAGCAAGTGGTGGATCAAACTAATCTTGGAGAGCAAACTGGCTGCATTGTATGGCACAAAGCTTCCTTCAGGTGTGCTTGTGGTTAAAACAACAACGATCCAGTCACCTTCAGAACCAATACCGACTCCTGTAAACTTGGTGTCATTGAGACTTTGAGAGTACTGGGACATGGTGTAGTTTGAGAGCACAAGACCAGGGACCAGGTTAGGAACGCAAGCAGGCATGACAGAACCATCCCTTGTGTTAGAGACATTTAAGTGGCATTTGGATAGGAGGTCCGGGTAGTCAGAGAATCCAGGCTCAGTGCCAGGAACTGTGTTAGCACCTGTGGTGTTCGTACAGGGTTGATTCTTAAATTTATCAGTCATTTCATCAGCAAAGCATTCTGCATTCTCATTTTTGGTCAGGGCTGTCAAGTTTAAGGATCGCCTATATTTGTTAAGGCCTTGCAGCAATGTGTCCTCCTCATCTACAGGAAAAAATTAGTGCCAAAGGGAGTTTAAGTTTCAAGATGTCAATGAGAGTTTTTTTCAAGTCAAGTACTGTAATTATGCAACTAATTGCTTAACATCTAAACAGTCAATTCTTGTATGGTACAAAATCATAAATAAGTTAGGTAATGCATGAAAAGTAGACATGGTAAATGAAGGAAAATGAAGGCAACTAAGCGACAACAATGTACGAAGTTCCAAGATGTTGAGGAAGCTATATGTAACCCATAATATCGTCTCCCCTGTATAGAAATCAGGGTGAAGAGATACATTTTGCCTCATCATGTGGAAATGGAATAGGAAAGCTAGAAGTACATAATAATGTTTGATATTTCTTATTAATTCTATGAATTTGCAACTAGCAGTCGGTTATCTCACAATTCAGTTTCTTCCATTTATAGGTAGCAGTTTCATCAGCTTAACTGTAAAACATATTCTGATATTTTATGAAAGAGAATAAGCAGCGGAAGAATTTTTGTGTTTCTTATGCAAGCCAGCAAGCACAACAAAACTCAAGCAGGACCACTAAAAGAAAAATTTAGTAACGGTGCAACTTGTTCTCTTATTTAGAGTATTAGAACTGATTAATGCAAACCCAGTTTCATGCCTAATCTGACAGTAAAGTTTACAACCTAAAAGTTCAATTAGAACAGAGGAAGTTTCTGGTGTCTTCTGTGATACAGAACATGAGATAAACCATCCATGGACATCCACCTGGCACCTATACCTTTTTTTTCATTTAAGATATATCATGTTCTTTCCTCTTTCCACTTTCCAAGGTATATGGCGCGATATTGAAATATGAAGTACAGTACCAGCGTCTCATTATAATGCATCAAGTATTTCACTTCTTTCAAAGTTGCAAGAGAAAGTAAGATTATGGAGAAACTTCTACCACACTATGGTTGCATTTATCTTTATCTGTCAGGCTCTATTACTTCCAGGATGAAAAAAGGATTGGTAAAACATATTACAACACATAGAAGGGAGACAACTCTCAGTTTTCAAAACTGTATCAACTTTTAGGATTCTCAGGTTCTAGTTAATTATCTCTATGGTTCATCTGGGGGCTAAGAAGATATGGTACTAAAGTTAGTTGCAAAAAGGTCTTGGAAAGGAATGGTTCACAGGATCAGCCAAAAGCATTATTCGAGGAAAATATAGCGTCCATCAGTGAGACTGACTAAAAGTTTATGAAAGAAAGCAAAAGCATGTAACAAATATCAATAATTAAAAGAATAGAAGGCAGCATAATCTGCTACTGCAAAAAAACAAGAAATTTTATTAAAAAAAAAATCAGCAGAAAGCTGCTGCTTCAAAGGGAATAGCAAGATGCTGCAGAAAACATAGACAAACACAAGCAGTTGCTCCATTGTATATGTGAAAATGCATAGACAAAGAGCCATGCTTAGATGTGAGAAGATTTCAGTGCAGAGATATTTTTGATAAGTTTTGGACAATGAGAGTAAAATCCTTGAATTTGTAAAGGGTGTGTTTTTGAATCGTTAGAAAATGCATTACATTGTTGAAAGGTGTATAGGTAAAAAAAATGGTAAAAACAAATAAAAAGAATTTATTTCTAGCATATGATTGGCACTCTGATGAGTTTGTGGAATAAAAATTTTAATTTTTAAGTTTAACTAGCGAGTTTTTTGAGGGTGCTCAGAATACTATCTTGGGTGCAAAGTAGCCAACCCAATGGTTAAATCACAACTTTATGGTGGACCTAATACTGGTTTCCTAATAAGCAATTTTATCAAGGCAAATTCTTCCTAATAAGCAATCTTATCGAGGCAAATTTATCAAGTGGTTGTTCGTCAGTGTTCTCAAAGCACAAACCTGTTTAGAGTTAGTCAAAGCAGCAACATTTACAGAATGATGAAATCAATTTACTACTTATACCAATATCTAGCCAAGTTAATAACTACAAATCCATCAGATCAGTAAGCAAAGAGCATTGCTTGACGAACAAAGCAATTACCCAGATCGATGACTCCTAAACAGATCTCTTATGTGTTGAAGTTATAAACGCAATGAAACAAAATTGAAAAAGACTCTTAGATTTTATATCAAACTGTAGATTCAACTCAATGCAGCACACCCCCACAGTTGTGCAGCTATAACATAAGACGGGATGAGCTTAAAATGAGATAAAGATTCAGCCAATAGCCTTATATGCATGATAAACACCACCAGTTAAAGGAAAAAAAAAACAAGTATAAGCTACAGAGAGAAACAATTTAGAAAGCTGGTTGACAGATAAAAAACCTACCAGTATCACATTTGACGGGAAGATTCATCCCGAGGAAGGAAAGAAGCAAGAGAAGATGAAGCCATGAAGACGCCATTTTCTGCTTCGCTGTTGATTATGATGATGATGTGAAGGCAGAAGAGAACAGGTGTTGCTTCTATAAAAGAATAAAGAGATAGATCAGTTCGGAAAATTGTAGCTTTCGTTTGTTTAGTTAGGTGCTTGAAAGTAGAGTCCGAACGGCAGTTAATGGAGTCATACGACGTCGTTGGTCTCCATATTCAACCCAAGGTCTAAAACGAGCGACATGGATGCACCCTCCGTTGTCAAGGTCGTGTTTGTCAAGCAATCAGTGTTTGATTTAATATCTGAAAATTAGAAATATATTTAAAAAAATTATGTAAATTTGAAAATTATAAAAGACAAAAGGCATGGATCGCCTTAAAGTTTCCGGTCTGTGTTTGCACTCAAATTTAAAAAAGAAAAAGAATTTTTAAGCCTTTTAAAATTTAGCTTATTAAATTAATTAGTGTTAATAATTTAAAAATAATTATTAAAATTTTTAAATAAAAATTAATATTACATTTTTTATAATTTTCAATTTTTTTAAAATATAATATATATTTAAAATAAATTAATGAAATAATATAATACATTAATATTAATATATAATAAATTTTATTTTTATTATTTTCTTCATATTTACCTATATATTAATATATTTAATTTAAATTACAATATAATTATATATATTGAGATTAAATATGCTTCAAAATAAATAAACTAATAAATTTATATTTAGTTATAAATTATATTTAATTATACTTTATTTATTTAATTTTTATTATATAATTAATTATTGTATTGTAGATATATTATAAAACAAATAAATTTAATTTTTAATTATAATATTTTCATAAATATTTTTTATTAATATGTTATAAATAAATACTTATCATTATTATTATATTTAATTTTATTAAGAGTTTAAAAATAATTTTTAATTAATATTTTAAACTAATTAATAAAATTTTTAATTAATTAGTTTAAAATAAATACAAATTTTAATAAACATTTTAAAAAAATTTAAAAATTAATTAGTTTAATAAATCATAACTATTTGTCTTTTTCCAAAAAAAATATGGGAGAATGCTCAATACTCTGCTAAATTTTTTATCAATACTCTATTATTCTCTTATATTTTTTTTAATATCCCATCACCTCCTAATTCTTATTTTTTTTAATTTTATCCTTCAATTTAATTAATTTATATTAAATTATAAATGATAAAATAGAAAATATTTAAATTATTAAAAGATAAAATTAGAATATAAGAAAATAATAAAATATTTAAAAAAATATAGAGAGGTGACGAGGTATTAGATAAAAAAACAGAAGTATTAGATATTCTCCCAAAAAATATTAAGGCAGCATCCGCAGGAATATTCCTTGATTCGTAATTACTGACAAATATGAGGACTTATATGTAATTTGATTACCTTTTCGGAGAGCCACGTAGAGTCACGAACACAAATAAAATTGGTGGCTACGATTAAATACGGATAACGTGGCCCGATCTTCCAATAGCATGCCTGCATGTATTCCATGTAAGCAAAATCTCGGTCTCACTCTTACTCGGGCCTTTTAACAAACAAAACAAGCTCTTCATTGATTTGAATTACGATTTTCTCCTTCAGTTTCCAAGAAAATGGCATTGTCGGCCGATGGCCGGTTTTCTCTCTCAGTCGCCAGCCGGCTGGGCGGTACGACGGGATTAGCAGGAGGAAGCAGGAACTGGAGGCTTGTCAAGTTTTTTAATGGAGAGTTTATGGGCAAAAGGCTTAACGTGAATACTACACAACTTCGAAATGAGGGTAAGGCTGCGAAGCAACAAGTCCGCATGTCTCTCACTGCTAACATAGCGGGCGAGTCCAAGGTGAGCTATGCCTGCTCTCTTTTTCTAATCAGATCTTGCAGGGAATATAGACAGGACGATGTGACGTCGTTTATAGCAGAGCTGCAGAAGGCTTAGCATTCATTAGACGAATGCTTTATTCCCACTTCATAATATCTTGCAAAAATACTGATGAGTCATCAGAAACCAATCCTGTCAGCTTTTTCAATGAACTTAATCAATGCTTTTAACCGAACGACATTTCGTCCATTGCAATTGCTATTGAACGACGTAACAGAGTACAAATTTTTTAACGAACTAGTCGCTGTCCCGACTCAGCTTATTTTCTGATATATTGATACATGTAGTTGAGAGACTTGGAGATGGAAAGGCGAGACTCACGTACAGTAGTGGCGGTCATCCTAGGAGGAGGAGCCGGAACCCGTCTCTTTCCTCTCACCAAGCGCCGCGCTAAGCCTGCTGTAATTGTTCTCACTCTTTTTCCCAACTCACATTTAAACTTCAAACAGTAGTGTAAAATAGACAAGACAAGCAAACTCTTTCTGCTATTTAAAAGCACTTTTGGCAATACCAATTACACTCTTAAAACACATATCTTGTTGAGTGTGTTGTTTCTGCATTGCATGTTTCTTCATAAGTTCCGCATGCATATAGCTGAATTAATTGCGGGATGTTCTCTCTATTGTACTGTGTATCGTAGGTTCCCATTGGAGGTGCATATAGGCTAATTGATGTGCCGATGAGCAACTGCATTAACAGTGGAATCAATAAGGTCTACATTCTCACCCAGTTCAACTCAGCATCACTCAACAGGCATCTTGCTCGTGCTTACAATTTCGGGGGTGGGGTTACCTTCGGAGACGGCTACGTCGAGGTAAAGTATATATACGCGTTTCCTAATTCTTGATGACCGTTGAGCTCAAAAAGGCTTGCTGATGTTTCAATGATCTTGGATAGTTTAGTAAGTTCAAGGTCATTCAAGGGCTCTTTCTTCCTTGTATATCAGGTTTTAGCAGCCACTCAAACTCCTGGAGAAGCAGGTAAAAGGTGGTTCCTGGGTACTGCAGATGCTGTGAGACAATTTCATTGGCTTTTCGAGGTACCCTAACTCTATTCCCAAATTGGTTGCTGGTTCATGCTTGCACTTACTTGAAATCATGAAATCAAATAGTTAACAATAAGAGCAAGACAGTCAATACCCCGGAAGGAAGTTAATATTAAAGTATGCTTCTCATGCCATAGGACCCAAGAAGCAAGGACATTGAAGATGTGCTGATTCTATCTGGTGATCACTTGTACAGAATGGACTATATGGATTTTGTTCAGGTATGGCATTACAAGTAATTTACTCCGAATAAGGTTTAACTCAGTTCACGTGATGCATTTTTTAGGAATTAGGATTGTAGTTCTATGCTCTACCAGCTAGAGATTTCTCGTATTCCCAGCCATTTACGTCTGCATTTTTGCATTTCCAGAATCATCGGCGGGGTGGAGCGGACATCACTATTTCTTGTGTTCCAATGGATGATAGGTACGCCATCGCCCTTAGTAGTTAGAATAATGTCAACGGCACCAGAACATTATAGCACAATTCAGATCTAGTTTGTAAATGAATCTGAAATTTCATGGTTTCACAAATATGCCACACGATTAGGCTATCTTTATTGTTGCTAACTCGAAGTTCATTTACAACATCTGTTTTCATGATAGTCGTGCCTCAGATTTTGGTCTGATGAAAATTGACAACAAAGGAAGGGTCCTTTCATTCAGTGAGAAGCCTAAAGGAGATGACTTGAAAGCAATGGTAACATTCAACTTTCTGAGTCATGACTCTGGTTTTGAGCGATTATGCTAATTTCACACATAATACAGGCAGTAGATACAACAGTTTTGGGACTGTCTAAAGAAGAGGCTAGCAAGAAACCATACATTGCTTCAATGGGAGTGTATGTCTTCAAGAAGGAAATACTTCTCAATCTTTTGAGGTACCTGAAAATGTTTGCTTAACATATAAAACATACACAGAGCCAACACGCACATATGCCATTTCAAACTGGGTCCTAGGAAATTAATTCAGTGCTGCTGACTGTTGTCAGATGGCGTTTTCCAACTGCAAATGACTTTGGCTCAGAAATAATCCCTGCTTCAGCCAGTGAATTTTTTATCAAGGTCAGCATTTGATCTCATCTCTATGAGAGACAACTGAATCCAAAACCAGTTGTCTTCTTCAAATAAAGACCTTATAGGAGAGTTTTCTTCATGTTTGTTCATAAATATTTTGAGCAGGCTTACCTGTTCAATGATTACTGGGAAGACATAGGCACCATCAGATCCTTCTTCGAGGCAAATCTTGCCCTCACCGAGCATGTAAGTTACAAATCATAGAACTCACTCTACCTCATTAGCTTTTAAACTAATGTTCACGTTTATACTCACAAGCTTCTACTAACATGGGTGAACTCACATCTCTTTGTGACTTTCAGCCACCAAGGTTTAGTTTCTATGATGCAGCAAAGCCAATGTATACATCCAGAAGAAACCTACCACCATCTAAGATCGACAATAGCAAGGTTAGTAAAAGCATGTCTGCAACTAGCAGTTTAAGCTTTCATATTGACAAACTTATGCTTCAAGCATCATCCACAGTTAATCTACCTACAATATGTGAATTGAATAAGATGCAGAGACATAATAATACAGATATCACAAAAGAACTTACTGGTACAGAGTAGACTGGCTATAATACACAAGTATGCATGCATATAACAATATAAAATGCATGTAAAACGAAGAGGAACTGGTGTTATTCGAATGACTATATAAAAAAATTGAAGGACTCAGTTTCATACCTGCTTTTGACTTCTTTCCTCTGCTTTTCACTTTTGCAGATCCTTGATTCAATTGTATCACATGGAAGTTTCTTAACTAACAGCTTCATAGAACACAGTGTTGTTGGTATCAGATCTCGGATCAATTCTAATGTTCACTTAAAGGTTTGTTGGAGTAATTCTTCTTCTTGTATATTTCAAAAACTAATCTGTGTAATGTAATTTCATATATTGAGACACACAGCTTCTTGTATAGAACATACCAATACCCCCTGTTAGTGTTATTTATGATGAACTTAAGTATACTATTAATATGGCCAAATAAAATGCAGGATACAGTGATGCTTGGTGCTGACTACTATGAAACTGATGCTGAAGTGGCGTCACTACTAGCTGAGGGAAGGGTTCCTATTGGCATTGGAGAAAACACGAAAATAAAGTATGAACAGCTTATACCTCTTTGTCTTATTGTTTTAAATGAAATAAAATTCTTTAATTATCTTTTGTATCTCATCCTTCTTATAATTATGCTGTTGTACAGAGACTGCATCATTGACAAAAATGCCAGAATAGGGAAGAATGTTATCATTGCAAATTCAGAGGTATGATCATCCAAACTTATTACCGTACAAGATGTGGTGGGTACATCATCTATAACAGAATTAAAACTTGTCTGGTCAAGACCATAAATTAAAAGGTTTCAAAACTTAGATCTCGGTTTTTTCAATAAAATGAGCCATTCATGTTCGTGATCTAGCCATAGGAAATAATCTGATTAAGATCTGATCAATGAACTTATAGACAGTAGATTCTAACTTATATTTAATTCTCTTTCTGCAGGGCATCCAAGAGGGTGATAGATCTGCAGAAGGGTTCTACATCCGGTCCGGTGTTACCGTCATATTGAAAAACTCGGTCATTAAAGATGGATTAGTGATATGAAAGATTTTTCCATCTTTATCTTTTGATTATTTAGGATGGAAATCACGGAAAATTAATATGAGACATGCACCATTATGTGAGCTAATCACAAGTATAAATGTGATAAGGCTACGAATAAATTTTTAATTTATCACATGAATGCACAAAATCCTTCTTTCCCTAAAAATACATTCAGTGCTTTTATAAAGTAGCAAGCAAATTTACAGGTCAGAGAGGAAGCATTAGAACTAAAAAAGAAAAAAAGGCAGAAAAATAAAAGATCTGAAAACATCAAAACGTTAGTCACTCGTTGGAACTAGTAACTAGGATGTGATACATGATATGAGGTTCATGATATGTTGCCAAACAAATAAGCAAATCACATCCAAAATCTCCATAACAGCTCACTATGACAGAAAGGAAAAGCAGTCCAAGGGTTGCACAAATTTTCCATTAGAAAACCTTAATAGCTAAAATTGAAGATAATTAAGTAATAATATCTTGACAACCATGGAATAGTTTGACAATTGTCATTATAGTAGATCATATAGTTGCTCGACTACAAAAACAATATACATGCTTTTGCCAACAGTTGATAATCATTCTAGCATGAATCCAATATACATTCAAGCCTTAAAGAAAAGCAAGGGCCTGCAAGATACTTATGTATTAATTAAAGCAAAAAAAAAAAAATTCGGATAAAGCATCAGCCTCTCAACCCTATCATAATGTATAATGATTAATGGACCTCTTTAGAAGGAAAAGTAATGCAAATCTATAAACCAGATCAAAAAAACAGTTTCATTTCATCTATTTCTAATGAAATAAATTTCAATTGTTACTGGCTTGCTTGATCTCTGGAAGTATTTACTTTCTAAATTCATTGTTTCCATTTTACCATCTTTTGATACCTGATATTCATTGTCAAGTTTCCATTATTCTGTCATGTCATATAGTCAAGTGCAGCGGGTTTAAAGATTGCAAATTGTAAAATAAAGTAATAGGCAGATTTGTGAATTCTAGATTAAACATTGAGCCTGTAAATTAAGCTCTTCAGAGTCAAACTTCAGTTCGTTCTCAAATCTTTGCAAAACAAACAGCTCCTCTGATGTGATGATATTGGTAACAATACATTTATCCTCTGAAAATGGTTTCCTACCTGTTCTTCCAGCTCGATGAAGATAATCTACAGCATTTCTTGGCAGATCAAAATTGTATATATGAGTTGTCTCTGGCAGGTCAATCCCTCTGGCTGCTATATCTGTAGATACAAGAAGATAGCCTCCTCCTCCTTGTCTTACTTCCTGCAATAAACAATGAACACACAAAAATACATTACCCCCAGCTATAGGGGAAAAGTACTCTTGCATTTGCCCAGTCAAGGAACCACAGCACCAGTTACCCACCCAAAAGAAAACAAAAGCAGAACTTACTGAAAGTGAAGCTGCTCGTGAGTTGAAATTCATATCTTCCTCCAGAAGAAGGATGTCTGAAGAGCCTTTATATGAAATCTTCAAGAAATCAACTAACAGAGTTATCGAAGGAGCATTTCCAGCTTTCTTTGACTTCTCTGACTACAGAGAGAAGTTTGTCAAATAACTCTACCAACAATGGTTTTGAGTTTTCATGAGTTAATATATAAAAAGGTTGTGAAATTTGATGCATTCTATTATTTCAACCACATAAAGAATTATGGTAACTTAAATGACAATCAATAAGATAATATATACTCAGCATGCATTGAGGAATTTTCCAGGCAATTTCATATTGGTAATCAATTTTGTAAAAATATCATAGAATACTGAAGCTGAAACCAGACTTTAAGCCTATTTTAGGATAAACTTAAAAAATGCATCTTTTGAACAAATTAACAAATGAAAAAGGACGTGGTTTCAAACCTGCTCACCAACAAAAATAATGCCCGACTCAGGTGCATCAGACTGTAGTAAGGATAGTAGTGTCTGATGCTTCATTTCTTTACCACATATCTGTAAGTAATGCAGTATGAGCACCATATATGTCAGGTCCATTATAAGAATAAAGGCAAGGGCAAATAAAATAGTGACTAAGGAGAGTAGTAATGGGTAGAATAAAGTCATTAAAAAAGTTTAAAATTTTGAACAAGAGTAACTGAAAGCAAATGATAATGCATAGAATTAATCTCAAATTATAAACTTTCTTACCACAAATCTATGATGAAGGCATGAAGGCAATGGTTTTATTGCATTGACATGAACATGGGCTACATCACTCTGTAAGAAACCTCAAACCAAAATGCATGTCATAAAACCAACAACAAAATTGCCCCAGAGAAAATAACATAAAAATCACAACTATTAACAAACCTTGGTCCACTTCTGTTGTATGCAGTCATGTAAGAATCGTCGGTGCTGTGGAATGGATGCACTGGCAAAAAGAGTCTGACGATTGTTGCATGATGAATATGATCCCAACAGCTTTTTTAGAGAACTGACTTGTTTCGAAGAGTTGAATAAGAAATCAACCTAAGAATATAAAGAATACGAACAAAATAGTTCAAAAGATGTTCTTCAAACTTCAGAGGTATCTAACTGAAGGAAATATACCTAGTAAGGATTTTGGAATGCCTGTTATTGACATGAAACCAACACATAGCCAATCCAAGCAAACAATTATCGTTACAGAAATTCTAAAATCCAAAAAGATGTTCTTCTGACCCAGCTAAAAAGCAACAAAGTTTCATTACAAAAGTATGAATAAATCATTCAATGGAAAATTTTGAAATATAGCAGTATAGCAAATATAGATCACTCATTCCTTGTGGAATCTTGCCTGATATAGACAGTCAGAATTTTACATATGCCAATATAAATGCTCATTACCTCATCAATAACCAACACTCGCATGGACTCCAGCTTGAATATATGTTTCTCAATCAACTGGCACAAACTTCCTATCGTTGCCACCACTATTGTGGGGGGCTCTGCCTGAAAATTTAGCCACTTAATAAAATAAAGACACATAGCTTTGTACTGTTTCACCGTGCAAATGGCAAAGATAAAAGCAAACAAGGAAGATCAAGAAGATCCTTATCATTTAGCAGTCATAGGCAAGGTTATGAAGAATTTTTAGTATCATAAATAGAATTGGAACACAACAAGTGACTAACCAACAAATATTAGACCTACCCTAGCTTTTCTACCACTGAAAAGCAAAGGAAAATAAACCAATTTAGCCTACCTATAGATGTACTGTTCAACTCTTTCAAAACAACAAGGTTTTAAGTCCACCAAGATGCCAAATTATGGATATTAGACGTATACAAATGAAATAAATATCTTCTCTGTAGGTTTGGATAACAACTGCCAATAAATTTTACAATTTAGATATGACAGGATTTTGGGATTTTAGAGGTAAACGGAGAAACAAATATAATCCAGAGAGCACAGCACCTTTAGCCAACTTTTATGTCGTTTCAACATTCCTCCGTCTAAAAGGGCCATCAC
Organism: Melia azedarach; assembly: GCA_028052125.1. NCBI lineage: Eukaryota > Viridiplantae > Streptophyta > Magnoliopsida > Sapindales > Meliaceae > Melia > Melia azedarach. Next base: position 2,657,073 of record CM051396.1, on the reverse strand, counting down.
AGTACATGACTTCTGCTCCGAATCAGTTTCTGTAGGTTTTGACGCCAACATCCGAGCAACTTTTGTAACCTTGTCCAAAACAGTAACAGTACTACTATGAACAATAAGAGAAAGTTCTCTCTTTTTTTGCATATTTTTGCAGATAACATGCACTTTAATTAAAATGTCAATAAAAAAATATCTTTAAATCAATGTCATATATCATTTCTTACTTGCATGCCAAGTTCCCGGGTGGGCACCACAATTAGCGCTTGCACGGCGGCTCTTTGAGTGTTCACAGCTGAAAATATCAACAGTAGGTACGTCAGCGTCTTCCCGGAACCTGTCTAGAATATCCAAAGAGAGCAGTTCAATAGTCTCTCAGCGAAACAGAAGTTTAAAATCCTTTCTTCATTTCTTAATATGATCTGGTAATTAGCTTATCAGAAGAAAATTAACCTGAGCATGAAGTATGCAATCGCGCCGCGAAAACAGAACCGGCAGAGCTTCACGCTGTATGTCAGTCGGTACGACGTATCCAATCTCTTCCATTCTACGAAGCACGTGTTCGGGCACGTGACCTTGGCATATTTGACGCAGAGACAAAGACTCGTCCCCGTTTCCGTTTCCGGCATCGACTTCTCGAGTGGTGACTGGAAAGGAAGAGCTGAGAACGGCTGGTAAAGGCCTGAAATAATTTGATACAGACAAGCGAGCTCGGTTCGCGAAGTTAATTGAAGTCGGAGAAGACAATTGATGGTGAACTCGTGAAACAGGAATAGAATGAGTAGCCGAAATGGCGGCCATTTTCCCCCCTCTTTTTTTTTTTTTTTTTGGGTTCTAGCTAGCAGCGCAATAAATAACCGACAACGCTATTAGTGTGCAAGAGCAGGAGCGGGACCCATTTGTTCAGATTACGGAATTTGGATCGTGCGATGGTGATCAAAGCCGGGAACAATTGTTGGACGGTTAATGGAACCTTTAGCTAGTATGAATGTGATTGACCATTCTTCTTTTTACTTTGGAACTACCTTTTAATCGTATTCAACGGCGTAGCTGGACTGCTGGTTGCTTTGATTATACACGGCCAAAGTCGGACGGTCGAATTATTATATTATTATAAGAGTTTAATTTTATCTATTAAATAAGAAACTTCCTACATTTTGTACAAATTACATTAGAAAAATGTCCAAATTTACAATATTTCTGATACTTCATTTTTGGTATTCGACAGCTTGTTACATCAAAATTATATTTAATAGGACAAAGTTCACGCTGTTATTTTTTCTTCTTTTTAAGCCGAAAGTTTCACACTTTATGATTTTTCTTTTTCAACTTTAGTAAAAAGAAAATGAGAAGTTGGGTGAGAACTGATGATTTTCAAGCAAGGCTAAAAAAGAAATGATTTTGTATTTTGAATCAAGTAAAGGCATGATTGAAGCTTGGAAGATAAGAGAGTGTTCTCGTTTTCAATCGGGATGGAAGGTAAGGAAGATATAATTGATTAATTATTAAGATTAGAGTTACTTTTAAGTGATGAATTTTAATTTTTCTGAATGATTCCCGTATAATTGTTGGCTGATGTTAACTCTTACACCGCATGAAAAGTTCTCAGTCACCTTTAATAATTGCTTCTAATGCAATTTTTCACGCCAGACAAAATAAATTATGTCGCCAATATTATAGATATTTCACGAGAAAATTCATATTTTTACTAAATTTTCTAATCAGTTACTGTAACTTAGTGTTAATTAATTTAATTAATAAAATACCATAACTTATATAGTTCAAGATATTTGAATTAGAACAATGTTTATGCAAAATATGAATAAGCACTCTGAATTTTTTTTTTTAATTTTAGACAACCTAAAAAAGTGAATTTGCTAGTATAGAAAATTATTTTGATAACGTCAGCAATCATAATAAGATAAAATCTAATATTTGTATTTATATAATTTACTTAAAATACTCTCAATTTGATTGGATAATGAAAAGTAAAAAAAAATCTGTTAATGAAAGGAAGGATATAAATGAGATACCTTTTTTTAAAGAAACTTAAAAAAGGAAAAAATATTTTTTAATAATAAAAATAAATTTTATTAATAAAAGAAAGAATATAAATGAGATCCATTTTAAGAAAATAAAAAGTAAAAAAAAAATCTGTTGATAAAAGAAAGAACATAAATGAGCTAGATTTTGCTTTTCCAGATGATACGAATACGAATAGTTACAAAGAGTTATTATTTTATCAAAAGTTATGAAGAATTGAATAAAAAAATTTATGGCCGGAATTAAAAAAAAAAAGTTAGCAATTTCAGTGACTGGCTAATTTTATTAAATGAATTAAATAAATAATGTGAATAATTAGTAGAAAAAATAATTAATTAAGAAGGGTAGAAAAGCAGAGAGGGATTAATTCCATTCAAAACAAAACGTCAGAATCGGATAATTTTCCTGCGCTTTTCTTCCTTTTCTTCTTCTCTCCATAATTCTTTTCTTTGACCACTCACTCTTTCTCTCTCTTTCTCTACACTTTTCTAGGGTTCGTTAATCCCTTCTCTACGTTTCTCTCCAATTCCTTTCCTCTTCAAAGTCACTTCGTTTCTCTTCTCTCCACATTCTCACTCTCAATGGCGAATTTCGCAGCCTCCTCTTCCTCCTCCATCTCCTTTACTGCAGGATCGTCCTCTGGAGCCTTTGACGATGCTTTCGAAGACGCTTGCAGTATCTGCCTCGAGCCTTTCTCTACTGACGACCCCGGCACTGTATGACTGATCGTTTTTTCTTTCCTTTTCTTTTAAGTTTTTTACTCTTTGATCTTTGCTCTCTTTTACCGTTTCAGTTCGTGGTCGTTTTGTTGCAAATGCATGTTGTTTTGACTTGTTAAATCGTCAATGTACGGCCATGTTAGATTGGAAGTTCGGCTGTGTGGATTATTGTGCTTGCAGAGTTGAGATCAATTCTTTCTTTTTTTTTTTTTGCTTTTTTAAATTTGGAAAATTACTTGGGAGTCTTTAGAAATCGTTTGCGACTCTAAGCAAATAGAGTCAACTTTTAACAATCAATATTCATAATAGATAAATTTCAATCTTGATTATTATCTATATTAAAGTAATTGTTCACCATCAATTTTTTAGCTCATCGGTTAAATAGCAGCGGGTGATTAATATTTAGTTTTTGTCTCTTAGACTTGCTACTTGTCGGATTCAATTTTGACTGTCAAAAGGAGTTTTTCTTTTTCTTTTTTTCTTTCTTTTTGGGGTGAATTTCCTTTTCTTTTTCCTTTAAATTAACATCGGGTCTTGATTGCTGAATGGTTGTTTATCTTGCACATTGCTTATTTTACTAATAACCCTGAGGAATTGCAATAATGTGTTAATACAAATTTATAAATACAGCTTTGAGTAAGTAATGATCTCTTGGATGCTGTTTCTTGTTTCAGGTTACCAGTTGCAAACACGAATATCATCTTCAGTGTATTCTTGAATGGTAAACTCATCTAATTGTTTCTGTTACATTCTTGCAGTGATTCTCCATAATCTGATGAGTGGGAAATCTCTAATTGAATTTGTTTCACATTTAGGTCTCAAAGAAGCAAAGAGTGCCCAATATGTTGGCAGCAGTTTGTCCTGAAAGATCCAGCCAGGTATATGACTTTCTTCTTGAAAGTTCTCTCTCGTAGTGTGCACATATGCAGATGTTTTTATTGTTGGGTGTCATGCTGATGGAAGCAAGCTAATTGGTTGACCATGTATGTGTTGATGTCCCTCTTCGTTTCTCTTTCTGACTTTAGTCTGTTATTTTTATCCTCTAGCCAAGAGCTTCTAGCTGCCATTGATAGTGAAAGGCGCTTCAAGTCAAGGAACATTTCTCCTGTTTCTTTCGCTGAGGATTTTGATACTGGGCTGGTGATTATCTAAATTTTGTTTCAAATTATATTTTCAACTCTGGTTTTCTGTATATTTGGTCAGTTAGAGTAAATCTTCTATTTCTAAGATGTGAAATGGAACTTTTCAGGATGCTACTAACTTGGATTACGATGATATGGAAGCATGTGTTATGCAGCATATAGCCACTGCTCGCTACTTTCGCAGAAGAGAGATGCAGAGATATTCTGGACTTGATGCTTCTCAAGTTCGTGATTCTAATTCTGCTGCAAATGTTCCTGGAACACCGCCAACAAACACTTCTTCACCAGATTCTAGTCATGGGTCATCCGATGGATATTTGTCAACTTCTGACATAAGATCGGTTGTCAATGTTCAACCTCCCTCATCTCACCCTGGTATTGCTGTAAATAGAGATGGCCCGTTGAAATCCAGGTATCTTCTCAGAACTCAAAAGTCTAAATGTTTTTCTGGTGTTAGTTATTTTTCAACTAGAACCTGTCAGGCAAAACCTAAGGAATGATTTGAATGATGTGAACCTCGGTTCCTAACCAACAGGTCAAAGTTGATTTATATTAATGTTATGGAACTTCTTGCTACAAAGATCTTCCTAAAACTGCATACACTTTTTTTAAAAAAAAATTCATATAAAAGGTTAAAAAATTTCTATCCTGCAAATATCTGTTCATATTATTTTCCCATTTTTCAGAGTTTTCTTTAGACAACCACCGCCAGATAGTCCAAGGGGGCCAAACCCATCTGAAATATTCTCTTTCTCAGAGTCTGTCAAATCTAAATGGTCTGCTGCTTCAGCCAGGTAGATGCACTGCAACTTGTTTCCACTTGGAATCGGTAATTGTTTGCTCCAACTTGTCAATCTGAATTGTGTTTGTTCGTTTTAAAAGATACAAGGAATCAATCTCAAAAGGTACCCGCAGTTTAAAGGAGAGGTTGCTTGCTCGCAATAACTCTGTCAAGGAACTAAGCAAAGAAGTTCAGCGGGAGATGAGTGCAGGAATTGCTGGTGTTGCAAAAATGATTGAACGCCTAGATCTTGCCTCCAAACGAACTGGAACCTCTATCCCTGCTTCTGGTAACACAGTGGGAACATCTAGTGTCTTATTTAAAGGAAAGAGTGTGCAAGAGAGCGCTATTAATAAGAAGAGTATGGAACTTGCTTGTGATTTAATTTCAGATGCACCCTCACATGTCTCCAGTACCAATTCAGGTCAAATGGAAGTATCACAGCAGGTTAGAAAACTTTCCTTGGAATGCAGCAGCTTCTATTCTCATTTTCACTATTTCTTACTGTTTAATACAGCATTAGAAAACACAGTGAATGCTGTTAGTGTTATCAGGGCTCCTGCATTATGGAACCGCCTATTCTGAAATAGCTTTTGAAATCCAACCTGCCCCATACTTGGATAAGTATGTAGAAAAGAGAGTTAGCTTGACAGATAGAGTGGATATTCAGCTCTGATCCACATTAAAACAATGGGCAGCTGATAGTGCTCGATCTGTTCTCAATTTTAAATTGTCAGCGTTAACATGTTTGAAATATAGATGATAAATTTGTGATATATATAATTCATGGCTGGTTCTGATAATCATTTATTTTCCTTTGGCAGAGAGGAATTTGATGCTGAGGAATCGGGACTTTGTCAGCTAGCTTTTAATACGTTATAGACAATGCAAGTGACGTACAGTGAAGAACCATCGTACTCATTGGTTCGCGCCCTGCATTGCCTGTATACACAAAGTAGAAACTTGCGTGAATCGGTGAAAATTGTTTCAGAACTAGCCCTAGAGTTACCTTTATTTTTCTCTTCTGAGTGTGACGAAATCACGGCAGAATTCGAGAGAATTCTGCTTTGCAATATTGGCTTGGTGCAAATATTGCACATTAATGTTTGCTAATTTACTTGTTTGTCATTATGAATATTTATGTCTAGTTCAAATATTATTATCAATTTTAAGTTAGGGTACAAAAATTGATATAGTTTCAAAATTCTTTCTTGATCTACGTCTCTGAAACAAAAATATAAATTTATCATCAACGTTCAAAGAAGATTTTTTTATATTTTGTGGGGGCATTAATGATTTTAAAATCTTCACAGGAGGCTCAGAAAAATCTGAAATAGATTTATTATTAATCACAACAAAGTATACAGTAGAATATTTGTGCTTCGCGTACGAACGCACATTCAATTTTCCAAGCAAGATAAGATGCATGGTAAAATATAAACGTACATTGACATATTCACTGAGGACTGTACGATAGCCAATATTATATGTATACGGAACCCAAACTGATCAAGGAAACCCTGGACCAACAAGAACGGTCCAGATTTTATTCAGAGCAAGTCCACCCCACAGAACGTAAGACACAAGTAATACAGTAATGGATGGAAGCTAAGATCAAGCATTGACAATCATCCCACCTGCAAGATCGAACACTTTATGAGCAATTTTGACGTGTAAATTTACCATACAAGACCCATTAGAAATGACGGATTATATTACCATTGGGATGGAGAACTTGGCCGGTGAAGTAAGAAGCACAATCAGGAGAAGCCAAGAACACATAGGATGGTGCAATCTCACTAGGCTGAGCAGCCCTCTTCATCGGCGTCTCCGACCCCAAGCTCTTAATCATATCCTCCGGCATGGATGCCACCTGCAGCGGAGTCCAGACAGGTCCTGGGGCCACACCGTTGACGCGAATTCCCTTGTCTACAAGCTGAAGAGCCAGGCCCCTTGTGAATGCTACAATGGCTCCCTTGGTGGCAGTGTAGTCTAATGTCATTGGATTGCCCAAGTATGCATTGACTGACGTTGAGTTGATAATTGAGCTTCCTTCTCTCATATGCTTCAAAGCATGCCTGTGTAACGATGAACAAATAAGAGCATAAATTCTCAATTTAACCCACGTGATTCAGTGTATATGAATTTGATTTTCTTTTACCTGGACAAGAAGAACTGGGAGAAAATGTTGGTTCTAAAAACCCTCTCAAGTCTAGGCTCGGTGATATCATCTAGAGAGCTTGTCATGTGTTGTTCAGCTGCATTATTCACCAGAATATCAATCTTTCCATACTCGTTAACAACTTGATCAATTACCCATTTGCAGTTATCATCAAATCCAACATCTGCAGGTATGGCTATGGGGTCTTTGGCATCGCTCGTCTTTGCTACTACTATCATTTGAAGAGTATCATCCTTGTCCTTGTCTTCTTGACCTTTTACGTACGTTAAAGCCACACTTGCTCCCTCTCTGGCAAAACAATAGCATACTGCCCTTCCTATTCCCGAGTCGCCTCCAGTGACCAGCGCCACCTTTCCCTGCAGTAAGTTAAGTTGTATTATTATTGTTGCACGTCGAGAATCAGCTTCATATATAACTCGTGAATGCATACCTGGAGCCTGTTGGCAGGCTTGTAATCGGGGTTAATGGTTTCGGGAAGTGGGTTCATGACATACTCTTTGCCAGGTTGTGTTTCTTGCCTCTGCGGTGGAAACTTTTCCCCATCGTCGCCATCTTTCTCCTTATAATATGAATTTTCTGACGACTGTTTCACTTTATATTTCAGAAAGCAAACGACAAGGCCGAAGGTTTTCCTGCTTGGAAGAGCAGTGAGTTACAGGAATTTATACAAGAAAGCGCACCGTGAGGGCTGCATGCAAAAGCATCCACGTAGTTCTTGAGCTAGTTATGTGGAAGATGCATAAGTTGCATGCGTGTCAATGAGGGCTGCGAGGTGGCATACTCATATAAGAAACCATGGAAGGCTTTTGGTCTCATGTGTGTACGTGGTAACGTTCGTGTTTGATTCATGAAACATGCAGCCTGTGTCGATGAGTGCGTCTTTGGAAAATAGTTGGCTTTTTTGGACGTTTCGGGAGGAAAAGTTTTAGTCAAAAACGCAAAATTTGGAACTTTTAAGTTATACAATTCCAGGATAAACTCTCAGGAGTCTCGAGTCACTTTCATGTTTCTCTAGTATATCTGTAATCCATTAGCCAAAAACGAGAATCAATTATATCGTTCTAATTAACTACGCATTTGCCTTTTTTTGCAACAAGAAATCAAGAATGACATTCCTTTTTTGTCTGCAGACGCCAGATTCTTAATCCACTTTGTGAGCTGATGAAATAAAGCTTTTTATAGCGTCTAGAATTAATATCAGTGTCAGATTATGTCGGCCACTCGGCCTCGCTATCGCACATCTCTAATTCCAGCCCCTTGGAGACTCTGATTATGGTCCACGGCTTAAGCATAACACATTACTAGCAGGTTTAAGAGCATCAACAAGACTACAATTCTCAATCATAAACACATTCACAAATTGCATCGTAGGTGCAGCAAACTTATTTCTCAAGGAAGATTAGCAAAAAATCAGAGATATCCCTGAAATTAGCTTGGAGAAACACTTCCAAGTTATTATCTGCTGATCTTATTTGTTTTCTGCGGAGAGTAACTGGGACACGTTTGAAAGTATATCAAAATGTAAGTGTAAAGTGTTGACTGCAAATGATACTTAAACATCTTCAGATCTGTCCCAAAATGACATCGGCACCAGAAACCTTCATGTCAGATGGTGCTTCCTCCACATTAAGAGCCTTAATCTTCCCGTCCTCCACATATGCAGACCATCTACACAAAAACAACAGTCTTATCTTAGTAAATAACGACATCAGCTTTATTGTTATATCATTACTTTTATGTAATGGAAAGAATATCAAAGATGGCAGACAGAGATCATCAATCCACAATGGTCTAGCATTCCCATAAACCAAGCAGAATAACCCCCGAGGTGTTCATCGTGTTTCCTGGAAACCAGACTTAACAAATAAATTGTGCTGAGAATACCTTTCAGAACGATGCCCAAGCAAAGCAGCAGAAAAATCTTTTCCCAAGTCCAAGCTCTTGTGGAAGCTTCCATCAAAGTCACCATAGAATTCAATCTGTTAAAATGAAAAACAGGAAAGGGATGGTGTTAATAATGCCATGCCAACATAGCAACATGTCAGAACTCAACCCCATCTCTCATTGAGGAGGAGAGTAGCAGACAGAAAACTACACAACTGGATCAACTAGGTTAGACACATTTAGCACTCAAGTAGACACCAGAGATGACAGCAGTTAGTATTTGCCTCGATTGTTTGTCTCTTACTTTCAGCTTTCCTCAAATTAGCTTCTGCTATTTCAAGAGTTTTTCGAGCTTCTTGGGGATCTCATTATTACCTATTCCAGCAAAATCACCCATCAGAGCCATTGTTAACCATTGGTCGTTAAAGCGTATTCTTAAAATACCTATATCTACAGCTGTGGCGATAGGCACGTGACTTGGTAATACGCCAATTTTTTTTCGTTTAGCAGATAAAATGATTTCTTTGACTTCTGAATCCCAAACAATTCAATTAGGAGTCAATACACAAAAATTTAAGGTCATTTCTTCAAATTGCTCTCCATTGCTAAGTTTATAGCCTTTGCAATAACTTCATCAATAATACCTACCAAATAAAAGGTCTGTTCAGGAAGACTATCTAATTCTCCAGACAGAATTAATTTACACCCTCTTAACTGTTTCTGCTAGACCAACATATTTCTTCGGGGAACCGGTAAATACTTCTACTATGAAATAATAAAAAATTATTTCTTCTAGATGGAAGAAGATTCTCTTTTAAAAGTAGTTTTGTCCCATCTGCTAAAGCTTGAAGAATTCCCAAAGGACTGGCGTATTCAGGCCCAATACGTTGTTGTATTCCTACGGATATTTCTCTTTCTAACCACACAATTACTAGTACACCTGTTATCATTCCCAATACAAGAGTCAAAATAAAGACAAGTATCCATATGATCCCAGAGAGAAATAAAACCCTAGATATCAATGTTCTCTTGAAGCTAAGAGAATAAAACAAAGCAGCTAACTTACAGCATCTTTGGCTTGAAGTTTCTCTGCCCAGGCATTCATGACATATGGATCATTAACAGCAACGCACACTACGGAATCAATCCCTTTAGCCTTGAACATGTCAATGTTACTCTTGTAACTAGGGACATGCTGCTGCGAACAAACACCAGTATATGCACCCTGGAAAACAAAAATACTACACCAAATAAGATTCAAACGATGTTTGTCTATGTAGAAAATAGTATTTGGGCATTTCTCTCCCAAATCAAATCCTAATTTCTACAACCTGCCAGTTAAAAATGTATGTCTTGGAGCCTTATGTATTTTGACCCACAATACTAAAGAAACAAAAATCATCAAATCCAACTACATAAGCACTTTACAAGTTCCAAAGAGTAGATAGCAATTTCATGACATAAAATCATCTTCAAACAATCAGGTGACAATACATCACCAAATGAATGAACAGCCTAAACATGTGTAAATTTTATCAACATGTTGAAGACAATTATAGTCTTTTAATGAAGCATACTTTTCTTCTTTGAACACAAAAATCATTCTGGCTCCAATAGCACACGTAAATAACCTTCTGCCAAAACAATGGATTAAGCTTAAGATACTGTAATCTAAATAGAACATTTATCACCCTTTTTGTTACGCGCTTTTTTTCCTTTTTGGAAAAAAAAAATGATACAGCACTTATTACACAGCTCTGCCCACAAAAATGATACAGCACTTATCACAGCAACTCTCAAATTTTTGCCTTTTACATAGAGCTCCAGGACCTAGACCCCACAGGGGAAACATGTAAAAATCAAATTGACAACTTTCATCGTTTCTACTTCCACCAGGAAAATGACTAGGTTATTATAATTACAATAAGTCAGTCTATCATAAGAACTGGGGAACAGATTCTAGCTATATTAAGCTTCAGATTCTAAACACAATTCCCTGGTAGCAAATAGGCATTTTCATTTCCATAAATAAAGTAGTCATAACAGAGAATGCGCCCTCGTAGCTAACAATCATGAACTGGGTTTACACACAAAGTTGATTTTTCAAATAAACTTAAAGAACAAAACTCATCACTTTGTTATGAACCAAGAAGACTTAAGTATACTTACGTATATATCAAAAATTGATCATCAAAAAACAAATTAAATAAATGCGAAATTATAAAAAATGTGATCCATAACCGAAATAGCCGAGAAACTGAGAGTAACTTACAGGGAGTCCGAAAATGACCACTTTCTTGCCCTGAAATGCACATTACAAAAAAAACGACCAGGGAAACATATCAATAAACTTCATTTTTTATTAAAATTAAACTTTGAAAGTGAAACTAAAACAGAAATGGAGTTAAATTCATTTTAAATCCAAAAAAATGAAAAATAAGGAACCTTGAAAATGTCTTTAAGAGGAGTGGTGGAGAACTTAGAAGAGACACCTTCGTCCCAGCTCCGAGCTTTCTGGAGAGAAACATCGGGTGCGGCCGAGACTAAATCGGTGCCCACTGCAACCGACGCGTACGCTCTTGACGACGCTGCAATTCGGAGACCATTAACCACTGTCTTTAAAGCAGAGGAGCTGCTTCCCTTCAGAATAAGAGACGCCATGCTTGTTCAGTGTTCTCGATCTTTAGTTGTTTAAGGCGGTTGTCAAATTGTCGTTTGATGGGCTAACAGCTGATCATTTACGTGGGGGAGAGTTTGGGAATAGTGGACTAGGATGGTAAAGGAGGTATAGGAAAATTGAGCGCCACTGATGGGCCGTATTTTGAAGCAATGGGTAATTCGTTGGCCCACTGAGCCCACTACTGCCCAAGTTCTGATAATTTCCAGATAAAGGCACGAAAGTTTTGACTTAACAACCGAACACATAAATTTTAATAATTTTAAAAATATTTATAAAAATTTATATTTATTTTAAAAAGATAATTATATTTTTATTAATAATAATAATTTAATAATTTTATTATTAAAAAATATTAAAATATAATATATATTAAAAATATATTAATATTCTTTTATAGTATATTTATTATACAATATTTGTTAACATATTAAAGTTTATATATTTTATAATATTATAAATAATATTTGTTAATAAATTGTAAAAAAATATAAATTTATGTATTTTATAATATATTAACAGTTTAATATAAATTAAGTATTAAAAAATAAATAAAATAAATCATAAATAAATATTAATATATAAGTAAAATATACTATAATACAATACTTATGATTATATTATAATTTATTTTTATACATGGTTAAAATTAAAGATGGCAACGAATACAATACGATATAAATATCTCAATATCTATATCCGTATCCTACAAAAAAATTCATATTCATAATTAATATTCTATTCATATTCTCCGCAGATATTTTGTGTAATATCTATATCTACTAAATGAATATTTATTAATATTCATATTTTAACGGATATTCGGGATAAATTCATATTCTAATAAAAAATAATAAACTTTAAAAATTTTAATTTTTAATATTTTATAAATTAATATATCATATTAATAAACTAAATTAAAATTAAAAAAATTATTATCTAGTCCATGCCTACAATTATTTTATTCTACAATAAAAGTATGATAACAATCATCATTGCTCCTCTAATTATAATCAAATTAATCGAAATAATAAAAAAATATATTAAGATAACTTATCTAAAAGTAGCAAAACGTTGATGTCTTCAAACAACGCATTAATTTTGTTTTGAATGTACATTTTTTTATTAAAATATAATCTGACAATAATATTAGAGAATAACAAAAACATCTGTTTTCTTCTCTTCAACTACTCGAAAAGTAAGAAATTGAGAATCAATTCATCCATGTATAATTAAGAGATTCTACATAACTCTAATTAATGAATAAAAAATAAAAAAATTGAAGTAGAAATAAGAGATTTGAATTAAATCTAAATGATGTGACAGAATTAAAATATCTACATTTTTACCTATATATTACAATTTAATTGATTAATTACTTGAATTAAGTCATTCATCTTTTTACCTAAACTTAAATTTTCACAAAAAATATTTATCTAATTAGTTTGCAAATTTACAGATTATTTCAAATAAAAAATATGCAAATAACTTATTTTACAATTAACATATCATAAATATTTTTTTAATATATAATTTTTAAAAATAAGTTTTGAAAAAATTAAAAAAAAACATAATATATACTCATATGATTATATATCCCCAAAAGAGAAAATAGTATGTTATAAATTAATTAAATATATTAATAAATTAATTAAATTAATCAAAATTTTCGTGAATATTAGACTATATATTAATATTATAAAAAAGCATAATAATATATTGTTCATTACATAAGATACTACATAAGATATTCGTTTTACCATATTCTATAAAGATATCTCACTTCGTTACCATATCTTATCCATATCTTATTTTATAATATCTATATGCTATCTATTAAGATAGAATAGAGATGGATATCCATAAAATATGATAAAAATATATTAACCTTATTGCCTTTTCCCTTGTTATTATTACTGCTATTGATCATTCAATAAGTTTATTTTTTTAATTTAGAATATCATATTAGTAAAAGAAGGAGAAAAAAATATACAAGGACAGTCTCAAAGATTAACAAAACAAACAATAATAAACCAATTGGATTAGCAATAAGCTGCGAAATTCAGTAGCAAATTGCAGATTTCAGCAACCCAACAGCAGAATATACAGCAAACAGCAGCCACAAAACAGCACAAAAATAGGAAAAAGTCAATAGGACCAGCAAAAGATATAGCAGCTTTCTTGAACTTTAAAAGACAGCAAGCAAAATTGCAGAAATGCAGCAACAGCATTTGCCCATCAGCAAATCGACAATCAAGAAAAAGATTTTGCAAACACCAAGACAGCAATCGGTAAAAAGCTCTAGGCAGCACAGAGAGCACAAGTTTCCTTAATTTTTGAAACACAGCCAGTAGATTACGAACAAATCTAACAACCAAATAAGTCCAACAGCAAGCAGGCAGTAATAAACATCTGCAACAGCAGAGTAAGAAGAGTCTAGAATTCAAGTAAGCTGAAAATTAGGCACACCCCAATAGTTGAGTCAGGCAGGTGTAAGAAGATCATTCAAATAAGTGGCCTTTTTAACAAATTTTAACTTTTTTTTGCGTCATCATTCATGTATAGAACATGCTTATATCACGTATAATTATAAAATTATTATTAATAAATGTGTCATAAAATTTGTGTACAAATTTCATATCTCTACTACTCTTGTAAATAATGACAAAATTTAAAATTTCTTACTGAGACTTAGAATTTTAACATAAATTTTGAAATGTCTGGTCTTTTTTATTTGTTTATTTTTATTGTATAGTCTGAAATCAAAATCGATTTTAGGGACAGCCAGGATACATTTCCCTTTCTGTTTTTGTTTTTTGCAAGAGAAAAAGAAAGAAAAACTTTCGTAATTCTTCAGCATTAATATTAACTCAAAACTGGAGGACACTACGGACCGACTTCAACCCCTACAAAAATTTCTTATTATTAAACGATCTCTAATCTGCAGAGTTGATTTGTTCTATACATTGTCATCAGTAGGGTTCTGGATGTCAATGCTGATATTCTATCTGTCTGTCTAATTTAGAACACAGAAGTGGCAAGTAATCTTGTTTCTTCAGAACCGATGCTGAAATCTTAATACATTTCCAAATATCGCCTCAGCAACGTTCAGCAATTGAAAGGACCCAAGAGCTTTGCATTAGAGAAGGATATGTATCCATGTAGAGTAGCAACAACTCCTAGGTCCCTGAAACAATTATAAAATGACATGATTGCATTCACAGCAACAATTTCAGTTCAGGCACAATTGAAAATGCTAGAAAGACCAATCTAATTAGAAAAAGATCCATCTGTTGACGAAATAGAAGTCAATACTAGAAGAAAAAAGGTCAGAAACTCATAATCAATAGATAGTTTGAATGTGAGACTCCAAAAATTATGAAAATTCCAACATTGTAAAGCATCCACACAAATGGAGTAAGGTTATGGACTTTTAGTGGGAGCCTGGTTATTGTTCGTTGGGAATATGAAATATAACTGCATCCCAATATTTTTACCTTCTACACCTGGAAGCAGGTTAAATTTTTAACTTTCTTCCATAACAATTATAATGGTGGTTCATTAAGAATTACAATATGGTGGATTAAATCTAGATGTAGCTCACTTGTATTGTAATACACGACCAATAATAAAGAGGCAAAATCATAAAGCATACAGTTTAGCAGACACATCATAGTCTAGAAACAAGTTCATCAAGAAAAAGAAAAAGGAAACTGGCAACTATAGTTAAGAAGACTGCAGAAATTATGGACCACATTGCATGTAACAGGTTGGTCTGGTTGTACGCCTTATAATTTATGTCCTAGGAAGTTATTAACTAGAAAGAGTTTATCAAACTGAAAGCCTTTTAACAAGGGCAGGGAAATTTAAACACATCTCATATTGGAATAGACACAAAAATTTCCAGCAAATTGTATTGACTAAACAGAAACACAATAAACCATGCAAAACCAAAGGCAACTTACATATGCAATGTGCTAATTATGCTATAATATAAAGTATAACAAATAAAAAAAGAACATGTCAGATCTTTCAGCCATTTGCACTTTCTTTTCTAAACACATTTAAGACGATACATCTCTAAGTAGCAAGAGAAAATAGCAACGGTGAAACTATAGCTTTGTGGGCAACTTACTTTTCCTTTGAGCATGCCAACTTTCTATGTTGCCATACCAATTCCACTGGAAGCATAAACCAGCAAAGCGTAACAAACCAGCTGTAACCACTTCAACAAATGCCATCAGGACCGATCTCTGGGGAGATAAACCAGCAGTTGCTATAGATAGAAGGAGTCCTTCAAAGTTGCAAGGGATAATGAAACTGCCAGATTTGATGCCATTTAGAGCTTTCCTGGCAACTTCATTAGGTTTCATTGCACCAGATGAGGCTGCTATAATGTTGGTGAGCTGTGGTCTTCTCCTCATTTCTGCGATCAAATGGAAATTTCCAAGTTACATACAGCACAAAACATAATGGAAATTGCAGAACTAGCCACAAATATGATAACACATTACATAAGAAGTTGCCAACCTTCTCTCTAAGGTGTTGGGTGATGGACACATTATATTGCAACTCCTTTCAATTCTTAATTTCATACCAGAGAAATAAGAAAAGACTATTTAAAATAAAAGAGGTCCAGAACTAGAAACAATACCTTCCTCAAAACCAGGAGTTTCTGTGTCCGGGGGGAATATAAGAGAGACATGGATGTCATCTCCAATAACCTCTTGTTGCAATGCTTCTGCTATACCTCGTAGGGCATACTTACTAGCCGAGTAACCTGTGTAACCATAAATACCCACCTGCACACAAAATGATTCCATATGAACAACACACAAAAACACATACAAGGAAGAGAAGTATTCTAGTAAGTGATAATGCTCCTACAGTGAGCAACATGTCACACAGGGCTGCAGTATGACACTGCCAATTGCCAAATGGCATCAAACTGTTGGTGTCACATTTAAAACTAAGGTTGGATAACACCACATCAATGGAGCCGCTCTGCAACACTTTGCCATGCAACAACATTTTCACAGAGTATGATATTATTGGCCTAAGATTTCATACTCAACCTCGTTGTGGTGTTACCATTAGCTAAGCAAGCTCACTCATCATCACAATTATATATTCATCAGCAGAAATGTTCCAATGGCCACCATTAGCACCATTTTTCTTACACTAATTGAAACAAGTACAAGTTCTAAAACAATGTAAATTACTACTAAACACAGCACAACTGTGGAGCATCACATATTGAACACAGCATATTATTTCAATTCACATTTGTTAAAGACCACATTTTACACTAACTACATGATCTGTTACAGACTAGAAGATGTTATTTATATTAAAGACGGAGCATTTTGCCATACCTGACCAGCCTGAGATGACACTAAAGCAATTGAAGCAGGGCCGCCATTTTTCCTCTTCTTCATTAGCGGCAAAGCAGCTCTGATCATATGAATACTCCCCATCACATTGACATCAATCATGAACTTCAACTCATCCAATGACTGGGACTCAAATTCTCCCGGCATGAACACCCCTTGATTAACCACCAAGACATCAATGGGCCCCGCCTCAGTAACCGCCATTTGAACGGCCTCGAAATCCGTAACGTCAGCAGCGAACGTCGCCACCTCGATCCCGGTCTCGAGGAGGATTGATTGCTTTGCTTCTTCTAGTTTTTGGCAGGACCGAGCCAGGATGGAAACGTGGGCCCCTTCTTTCGCGGCTTGGCGGGCCATGGCCAGACCGATGCCGCTGGATCCACCAGTGATGAACACGTGGCGGTTTTTGATTGGGATATTGACGGGCTTGGGACGGACGATGAGGAAGAGGAGAAGGAGGAGCGCGAGCGGAAGGAGGATGACGACGAAAGCAAGAAATAAGAGGGCAGCCATCGGTAACAGTGGAGAAGAGAGTGAAGCAGGTAGTGTAAATGTACGGCGGTGATGCGCTTGATCTGTCTATGTAAGATGAAGAAGAAGATAAGTAATTTTGACTTTCTGAATTTGTAGATGTGTTGATTTGTCCGCGTAGATCTTGCCACGTAAGCAATAGTGACGACTACCCATTCGATGGATCCCAAACACACGAGGATTCAGGCAGATTCGGATAAAAATTTAAAAGATCCGATATATGACTTGTCGGTATACTAATAGAAAAGCAAATGACATGTCGTCTATTTAATTAAAGTGCATCCAGTTCCAGTTGTAATCACAGGGAAGGTTTTTACGGTCGTTACCTCTTTTTCAATTTTATATAGCAACCTATGATTTCAAGTACCATATTAAATGAAAAGTGGAAATCAGAAAGTCTTTCTTTCCTCCATGCTAGTTAGCCTCACCGACAAACACTTCTGGAGCTGCATCTTAAAAAAATTCAAGCAATATTCTGTAATCTATACCAATATTTCTCATTATATATATATATATATGTGTGTGTGTGTGTGTGTGTGTGCTTTTTGACATTTGTAGCAGGGTTACGTTGTATACATATATCTTGCTCAACAAGGGATAAAAGCTGGAGACATATACATTAAAGTCCAGGCTGTTAAGGGGTAGAGCAAGCAAGCAAAGCTAGCATGCTATATATA
Source organism: Melia azedarach (assembly GCA_028052125.1). Lineage (NCBI taxonomy): Eukaryota > Viridiplantae > Streptophyta > Magnoliopsida > Sapindales > Meliaceae > Melia > Melia azedarach. The sequence continues at coordinate 2,639,059 of CM051396.1, read as the reverse complement.
TTTGCGCGCGTGTGTGTGTGTGTGAAAACGCAATTAATCTTCAAAATGGGATCGTAGCAGCTGCCGCTGTATGCATCACTTTCGTTGTATTTCAACGTGAGCTGGTCCACATGTGCCCACTGTTCTCCTCTTTTATGAAGCTAGTGGGTGGAGAACATATTTGTGGGACACCCAACAGATTTCCCTCATTTTCATTTATTAATTCTCCGAATTAATGTTTGACGTGTTAATCTAAACTACTTCCCCCGTACTAGATTTCATCGTTAAAATTATAAATGATTATATCATCAAAGCAAACATTCCCTGTAACAACGTCTTTGATAGCTTTTCGTACCTTTTTCTTTATCTTCTCTTCTCATTTGAGTGACATTAATTAGGGACCCTTTTGAAAACATAAAACACTGCCACTAGATTAATCAAGTTTATCGGATGATCGGTACATATTTGAAACTGTAATGATGTTTCAGTGAGAACATCAGTCGTCTTATGAAATATAAAGTGATTTTATAGCACTATAATCAGCTACGGACACAACGTGATCTTTATAGCATTGTTAATTAGCTAACAATGTCGTAATAATATCGTTTACCATAATGCAAATAATTTCGCTTAACTTTGATTAGTTGGGGCTCTAATTAAGTTCTTCAGTTAGGGGATACCTATCAGAAAAGAAAGGCCATGTGAGAGCATTAAGGGTTATCAATTTGGGAAAGGAAGGTGGGTACTATATGAAAAATGAGAAATGGAAACGACATTGATTGCCAAAAGAATATGGAAATCATGATTGTTGGACAAGGGCTTGATATTACATGACCGACAGAATTGATATTAATTTGAAGCAAATTAACCTAATCAAGGCAGGGCAGTATACACTCCACATATATGTAGGTGAGACCTAGAAAAATCAAAGTATTGCTGTCTGTACAAACAGTAACCACCAATTATTGTTGCCAAATGAAAAGCATTAATTTTCAGCTATATTTAATAAGTCGAAGAATCTAATTCCTTCACAGTATAAGTAGTATTGGTCAGAATGAGAGTGTATCGTATGAAAAATTTATTGTTAACGTAAACATAATGATTAAAAAAGATTGAGACTAAATGATGACATTATAAATATATGTATATATATTAACAAGAGAGACTTGAAAAGCTATTTCTACCAATCATGCTGATATGGCCTAAATAGAGTTTAAAAGTTGATGAAGAATTATAATGTGTAGATTTGAATGCCTTCTTAATATATTTTTTGCTTTTGAGTTATCTTAGCAACTAGTCATTCGCTAGAAGTTGGTTGCTGTTATTTATAATTCTTTTAATCTAGTCAGGCAATAAGATATCTTTTAACCCAACTAGAATTTTGTCAATTCTACAACACGTCAGACACTTTAAATATTAAAATTAAGATAGTTCCATAATCATGTAGAATGTTTACATGATAGCACAAAGAAAAAATAAATAAAGGAATTAAAAGAAGAATGAGTCAGTTAAGAGAGCACTAAAAATACAATGAAATAATCAATTGCATTAATTTAATATGACAAGCTTATCCTATATCATATTCAATAGCAACCATACATTAATTTAATTTCATTATCGAGGAGGTACAAACCGTTGTGTGTTTCCCCAAGATCAACTAAAGAGCAGCTTTTCAATGTACATATCACCAAAAGTAAATAATAAAACCACGAAATCCTTGCCTCAGTGCTTTGTTGGTGAAAGGATTAGTTGTGTATTATTGAATTATACACTGGAGGAAGATATATAAATATATATATCTTTAGCCTTATTTTTTTGGGTTAAAAGAATGGTTATAAGATGCTTGGGAAACTGTTCTTGATTTATCATGTTGCCTGTGAGATTTTGAGTTGAATGAACTAAATCTTCCTTGCCTATGCTTCCTTCTAAGTTGTGATGACTGAGGGATGAAAACTCCAGTCCCTTTGCTTTCTCTCCTGCAACTTTGCTCGTAGAAAAATGGAGATGGCGCTGTTGGGTAGTTTGCTCTAGAGATAGACTGAAAAGTTTACAGCAAACCTTTGGTTACAGCTCTACTGCATACGCTTACAGAGTGTTGAAAAACTAGCTAGCTAGTACAAGAAAATTCGAGTAAAAATGCTTTTTTTTTTTCTGTAATGAAAAATACCTGGAAAGAAACTGAAGGACAAGTTTCGACTGGGTCCTCGTCATCATCCATGATAAGAAGAGAGATTTGCCTGCTCAAGTCTGCAAAAAACAAATCATCTTCTACTTCCATAGCTACTCAAAACAAGAACTTAACTTCAACTTCAGTAAGGAGAGAGATATCGTGTTTGGGCAGAAGAGGAAGAGAGAAGATTTTCAGTTATGCGATTTTGAAATCTCACTACTTTGATTTTACCTTTTTTCTTTTTTTCTCCAAAGCAAAGAGATATAAGGGGTTATAAATAGGGAGAGCAAAGAGATGGGGATGAGTTAAAGTTAAAATGGAGTGTGCATGTGGGAGGGGTGGGGTCTCAAATTGCAGTTGGCCAATCTGGACAAACCCCACAAGAATCACAAAGTTGTGTCATGATATGATATTATCCAGTTGGGGGAAAAAATATAGCTGATGATGAGGGGAGCAGCAAGCAAGAGCCCACACCCAGATATCTAATCCAAGATAAAACTCAATCTGAAAATCTCCCAGCACACTTGGTTGCAAATGGGTGGCTATCACTTTATCTTTGTTCTTTTCCATCCCTGCTCAAAGGGAACAAGGTATGGTTCATAATTCATAGTCCACAAATCTTATAGATGGGTAACTGAAGCTCCTTATCTAATGTGTATGTGTGTGTATATATTCTACTTGTTTGATCGATTATTACCGAGCAAAAAGTCAGTCGAACTTTAGCTGCCAGAGGATCTATCTAGTTGAAACCCTGTTGGCATAGTAGGACCAAGTGACCTCTTAGCTTCAGCTCTACCCCAGTTTGAAGGCCCATCAGTCACTATATTGTCTAAGTTTGTTAAAATTGTCACATCCGTTGGTAAAATATCTCCCAGGAATGACAGAAAACGGCAGTAAAATACTAAAATATTTCTTTTAAGAGAGAAAAAGGGGCTTCAGGTTGTGGGAAAAGGCTGCAATCAAGGGGAAAAAAATGGATCAATCACATGTATAACAGACAAATAGGTCTAATCAGCCACTTAGTCTTGTTCTTTGAACGTCACAATAAGCCCAGCTGCTGGCTGCATGTATGATGTACTTTACCCCCTCCAGAAGAGAAAGCGAAAAATTGAATTATAGGAGTCATTTGGTCCACACGTTTTGCCGGCTGGCAAAGGGACCCGCTGCATATGGAAGAACATGATGATGCATGGATAGATTTGATGTTTTCAAATCTTTGATTTTCATTACATTAAATTTGATAAGCATCATCGTCGTCTTCTGTAGTATGTTTATGTTTACTTTTCTTATTTCTCGGAGTCCACCGGCAGATTACTAGCTAGTCGCTTAGGCTAATTTTGGAAAAGCCCAATTAGAAATTGCTGTATCAATGCAACCATTTCGTTGAATGTTTTAAAGTTATAATTGGAGAAGTAAATAGGAAAAGTTATAATTTGATAACTGGCTCTCCGTTGGAGGACAAAAATATTCAACCGAACTTAATCGAATAATTCAATTGGATTTGATTTAATTTCAGAATAAACTCAATTTTAATTAATTTTTAAATAATCAATTCGCTTCAATTTCGAATTTAAAATTAAAATCGATTGTAAAATTTTTTTTAATTCTTATTAATTTTATAAATTATAAATAATTAAAATTAATAATTTATTAATTTTATTTATTTATTATAATTATAATATAAAATAGAATTACTAATAAAATTTTACAATATTAAAAAAATCCAAAATCGAACTGAAATTAAAATAGAACTCAAAAATCGAAGTTAGAGCCAAACCAAACTTCTTCGATTCGATTTAATTCGATTTCATTGTAAAATACTTTGAGTTCAATTCAATTTTTATAAAAACCGAACCAAACCCAATTTTACCCACCCCTACTCTCCATCAATGCAATGACAATGACACTATTACAATAATTTTGTACTGGTTGGTATTATATACATGCAGGCTGCCTGGACTTTCCTTCTTTACTAACCCTGGTAAAAGCAGGCAAATGAAAAAATAAAATAAAATAAAAACAAAAAGACGCTATGTCACAGACAGTAGAGTTGTTTCTTAGTCTCCAACTTTATTTTCTCTTTTTACCGTGCTTCAAATTGATACTGTATCCATATGTAATATATGAACTCAAATTGTGTTAACATGAATGTCAATGGTAACAGATTCACATCTCCAAAAGATGTTTGGCAAAATGGAGTATAAAAAATGTTACCAAGTACAAATATATCCAATTCTGAACTCGAACTCGCCTCCTCAATTTCCAGTTTTCACTAAGACAGAAACATCTATTGGGAGCTTGGAAGAGTGTTGGTTTCAATAAACCATTGGTGCAGTACATAAATTATGCCCCGCCAGCCATATCCATATCTGTGACCCCATCAACTCCCTTGAATACTACACGCAATTTTCTCAGACACGAGGTTTTCTTGTCATTCTTGCCAGTTGTACCAGTAACATGGATCACATCCTTTGCAACTTTATCCATGAGGTCATAAAGAGGTAGACTTAGGTTTGATCGAGTCATCTCTTCCAGAACTGGAGGTGCCTGCATGTAGAGATTCTTCCCTCGGTATGTGACACTTGCTTTCGATAACTGCAGATTAGGATGCTCTTCAAGTAGATTAATGAACTGCTCCAACACAAAGTACAGTTAGCAAAAGACTTAAATAATAAACGTACTGAGAATGACTCAAAAAGAACTCTCTTGTCAGCTTGATGTATTCTCTCCCAACCCTCCCTCACTCCAAAAACAAGAAATAAAAAATTTTTAAAAAGGTTTCTCATGTAGTATTTTCTTTTATCTGAAAAATTCAGTATGAAGTTTTCAGTCAAAGCAAATTTCCACTGAAAGCATCCTAACCACACAATTCAAAGTGTAGAATGTGTATAGCTACTTGCAGTTGGTGGTTCAGATAAGCTTCAATAAGCAAGCCAATGGGGATCATAATAAGTCAAACTGGTCATATTTAGATGATTTTCCATTTCAAAGAGTAGGGAGATTACAGAACAATTTTCACTTTATCCGTGTCTAGTTAACACTACCAAATTCTCAGAAGAAACAAGAATTTTTGTGATGTCAGCTATAAACTAGAATCATTCCTCGGACAAGCTAAATTAATGAAAGTAACCCAGAGCTAGGCCCCAGTTTCTCAAGCCAAGGCGCTGCAGCTTATAAGTAAAGAAAAATGCAAAGATATATACTTATCATCATCAAAATAAACGTGTAGTTTTATCTGATAAGCAATAATATTACCAAAAAAGCGTATGAAAACAGAATCCATGGACAATACAAGAGCAATAGCCAAGACATAGAAAATAACCTTTTCTAAAGTAACTGAAGTATCCAACTCAATGAGAACCCCTGGACCACATACGAGACAATCCTTGTCTTTGACAAATTCAGTCACTTTTATGTGTAGACCTTCAACACCATTATACCTGTGCAATAATTAATAAATTTATGTATAGGTACAGAATGAAACCCAAATTTTATTCTCCTTAATCTTGAATTTCCAATATCAAGATGTGACCTACATAAAGAATTGCATCGCTGGAATAAAATTCTTAGAAAGGAACAAATGATAACTGGACATACGTCAGATAGTTTGATAGAGTTTTGCTGCATCCTGACGCAATCTTCAAGGTTTCAAGTGCACAAGCTGCTGATATAATAGCATTGGTGGAAGCAATAGCTGGTATGATGTTTTTCACAACACCCTGAAACCAATAAAGAACTTATGATCAAAGCAGGATATAATATCAAAGAGGTAAAGCCCCTTGAACATGACATTCATGCCATAAAATAAGTAATTTCAAACAAAACTTCATCTTCACAGAGGGTACTATACCTGAGTAAGAGAATATGTAACTCCCGGAATGCCAAAAAGCTCAGCTCTCTTGACAGCCTATGGGGAGGGCATATTGGTAGCATTAGTCAGGGGACCAATAATGAAAATCAATATCAAGAGAAACATCACTCAGTAGCTCCATATATTAACCTCAGAAAAGACCCACTTCATATGCTCTGGGTCATCTGGATCAAAAGCCTTTCCACTATGTACCTGAAAAAAAGAAGCATGATAAGATAAGCAATAGGGACAAATCATCCCTTAAGGAATGAGAGAGTAAATACTGAAAATGCATTACCTCGTCCCATTTTATTAAATGGGCATATTCAATGCAATGAGCAGCAGTTCTGGGGGTTTCTGCGAGAGTGCATAAAGGAAATTTAACTTGTGGGGGGAAAAGCCATATTGTACACTCAAAGCATGGTGTGACTCCTGGCACAATAACCCTTGCATGGCCCTTGAAACCTTCAGTACCCCCATCTACCATGGGTTTGATTGTTTCTTCCCGTGGCTTGTCATCGGAATCATACTCTAGGTTCCACAGAGAAAAGGTCAGACACACTAGATATGCTCAATCTGAATAAAAGATGTACTTTGAGAATGAAAATTTTCAGTTTTAAGCATGGGATAAGATGTTGATAACAAATTATCAGATTTCTAACGTGCAAGTGGTGTTGCACAAAAAAGCATCAAAGCAAACACAAAAATTTAATGGTCCACAAAACCTCAGTTGGCATAGACAATAAAAGGGTGAAATTTTAAACAATCGCCTAAGCAGTTGCTCCAATGGCATTGCTTCACATAAACAAATGGAACTCTCACATCTCTTCACCCTTGGTGATTCTAAGGCCTCAAGTTTCTTCAGGTTCATGCCACACAAGTGTAAGGCTCTAGTAGCATTCCTGTTTCCCGGTATGCCTCCAAATACAATAAGCTCAAGTATAATCATGAGATAAGCTAGACCATGCATAAAAAATAACAAAAGATTTGCCTCCAAATGTTACTAAATGAAATCCAAAAGAAATTAAACTATTTCTTAGAAGAAACAACAATGGAGGTTAATATGAGGTCTACAACAAAAGAAAGAAAGAGGAGGCAATTAAATTAACAAACTAAAGCAAACCAAGAACAGATATAGAAAGATATAAAATAAAGAAAGAAAAGGTTAAACTACACACCAAGAAAACTACAAGCTACAGAATTTATGTAGCTCCGAGCCTCAATAGAATCAAGACCAAGCACAATGATATTGAAATCATTATAAAATTCAATCTCTTTATCCTCAATTCGACAAAAATGCGGCACAATATTCACGCCACTAACTCTTTCCATGACACGCTTTGCGGCCACCTCAGCCTTTGGCTTGCCAACATCTTCCACCCTACAATAACACAGCATATTTATAAGAGACTCTTCAACCCAGACAACTTATAAGCATCCATAACATTTTCTATTTCTTATCAAATGGGGAAAAAAATCTATAACCATGTTCATTGAAATATACCATTTTGACAAATACAACAAATATTTGGCATCGACGGTGGTGTTTTCTCTGTTTTATAATTGTGGGCTCTTCAGGGTAATGCTATTTCTTCAATAACTTTAAAAATGCCAGCATATCCTGCCAAAGGTATCCCTCTTACTTTTTCCCAACTTTATTATGCAATTTTCCTCAAGAGCCATATTTATTCTACCATCTATATCTTTACTAATTCCAGATAACTAACATCTTTTACAGCAGATAACTGTTGAAGAGTGTGCTCTAACACAATTTCCAAAATGATGTCAACAATGTCTTATTGTGACAAACAACGTTCTTCAAGAACAATCGATTTCTTTCCTAATCTTTTAAGAGTTTAAAGGGGAGATAAGTTGAACAATCCAAGGCTCCCAATAAAGTGATCTAATAATAACACGTCTTTGAGCTGCCATGCTCTTTAAGCTGAGCAATACGCAGCTTAATAATAACATGGGTCTAATTTCAAATACATAACAGAACACTAAATTATGCATTAATCCCAGATAATAGCGCATAACCAATAAGGAATGTTCGTGAGATTAAATTAAAATGAAAAAACCTGAAAAGAAACTGGCGGTTGAGATTGGAAACTTCGATACGGTCCATATCAATCACCTCTAGGTTCTTAAAACCCGATAAAGCCAGGTCCTTTAACAGTTCACAGCCCAATCCACCGGCCCCAACCACCAAAATTCGCGCATACTCTTGTAAGTCGTCTCTCAACTGCAACACAAATGATCGCGAAAGGAAAACGAGGAAAGAAGATTAAAAACATAATCGCACCTCATGTGTTCGATAAAATGTCTCAAAAAGAAAACGAGTTACCTCTGTGCCAGGTTCGAAAGTAGGACCCACGAGATTACCGGGTCGGAGGAGGAGCTTGTCTAGGTCCCGGGATCGGCTCGGTGACGCGGCGGTGCCAGCCATTGCGAAAACTCCGACTGTCCCTTTCTGACCCCAGTATCTGATTCTGATTCTGGTTTAGATGGAAAGAGCCAACTGAAAAGCGCAAAACCGTTGTAGCTTGGCTTGTACGCTCGGTAGTGAAGCTTTTAAACCTGCGCCTTGCCTGCTTTGTTTTTTTCTTTTCTTTTTTTTTTTTTTCTGAAGAAATGTAAATAAAGAATTTAAATTCTGTTTGTCAGATTAAAAGGTGTAAAAGAACCGTAAGTTTTGACTAATTATGTCATCTGAAGTGAAAATATCAGATTACATGTTTAATAAGGATAATAATGAGTCCCAACTAAAATTCAAATAATGTACCTTAAAGTGGATTCATTATTACAACAAATTATTAATGAAACTTATTACTTGAGTCTCCCTTCCTTTTTCCTGTTAATAATGTACATATGATTCATAATTTTTTTTAAAATATATATATATATATTGTATAAAATTATGATACAACATTTATAATTTTTTAATAAATTTGATATACGTAAAATTATTCAGATCATGTATATTACTCGAAAAATTTACGGATGGATTACTAAATTTTTTTAATCTCATCAACATTTTTTTCGATTAAATATTTATATTTATAATTATAAGCTTATAAATACATATAATCGTAACCGCATCCGAAAATTTACTTTCACAAGCAAACGACTTTTGCCTTTCAGATATTATTTAAGCAGAAAACTATGACTAGTAAACTCTCAATTCAAACGTATTGAAGTTTTCGATTAGACAGCACTTGGGCCTAGAGCTTCGATGACTATAATATCCGAACTGTTCTTCTTGCTGACCCAATAAGATTTCAGTTTTCTCCTTTGATCTCAAATTTTTTATGACAAATATTGCTCAAATTCTAAAGCCAATGGGCAGCAGCATTCCAATGCCTTCGGTACTGTCCTAATGAAGGAAAAACTCGGTTTTAATGCCTAATCCAATTAACCATTTCTGGAAATGCGTAATTGCAACTAAGAATTTCTTTACATAAGTTACAAGCTACTAACTATACCAGCAGAGAAAAGGCTTTACAATTACATGTTATTTCTAAAGAATAGCATCGCTTGACAGGTTGAAGAAAAAAAAAAAAATAGCTTGACATAATCATAAATGAAATATGCAACGTTGTTCTCTTTTTGGAAAGAGTATAGTTCCATACATCAGTTAAAAGAATACTGCCCATCCACTGGCCCTTAAATCTATGCATCGCCTCCTCTTTGTTATCGACGGCCCTTAAAGCCAAACTTCATCAACATCAAAATCTCAGTCCCGCACTTGATGATCTCTTGCCGCAAAACTAATACAAAACTTGCTTTACATGTTATTTTCTTTTCTGATTTGTTGGATAAATCAAGTCAATATGTGCAGAAAACTACTTCTACCTCAGCATATAACTAAAAGACTTCCCTCATTGATCAAACCTGTGCTTTATATGTCGAGTTTAATGCATGAGTAAACTCACGCTTTAAGAATAGTGCATATAGTAGCTCATTCCAAGAATCAGGGACTCCAGGAAGACACCAGTGGCTGCAGTCCTGCCGATGGATAGGTGCAGGGCTTGCTTCAGGACCCAAATAATACAGAGACGAATGCCCGTCTTTCCTTTGAGCAGTCATAGACGTTACATTCAATATATCGAATTTCAATGTGTTATGAGCTGATAGAACATCAGTGACCATTTTGAATTGAACCCAAGTCTCAGGTGGCACCAAAGATGTTGCAAGTTCTGGAAGTGTCTCCATGTGACAACTTCCTCCTGTCCTCCAATCTCCACCTCTGCAATGTTATGCTAACTTAGCTCCTCAGAATAGAATGCACAATTGCACATAAAAATATGAGCAATGATCAGAGACAGAGTCTGTGCCAGCATTTATACATATATCAAAATAACAATAGAAGATTAGAATAATTATTTTCTGACTTTAACAGAAGACAGAAACAACGTGTAAGCAAGAGATGAATGTGAAAGCATCAGTATTGCATCATATATCAATCACATGCATAAACGCAATATATACTTAACAAGCCTGCCTAGACGAGTGATATTGAATGTCCTAGCGTAGGACTTAAAATTTCCAGCAAAATTAAATGAAGAAAACATCGCCTCCAGAACTAGTTGAGATATTCTATGCTCATTCCAATCTCAAGACTTCCGTACTTTTCCAAGTCCCACTGCACTCCAATTTAACACATAGTCTGAGGGATAAAAGAATCGAATATGCAGAATTCGAGGAATTAAGTGGATGGTACGTAAACAAACCTGAAGTGTACAGGGGCAAATGTACGAAAGAAGACCTGGGTCTTGCTTGTGTTCACTTCATTGTGTATCCAGTGCATCACAGTTTCTATGGACCTCTTATATGCATGTTCTACCTCCATCCCCATTTTTACCTCTGCGCCTTCTTGAAAGTAACAACCCCTGTTCAATCAATTAAATATAATAAGGTTGAAGGGTAAATTTTGTTGGAACAAAAGATAACCCTTCTATTTCATGTCAATTGTTCCTTCACATCTACAAGTGATAAAATCCAAAAACTGAATCTGATACTGGCTGAGCTCATAAAACATATAGTCAATAATTGTAATATGTAGGGTCCATTGTTGTTGACATATTGGAAAATAATCCATTCAGTTCATCATCATCAAGTTAAAGTAATCGAGATAATTATGTCTGTTCTATTACATTCCAAAGCTGGTGGGACCATCTAAAACAACTAAGACAGTAAGAACAAACTGACATTTTAACCCTTTCCCAACAGCACCTTAATTTCTCCTTCAGAAATCGTACAAAAGGCATAGATAGAAAAAGAAATGAAGATCACAATCATAGAACAGGAATAGCAACTGCTCAAATCACAAGAGTAGATTTTCTTAAAGTTGTTAGAAGGTCGCTGACAGAGATCCTATCATTCATTTAAACCTAGCTCTATTAAACACTAATCACAATGGCCCCATCATCCTAATTTATCAAATTTCACAGATAGGATACTGATCATGTATTTGTCAACGACAGCCATGAGATAATCACATATTTCAGCTTCAATTAAGCAATTGATTATCACATCACTTTCAAATTTGAACAAGCCCAAACCTAAAAGATCAGCTCATCAATTTCAACATCATTGTCAGAAATTACCACCTAACCTCTTTCTGAATATCCTTTCAATAAGAGAACTGCACTTCTACTGGAGAATTCTTCTAAATGAAATATTTCACCTAACTTTTAAAACATGGCTAAGTGAATCATCTATAGAGAAATGAAGAAAGGATTGATATTAGAGTAAAAGTGTTGCCTTACCCCCTAATGGTCTTCTCATAATTCCACCAATGCCCTGTGTTGAAGACCAGCACATCAGCATCTCTCCACTTTAAAGAGCTCCAATCCATTTGGTCCAATTTCAGAGTTGTTTTAATCTTTTCTGGAGAGCCAGCAGGTGGCCTGCTCTGCAATACAAGAAATGGAGCTCGGTAGTATTCCACGGTGCAGTTATAATCTTTAAACTTGAATACCAAGAACCCCTTATGCTTTGTAATCGGGCTGCCATTTACTTCATAGATTGAATCCTTATTCAGAACTGCAGAAGAAAGCATGCAGAGAAGTGATTCCCACTGATTTCTCCCAATTGAATCGCCAACAAAAACTAGCCGTTTGTTCTTCAGTTTCTCCAACATCATTTTTGCATCAAATCTATTAAATGAAGATTGGGAAATATAATCAAAAGTTGACGATACAGATAAGTTATCTGAAACTATGAATCAATATTTGCAATAGAAACAACTACAGTCCCCAGAAAATGGAATTCAAATGAATTTAAGACATTATCAATCACCAACAAAGAAACCAACCCACAATCAGAGAGTTCAAGTAAAATCAGACTCCGGGCCAAAAACGCATTGCAAAAATCATAAATTGAAAGCAATTTGCAAACTATACTTTCATTTTATGTGAAAAAACTCATTACCAACTAACAAAAAGTATTATCAAAAAAACAGTTTCAAAACCTTAGAGAAATAAAAAGTCTTTTGTCTTCAATAACTAAATGCTTGGATTCATTGTCCTAAAGTTCACGGGCAAGCTTATCAACAGAGCAAATGAGCCAAAACTAGGAAAGGAACAAGGAAATCATATGATTATAAAGAAGAAAAGACAAAAGAAATCATGTTAAAGTATATACTCAAAGTTGTAACTGAAATTCAACCTTTTCTCTCTTCCTCTTTGGATTGGGGTTTATGCAAGAGAGTTGAAATGCTAAGGCAAAATGAAAGGATGTAATTTTTTAAGACATAAACTACAAAGGCTTGATAATTGTGCGTATAAAGACATATAAGTAAGCCAGACTAATAGTAACCCACCTGTTTGGCTCCAGGGAAAAAGAAGAAAAACTACAGATACAACATTACAAGCCTCAAATTTCCTAGAGTTCTCTTCTCCAGCTAATCAAGAATTCAATTCTACCGTCTAGTAATTATGCGTAGTGGAGTATAATGCACTGGTTTTCCAAAGAGACAGAACCTTGATTGCTAATATTTATTCCCCAGTAATTAAAGCAATTCTAAAAGGCCAAAAGGAATAAAAAGGAAAAAGAAAAGGAAGCATCAACAAACCTTGGCAAATTGCAAAGCCTTGGCTGCCATCTCCACTTAGTGTAGAACAAATCAGGTCTCCCATTTTCAGTACACCTAAACCCTTCATCCAAAAAACTACAATCTTTAGACTGATACAACGGGTAATTTTCATCCCACACCCAATCACCATCAAACACATCACATCCATTCCCCTTTTCACTCAAAAACTCAACTCTCCTCTTGCTCTCAGTAGAAGCACCATCTAATTTCAGCCATTTATACCTCTCTGATTTGCCCGGAACTCTATACCCTTTAGCCACAGTCCGGTAATCCAAGTAAAAGAAGCAGCAAATCACACAAACTGTTATGAAAAAGAATCCAAGAACACCTACATACGGCTCAAATGGCCTCAAACGCTTGAACTTCTTGAAAAAATCAGAAACCGGAACGGTTTCATGCTCTTCCGGAGATGGATTTTTAGACATTGGAGATTAAAATTTTAAAAAAAAATCAGACTTTACAATCTGGGTATCGTTTCTTCTAAAACAATGAGCAATCTGAGATAGCTAAACAAGAGAAAAGAACATGTAAGTATGGCTTAAGACCGGAGACAAGTGTGGTGTGTAAGCAAAATAACACTCATATTATAAGTGAACCATTTGTTATGAGCTGCTTTGCTTGGTACTTCAGTTTTGTTAGATTATTGGAAATAAAAGGTTAAAGAAAGAAAGAAGCAAATGGGTGTGAAGGAAGCAAGGAAGCGTTCATGGAAGTATTATATACATAAGCTGTTTACCTTTTCTCTATTCGGTTTACTTTATTACACAGAGAAAGAGAAAGAGGAGGAGTTGGCTGGCTTCGTTCGGGTAAAGAGTAGTTCAATTTCCATATCGAAGATTTTGAGTGAGACTGAGAGTAGTGCAGAACTGCTGGAATCGTGGGTCAGATTGAGTTGAGTTGAAGTTGAGTTGGCACCGAGTGGGGATACCGCGAGCTTAAAAATGGCGAAGGAAATGGCTAGCGGATAGGAATGTGACGTTTCAAGTATGAGGACAGGTGTCTTGTTGGCATTGGGCCGTGTGGGATACGCAGTTAGGCGACGGTGATTAGATGCTTAAAAGCTGAAAACGATGATCCCGACCGTGAACATGGCTGGAAAGCAGATTGAATTAATCTATTTTTGTCTTAAAAAATTTTAAAAATTAAAAAATAAAAATTTTATAACATTAAGCTTTCACACATAATCGCTGCGGTGTGAAGGTGCAATTAATGAAAATAATAATTCGGCATTTACTATTTTAGATTTAAACAGTTGATCAAAACTCATGTGCCAATCTCAACTAATTAATTTAACGATGAAATACAATTAAAAACACTAATCATAAATGTAAAGACTATTTGGTTATATATTTTTTATTCTTTTTGGGGGATATAGCAGGCGGCATAGGGACGATGTACTTGAGACCAATTGATCACAACGGAGATAGGGACCCATGACTCTAGTTAGTGGGCGTACGTGTAGGTTTTGATTGCAATGGGACCCAACATCTCAACCGTTCAATCTAACTTAGACCTAAAGGATCAGGCTTCTGACGTGACATTGTTACCGTTAATTGATGGACCCCTCGCAATTATCCAATTAAAAAAGCACATGACAGAACTCTTTTCTTTCTTGCTTTTAACGATTTTCATTTTTACGCCTGTTTTCACCTTCCAAAATCTTTTGATTCTCAATTGACAAGAAGTAGATCAATTCGATATGGTGTTAAATGGCAGATTAAATTAAAAATATGGGCACGTAGATATAATTAAGAAAATGGAAATGAATATATTGGAGATGAAAACATCACATACAGCCTGTCTGGTACAGAATAAGACTTTATGCACCATAACGTAACCGCTAAACCGTGCTCAAATTCATGGTTTTGCTGTTTTGGGTTGGATCTCGTAGACTGCTCGAGTTTGAGATTCAAGAGACCCATTGACCTGAGAAATTGTTATATTATTTTTATCGTGTCTTAAGCCGGTGCCTTGGAATTCCGACAATAATCTTTTAAGCCAATACGAATCAATCCATATGTGAGAAAAACTTGGGGGCTTGTGAATATTGATTGCGTAAACAAGGAAAACGGATAAGCCCATACTTAAGCAAGGCCACAAGCGACCCCATTAATCATAAGAGCTTCCGAAACTCTGTCAAACGCATTGTTATCCTCGCAAAATTAACTGCCTTTGCTTACTTATTCTTCAACAATACGTTCAATGAGAAACAGAATAACTAAAAAATGCATGAGCAAACTGTATGCAGCTCGATTCTCTGAAATTCAAACAATCTAAATTGTATTACGATGAATTATCGTGTTTTCCCACAAAAAGGCCGGCATATCGTCTAAGGATATTGCAGCATTTTACTTAAAGATTGGGCAGATTCCTTGTTTCAAGCTACGAGGCAAAACACAAGTATGCCCTTCTGTCGGACTAAATATAAAGCTTACTAGTTCATTTTGGATAAAGGAGGGAAAAGAGGGAAGGTGAATTTCTCCTCCCCGGTTTCATGCAAGAGAAAACTGACATTTTCTGTCTGGTTAGCCACAATAAAAGAGTAGGAGAAAAGAGAAAACTATCTATAGTTGTTTCGCCATGCTAGTCTTTCTCATATAAATAAGAATGGCTCAACTATAATGAGACGCCTAAGCTAATTAGGCATCAAAATAATAAGTAATATATACCCTTATTTAACACATACTTTTCATGAAATTTGAAATTTTAATATTTAGATAAAAGGTTTGAGGTAAGACACACTTACCTCTTTTAAACCATTAATTAACCATTTATTTTTACTTAAATAACTATAATACCCTTATTTACTTTAAAGTAAGATTTAATAAATTCAATTTTAATTTATTTAATGTTTAAAAAATTAAAATAATTAAGATTTCAATTAACAATAATTTTGATTTATATTTATTTAATATTTATTTAAAATTAAAAATTTAATTAATGATATTTAAAATTAATTATTCACCTCTATTAATATTTTTTCAAATTTTTATCGTTGAGTAATTTTATTGAAATTTTTATATAAACCCGAAAGCCTAAATTTACTTTACAAATTATAAGATTGATGTTGAAACGTGAATTTAGTATGAATATATATGATATAAATCTTATATTAAATAGTTTTTGTACTAATAGTCATGTTGATAAAGTTATAGAGTTGTTTGGTAAAAAAATTAAAAGAAATGTGGTTAATATCGGAGAATTTGCGGAAAAAAAAAATAAGAAAAGCGACTGTTTTGCATATTAAAGTTTGTGATTTGGAGAAATATAACACATGAATAAAAATTAATTAAAGTTTGTGATTTGAATAAATATAAATTAAAATTGTCAAATTAAATTATCATTAATTAAAATTTTAATTTTAAATAAATATAAATTAAAATTATTGTTAATTAGATTTTTAATTATTTTAATAATTTTAAACATTAAATAGATTAAAATTGAATTTCTTAAATTTTAACTTTAAAATAATTAAAGGTATTACAGTTATTTAAATAAAAATAGATAGTCAACTAATGGTTTATGGAAGATAAGTGTGTCTTTCTTCAAACCTTCTATCTAAATATTAAAATCTCAAACCTCAAAAGGTAATTAAACGGAATAAAAGCAAATTAAACCCAAAAGAAGAGAAGAAAAATTTTCAAAATCATTCATAACAAAAAAGAAATAATATGGAAAAAAGTATTAAAAAGTTAAATTGATATTCAGGAACTCCGTAAATAATGAATTATGTATTTTAAGGAGTAGTGTATTATCGAATTTTTCAAGAATTGAGCGATTGAACTGTAAGTGAATATATTTTTAAAATTTTATAAATTTATAACGTGTTTAAATATTAAATATATCATAAATAATTTATTTATTGATGAGTTAGATTATGTTGTAGAATAAGTAACATTTAAATTATGCATGATGTTCATTGATTGTGCGGAAATAATTGTTTTCTGTTTAAATATTGTTTATGTTTGTTTAAGTACCCAACATGTACCAATTCCTCAATATTATATAGTAAGATTCTTGGGACTCATGGAAATATTGTATATGAATGTAAGTTCCCTGGGCGGTAATACGAGGTCGTTGGGTTTAGTATGATTTTTTTTTCGCTTGGGCGTTGAGATCCCGCTAAGCATAATATCCCCTGTTACAAATTGAGCGTTATATGAATTGCTTGTAATGTTATGCATTCTTATTATGCAAGTGATGCTCAATTTATGTATAATTTTAATGCATCTTACAATAGTTGCATGAAAATATATATTTTTTTAAAAACTATGTTTATTCACTGAACCACAAACTCATTACTTTTCCTATTTTTCCTATTTCTCTCCAGGTCACGCATGATTTGTGCAGAGTACAATTTTGTAAATAAAATTAAGACCACTCTACGCATATTACATGAAATATTTTAAGCATATTATATATGTATGTGATTATGTATATATGTGTGATAAGACATGAAATCTTAATGTATGACAATGATAAAGGCTTGAGGCCATTTTTTTTATCTATGAGTTTTATTATGTGATATTTATAAGAATGATCGATAGCTATATATAGATATTTAACAAGATTTGTCCCGAACTCCTAAGAGGGATTGGGGCATGTCCTATCATATAAAATCCCATATGTCTGCATAATGTCATGGCAATTCCTTCACTGATCAAACTAACGCCATGTCAATAAGTTCAAGAGTTCCACACATATATAATATGTTTCAAATTCATCAAAAGCAATGTTAAAATCCTTACACATGTACAATTGTCTACAATAAGGCAAATGATGGCAATATAATAAAGAAGAAACAATCATAAACTGAGGTGGGAAATTTAGATATCACAAAACATACAGTCATTTTTCCACACCATTATAAAGATAGTCATATGAAAATTTTAAAGGATTCCATTTCCATCAGGCATGGTCAGCCCAATTCCTCTGAGTAAATATGTGCTTGATCTTTCTTAGAAATGTCATTTCCCTGTTGGATTACCTCTGCAGCACTACTAATTGATTCCTCTATTCTTTTCAACCTCCTCACATGCACGACCCTTCTGTTTTGCCTACCAAAAAGACAGAAGCACACACTGATATCTTCTCTGTACCTATAAAGATTGCAGAAGCAGATGCATATACCACATAACAAAGAACTTTAATCACAGCCATTTGTCTCCTTCGGTCCCAAATTCCCATCCAAATTCCTTCGTCATCACCACCACCCAAGTTTCTTGCTAATCCATAATATTTATTTTCTTAAAATAATAAAAGAACAACAATACTACACCGAACCTTTGTCTAATAGCAATAACACATCCACCAAGAAACTATTAGAGGATCCAAAGGAATGATCGAAAACAACTAATACAAATTGCTAAATTCTGTGTTAACTTCAGCTCAAAGTTTAAACTTCATCATTGAAATTACTGGTGTTACTTGTCAAGGCATAATATTAAATTTTGAAAAGAACTACTTTAATTATTGTCAAGAGGGACTATTCTGAGATATATGCAAGAAGAAAAAATATAGTAACGCCATGGCATGGCCAACAAACAACACTTTTAAATTAACTGTCGTGTAGATGACAAAATATGGCGACAGTGAGGAAGCAAAATCAAGCCCATCCAATAGAAAGTTAATCTATACAAAGAAATTAGCCATTGGCACCGATCAATATTATCCAAACATAATCGAGCATCAATCTTCACTTTGCGTAACTTCATTAGAAATTGAAGTCAAACGCGTACTCATTAGTTTAGAATATGTTCTAATAGCTAACAATCATATCCTGAATTTATAATGATTTAACTTCAGCAGGATACAAACTCAACCATATAAAAAAGATGTCTAAAGTTCATAATTTGAAAGCAAAATTTTTATTTAAATGAAAAATGATAAATACCTTTATGTAAACTTTTATTTACCTGGATATATAATCAAGATTTATAAGGATTCTTCGGTTGAGGTTGAGGTATTTCGTTGTTGAGGTTCTTGTTCCTGTAGTTGCTGAGCTTTGAGTAGAAAAGGCTTGAAACCAAGCTCTAAGCTTAAATACCCAAAAGCCAAGAATCCCACCACCACTATTCCCGATCTTATCGCGTTCATTTTCGCCCTCTCTCTCATTCTCCTCTTCACCCTCTTCCTTCTCCTCCTCGCTTCTCCGCTTTCGCACAGTATTAGATTGTTTACGGTCTGGGGTTTACACTTATACATAGGGCAAAGGACTTAAAATTGTGAAATGTGGTTGGGCCTTTTAATGAGCTAAAAGAGGTTTGTGCTTTGGTTTCCATAATATACGGTTTAAACTTAATAGTTTTAAAAGTATTAAATCCTTCTTAATAATAATTATTTAATAAAAATAAATATTAAAATTTTAAAATTTAATAAAATATAATATATTTATTTAAAATAAATAATATTATTATCATATTTTATTTATAAATGAATATTTATTATTAATAATATTTTTATTTAAGAGTTTTTATTAAAAAAATGAATAAATAAAAGGATAGTAAGATTAGTCTTTTATTAACATTTATTAATATATATTGATAAAATTATTCATTTGCATCCAATTTCAACTTCCACACTAATTTTTCTTTGATTACTCAATCTTGTCTCCTTGGTATTAGAGCTACAGGGAAAGCAAGATCTAGATATTAGTAACTGCGATGGGTGGTTGTAAGAAAATAATTTGAAAATATACTTTTTTAAATATTGGGATGGGAGTATTTTCACATACCTCCCCTGAGGTTTATGAAAATCACACATAGATATAAAGTTTATGAAAATTCACAAGTACCTCCCCTACTACAGTACTTCGTCCCTCTGACTGTGAGTTGACCGTTAGCATTTGGATATTTTGGTAAAAACATACTAAGATTTATTAAAAAAAATACACTTATTTTTTCCATGCATTTTTTATTTTTTATTTTTAATTAATAGAATTTGCAGAAATGAAAACCTCAGATTAAACAAAATAGTAACACTGCCCGCCGCCCATTAGCCTGACCTTGGATGATCATGATCCTTTGCTGACGACGCTGATTACCTTTCCTTTGGACGGGCGCTCGTTCTCTTCCATCATCCTCACCGCCAATGATTCTAATTCTACTTGATAAACCCGCAGAATCCTGAAACCTACCAATTTAATAACTCTACCAACAAGTCTAATTCTACTTACACTCAAATTCCACTTGATAAGGCCCGCAAAAATCCCAAACCCATCAATTTAATCACTCCACCAACTCTAATTCTACTCACACTCAAATTTCACTTGATAAGCTTGCAACAACATCGCCGATTAACTTCCCTCTCCCACTCACTCCACCAACCATTTTTGCTTCATTACCAAACCCAACAATCGATCCTTCAACTTGAAACAGACTAGCAGCAAATTGATTAAGAGCACAAACGCCACTACTCAACCATTTCATACTGAGCAGAACGGCTTTTTACATCTATGTCAGTCGTTGTGGTCGCAACATCCTCAACACAGCTCTGACCTTGGCCAAAAACTCCTCCAACATCATCATCTCATCAACTATTTCTTTTTTCTTTTTCTGGGCATTTGTGTTTCTAGTGTGGTGTATTGTAGCTTATTAAGAATAGTTGATGATAAAATTGTATAAAAATTTGTTTTTTTGTACATGATATAGTTTCTTTTCTTATTTATTTTGGATGCTATCTTTTTATTTTAATTAAGGAATTAGTTGTGTGGATGGATAATTTTTATAATTTTTAGGACTTAAATACATATTTAAATTAATTATTTTAATAAAGTTATATTTAAATTAATTATTTTAATATGATGCATGAAAAGAAAAATACAAGAAAATTGTAGTCATAGGAAATGAAGAATTTCGCTCTTTTTAAGTTTAGAAGTGAGGTTATTTTGGACATTTTACTATCTTTTATAGGTCAGCTCACAGTCAGAGGGATGAAGCTGTTGTAGTAGGGGAGGTACTCATAAATTTTCACAAACTTTCTATTTATGTGTGATTTCTATAAACCTCAGGGGAGGTATGTGAAAATACCCCTATTGGATGAGATTATTAATAAAAAAGAAAAAGTGTTAAAAAATAAAATTGTCACCCAAAATACCTCGATGGAATCTTTACAATGAGTATTCTAAAAATCCTAATTAACAAAATCTACAAATAAAGTAGGTTTAATTCTTTTGCAAATACTGATTATATCATCAAAATTAAAGAAAGGACAATCGCCTTGAAAAGCACGTACCAAATAATAAAATTTCTTTAAAAGATACACATCAAAATATAATTACATCTCCGTCGAATTATATTTGTAAAGTATTATATAATTCTTTTAATATCAAAGCTTTATGTTGCAGCGGAAAGGATGAAACCTAATTGCTACATATTGATGTTCGTAAAACCAATATCAAATAGGATCAAATTAGTCAGTCTTAATGAAAGGTAGGAAATGGAAGACCATAGATCAAATGAACAAACAAATCGCACGTCGCCGTCAGTGGCGGTGTCGTCTGATTCTCTTAGAGAGAGAGACTGCTTTTAAATAAAAGAAAACTTTCAAATGGATCGATCACCTTCACACCCTTTCTGAATTCAAATTTTGGGTATCTCACAATAGTTAATAGTATTTTTCTACTCTCGGCAGGTATTGTTTCAATCTTTAATAGTATTTTATTGCATGCCACTTCAATTTTTCAACATTTTAACGCACACAATTTTATGTTTCAATCCTTTCAAGTATTTTATTGCAGACCAATTTGACTTTGATTATGCTTATTGCGCACAATTTTACTAGCATTCGATTTCAATTTCTACACCAATTTGTCCTTTGCTTATTCAATTTTATCTCCTTGTGTGAGTGAGTGTGTGTATATATATATATATATATATATATATATATATAAAAGAAACGTCGTCGTTTGGTTGCTTAATATTAACCGGTGATCCAACGGTGGAAAACTGAAGATGACCTACTCTTCTCGAGCAATCCATCACTTTCCGAAATCATCAGGTTTGAGTTGATCCAGTTAGTACGGTGCGGTGGCATAACAACAGTTGACGTTTCCAGCTCCTAAACGATAAGTGAAAACTGAAAAAGATTAGTTGTGTTGAATTCTTCTTTCAACAGGTTCGTTCACTGGTCGTTTCCTCCAGTTCCGCTGCTGTTTCGATTGCTTTCCTGAACTGTTTTTCTTGCTCAGTAAAACCAAAATTTTCTGTGTATTATGGAAGGAAAAGAAAGTAATTTTGCAATTCTATGATCACAATTCAAACGTCATCGCATATCTATCCTGTTTGTAACTCGGTTATAAAATAATTCTAATTAGCATTTGCATTTTGCTTCTTGTTTCTGGTTATGATAATTGGAAATTCATATATGTAAACTTCATATAAAACCAGATAATAATTTTCAGGTTTATTTAGAGTAAGACTAGTGCTTGCCCATGTTAATTAAATATGGCGTGAGTGCTGGATTCGCTTCACTAGGTAGTGCAAAAAATTGTATGCTGGCTTCCTCGGCTGTTTTGAGAAGACAACAGTTCTTGATAAGGTCTCTTGGCGGCTACAGTGATCACACCAATCAGGAAAGAATGCAAGAAATAAGATCCATGAGTGGAACCACATTGGAGGCCGATGCTGAGAACGTTTTGAGAGAAATTACTCCTGTCCTCGACCCTACTAGACACAAGGGCCAGGCAGGTGAGCATAAAAACATTGTACCTCTGTCATTTTATTGCTTTGTTTTCTTTTTGCATCATGCTTGATTGCACTTATATCTCTATCAGGGAAGATAGCAGTGATTGGTGGATGTCGTGAGTACACTGGTGCGCCATATTTTGCTGCTATCTCAGCTTTGAAAATTGTTAGTGTTCTGCTCCTAATTTGATGTTGCATTTAACCTCTTTTTAGCTGTTTTTTTTTTTTATTTTTTGAGCTTGTAAAAAGGAAATTGCTTTGTGTTCTCCAGGTATTAATGACCAGCTAGTTTGAATAAATGCAGTTGTTCTCTCTTACTTACAGGGTGCGGATCTGTCTCATGTGTTCTGTACAAAAGATGCTGCTCCGGTTATCAAAAGCTATAGTCCTGAATTGATAGTACACCCACTTTTGGAAGAATCTTATAGCATTAGGTGAATTTTCATAATGTATTGTCATTGTTTCAACAAACATGCCTTTATAATTTGGATGTAATCCTGCGTTGGGTCTTATTTTTGTGATGAAGTGGTTTGGAGGATGAGGAGAAAAGACACATCTCGAGCAAGATTCTTACCGAGTTTGATAAATGGATGAAAAGATTTGATTGCCTTGTTGTTGGTCCAGGCCTTGGAAGGGATCCATATCTTCTGGTTTGCTGTTCTTGACCTAGTTTATCTTATTTTAATTACTGTCAGAGTATTGGCTTAGGCTGTATGGTGTACCATGTCTATTAAAGACAGGTCATTTCTTAATCTGCATTTGATTCTGCAAGGGCAAGTCCATGAAGAATCGCATTTCCGAGTGATTTGTCCTATGGTTGTGAGAGCTAAGATCTTATCTTAGTTTTAGTTTACATTATGTTTTCAAGGACAAAAGGATAATCTATGTACAAATTCTATGACTTCCTTATAATGATTTAACGGGCATTAGCTTTAAACTTTATCCTTTCTTGTCTTCTTGAATTCTGAAATGCTAGAAAAAACAGACTTTTCTGCTGATATTGGACCTTTTCAAATGTTCCAGCAGCATTTACAGAAACAAGCTTTTAGATCTTTCTTTGTTTTTCTTTTTTTAAACAAAAAGAAAATTCATTTGTCTTGGTTTTAGATTACACCATCCTTGTGTTATGTTTTATTTCTTGTCAAAAACCCATGTAGAAACAATTCTAAGATTTTTATATTAAATGTCCAGGAATGCGTGAGCAAAATCGTGAAACATGCAAGACAGTCAAATGTTCCAATAGTCATAGATGGGGTAAGAAATCGGTAATCAGAAGTATCAAGATGATATGCTAAAGATGTGTGCTTCAAGATTCCATTAATTCTATATATGTAACTATATGGAATTCACCTTAGACCTTTATTACTGACATGTGGATATTTCCCAGGATGGACTCTTTCTTGTAACAGAAAGTCTTGATCTTGTTAGTGGTTACCCCTTAGCTGTCTTAACTCCAAATGTTAATGAATACAAGCGGCTGGTTCAGAAAGTGCTAAGCTGTGAAGTAAATGAGCAACAGGCTCCTGAGCTGTTAAAATCTCTTGCCAAGCGGTAGTTTTCTTCCAAAGTTTCTCAAAACTATATTTGAAGATCTGATCAAGTAATTGACCAACAAGTCCATACAGTATGATATTTTTGTAAATAGATTTTTCCTCTCTCTTTCTCTCTCTCTCTTTGAGAGTGAGAAAGGAGCTTAGAGAGGCTTCAGAATGTAAGTCATAATTGATGTGGTTTACACCATGACATCTCTCTTAATATTAGTGTCATTTTTGGGTAATAAACTAATAGTGAGAAATGAGAGCTAGTCCTGGTTACTCTAGGGGCTTAATTCCCCTTTCCATGGGGAAAGCATATTTAAAAGCTAAACTAAATTACTCTAGAAGCTACATCGGGTTTATGGCTAATAGCTCATGGACTATTATTTGCCATGAATCAGTCTAATAAGGGCCATTTTCTGTTTAAATTTTCTTTCAGAGTAAGTGTAGATTGATGTTGATGACTATTCTGGTCGGTTTTGTGTAGTGGATAACTAAGTCTGATATTACCATATACTATTTCCTATAGCACTCCACAGATGGGGTATTATTCTTTACCCATTCTTAAGTGATGGGCTTGGTTTGTAGTCTTCTTGCAAAATTTTCTGACTCGGTACCCTCATTCATCAGGATTGGTGGTGTAACTATCTTACAGAAAGGCAAATCTGATCTCATCAGCGATGGTGAGATAGGTATGGAGTTCTATGACTACTTAATTAGTTTGTGTTACTAGTCTTTAGAAAAGTTGTGCGCTTTAATGGTTTAAGGCCTCTCTTACAACATTTTATTGACATTAGGAAGCTCACCAGGTGAATAAAGTGCCATTTTTCTTGTACATCATAGCCAGTTCTAAATATTTAAAGGTTTAAAAATTTCTTAGTTGTTCTAATTTGGCATCAACTTCTGAAGCTGTCCAGATTAAATTCCTAGCGAAATCTGTCCTGAAAGGAGAACATGTTGTCAGATACCTTTGTGAGGGCAACTTGTTATTGTGGCCAAGGCCCTCTATACCAAATGGAATCCTTGTTTACTTGATTATGGAGATTTTTTTTTAAGTAGTCTGCAAGCAAGTTTCATGATTTACATTAAATTTAATCCTCTCCTTGGATCAAACTTAGAACATCTGGCCTCCATTTTATGCATTGACTGTTCTTTAAAAAAATATTGCTAAATTTTTTCTAGGTTCAGAAACCATAAAACTGTTTTGATATCAATGATACTTTCTGCAGTCAAATCAGTGAGTTTCTATGGTTCCCCTAGGCGCTGTGGTGGCCAAGGTGATATCCTATCTGGAAGGTAATTGATTGGTTCTAATCTTTTACGCATTTATTGTAACTGAAGATTTCTGCTGATTTTAGATAACTTCTTTTTGTGTATATAGTGGATTTCTTATTTCTTGTTCCTCATTTCACATATATGCTGAACCCTTCTTACTTTCATTCCGTTCTACTTATTTTTACTTCTATCTGAATAATTGTGATATCTCCATTTCTTTGTGTGTGATCTCTATATCCTTCTCCATCTTATACTAGATAATATATTCCTATGAATCTCAAAATACGAACATTCGCCCTGCTTTTTCTTCTCTGCTTGTGGTTTTTGTACAATCGTCGATATGGGATTTCTATCAGGATGCTAAGCCAATATTATAATTCTTTAAGAACCTTGATCAAGAGTTTAGACAAATCACAATTAGATGTAAAGTGGCGGAGCATAACTAGGTCTTTTTCTTGATCAACATATGCATTTTGCTTCCTATAAAAGTTACAGATTACCGTTACACCTCTCTGAAAGGTAAAATTGCTACAGGGAGAGAGCATTCACTTCCAATGATGGTATGTAAGACGTTTGAAAACTTTATATACAAATGGTGAACATGACAACTTGTATATGTATGTCAAGAATTAAGATTTTGAGAGAAACATTGCTTTTACTCATTGGGCTAATGGAATCTGCTTTGTTTTTCTTGCTCTTGTATGTGGTGCCAGTGTTGCTGTGTTTTTATCTTGGGCCCGAACCAAAAGAAAATCCGTCGACAGGTCGTAGTGTGATTTCGTCTTTCACACTTGGCAGTTCCTTGCAGTTTTATTCTTTGTTTCCTCTATCTTGTTTAGCGATTTATTCTTCCTTAATGTGATTGCTGCAGTCCAATGAATCCAACAGTGTTGGGGTGCATTGCTGGGTCTGCTCTTTTGAGAAAGGCGGCATCTCTTGCTTTTGAAAATAAGAAAAGGTCAACTCTAACCACCGACATCATTGAGTGTTTAGGTAGAAGGTAAACATCTGCTACTATGTGTGAGTGACTTTTCATTTGCATTCGGTCTAAGTTTCTACTTTGAATTTTTTGCAGCTTGGAGGATATTTGCCCTGCCCGTTGATACTGTCGGTGTCCAGAGAGCAGAATTGAGTGACGCTGCTAGCACCTTCTACAGTTTTCTTACTTCATGCAGACAGCAGGGCAGAACCCACCCTTCTTCCACTTCATGTATGTCTTCTCAGCATTAGTATATAGCAAAAATAGTAGAAATATTATTTCTTTTCGGGGGCGCAGTCCTCCATTCCGACACTTTCTACAATAATAATAAACTGAGGAATTGGTTTCTTTTGCAGTTAAAACGACGTTTTGACATTTAACCAATTATAAGTCGCATTGTCAGGATAATGGAATGGCTCAAAACATTTCTCTTGTTGGAGACAACATTTTATACCTTATGAGATCACTCTGTTTAAAAAGAGTATACTAATATTAAGAAACAAATTCTTATATAAATTCTATAAAAATGAATCCGCAGGACAATATTATATTATTATTATGTTAAATTTAATTTTTTTTAATTAGTGAAAATATTATTTAATCTCTTAAAAATATGGGACATGTAATAATAATGTTTTAAGTAGTACATTAAAAAAAAATAATGTAATTTTTTAAAATTATTATATTTGTAACAATTGTGTTTTATATAAATCTCAACGCCCTTAGTAGATAGTTTTTTAATTGATGAATTTTATTTGTGCTCTGTTAATTATTTTGTTTTATAACAATTATAAATTAAAAATGGTAATACTTAAAAGTTGAACTATATTCTAATTGTATTATATTATTGCCATCTTTGTTGTTCATGTTTCGCAAGTTCTTATTTCTGGTTCTATCAATGTTATTTTCTTGTAAATTACTGTGATTCAACCTCCGGTTCTTTGATTTTTGGATCCTTTTTTATATTTGTCCCGCATTTTTATTCCAATTCTATTTGGAATAACCAGTAAGGAATGCACCGAATCAATGATCAATCGCAATTCTTTTTCCGAAAATTGATGGAACTGTCCAAAAGTAAATATGAAATTTAAAAAATATCCAACATAACTTTTAATTTCAAAACCATAAAAAAAAAAAAAGATTGAACGTTTTTGTTTCTCATTTAATAATCTTAATTTTTCTAATTTTATTTTTAAAAAAGAACCCACCCATACTTAATCCGCGGAAGTGACAGCAAGAACAAATACTTAAAGAAGACAAAAACTATCTTAACTCAATATCATCTCACATACTCGGTCTATCCTTTACACTTTATATATTTAAATAGTTATCGTCGTCACCGTCACTTAAATTCTAAGTACTTATTAACGGTGGGTATAAGGTATTTATCGTCGCTATCGTCACTTTCGTAAGTTGAAGTTTAATTAAAAAAAATTGAAATTATTTAATTTAAAAAAGGTAAAATCATCTTCTTTTTTTTTAAATTCCTTTTAATGTATTGGATAGTTCTGCAAATTACTCTCTTTTTTTTTCACATGTACAACAAAAACCAGCCAAAAACAATGTTTTCTTTTTAATATAGAAAAACAATGTTCACATAATTAGAAATACTCATTGGCAAAAACCACATAATCATTACAAACCCATGGACGACCTTTATTAAACACAAACATAGCTGTACATTGGAGAAACCAAGAACCCTAATAAACATAAAAGGTAAAGAGCTAGCAAGCTACAAAGATAAGCTGGGCTACTTCTCACGACCATTTACTACTACTATTGTAGTTGTTGATTCTGCTACGCTCATTTATAGTTATTCACATAGACCCCTCTCATTTATGCCCCCCTTTGCCTCCACAAATGGATTTTCGACTGTAAGTGGAGAAGAAAGATCTTCCTACTCTGTGGCTGCAAGAACTGCCGGTCCTTCCACCTGAAATATCAGCCCCACCAACACACAAAAACAGTTCAATGTTACGTTCATGAGATATATAATATGTGGTTGAATTGAACTTGCTTTATAGCTGGCCGAAATGTACAATTAATTGATATTGACCAAAATTATAATAATAAATAAGAACCCATCACACCGACACCGAAAATTAATTTCCAACTGGCTCTCATTTGTCCTTTATAATAATTTAGAATCAAGTCATGATTGTGCAAATTATGTGTGTGTGTGTAAACTATGGCATTACCTTAAAGGTTGCACCCCAAATCTCTTCTTCCTTGGCAGGAACTGCAGTGATCTTATTCTTTGGATTCTCAAAGCTTCTCAGTCCTCCAACAGCTGTCGAGAAGAAACAACCTGCCAAAAAAAAGGTAAATAGAATTTATACACGAAAAGTTAAATATGACTTAAACATAAGTGACCCACCTTGGGGGAAAGAAGCAAGCGACTTGCCACAGGCGCCTTTAAGCAAATCAGCATTATCAGCAAAGGCAACGTATCCATCAGCAGTGATTCCCCAATAAAGAGGAACCTTACCAAATTGATCCTGTCACAATTACCTCAACTAATGTCAGAAAGCAAAGCAATCAAAGCAATTAGCTTCACAAAGACTGTTTCGTGGGTAAAGGAAAACATACAGAAGCCACAAATAAGCTGGAGGTGGACTTGTCAAATACGATGAAAGCAAAGTTCCCACTAAGGTGGCCAACAACATGGTTTGCTGGGTAAGGTGCCCGATCACGCAGAGCCTTGTATGCCTCTATCACCAGGATCACCTCGTTCGCCGACTTTGCTAATCCATACTGCTGCCTCAGACTTCCCAGGTTGTCCAGTGCTCCCTCAAACAAGCAGAATATTTCATCTTTAACGGCAAATGATCTGCCATATTAATTAATTAATTAATTTTAGACGTCTTATGATTCTGGATTAACAAAGCAATTAGATTCATGAATCAGAAATGGAATCTAAAATGGGGGACCAATTCTCAACTAAGGTCCTTATCTGAGTTGCGTTATCCTCATCCTTGTAATGTTCTCTCCCCCAGATGATGTCCCAAAGCATCAAAAAAAAAAAACCAAAAAGTCTACCTATGATGTTAAATAAAGTTTGTTGGGATCCACTACGAGTAATCGCGAAGATTGCCTTTAATTTAAAATAAAATATAATTTCATACTTACAATTCCAAAAGTGCCATCATGGCAGAAAATCAATCATGTTATCCATTTAAAAGCTTTATTTAAAAAATAATTATAATTAAAATTTAAATATAATACGACGCATAAAAAACTGACTATTTTTCCAAGGTTTGTTGGACCAATTCGGTCTTATCCACCGCAAGTGAAGTCACACCGAGATGAAAGACGGATTACGTTAAATTAGTACCGACCGTCCACGTGTACGGTTATTTAAGGTATGCCTTGTCTGCCACACGTCCGGTGAAAATAGAGTGCGGCATCTCTAAGGTAACTGGTCCTTCCAGACAAATCTAACGGGACTAGAGAATCCAGATCTTGTATTTGACGACGTGGCACGCATTCAGGATGCCATCCATGCGTCCGCCACTCCGACCGTCCTATGGGATCAAGCGGTGGCCCAAACATCCTCAAATCACGGCCGTCCAATCACTATATTCGTCTGATCAATCAAATAAAGTTTGACACGCCAGATCCATATATCGTAACCACAGGTGATCGTGCTGACATGTCATCTTCTTAATGGAACCCCTTTGTAGAAGTCAAAGCCCATCACGTGCGAGTCCAGTTTCATGAAGGATCGGGCATATATCAAGCCCATCATAAATTAAAAAAGACAAAAAAAAAAAAAAGCCATACTTTTGCAGATAGGTTATTATTTTCCATGTAGTTAGCAGTATAATTACAAAGATCGATTTTCGTTATCGTTTTTCGTTTTTTTTAGAAATTAAACGGGCTGCAAATTGTGGAGTTCTTAATCCCGTAAGGAAGTCAGCAACCTGATCAAACGCTCTCTACCGACGGATTACCGGACGAAATTATTCGACCCATCCGACAAACAAGATTCAGCTATTGCTTTAAACTGTTATACCAACGATTACTTCAGAAAAAGGAAAATCTCAAAATCCAAGATGCGACTTTGCAACACTATGATCGACAGTTAAACGACGTTGAATGAGTTGCTAATTGCTGTTACCGTTATATTTACCTTGGTTGCAAAGGAGACTCGTTCTGATGAGTGTAAGCCAGGTGGACATGGTCCCCGACCTGCATAGACACAGCGGAGGTATTGGTCTGGAGGAAACGGTTCACCAGCGCCGTCGACGTGATCTTCGGCGAGGGAGTCCGGCATCCGGCAGCCACCAGTTCCTCCGGAGGTGAAACGATCGCGCTGCTAAAAATTCCCAACATTTTCGCTACCAACTTTCTTTCCTCTCACCTTCTCGACCTAAAGAACACACTCTCTCCTAAAACTAAATTATATCTAAAACAACTCTTTGGCTCTTACTAGAAAGTTCAGAGCTCAGAAATGGGATTCTAAACCAGGGGGATATATTTTCATTTATAGGAAGAAGGACGAGGGTAGTGTCGTCATTTCGGGCAGATTTTTTTTCATTTATTTGTTTATTTATTTTATTGTCCAATGAAAAGTAAATAAGGTTTGTGACCTGTGGAGCCCGCATATGGGCGATGATTCTTGAGCGAAGATGGGAACGTGTAGAGGTTATGGGGCCCACAAGAGATTTGTCTTTTTCAGGCATTATTTTGCTGCTGTAGCCAGGTAGGACAGTTTATCATCCTGTGTAGAGGGACCAGAGATCTTATAATTCGAGAGGATATTATCAAATTCTTTCAAGGGGTATTTTCATATACCTCCCCTAAAGTTTGTAAGCATCACAGATAGATAGAACGTTTAAGGAAATTTACGGATGCCTCCCCTACTACAGTAATTTCGCCCATTGAATCTTAGTTGACCAGTGAAAAACAATAAAAAGTCTAAAATATCCATCCTGTCCCTTATTAGATTATACTTTCTTCTCCAACTAACTTCTACATTGTCCTTTTAATTTTTTGAAATGTATTAACTTTAATTTTAATTAAATTAAGGTTAAAATTCTTTAGTGAAGATAATTTATAAATAAATTAACTCTAAATTTTTTTTGCCTTCAATGTTAAACTGGATTAACCTAAATCATTTTTTAACCCTAATTTTAAACATATTTACAACAACCCCTCACCACCTCTTTATCCAAGAACTGCAATAACCTCCAAATAACACTAACAATGCTTATACTTCAAATGAATGGATCCAAAGTTTTAAAATACTTTATACCATTATCAAGGTAATAAAAAGATTTCCTCGTACCACTGTTAGTGCAAACTGTCCAACCAAAATTTTGTTGGAAATTAGATTTTGGTCGCCGGATAATGGAGATGGAAGGAAAAGATGGGTAGAGATAGAAGAAGGAAAAAAGTTGGGTGGAGATAGAAGAAGGTGGCGGCTAGTGGAGATGGAAGAAGAAAGGAATGGGTGAAGATGGAAGAAGGTGCAGCTAGTAGAGATAGAAGAAGAAAAAAAATTGGTGGAGATGGAAGAAGGTGGCGGCTGGTGGAAGATGGAAGAAGATAAGAAGGCGGTGGATTAGGGTTTTATATTTTATTATTTTATTATATTATTTATATTATTTTGTATTTGATTTTTAAGAAAATTTAATTAAAAAAATATGAGAAATAGCGAAGAAAGAGTAAAGTATGGGAAATTTACTTTAATACCCATTCAACTAATTGAAATTAACGGTTAAAATGGACAGTTTTACTGTTTAAAGAGGCATTCATGAATTTTTTTAAACTTTCTACCTACTTGTGATTTTCACAAATTTCAAGAGATATATAAAAATATCCCATTCTTTCAAATTCTATCGGCTAGATAAAAAGAGAATATATCAAAAATCTTATTGAGTATTAGTTAATTAATTTTAAATAATATATTTATTAAAATATTTTTAATTTTTAAATTTTATATTAATTAATTATAAAAATTATTTTAATCTCAATATTTGATGTAATATTTTTATAAATTTTAATAATTTTAAAAATATACTTAAAAATTTTAATTTATTATAAACTGATAATTATATCTTAATAAAATAATAATTATTTAAAAAAATAACTAATAATAATACTTTAATTAAAGATTTATTTCTTAAATAATTATTTCATTAATATATTATTAAAATAATATTTTAATTAATATATTTTATATAAATATATTATATGTTACTCTTATAAAATTATTTAATAATACATTTGTATATAATATATTAATTAAATAAATAATATTATTATTTTATAGCATAATTAGTAATATAAATATTTATTACTTTATTATTTATTTATCTATTTTATTAATATTTATTTTTATTATTTTATTTATATTTTGAATATTTATTATAAATATGTTGTAAAATAAATAAAATTTATAAATTTAAAATATAAATATTTATTTATATTTATACTTATATTTTATTTCTAATACTCACAAATGTGTACTTTATTTTTTAAATTTATTACAAATAATCAAGATACAATTATTTTATTAATATATTATTAAAATAATATTATTATTTTATATAACTATATTATATTTTATCAAATTTTATAAATTTATTAGTTATTTTTCTTAAATAATAGTTATTATATGTGAGTATAATCGTTATTTTATTAAAGTTTATAAGAATATTTTTAGAATTATTATAATTTATAAGAATATTAAATCAAATTTTTAGAATTAAAAGATCTTTTAAAATTAATTAGGTAATATAAGATTTAGATATTAGAGCATTTAAATAAATGTAATATTTGAAGTTAGTTGATTAAAGGTGAATGAGAAATTTTTGATATATTTTTTAAATATTTTATCTATTTAATATATACTTCATAAAAAGAATTCGGTAATAACCCATCATTTGAGAGACTATTTATGGACAGTTGATGATGAGATAAGAAACCATATGTCGTAAAAAACTTCCCGTATGATCACTTCCGATGACGTGGCGGAACAAGATTGGCCCGTTCTTTGTTTCTCTTGCTTAATAGACGTTGAACAAGTTTGGAAGGAGTTTCTTTTAATGATACATGACAACTTAGAAGCACCAACATCCAAGCCTGATGATGTTAACACGTGGGAATGTGAAGAAAGTTTTCGGTGTATATAACGTCTGGTTTAATTAAAATTCACTGCATATATATTTAATTTGGAATTGATGAATAATGAAAAATAATCATATATAAAATATTATGTAGAATGATTTGATTATATTTGACCCAATGCATTTTTGAAGAATTTGATAGTATTTTATTAAACGTTATATAATGCAAAAGTATATGGAATTGCTAAATTACCGACATAAAATATTATTTTAATTTATAATTTCAATTATTAAATTGTATTGATAAATGAATTAAACTTGGTGTCGCTATTTTGTTAAGAAAACCCGCCATGTATAATTTATTGTTATTGGCTCAGTTGTCACATTTCAATCCAGTAAAATACTCGAGTGTTTTTATTTTATTCTTTGAATTGATGACATTTTGTGGAGAAATTGTTCAGATGGGTGTTTAAAATTTTAATACTTAAACCCCCACTTTTGTTTTGTTTTGCAAAAAGAAGCTCATTTCTACTACATAGACATGGAAGAAGCATTTGTGAAATCGCGGTAAGTAATTTCATATTATAAGTGGACAGAATTACTGAGATAATTAATTCAAATAATGATCTAATGATTAAAATTTGTTAGAGAGAAAATTAAAAATCTCTGGTTAATCAAAATTAGCAGATACACACACTCGCATGCCACATAGAAACATTTCTACAACTCAGAAAATTGAAAAGTACAGGAGAGCAAAGTAATTTAATTCATTTTGATAACAAAATCTCAAACAAAAATATTCAAAGTTTGATTTGCTCTATTCAATTTAAAATTCCAAACCATGGATGATGCGCCCTCGAGCTCAAGTTTCCTGTGTTCTGAGAGCAACTTGAACCTAAATTAATGGTGACAAAGTGGTACTTGTAGTGGGGTCTACGCATCGAAGCATCTTGTTTAAGCTTCAATTTACACCTCCGGGGAGGACAAGAGCGCAGATTCCACATGTAAGGAATCCTTATTATTATTATTATTATTATATTTATATTTATATTCATATAATTAAAATGAGTGCTTTTCCTTGTCATACAAACAAA
The DNA here is from genome assembly GCA_028052125.1 of Melia azedarach. Taxonomy (NCBI): domain Eukaryota; kingdom Viridiplantae; phylum Streptophyta; class Magnoliopsida; order Sapindales; family Meliaceae; genus Melia; species Melia azedarach. The sequence goes on along the minus strand of CM051396.1, from coordinate 2,604,325 downwards.
GCCCCAAAAAATATCGTTTATTTATTTTTTTATAAAGGAATATTAAGATTCTATTAAATAAATTAATTTTTGGAGAATATCGTCACTACAGAAATTAATGAGTGTCGAACTTAAATACGATGCCAACAATGAATCCCGCCGGCACGGGTGATTTGGCGGAGTCAGGTGGGACTTTTATTTGGTACACGCAAGAGGACGAGACTTTTGATGGTCTAGGATATGGAACGGTCAAGATGTGAGGAGAAGGATGGATAGTGTGGGACCGGGGAGATTTTAAAAAGTTGGTGGATTAGAGCGAACATTTACATCAAACATGATGTGGCTTGATTTGAAATTTAATCGTCCCGTCCGGTCAAGTTGTGTGTGTCATTTAAGATAAGATTAAGCTCACTCCCCGAAATTGGAATATTTGTTAAAGCAATTAAAAAAATTTAATTATGAATGACGTGTAATGAATTATTATATCTACTATTCAGTGGGCCATCACGCCCATGGTTTTACTACCTCTGCTCTGGCCCACGGTTTTAATTCTTTTTTTGTTAAGATTTTATTTTATTTTATTTATAATTTCTAATTTATGAACGACTTTTAGAACTTGAAACAACGTAAAAGTTGAAATATAATTAAGCACACGTTTAAGTATAGATTGTTGTTGGCCTCTCACAAGTTTTCTTCGTGTTATTTGTTTAAAACTGTACTTAAAGGAAATTAGGTAATCCAAAGTTAGCTTAGAAATTGGAAAGAAAATAAAAATGTTGATGCAATAGCGTACAGTTGGGTTAAAAAATGTGGTACAACTAATTTTGTGACTGTCACACAATAGCTTGCAATTTCTATAACTGGGTTTAACAATTTTTTGCGATCTTAAAATTATGATCGAAAGGACAATTCACCGAGTAGATTGCGTAGTTTATTATAATTAATGTATACTTTACATTAAACCCACATAGATGTGTATTTTTTACCCGCAAAAAATGGTTAATTAGAAATTCTTATTTATACAAAAAGTAAAAAATAAAATAAAATCAGGGACTAATATTACCTACCCTAGGATTATCTATAATGTACAGCTCCTTTAATCACACAATTGCATTTATTAATGGGAAATAACGGAAAATACCCACATTAACTCAAAAATTCAAAAATACTTTCCTCCATAATTTTCAATTAAACATGTTAATTTTTATTTATTTTAGACAAAAGTATCATCATGCCCATATAAATAAAACACATACCTTTTTTTATTTTCTTCTTCTTCTTCAACAGAAATTTTCAATACAAAATAATTTAATTTCAATTAATTTTTTATAATAAATTAGTTTCGATTCAATTTATAAACTCAATTTGATATTTTAAAAATTAATCTCACTTAAAATTTAAATTTCATAAAGTGAAATTCGATTTTTTCAATCGTATTCGAACAAATTCACTGTCGAATAAAGGATGAATATGATGGAATAAAATAAATTAGACTTTACTCGACAATAAAATTCGACTGACGTTTAATTTCACTTTACTCGAAGGTAACTTTTGAGTAAGGTGATAATTCACCTTGTTTGAAGTTAGCTTTCTAGCAAATGTGACAATTCACTTTGCTAGAAGTTAGTCTTCTAGTAAATGTGACAATTCACTTTTAACCTTTTAATAAATGTGACAATTCACCTTATTTGAAGTTAGTCTTTTAGTAGATGTGACAATTCACTTTGTTCGAAATTAATCTTTTAACAAAGGTGACAATTCACATTTACTAAAAACTAACCTTATAGCAAAAGTGATAATTCACCTTATTCGAAGGTAGTAGAATTGTAAGTTAGGGTATAATTTTTTGATAAAAAAATATTTAAATTTAAATAGAAAAAAATAGGATATATTTAACTGAAATTTTGGGGAGAGGACATTTTTAAATTTTTTTTTAAAACAAGAACATTTTCGGTTAAAACCCTTTATTAATTACCATGCAAGTTGGATGACATTATTGCCATCATATGAGAATAACTGGACTACTTTTACTAGATGTGACATTTGATGCTTGTATATTATGGAGTACAACAAATTGAAGGTAAAAAAAAAATTGGTACGCTACATTTCGGCTATAAACGAAATTATTCATTATATAAAAATAAACGGACCACCTTGAATAAAAGATGTGGCAACAGATATATACCTCTTAAAATTTAAAAGTAAAAAATACATCCATTGTGATTAAAGATGATAAAATATTTTATTTCTCATCGATTTGAATGATAAAATCTCATTTTATGTACATAATAAAAGAGTATGTAATAATAAAGAATATAAGGTTTAATTTATTGTTGGTGGTTAATTAATTAGATCAATAATGACAATAATAATAGAGAAATAAGGAGGAAACCAAGAGTGTATATGGTAGTTGGTGAAGATGGAGGGGCCGGAGAGATGTAGAAAGATTGATGTATAATTTTAAATTTTATAATGAAATTAAACAAAAAAATGAAGTTTGTTTATAATGAAGGGAAAGATCGATTGAACCAAGGGGGAAACAAGTTGCAAAGCACAACCACACAAGTCTTACCAAAGATTAAGACTTTATGGATAAATCCACACAAGTGAAGGCATATTGGCAACCACATATTCTATATATATATATATCCATCTCCATTGACCTTGGGGCATAGCTAGCACCATATACGAACAATTTGTGAAAACAACTTTGGAATTGGAGGTGGCAAATGTTGGAGATACCGCAGATTCCATATGTTGGCCATGTTGTTGGAACTTGGAAGCAACCATGGCCACTTAAAAAACATAATTCCCATTTCGAATTAAATTCTATGGATCAAAAATTAAATTCCCATTTGAAATATCGATCGAATTTTGTGATGTAATTTTGTTATACTTAAAAGGGACAAAGATATATATATTATTTTGTTATATGAGTTCAATACTATCAAAAAGATTTGACTTTGATTCTATATAATTCATCAATTTTAAAATTCTATCCGACTGGAATATTGGTGTGGTGCCTTGACGAATTTACCTCTTATGAATTTTAATATGTTGGTGTTACAATCAACCATTATATATGCAGTAATTAATTACACATCAAAAACCTAATATAGAATTAAGTCTGAATATTTTAAGGTTGGGTTGGAAGGTATGACGTTCTACTCGGTATTTAATTAATTAGTGTTTGTTAATAATAATAAAAGTAAAGAAAAAGTGAAGAAAAGCCAATTGAAAACGGCAAAACTTAGGCTTCTTATGGAGGCATATTCAGTCCATGGTGTTGGGAGAGAGGGGTAGTGTCGGGGCGTTTATTTGGAACGAAATACTTGTCTTTTTATTTGTATCCCGGTAGCTGCCGCTTGTTTGCCCCTTAAAAACTACGATCTCTTCTTTAATTAAGATAAAATACGATCAGAGAGTGAAGTTTTTGATAGGTAAGTTATCATTATTATTTTTTATAAAATATGTTTTCCTTTCCTTTCATGGTTGGGAAAATATATCTCTAATGGTGGGAATAGAATTGTTTATCGAGCGAGGAATAAGAAGACCCCATCCCCTTATTTTATTTTTTTTCTGTTTAGGAAATTAAAGAGTCTAACCATGCATGGGCAAGGAGAGATGTTATGGTTTACACGTAGGATTGTCCAAAAACCTCTAATTGGGTTGTCTTCTTCTGAATATGTTGAAAATGACTTTCATGCACGAAGCCAGTGAACGAATGGGACAATTAGCTCAGCTTCAATTATTAATTTTAAGTACTGTCATGGCTAAAGATTCATTACTTTCCCAATCAGAATAGAAGTATGCCAGTTGATACAGCCCAGGTTCTTGAGCTTTTTCTTCTTTCAACCTCTCAAAAAGCTTTGGGTTTAAATTTTCAAGGCCGTAGTGTTGGCTGCATAGAGTTGCTGTTCTTGAATGGTGAAATTATTGTTTCATTTAATTGGGTCGTCGGGGCAATTTATATGAATTCAGACAAATACGTACGATGCATGAACTAGTGTACCAATGCCTGTCAGCTGTCAGGTTTCTTCCTCGAGTCAGGGCAGCAGCAGACGGACGTCACGCTTGAAACAGAAGTAATTCGGCCCAACAATCTTCTCATTTCATGGATGGACCAGAGCCTGCTGTGAGACCTTAAAAAAGGCCCATCTCCAGCGTTATAACTTATAAGCCCTTACATCATATTTGCCATCATCTGATCAAAATATTAAAATATATTGATCTTTGTATCGGTTAATAATAATAGACAGATACGGCCATACAAGACAAGACGTGTTCTATTAAAGTTCAGATATATATATATATATATATATATATATATATATATATATATATATATATATATCAAAGCCGATTAGTATAATACATTGATTACATTCCCATGGTGGGTACAATCCTGTCATAATGAAATCCCCGCAAACCACCAGTGAAAATTATCATTGAATATTTTTATTCTGCTGCTGCCTTCTAAATCTGAAAATATGTAATTCATACAAATCGCTAGAGCTGTTCAAGCACATAAATATATCTCTGACTTTTCTACACTAGCTCCTGACGAACATAAAGGAGTGATTAAGTAGAAGGGTGTTAGGGGAGGTGGTGGTGGAGGAACTACTACCAGGGTGGGGACGGAGACGGAGAAATCGATACAGAAAACCGCCACTAATGGCTCCAACGACGGGGGCAATGATATAAATCCATATGTTGCTGAAGTTCCAGGAAACAATTGCAGGTCCTAGTGATCTTGCAGGATTCATTGATCCTCCTGAAACAGGGCTGAAAATGGAAAACCGGGAAACCTTGATGAACCGAGACGGGGAAAAAATGAAAGGTACTTCGAAGGAAAAGGTGTACTCACCCTGTAATAAGCACTGCAAGCCCAATAGCTACTCCAACAACGAATCCTGATAAATTGCCAATCTGCCACCGCAATCAAATGAATGGACTTCAAACTCTTATCACTGAATCTGATTTGACTCAAACATTATATTTAAGATCTAATTAAAGGCAGATATATCTGCTTACGTATTGCGCTTCACATGTCAACGATGCAGCAAGGAACACGATGATGAAGGTGGCAAGGAGCTCTGCCCAGAAGGCAGAAACGCTGCCCTGGAGTGGTCTAGTTATCATAAGATCAGATTTTATACCGTAAACCGATTTCCCGATGTATGTTCCCAATACAGAACCCGCTGTGTGTGCCAATATATAAACTGGAACCTGTTAAATAATAAAGAACGATCACTTCCGTGTTTGTTACTTAATTAAAGGGACAAATTGGCATAAGCATAAGCTACCTTGGACAATGGAAAATGACCAACGGTTGCAAAAGCAATTGTGACAGCAGGATTAACATGTGCACCAGAGATTGGCCCTATAGAGAAAATCACAACTATTATTGTTAATCCTGCTGTGGCTGAGTATTCCAGTAGACCCACCTCACCTCTCGTCAACAGTGTGCTCGCCATGATCCCACACACACAGAACATCAAGATGAAAGTCCCCACCATCTCCGCTACAATCTGCATATTATGAAACTCTAATGTTTGAGATCATTTCCTACTCTGACCTCCCAAACAAAAAATAAATAAAAATGAAGGGCTTAGTCTTCTTCTCTTACCATGCGTGCAGGGTTTAGATCCATATCGGGTGGAAAGCAGAGAAAAACAGAATTCTTTGAAGGAGCATCTCCATTAATGGACATTGCATTCGAACCTGTCTCTTGATCATCTCTGGACTGTCCACTGGTTGATGCACTATTTGAAATATCAGGAGATGGTTGCTTTTCAAAACAGAGTTTCATTTTATTTGCTTTCTTAGAAAATTAAACGATGGAGCCAAAAGCTTTGTCTCTTAAATGATGCTCAAGAGGTGCAAAGATCATGCACATTAGTTAAGCTGATGAATTGTTTCTTGCATGTAATTGATGTATATAGTGGAAGATTAAATATCCATGGAAGGATGTGTTTGTTGTTCACACAGTTCTGGTTCCGTGGAAGATTAAGTTTGACAGGCGATAGAAGTGGGAGCTTCAACGCAATTCATGTGTTAGCTCTCTCGGAGTAGTTAGGGAGTTTTAACTATTCCTTTTCAATAAGGCTAACCATTTTGTGACCAATAATCTCAGTGCTGGTAAGTTCACTTTTTCTTTCCATTTCTTCTTTTATTATTATGGTTCTGATGGTTAAGGGAAAGAGTTTTCCACCTTTCCGATGACAGAAAAATATTGTACTTCAAATAATTTCTGAAGGTGCTTAATTGTCATTTATCGAATTTTAAAGCATAGAAAAAAGAATTAATTAGAACTATAATCCGATAAAATATTATTTAATCTCATAAATAGTCATGAAATCTCAAATATCGCTTAAGACTACTTTTTTTTTCTATAGAATTTCAGAAGAAAATATTGTAGGAAAAAGCAAAAAGAGAAACCCTGAGAAGGGAACATTGCCTCACTTCTGAAGTGGGCCAACAAATTCATGCATTTATAGACACAATATGAGCGTTTCTTGAACAGTTATGGGGAGCCTATTCCTGTTTTACTAGGCATGACAACGAAGCTTTGCAACTACTCGGGGACTATTTCATGACCAATTTCAAAAGAATCAACATCTATGGCCTAAATTCCTCGATTCCACGGCCTGTGGGCCATCATCCCTCAAGTTAAATAATTCATGACTAACAGCCGACAGGCAGGCTTAGAAAAGGGCTATGTTGGCCCAAGATTCTATTCCATTGGGTAGGCTAGCACGCTGGTAGATCCACAGAGGGCCATGTCCTAATCTTATGAGGCCTCCGTTCAAAATACCCAACTGCCCAACATTTTACGCTTCGTTAACTCGCCCGACAAATATTACCTTACAAACGTAACGAAACCATATATAAGAATAAATATTGATTCTTCTCTTTATTGCTCACCGGGAAAATCAAAAAAATTTAGAGTACACGTACTAATAAAAGCTTATTCATACACATATACTAATAAAGACCTATTTTAAATACATTATGGATATTAAATAAATAATCTTAAAATTATTTTTTACAATATTTTAGAAATTCTGTTTTAGCATATATTATTCAACACAAGTTTAGAGAGTATGTTTATTTTTTTACTTAAATTTAAATAATTTTATTCAGATATGTAAACTGAATAAATATCTGAATGCATTACATATTTTATTTGACAATAACATTATTAATTTATTACTTAACATTTATTCATTTATTTATATATATTAATAATTTAATATATTAATTTTCATATTTTGATAAATATATGTTAACATATCAGTTTTAAATTTTTTATTTTTATAAATAAATAACTTAATATTTATATTTAAGTATTTAAGATAAAAAAATATATTAATTATATTTAAATTTCAGTCGTATTCAAATTTAAAAAAAAAAATACTACCTTAATAAAAAAATATTATAAAAAATATTGATACCGGGAAACGCATATTGAATGAGAAGTAGTTGAGAGACTGCTGTGTCTGAGTCACATGGTTGTATATCATTCATGCCTACGGGGAAACATCAGCTACTTTCATAATACTTGCATTATCATCTGAAACTAAATATTTTTTCAAAAATGATTTTTTCAAAAAATCATTCGATTTGATTTGTTATTATAAAGTGTCAGTTTAATTTGATTTTTTTTATTAATAAAAGATTTTTTAATAATAAAAATATTTTTCAAATTTACACAATATGAGTAAGTACCAGCATACAATCCTATATCATTGCACAATATCAGACGTGATCTACACATGGTGGGTTCAATCTTGTCTTAATATCCTCAAAACCACCATGAAAAACCAATTCCAAAGGATTCTATTATGTTGATTGCTCCACTTTATAATTCGGAAGAAAGCTTTGCTTCAAACATTTCTTCAAGTACATGCATAAGTCTTCTGTATAAGGGTAGGACTAAGTAGACTGGTTTTAAGAGGTGGGGTAGAAGTACAGGGCGGGGGCTGAAGACGGAGAAAACGATTCAGAAGACCACTTGCAACGGCTCCAGTTACAGGGGCAATTAATGATATAAATCCATATGTTGCTGAAGTTCCATGAAACAAGGTCCTAATGATCTTTCAGGGTTCAATGATCCTCCTGAAAGTGGCCTGAGAAGACCGGGAAATCTTATTATTAAGAAAGACAAATAAAAAGGTGCATTTCAATGTCAGAGTGATGAAGTTATAATTACCCTGTAATAATCACTAATAAGGTAAAAGCCACTCCCAGCCACAAATCCTGATAATTTTCCAACCTGTATTTTACATCAAACTCAAGTTAATAGTCCTTCAAAATTAAGTCACATCATGTAAGATCAAAAGGCAAATTTTGATTACAGATTGTGCTTCAGATGTCAATGATGTAACAAGGAACGTGAGGATGAAAGTAGCAAGGAACTCAACCCAGAAGGCGAGGGCACAGCCTTGGAGTGGGTGGTTGGGTGGTCGTAAGTTCAGATTTTATGCCATAGACTGATTTTCCAGTGCATGTTTCCATTACAGAACCCAGTGTTTGTGCAAATATATAAACTGGAACCCGTTAAATAGACAATAATAATAATGGATCACTTTTGAGTTAGTTACTTAAGCAGCTCTTCAAGAATAAGAATTGGAAGAGGTTACCTTGGACAATGGAATCTGACCAATGGTTGCGTAAGCAATTGAGACAGTAGGATGAATATGTGAACCAGAGATTGGCCCTATACAGAAAATCACAACTATTTTTGTTAATCCTACAGTGATTGCATATTCTAATAGACCCACTTCACCTTTTATCAACAATGTGCATGCCACGACCCCGCACAGACAGAACATCAACACGAAAGTCCCTACAATCTCTGCTATAACCTGCCGTGCCCGAACTCCAGAAGTAACAGAGCGACTACATCAAAAACTGTTTGCATGAGTTCATCATAATCAAACTTCAAATTCTATTACCTTCCAAATCCTTAGAAAAATTATAAATAAATCATTCATATACCTATTTAAAGTCATAACATCCTTGAATACTAAACTTGATAATTAATGAAGCAAGATAATTTCTTTGAAGTAACTTGAGAAGGTTGGCGTGGTGAAACGTTATGGTGGATGATGACATGAGAATTAAAGCTCATTTATTAAGATGATTAAGAGAAAATGATATGCAATTAAAGCTTCATTGAGGGCTTAGACTTGTCTTACCATACGATCAGGTGGAAAGAAGAGAAAAAAGGAATTCTTGGGTTGGATTGAAACATCTCCGTTAATGGACGACAACATTGGAGTAGAGTCCGTCTCTTGACCGTCCCTGGAGTGGCTGCTGCTGGTTGATGCAAAAGTCGATGATTCAGAAGACCACGGTTGCCTTTCGGACCAGGGTTTCATTTTTGATCTTTAATTGTCAGAAAATAATTAAATCAGACAAAAACAAAGTCTTGAATGATGCTAAAGACGTTGAATGCAAAAAACAACATGTAGAATGTGTACTTTTGTTTTGTTGAATTATTTTGGTTCTTGAATGTCATTGAATTTGATGTCTAATATTTGCACAATGTGATTGTTGTTCTAAGAGTTTTGTCTTGTGTCCTGTAAGGAATGAATAACTTTGAGAAGCGACAGAAGTGGGAACTGTTGAATGTGTCCGTGGTTTAATTTCTCAATCTTCACATTCAGATCAATTCCAGGATTTCACATCCACAGTATCATTGTCTTGGGCCCAAGTCCATAACACCCTCTGCTCTCAGCCTGTTACATATCGAGCTTAACAATTACGAGTTGGAACTCTTCATCTTTAATTAAATGAAAGAAAGCAATTCAATTAATTATTTATCTACTTATTTTTAATTACAGAAGTTCAATTTTGACATATATAATAAATTTTGGACCGTTGAAACTTTTCGGCCCGGACTTCAAAGTTCAGAAGAGGTGGGGATTAGAACGAGGAGAAGAGAACGAATGGTGGATAAAAGGCCCAAAAAACGGGGGTTGTGACAACTTAACGCTACATGGAAACCACGTTCGTTTCCATTAAATCATCGGTGCACCTTGTTGTTTTCTTGTTAATTTAGTGATGATTACAAGCACGTGGGAGAAGGGCAAAAAAAGGAAATTTCTTTCTTCGTTTTCTTCTTGAATCTTGAAACGGTTTCTAGTCACTTCTTATTATCTCTCTCTCTCTCTCTCTCTCTCTCTCTCTCTCTCTCTCTCTTTTAATTTCTTAGACTGAGTTTCTTTTTAATTTCACGAATCTCAGAGAAACATGAGAAAAATTTCCTGGCTATTTAACAGATGATCAATTAATCATGTGAATCACATTATCTAATAATATAGTACAAAAGCTTTAAATCTTTTCAATTTCAAAATTAACAATATATTACATTTACCAAATTAATTATGATGACCATTCAAGAATATTAGTGTAGATAGTATGCTAAATAATTATATGTAAGTTATAAAATCCTATTTGCCGATCAATGCATCTGTACATATAATAAATAACATGCTCTTGACATGCATATTAGTGTGTTGTGTATATATATGTATGTATGTATGTATGTATGTATGTATGTATGTTTGTATGTTTGTTGTCATTCTATATAAGGTTGTCACGAATGATTGATTTTTTTTTTCTTCTTTTTTGACCAAATCACTTTACTTTTCCAATATGTATTAAGAAATAATGACCAAGGTCATTAATAATCTATTTTAAACTGACCCAGATTCTAATATAACATTAATTATTCCATAAGATGGAATTGATTTTGTTTTCCTCCCAGCTCACCACTGTTCATGTATAATACTTGTTAAAGAATAAAATAATAATCTTTCTTCACTAAGTTTTAGTAGCCAAGCTGTTCTTTAATTTTGGATTTAGATCATCTTTTATGATTACTGCTCTTGATTTTTTTTAAGAAATTTATATTGTAATTTAGTAATAATAACTTACGATTCCGATTAATTTTATTTATTTATATATCTTCATTGCTAATCATAAATTTAAACTTTTTTTTTAATTTAAAGAACTTAATTAGGAAATAATTATTTCTGACAACTTATTAAAGTACCCAATCTCTTACCATAAATATGATTGTTTTAAGAAGTTAATCGAATATCCGCATATATATGCTAGATTAAGGGTCACAGGATAATATTTAGATAAAAAAAAAGCATCACCCGAAGCATAGTGCAAATAATTAATTAATAACTCAGATTAATTTTAATAATTAAATACAGTAAACTCTTGGCTTTAATTACGGCAAATTGCAATTAAATATAATACATTGGTCGGATCATGACAAGCTGACATGACCGTTTATTATTCTTTTGACAATCATAAACGAGTCACAGGACAGTACATTGGCTATAATGGAGATCCCTCTAAGCATTAGAGGTAAAGTTGAAGTTGGCACAAGTTGTTTGCCGGAACAGGAGGGAAGAGCTGAAACCTAGCCTTGATGTGGCTAGATCAACCTGTAGAAGATTGTCTTCCAGTTGATGTCCTCCGATCACTATTGAAGTCCTAGGGTTTACTCCACCATCAACAAAACCTAGGCACAGCACATCATTTCTCACTTGTACCATTGAGTTTGCACCAAAAGTTCTCCATATTACACTGTTGCTCTGCAACACTAGATCAATCTGAGGTACAGCTGGTCCAACACGTGTGCTACCAATGAAGGTAGAATTGAAACATGCTCCAAAAGGGGAAACTGGTTTAACTCTAGGGATTTTTGCGATTTCTTTGATGAAAGCTTTAGTAAAAGCTTTATAGATTGATGTTTCCAGGACTGTGTAAGGATTGACGGTGCTGATCTTAGTTCCACCAAATCCTTCTTTGTTAATGGATAGCAATGATGTATTTAATGGGACAGTATTTCCATTTATCTTAATGGATTTTACTCCAATGAAGTATTCAGCTGAAGGTTCACCTTCAAAAAATGCACCCGCAGTACTCACAGGATTGAGTATTAGTGGGGTGTAAATGAGAGACTTGGAAACATCAATACCAGGAAGAAAAACATAAGGCCCATCACCAAAGAAGACAACACCCTTAGCTCTGGTAGAAGAAGTCAAGCAAATGGCAAATTTTCTATCAAAGCTAAAAGCAGCAGAGAATTGTGAAGGTAGTGAAATCTTAGTCCTTCCAAGACCAGCCATACCCTTAACACCACGAGCAAGACCTTCTAAAAGAAAGGTTGCGCCACAAGTGAAAACAAGCTTAGGCACCGAGACAACCCTACCAGGATTCTTCCCATCAGTAGACTGGATAGACACAACATCCTGCGCAAGCTCACCGCTTGTTCCAGTGCTAGTTACGGTGTTATCTGGGAGGTGGCTGCAGGTATTGTTGTTGCAGCCTGGCCTAGGAGGAGAAAAGCAGGACTCCACACAAGCCTTAGATCTAGAAAGAGCACATGGAGCTGAGCGGCAAGGGACAGGTTTATATGAAGATGAGACATAGCCTTGCTCACAATCAACCCAAAGAAACTGGCCACCAATGTCAAGTGTCAATTTCACCGGCACCAGAGGAGTTCTTTGGTTAATTTGAGTAAGGTATTGAAGAGTTGAAGCATCTTTGGAAACCGGAAGAACTAATGCTTTTGGTCTAAAAGATGTTTGGGCAATGGAGTGAGAGATGAGAAAGAAAAGGGAGCAAAAGCGAAGGTAATGGGAGGAGAAAGCCATGATTGGTTAATTGATGCTTCAGAGTAGAGAATGGAAGTGTATTAATAGCTGTTATGTCTTTTAAGTCAAAGTCAGATTAAGAAAATATATAAACATGATAATGGGAATAAATAATAATAACAATTTGGTATATAACGTGTTGATTAAATAAATTATATCAATACGCTGCGCGGTGGAGACGTCAATGATGGCGACAGGGCAAACGTACGTGGCTACCTTTAACTTATCAAGAAATTGCTGAGGTGTCAAAGTTTGACGTTGACCAAATCCAGCTCATTTGTTCTGTCATTTTATTAGTTAATTACATTTAATGTTGGAGTATATCTCACCATCGTCATATTCTTCGGCTTGTGCACCCGGTGTTTTGAAAACAAGTGGCTTAAATATATTGAATTAAAGAAATAAGTCAGAGTCAATATTACTATTATATAATCTTTTTTAAAATGGTTTGGGGTGGCGTTTTATCCTTTTTTTTATTATTATTATTATAACATTTACTTCTTTCAAATTAATTCTGTATAATAATATATATATATATATATATATAACATTAATTAAATTTGACTTTTAGAAGTTGTTTTCCTTTTCAGAGGTAAATCTCGCCTTGACAGGAGTTGTTAGCTAGATTTTAGATTTTGTGTGCTACTAGAAACGGTGTGCAGGAGGACTCAGTAGTTGTTATCATGATATAACAAGCATAAATCTTAATAAAGTAATAGGAATTAAAATTGGAGCAAATATTTCAAAATGCACAAATATGGATAAGAGCAATGAGGGTATTTTATAAATTAATTTCTGAAGATACAATAAATAACTTTTTAAAATTAATATAGAGAAATTCATTAAATTATTACATAAAAAGTGTAGTACGATTGAAGTATCTCTAACTTAATCAATAAGCAAGATCATTAATTAAACTGTCAGATATTAACGCAGCATCCATCCTGACGACATAGGGATATAAAAAGGGTTTTATTCTCATAAAATTTAAATTCATAAATTTAGCAAGTTTTATAGACAATGGTAACGCCATGACATCTAATCATACATGGGCCCATGACCATTTATTCGTCAAAAGAACAAGTTCCATTAAAATTTTTTATGCAGTGGATGTAAAGTTGAAGTTGGAGCAAATGGTTCGCTCGAACAGTAGAGAATTGCTGAACCCAAGTCTTGAAGTGGCTAAATCAAACTGAAGAAGATTGTTTTCCAGCTGCCGCCCTCCAATGACAATGGAAGTCGTAGGGTTTACACCTCCATCAACAAACCCAAGGCACCACACATTGCCAACTTGCACCATTGAGTTTTGCCCGTGAATACTCCACTTCACGTTCTTATTCTGCAGAACAAGGTCGATTTGAGGGACAAATGGCCCAATACGGGTAAAAGGAAGGTCTTTCGAGTCAAAACATGCACCAAACGGTGCAATCGGAGACACTCTTGGGACGTTGGGCATGGCATTTATGAAGGCTTGCACAAGAGCCTTGTAGATTGAAGTTTCCAGGACTGTGTAAGGATTAACAGTGCTGATCTTTGTTCCGCCAACGCCTTCGCTGTCAATGGATAGCAATGTTGTGTTTAATGGGACAGCTCTTCCGTTAATTGTGATGGACTTCACACCGATGAAGTATTCAACCGAAGGCTCGCCTAAGAAACCTGAGGCAGTGTTTACTGGGTTGATGAAAAGTGGTGTATAGGTGAGAGATTTAGAGACATCAATATCTGGAGAAAGAACATAAGGTCCATCACCGAAAATGATAAAACCATTAGAATTTGAAAATGGGCTCAAGCAAATGGCAAATTTCCTGTCAAAGCTGAAAGCAGCAGCAAACTGGGAAGGAAGTGCAACTTTACTCCTTCCAAGGCCAGCAATACCCGTAACACCAGCAGCAAGCCCTTCTAAGAGAAATGTTGAACCACAAAGGAAGATAAAATTAGGCACTGAAACCCTTCTACCGGGATTACGCCCATTGGTAGATTGGATGGACACAACATCTATGCGTAGATCACCATGTGTGCCAGTATTTGTGACAGGGTTCTCTGGGCCGCGACCGCATGTTTTGGTTCCGACTCCGCAAGCTTTAGCCCGAGCAAGAGAGCACTGAGCTGAGCCACAGCGGGCTGTTTTGTTGGTGGAAGAAACATAACCTCGATCGCAATCAACCCAGAGAATTTCACCGCCAAGATGAACAGTTAATTTTACAGGCACAAGAGGGGTTCTCTGTTTGATCTCTGTAACATATTGAAGAGTGGCAGCATCTTTCAATACTGGAAGAACAAGGGCTTTCGGGCGGAAAGACGTCTGGGCTATGATGGGAGATAGAAAGAAAAGAGTGAGAGAACATAAAATAATAAGGAAACTGCGTGCGAAAGCCATGTTCGATCGTGCGATGTAATGGAGATCTTGGTAGCGCAAGGCTTTGTCCTAATTATAGGATTTTGGGGGCGTCTTAACTTGGCAGAGTTTTTTTAGCATTATCGTAAATTAATAATACGATGCAAGTTGTATTAGGGTGCTTGGTCATTCGTGGTGGCCGAAAGTCTTCAAGAATGGCAACTTGGGCCTGCAGGGATATGTGCTTTTTGTGGTGTTGGATACTGAAATTAGGCTTTGAAAGGATTTGGGTTGTCTTCGTTCTATGCACCTATATTGCGTGGGGCGTCGCGGGAATCAAATGCCATACCTCCGGTTTATGTATACTACAGGCCGGTTTTTAGATGTATTAGCATTATTGAAATAAATGAGATTTTGTTAAAATTGAATGTATTCTTACATTGAATGATGGGCAATTTAGACAAATTTTGAACTTATCTTATGTAACGTACCTAAATATAAAATATGATATAATTTTTATTTACTTATACATTTATGATTATATAATATTTCACAAACGAATATTGTTATTTATACAAAATTAATTATACAAATTGAGGTGATAAATTTAAATAATTATAACATATCATTTTTTTTAAGTAAAGATGTAAATTATATAAAATACATGATAATAATATTATCACACACTTTTATATAAATAAAATTTATATAAAAATTTGTATCTCAAATATTATTATTTTTATGATATTAATAGTTTACATATAAATACCATAAAAAAGTTCCTTATAATGCACATAGTAATTTATAAGAATCACAAAAATTTCATGTGTTTGTGTTCGACTTTTCCGAATTGCCTAGCCTCTTTGCTTTTTCAATAAGAATTAATTATTGTGATTAGTATTTGATCGCTCAATATGAAACACAAAAGGACGAATGAAATTCCAGTAATTTAGTTCAATTTGACCCTACATTGAATTTATACTTATCTATTGCATTAAAAAAACCGAATAAAACTAATCAAATATGGGCGTTTTAGTAAATCTTGATAGGGAGATCGTGGTATTAACTAAACCGAGTCCGCATATCGTATGGTAGCTAGGCAGCATCGTAGCAGTTGACCTTCCTATTTATAAAATAATTAAATTCGATTTTGACTGCAGATTTAATAGAATTAGCCAGATTGAAAACTTTATAAAGTCAATGAAATAGATTGAGCTTTTCATATAATTTTTTTTCCCAACTTAGAACCAAATTATACACCTATAAGTTTTCTTCTATGTGGACAATGAGCATAGATGATGATGCATGCATGGTTTCGGTGTATATGTATATGTGAAAGTGGATATTTATACATAATTATTTAACAATGGAATTAGATATCAATAATGAAAGGTACGTAATTGGACAGAACCCGTGGAAAACATAAAAGCAGTATATACTCCGAATAACTTAGAGGATAACAGACTTTTTAGAATAATGCATACAATTTTGAGACATAATGGCACGTATAGCTTTACCAGAGAAGATCGGTCAAACCACAGAGTTAATTATGGGTTCGTGGGCATTTATTAAATTCATTAATATATGGGATGTGAGCTTGAAATGGTATCACATTTTAGCGGCGACCTTTACCAGATCTTGAAGTAGCTAAATCGAATTGCAGTTGCAGAAGATTGTTTTCTAATAACAATGGAAGTCTGTATTTTTTCTGTATTTGTTTAGATAAAGTTTTTCCTGACAAACATTATTAGCTGGCTATGACCTTTTGCGTGCTAGCCAATAGTTGCTATCATCATATAATTAATAAAAAAACAAAAATCTCAAGTACAACAATAATAATTAAGGATGGACCAAATCTTTCAAAATGCAGTGACAATTATATTTGTTTAAGGGCCATGACCATGAGGCTAGAAATAAATTTTAAGAAGCTTTATATTTTAACGAAAGATTTAGAATATAATTAGTAAGTTTTCGTATTAATATCTATAAATTTTTGTTAAAGGCCAAATTATATATATTATTTAGCAGACTAAATTGTACTGTCGTTATATGCAGACATAGTGGTGCCATAGAGTTAAAAAAAGTTTTCATTCTCAATACTTTCATTAACATTGGTTAGGCCATGACAACTAATCATGGGTTCACGACCATTTATTCATCAAGCACGAAGTTGACACATAAAACAAACTTATTAATAATTATTACGCAGTGGAGGTAAAGTTGAAGTTGGAGCAAGTGGTCCGCTCGAACAATAAAGAATTGCTGAACCCAAGTCTTGAAGTGGCTAAATCAAACTGAAGAAGATTGTTCTCTAGCTGACGCCCTCCAATGGCAATGGAAGCCCTAGGTTTTACTCCTCCATCCACAAACGCAAGGCACCACACATTACCAACCTGCACCATTGAGTTTTGTCCATTAATACTCCACTTCACCTTCTTATTCTGCAAAACAAGATCGATTTGAGGCACAGATGGTCCAATTCGAGTAAACGAAAGGTCTTTCGAGTTAAAACATGCCCCAAATGGTGCAACCGGCGACGTTCTTGGGACGTTTGGCATGGCATTTACGAAGGCTTGAACAAGAGCCTTGTAGATTGAATTTTCCATGACTGTGTAACGATCAACAGTGCTGATCTTTGTTCCCCCAATCCCTTCACTGTCAATGGATAGCAATGTTGTGTTTATTGGGACGGCTTTTTCGTTAACTGTTATGGACTTTAAACCAATGAAGTATTCAGGTGAAGGCTCGCCTAAGAAACCTGAGCCAGTTACTGGGTTGACAACAAGTGGGGTGTAAGTAAGAGACTTGGAAACATCAATATTTGGGGAGAGAACATAAGGTCCATCACCGAAAATGATAAAACCATTGGAACTTGTTGAAGGGCTCAAGCAAATTGCGAATTTCCTGTCAAAGCTGAAAGCAGCAGCAAACTGGGAAGGAAGTGCAACTTTATTCCTTCCAAGGGCAGCCATACCGGTAACACCGGTAGCAAGTCCCGGTAAGATAAATGTCGGAGCACAAAGGAAGATAAAATTAGGCAATCTAACCGCTCTACCAGGATTATGCCCATCAGTAGATTGGACGGACACAACATCTATGCGTACATGATCGTGTGTGCCGAAGTTTGTCACAGTGTTCACTGGGCCGCGACCGCATATATTGGATCCAGTGTCGCAGGCTTTAGCCTGAGCAAGAGTGCACTGAGCTGAGCCACAACGGGCTGTTCTATTGGTAGAAGACACGTAACCTCGTTCGCAATCAACCCAGAGCATGTCGCCACCAAGATCAACAGTTAATTTTACAGGGACAAGAGGGGTTCTCTGTTTGATGTGGGTAACGTATTGAAGAGTGGCAGCATCTTTTAGTACTGGAAGAACGAGGGCTTTCGGGCGGAAAGACGTCTGGGCTATGGTGGGAGATGGAAAGAAAAGAGTAAGAGAACATAAAAGAATAAGGAAATTTTGTGCTAAAGCCATCTTCATCGAAGCGCTTATTTGTATTTTGGTAGTGCAAGGATATGTGGTATTTATACGATATTTGTGGTTTCTTGACTAGACAAGTTGGTCTTTCATGGTGGCTGAAACTTGAAAGATTTCAAGAATGGCAACTTGGATTGGGCCAGCCATTACGTGCTTTTTGTGTAGTCTAGAATATGAATTTATGCTTTCAAAACATTTTGGTTGTCTTCGTTCTATGCACTTGTGCTTGCGGCATTGGGGGTATAAAATATTGTAATGTCGTTAACGTGAATTTGGATGAAATCTGCGTACATCAACTTTTTCTTTTTCTTTTTCTTTTTTTTAAGGGAAATAATAAATTTGTCTCTGTCATCTTTTTTGGAGGGAAGTAGTCTCTATTTAAAATATAGAGATACCAATTTTCCCAATCAGAGAGTGATGGAAGTATTAAAACAAATATAATTTTGTTAAAATTTAATATAATCTTACATTGAACAACATTTCTCTCAAGAAATTAAAAAATATATATATGAGTGATTCGTAAATTAATGTAATGATTTATATGACACTGATTTTTTTTTTACTTAAATATTTATGTCTAAATATTTTTGAGAAATAGAACCTATATGAACAGTGGCGGAGCTCAGGTTGAGAAATAGGACCTATAATATGAACATACGAAAATGATACAAATCCATCAAAATCAATTCAAACTTGAGATCACATTTATTAGATAATATCTTATTCCAATTCTGATAATGAACAAATTATGTTTTAAAGAAATTAAAGTTCGTTAATATTGAAATAGAGTGAATTCTATTTCAATTTTGCAATATTTACAATAAACCCATTTAAAATTATCATTCATTATAAATAAATTTTAAAATGAATATTGTTATATATTACATATCAATATTAATACGGTGATAGCGTATGCATACAGATATTCATATGTAATAATCTATAAAAAAAAACTCGTGTGTTTTGAGTTTGACTATTTGGCCGTGCCTTGCAGCTTTGCCTTGAAGCCGATATGAATTCATATTATTATTATTATTCTTATATTATTCGTTGATTTGACCCTACATTTAATACATACATTATTATTGTGTAAGAACCTGACCGTTGAATTTTAGTTATGCTTATCCATTGCTTGATTATTTTAGTAAATCGAGTCTCCGCGTAGGCCTGGTTAGGTGGGGCTATTAGGCTATATATATATATATATATATATATATATATATATATATATATGTATGTGCTAGAATTAATTAATTAAGTTAAGAAAGAGCATATGCCTTGCCTGCATCTGCTAATTAATTACCAAAGAATATAACTCATCATGACTATGAGCTTTCCATTTTTACAAATAAATTCATCGCGGACTTCGATTTTAAGCTGATAACTGCTGATTTGAGCGGGTTCGGGCATGCATTAAACCTGAAAACAATTCGGATGACGACAGAAATCTCCTTTAAGCATTTGATATAACATTGAAAACCATTCATATATAGTGTTCATTTATCCTCTTTGCTTTTACTAAATGCATTATCTATTGTACTTTAAAATTAAACACAACACAATACTCAAAAAAAAAGATTATATTAAGCCATTGAAGAAGATTGAACATTTTTTATAATCTTTTTCTTACTTCATTGGAACCAATTAAATTATACATCTATATATATAAGTTTCGCTGCAACAGTAGCAAACGGACCATGCCTTAGAGTAGCTAAATCGAGTTGCAGTAACAATGGAAAAAGTTCTATTCTCTCTCTCTCTCCATATATATATATATATTTTAAATTTTTCTTTTTTCTGTTTTGTGTACATAAAGTTTTCCCCAACAAACATAGAAGTTAGTTGGCTCTGAGCTGTTGCGTGCTAGTAAAAGCATTAATTCGGAGGACCTAGTGGCTGCTTATATAATGTTAAAAGTAAAATAATAATAAGTGTAGAATGGACCGAATCTTTCAAAATGCAGTGCACATTTAATAATATGGAGACAGGCCATCAGGCTAGAAATAAATTTTAAAAAGCTTTATATTTTAATGAAAGATACAAAATACGATCATTTCATTCAGCGAATCACAAATATAATTAATAAGTTTTCAAATTTATAACATAAATATTTGATATACAATTTCAAGTACCACATAACAAAAGAAAATTGTATTGTATTGTTATTACAACGCAGACATAGTCGCATATAGAGTAAAAAAGTTTTTACCCTCGTGACAAAAAGATTAATTAGATTCAACAACTTACAACAAAATATATCGTTTTATTAATAAACATTGTTCAGGCCATGATAACTAGTCGTGCATGCGTCCATGACCATTCCATTTATTCTACAAAAGCAAGAAGCTAACAATTAAATAAAAATAAAAATAAAAATTTATTATGCAGTGGATGTGGATGAAAAATTGAAGTTGGAACAAGTAGTTCACTCGAACAGTAGAGATCTCGGTCGCCCTTTGACAGGCCATCAATGTTAAATCTTTATTGATGAAGGCAAGGCAAGGGGCCGGGAAGCCATAAAACTGCGGGTAATTTTTAAAGTCATTATTAAAAAAATAAAAGGTTAATGATTTTTACTGTAAAACATTAAATTAAATCATGCGAAGGTGTATCTATTAATGATGACTGTTTGCTGCAATAAGTTCGTACATTATATTTATAGGTGTATGTATTAGTGTATGCCATAAAAATGCACGTATTAATCTATTAGCATGGTAAGATTTTATGTGTTAGTTAGAATATCAATATATTACCTAGTCAATTTGCTTTCCCAGTATGAATCATTATTGTTAGTATTTGATTAATCAAAAACTCAATACAAAATTACGAACTGCTAAAAGACCATGAAAAAAAAAACTAATGAATTTATATAATCTATTTCAATCTGTCTCTACATTTAAATAATATTAGTTAAATAACGCTGAGCATTGAAATTACACTTATCTATCCATCGTAGCACCACTCTCCATTAAATTAAAAGGGAAAAATTAATAGAAGTTATAACCGCATAGTAAATCTTGATATGAAGACCCTGTTATTTTAGTATATCGAGTCTTAGCATATGCTTGGTAGGAGGCACCAAAACACTTGGCTTGGAATTAACTTAATTAGCTCATGAGCATCAACTGGATGTGAGATTAAAGTTGCTGCAAATTTTTCCCTGCAACAGTAGCAAACAGCTGCCTGAAACCATGTCTTAGAGTAGCTAAAACAACTTGCAGAAGATTGTTTTCTTATTGATGTCCTCCAATAATAATGGAAGTCCTATGCTATAGTTTTCTTTTTCTTGTTCTTTCTTGTTTGCGTAAAATTTCTCGTTTCTCGTTTACATAAATTATCTAAATTATTTGGCAAGCTAAATTGTACTGTTATTGCAAAGCATATTTATATAGTCGTCGCAGAAAGTTAAAAAGTTTTTACTGTAATCATAACAACAAAATATCTAGATTCATTGATTAATATTGGTCAGGTCATGATAACTAGTCGTGGATCCATGACAATTTATTAATTATGCAGTGGATGTGGACGTAAAGTTGAAGTTGGAACAAGTTGTCCGCTCAAACAGTAGAGAATTGCTGCCTGAACTGGAGAAGATTGTTTTCTAGCTGACGCCCTCCAATGGCAATGGAATCCCAAGGTTCTACCCCTCCATCCACAAACGCGAGGCACCACACACTACCAACCTGCACCATCGAGTTTTGTCCATGCATACTCAAGTGAAGAACTGAGAAATTAGGAATTATCTACTGTTTGGCTATCAAGAAAATGATAGAAAATATGGCAGGTTGAAGTTGAATCTTTACTTTCTCATGCTTAACTGACTTTGTACAACAGTTTAATATTTATACAAGAATTCTTGAGTAATCTAGAATATCATTAATAAAAAAAACTTGTAACCCAATTGTAACAGAATATATAAAAGAAGCTTCATTAAATACAACATGTCGAGCGACAAAAACTCTTCCTCACGAGGTCAAACATTTGTATTATTTATGAAGAGGGCTATAACCTATAAAATACACTTGGTGGTATAGAAATCAAACTTAAATCTATTATAAAACCTCAAATATGGAAAGCAAGCATACCCAAAAACCTTTAAAAACAAGTAGTTAGATTTATACTTGTACAATTTTTCAAAAAGAGTACAATAATCAAACATAAGAGTAGGTAATCTATTTATAAGATATACTGATGTATGAAAAGCATCCCACCAGAATTTAAAAGGTAATAAAGCTTGAGCTAACAAAGTTAATCCCATCTCAACTATGTGTCTATGCTTCTTTTCAACAACACCATTTTGGTGATGTGTGTAAAGGACAATTATATCTGTAAAGAATACCATTCTTTTTTAGAAATGAAATATACGGCATTGACTGTGACGAAACCTTTACTCTGTTGCTCGTATGACATTTGTATGAAGCCTTTTGGCTGTGACAGATATACACCGATGGATGTTTAAAATGCCTTTCTCAATGATAATCTCAATGAAGATGTTTAAATAAAGCCTCCTTCAAGATATTCTTATCCATAACACAAAGTCTGCAAGCTTCGTCGTACTTTATATGGTCTCAAATAGGCTTCTAAAGCTTAATTTGCTAAGTTTAGCACTACTGTTCAGCAACTTGGTTTTCATTCCATTTCTTATGATACAACTCTCTTTATTCATAAAACAGATCGTTGCTATATTTTTCTCTTACTTTATGTGGATGATATGATCTTTATGTGTGATGATATTGATGAGATATTTACTCTCAAGATCTCTCTTTAGCAACACTTTGAGATGAAAGATCTTGGCCATCTTAATTACTTTCTTGGTTTAGAGGTATTTTTTGACTCTGATGGCTACTATTTTTCTCAAGCTAGGTATGCATCAAATCTCTTTACTCGAGGTTGTTTGATTGACAATAAAATCATCTCTACTCCACTAGAGCTCAATGTCAAACTCACACCCCTTGACAGTGTTTTACTTGAAGATGTCAACTTTTATAGACAATTAGTTGGTAGTTTAGTTTACTGCACAGTTGATCGACCTGACATCTCTCATACTGTTTATATTGTAAGTTAGTACATGTTTGCTCCTCGCTCTTATCATTACGCAATTGTGCTTCACATTTTTCGCTACACTAAAGGCACTATATTTCATGGACTTTATTTCTTTGCCCATTCGTCTCTCGAGTTACGTGTCTTTTTTTATGCATATTGGGTTGGTGATCGTACTGACCGATACTCTACCACAAATATTTGTATTTCTCTAGGTGATTCTCTTATTTCTTAAAGTTGTAAGAAGCAGATTATTGTTGCAAGATCTAGCATAGAGGCAGAATATCGTGCCCTTGCAGATACTGTTCAGGAGATTACTTGGCTTTAATGGCTTCTTAATGATATGGGTGTTCATAATTTTGGTCTAACATCTCTTGCTTATGATAATAGTGGTGCTATTCAGATTACTAACAATGATGTATTTTATGAACATGTTAAATACATTGAAATTGAATTTTATTTTATTCGTCAGCATATCGCTCAAGGCATTATTACTTGTCGCTTCATCTTCTCTCCTGATTAACTCGTAAATATGTTCACAAAGTGTCATCCTTCTAGTCGTTTTGGAGACTTTGTATCCAAACTCAAGTTAACTTCTACTAAGCCAATTTAAGTTTGAGAGGGATTGTTGATGCAATCAAGCAAATCAAGTATTATAATATCTTAATTTGTAATATCATTTAGGCAAATCAAATATTATAATATCTTAATTTACAAGCATATTATCTTCTTTATTTTTAATTATTTTCTTTTATTATTATAATTTTATTTTTTTATTTGATCTCATTAATTATATATATATTTTTATATTTATTAAAAGTCTAAAAAATTCATCCATATACATAATTATATTAAAAAAATAAAGAATGAATTTCTTTACTGTTGCAGTTGGGTGGGGGTATCTGCACGTGCATGCTGTGATTCATATCCTTTAAAGAATTACAAGTTGACAAGTTGTACGATGGCACGGAAACCCAAATAAACATGTGCCAACGAATTGTGCAATTTTTGTCGTAACAATGAATCCACTAGGGGTAATATTATAAAAACTGTCGGGAACTTTCTCTTTCAAGTATTATTACTTGGTCAACCACTGAGGCTTCAGTGGCCAGAAGGCTTGCCCTCCCACTGGGAGGGCAAGCCTTCGACCCTTGTCAAGAGGTAAGGTTGTCCTACAAATTATGGGACTTTTTCCAAAAATATTTGGGTCGATTTCTAGATACTGGGTATTCTATAATTGTCTAATATCTTCTCAGTTAAATTTTAGTAAATCTCTGATTATAAATATCAGTAAAAATCTAAATTAAAATACTAATAAATTTGTAATAGTTCAAAAAAAAAAAGGTATTATTACTTGGTCAATATAATATTACCGACATGTAAAGATTATTTCAACTTCATGGATTACTGAACCCGTTTTCTTTTCTTTCTAGTAAATTTCGACAACGAAAAAGATAATAAATTTATTAAAATATATATAAAAAACTATTCTACAATTTTTAAGGGTATTAATTTAACTTGACCATAGATCTCTAGATGGTAAGACTCTACGTGGATTTTATATCGTTTCCTTCACTATATGTAGCATATATAGTACCTTATTTTTTTAATATATATATATATATATATATATATGTATACATCATTTTAAATTTAATTAATCAGGACACTAATAATTATATGTAACTTTACGAGTAAAATTTAACACACATCTTATCATGATTTTATGAAAATTGTCCTGCTTAATTTTTTTTTTAAAAAAAGAATGCCATCTGTAAAATATAATCGTTTTAATTTATTTTTTAAATTCTGTATACGTATGAAAACGAAATTTAAGTGGGATGGTTGGAATGGAATAATTGAATAAAAATATAAAATATATTTTAAAGTGAATGTACAACATGACAGAATTTATTAGTGCTTTAAAAAAATCATAATAGCATTCCCCCACACGTGAAAACTGATAAACAAGCCAGCTGCTTTCTACATTAAATTAATTAATTGTTTTTTCTGAATTTTTATTGCAAATTAATTAATATTGTAGCATGGTGTAATTAATCATGAACCAAGCAACATGACCATTTATTATTAATCTTATAAAAAAGGCTTACATAAGGACATCAAGTAACGACAACAACGAGAGGATAATCCTCTAAACAATATTAGATGTAAAGTTGAAGTTGGAACAGGCAGTTTGGCGGAGGAGGAGAGAAGAGCTGAACCCTACCCTTGCTTTGGCCAGATCGAATTGTAGAAGATTGTTTTCTATTTGATGCCCTCCGATAACTATTGAAGTCGTGGGTTCTACTCCACCATCCACAAATCCTAGGCACACCACATCTTTTCTAACTTGCACCATCGAGTTTGCACCAAAAATTGTCCACACATGATTACCTGGCAGCACTAGATCAATCTGAGGCACAGCTGGTCCAACACGAGTGCTGCCAATGTGCGCAGAATTAAAGCATGTTCCAAATGGCTTAACTGGTTTAACTCTAGGGATCTTCGCTGCCTCTTTTATAAAAGCTTTAGTAAATGCTTTGTAGATCGATGTTTCCATCACTGTGTAAGGTCTGACTGTGCTGATCTTGGTCCCACCGTTTCCTTCTTTGTCAATGGATAGCAGCGTTGCGTTTAACGGACAGCATTTCCATTGATCTTAATGGATTTTAGTTTAATGAAGTAATCAGATGAAGCTTGACCTTCAAAATAGGAACCCGCAGTACTCAGAGGATTGAGTATCAGAGGGGTGTAAGTGAGAGACTTGGAGACATCAATGCCAGGAAGAAGAACATAAGGCCCATCACCAAAGAAGACAACACCTTTACCCCTTGGGGAGGAACTCAAGCAAATGGCAAATTTTTTATGAAAGTTGCTAAAGGTAGCAGCGAACTGAGAAGGAAGCGAAATGTTACTCCTTCCAAGACCAGCTATACCCTTGACACCTTGAGCAAGATCTTCTAAGAGAAAAGTTGCACCGCAAGTAAATAAAACCTTACGCACTGAAAAAAACTTACCAGCATTCTTCCCATCAGTTGATTGAATAGCCAGAGTGTCTTTGGCGAGCTCACCGCCTGTGCTCAAGCGTTTGATAGGGTTATATGGGTTAAGACTACAGGTATTATTGTTGCACCCTGGCCCGCGTTTAGCATTACAGGTCACGACACAAGCACCAGATCCAGAAATATCGCATTCAGCTGAGCCGCAACGGACATTTTTATAGGAAGACGAGATATAGCCTTTTTCGCAATCAACCCAAAGAAACTTACCACCAAGATCAAGGGTCAATTTCACTGGCACTAGAGGAGTTCTCTGCTTGATTTCAGTAAGATATTGCTGAGTGGAAGGATCTTTGGTAACCGGTAGAACTAATGCATTTGGTTTAGGGGATGTTTTGGCTATGGAGGGAGAGATGATAAAGAGAAGAGAGCAAAAGAGAAGGAAATTGGATGAGAGAGCCATTTTTAGTTAACTTGCCGCTGCAGGAGCAGACTGTATAGGCAAGTCTATTTATAGTTGAATCCAAACCTAAACTTTCTATAATCGATAAAAACTCGTGGATTATTATATTTTGCTGTGGGGTTATAATATTGTTAGGCTCCTCCGCTTTAATTTAATTAAAGAGAATAACAGCTCAGAAATACTAATATAGTAACTTTTCGATGGGCATGTTTGTGATGCTCATGACTGAAGAGGTTTCAAAGCTCAGCCCGAATCTAACTCACTTATCCTGGCTGGCTTATTGATTATATTGTTAGTTAATTACAAGTTGCAGTAATTGAATTATTGATATTGTGAGTCGTGATACTTTTTCGCTCGTAGTCGTAGCGGTTCAAAAGAAGCGGCTCGCCTCCAGGAATTGATTGATAGTTCTTGCAACTTGCGAGAGGGGAAGGATGTTCAAAAGCGATTTACAATTAACTTTTACATGATTAAAGATGTATTCACTTAGTTTAATGTTTACCTGGAAATGATAAAATTAAGATTTAATTATTATGCTTTTGTTGAAATCCCTATTTATTGAATTTTAAGTATCATACTCATAAAATTTATATTTTACTTTAGAGATTATTAAACTTAATTTATTACCAATATATTAAATTATTTAATAATAATGTTTAGTCCTTATCTAATAAGTTAATATTTAGATCAAACTATTTTATTAACCAATCAAAATATTTATATACGCAAAGAAACATTTGGATTGTTTTTACTTTTAAGTAGTATTAAGTGCTTTCTGTTCTGCAGTAAATATTAACAAAAAATTTCGTATATACATAGCCAAAATAGAAATTCGATACAAAAGAATATGCACTCATAAATAATAATAATAATAAAAAAAGGTCTCCTCTTCGAGTATCATACTTGACATATCAGCCTACCGAGAGTATTCGATTTATCGCTGCTCTAAAAACTACTATATGAGTAGTACGTCATTAATGCATGCAAATGAAGGAGTAGAGCCGAGACAAAAGCAGGGGACATGATAGCATGATCAGTTTAATTAATGAGTTAACTTCTTGGTTTTTTCTTTCCTATTATAAATCTTACTGTGAATCAGATTAGACGCGATCTCACTGTACTCGGAAATTAGATTAGTCAAGTCCATCGTCGTGTTCAAGTTAAGTTTGTTATATTAATTTTGACTTTGAACAGCATTATCCGCCTGTATTTTGCGATATGAAAGCATTTATATAGCCGATTATTTTACTAATTAATGCAATAATGATGTGCCGATAGAAATAATGACACATGGAATCAAATGAAAGCATAAAGGCAGCATATGCTCTGATTATCGCGCCCAGTGTTTATTATAACTTTATAATTCATAAAATTTTACAAGATAGTGCCACGTGTAGTTTTACAAGAAAATATTGGTCAAATCATCACAACTAATTATGGGCCCGTGTTGTCCATGGCCATTTATTCATTAATAAGCGTGTACATGTACGCATTAATTTGATGTAAAGTTGAAGTTGGAGCAAACTGTTCGCTGGAACAGTAGCGAATTGCTGAATCCAAGTCTTGAAGTAGCTAAATCGAATTGCAGAAGATTGTTGTCTAATTGATGTCCTCCAAGAGCAATGGAAGTCCTAGGCCTCACCCCTCCATCCACAAACGCCAGACATGAGACGTCATTGCCTGCCCGTACTATAGAATTCGCTCCAATGATTCTCCATAACACGTTATTGTTCTGTAAAACGAGATCAATTAGAGGCACGGATGGTCCCATACGGGAACTAACTATGTCTGTCGAGTTAAAACATGCCCCAAATGGTGCAACTGGAGCCACTCTCCTGACTGTTGGCATGGCATTTGCGAAGGCTTCAGAAAGAGCTTTGAAAATTGAAGTTTCCAGGACTGTGTAAGGATTAACAGTACTGATCTTTGTTCCCCCAAAGCCTTCACTGTCAATGGTTAGCAATGTCGTGTTTAATGGGATTGCTTTTCTGCCAACTTTGATGGAGGTGATGCCAATAAAGTATTCAACCGAAGGCTCCCCTAAGAAACCTGAGGCAGTGTTTACTGGGTTGATGAAAAGTGGGGTAAACGTAAGAGACTTGGAGACATCAACGTTTGGAGAAAGTACGTAAGGTCCATCACCGAAAATGATAAAACCATTAGAACTCGAAAATGGGCTCAAGCAAATGGCGAATTTCCTGTCAAAGCTGAAAGCAGCAGCAAGCTGAGAAGGCAGTGCAACTTTACTCCTTCCAAGGCCAGCAATACCCGTAACACCAGCAGCAAGGCCTTCTAAGAGAAATGTTGAACCACAAAGGAAGATAAAATTAGGCACTGAAACCCTTCTACCGGGATTACGCCCATTGGTAGATTGGATGGACACAACATCTATGCGTAGATCACCATGTGTGCCAGTATTTGTGACAGGGTTCTCTGGGCCGCGACCGCATATGTTGCTTCCGGTATCGCAAGCTTTAGCGTTAGCAAGATTGCACTGAGCTGAACCACAACGGGCTGTTTTATTAGTAGAAGACACATAGCCTCTCTCGCAATCAACCCAGAGAATTTCGCCACCGAGATGAACAGTTAATTTTACCGGCACAAGAGGGGTTCTCTGTTTGATCTCTGTAACATATTGAAGAGTGGCAGCATCTTTCAATACTGGAAGAAAAAGGGCCTTGGGCCGGAAAGATGGTTGGGCTATGGCTGGAGAAATGAAGATAAGAAGGGAACACAGAAAAAGAAAACCGTTTGAGAGAGCCATTTTGGCGGTGCTCAATTTGTGTTTGGGTAAAGCAGGGTTGTGTTCTATTTATACGGACTTCCGGGTCTCTTCATTACTCTGAATATCAAACCTGATGGCACAAAAGTTGTCAAGAATGGCAACTCATGGATATGCTTAGCTGTACTTAGTTCGTTAAAAGTGACGCGGATTCTTGACTTTGATTGATACTATTTTGCGTTATCCAATTTCTAGGTTCTTCTATTGAGTTGAATCATGCGGGATAATCTGTTCACAATTCTTTCAAGTCTATTATTTTGTGCGAGTAAATACAAATTTATAATTGATAATCAATAATTAGTAGGATTAAATATAATTAAATAAATGCTGATTATACCGAAATGATTAGTATGTTATGAGAACACTGTGATTCTAGATAAAAGAATTATGATGTTATGTTTTGACAAGGATGTCAAACAGTTTGGGTCATAGATATTGATAAATTATTTGAAGTTAATTATTTTAATTTGTCATTCACTTCACTTTAATTCCTATAAAGTACAAATATGAATTATTATCTCCATAAATTATTTATTTTACACTCACAATAACCAATGATATTTTGATTCCGAAAGTAACAAGGTTCACCATCATCTAATTAACGGCTTCAACCTTTTTCTTCAATACTAGGAATAATAATAAAATTAAGTATGTAAACCAGATTAATCTTATTTAGATTTCATCAAAATTATAGGTATTCCGTCCCAAAGATTCAAATAAAAGCGGATGCATATCCCTACAAGGCAGGATATATATATATACACATAACATTAACAAAAAAAAAAGATCCGTGTACTAATTGAATTACTTACTATAATTACAAAAAGTGGAAATTTAAAAAAAAAAAATCACAAGGAGTCTTTAAGCACAGAATCAGGTATAAAATTGGAACAACCTGTTTGTCTGAAGGAGGCAAATCCCAGCATAGAAGTAGCTAAATCGAAATCCAAAAGATTATCCTCCAATTGGAATCCTCCGATAACAATTGAGCTGGTCAAGTCAGAGCCACCGTCCAAGAAAGCCAAGCACATAACTTCCTGCTGGTTCATCCTAATCATAGAATTCGATACATAAATCCTCCACTTCACCATCTCACTCTGCAACACCAAATCAATCACCGGCACCGCCGACTCATCAATTCCTTTTGAGCTAAAGCAGTGTGCAAATGGAGCCACGGGAGCCACCCTGGTCATGTTCCTAGAAGCAGCAGCCTTCATGAAAGCTTTACTAAATGTTGCATAAATTGAGCTCTCCATTGTGGTGTAAGGAACTATTGTGCTCAATTTTGTTAATCCTTTGACATTAAGCGATAATGTGTTCCCATTAATTTTGATGGATTTGACCTCAATGAAGTAATCTTGAGACGTACCAGTAAAGGGTGTGTATATTTGAGACGACCTTGATGTTTCTGTGCCAAAAATGGAGTCTAAAGGTCCGTTATGGGATAATACAACACCGTTGCTTGATGACAAACACATCAAAAACTTTCTGTGGTGGCCGATTGCTGTGGCGAGCTGTGACGGTAGTGAAATAGGAGCCCTTCCGAGGCCTAATATTCCTCTGGCACCGCTTGCCAGTCCTTGCAGAAGAAAACGCGGTGAACAAGAAAAGAGAAACTGGTCAATGGTGGTGATTAATGGGTCTGCTTTCGATCCAACGGCTACTGTGCCCTCCACCAACTGCCCTCTCGTGGACGATCCGGTGATGCCATTTTCCGGGAAAACATCGCATGTCTTACTTTCCCCGATCCAGTACTGTTCCAGTTCTTGAGCACTGGATTGACTGACTTGGAATCAGTCGTCCAGATAATGAAAAGTTGGTGGAAGCACAGTCGACCCAGATCAAGGGACCGCCGAGATCAAGAACAAGTTTGATGGGAATATGTGAAGCACCGTGATAAATGCTGGTCAAGTATTGCAAGGTTGGCGCATCTTTTAGGACAGGAAGGACAATAGCGTTTGGCTGCAAGTGGAAACTCTGGATTTGAATTATGTTTACAAGGTAAGTAAAGCAAGATAAGAGAAGAAGGAAGTGAGAAGAAGAAGCCATGAAAGTAAAGTTACAGAGAGAGAAGTTGAAGACGGGAGGTTTTAGTCAAAGGCGGGGGAAAGGGAATGGAATGGGAATGGGAATGGTTTATAGGATATGCGGGGAATCGTGGCTGATGCGGAGGAGGATTGGATAAGTTTATAGATCGATATTTTAATGTTGCTGACTCGACTTGTACGCTTTTAGTGGGTGATGTCCACCGGTTGGTGATCACTAATGTTTATCCACTTTGCTTTTTTTATTTTTTTTGTTTTTAACAGCACTTGCTTATTTATTGTGAAGTGAGTGAAATGACGGAGTGGTTATCAATAATGATTTTTTTTATTTATTTATTTTTATTTTAGAACAGAAAAGCCGTAATTTTTTTAAAAAATAAAAATAAAAACATGATAGGTTAGGTGAGAATATCTAATCTAAATAAAGAAAGGAAAGAAATACCGAGCGGTGATCATTATTATATATGTTTTAATAGCCCCATCCGATTCACGCGTCTTGGGAAGGCCCGGCCCAATTTAGCAACGCAACTAGCAAAGCCGAGATATATATTTTAAGAAAGCTAGCGGCACCGAGAAATAGGGATTATAATGGGAAGGGGGTGGGGAGGTCTTTCTCATTTTTCATACTGTTATAATTTTGATCCTCGTCACTTATTTTATTTTCTAATAAAATTTAATGAAACGGCCATGCTTCACTTGTTTTCTCCATTTTTCATATTCATTTATATATTATAATAAATATAAACTGTAAAAATTATTTTTTTAATTAAATATTATTCATATATATTATTTTAAAAATAATATATTATAATATTTTAATTTAGAAAATTAATACATATTTTGTCTGAGGTTTGAGAATTCACACTTAAATCACACTTATCTCTCCCTAACTTTTAGTTGACCGTTAGAGAACCGTTAGAATTAAAGACATTTTGAATATTTTATTAATTTAACCATTTCTAACTTACTAAATAAGTGATTCTTATAGTATTATCGTTTATTGATCATTCAAGATTTTAAGTTCTGAGGATGAGATTTTCAAATAAATTTTATAAAAAATTATATAAGATATATATAAACGAAATAATACTATCACTATTAATTTATAAGTAATATTTGGTATATTTAATATTATTATTTATCACAATTATAAATTTTTTAAGTTAATAAAAAATTTAAAATTATATTTATTTCATATATATGTGCATCTAATTAATAAAGATAATATAAAATATAATTTAAATAAATGAGTACATGGGTATACCATATTTTTTTAACAAAAATTTTAAATATCAATAATAAATTTAAAATTTTTTAAAATTATAGAAAATAAAACTAATTTATGTTATGTAAAATAGTATTATTGTATGAACAATAATATAATATCTTATGAGAAATAATTATATAATGAGTTAAAAAATAGTAATGTCCAAAAATACCTTTAATTTTAACGGTCTAAAGAAGGTAAATGTAGGTTTCTCCAAACCTATTATCTAAGTGTAAGTTTCTCAAACTTATTATCTATGAGAAATATGTATTAACTTTTTATTTTATTATATATAAATGGATAATGGGATCGGGGTGAGACGAGAAGTAATAAACTATAGTTTATTTTTTGAAATCGTTGAAAATAAAAGAAAGTATAGATACTTTATTTTTCACCAAGTAAATATGAATATTACACGATAATTTTCTACTCTATTAATAATATAGAGATTAATTTTCTCTATGTTTTGGTCTATTTTTCATTACATCATCTTTGTTTTATTTTATTTAGAGCTTATCTCGCAGAACTCACCCTCCAAGAATTTTGCCATCTCTACCGAAAAATAAACTAGGGCAGAATTGTTGCCTTTTATTTTTTGAGTCAAGATTTGGCTACTGCTAGTTACCAGCTGAGCTGTGTGATGAATTTATTCAATAATATATCTTGTTGTATAGACTACTGAAAACT
Source organism: Melia azedarach (assembly GCA_028052125.1). NCBI lineage: Eukaryota > Viridiplantae > Streptophyta > Magnoliopsida > Sapindales > Meliaceae > Melia > Melia azedarach. Next base: position 2,570,563 of record CM051396.1, on the reverse strand, counting down.
ATTATGGTTCGTACTTCGTAGTCGGTGAACATGTGCAAAAACCCTTTCAAGAAGATTACCAAATATCCGCATATATATGAATTCCTATACATACATAAGATCAAGATGCCATCAAAATCTGCCTAAATAAAACTATATTCAAATTAATTAAATTAAATGGATTATGAATACATGGATTGGGCTGTCAAAAAGCTATCTACCTGACCAACTATATATTAATTTAATACACAAACAAAATTATGAAAAGAAAAAAAGAGAAAGGGAGATAAAATAGGAGCTGGTAGGATGTATTTGCTGAAACTACAGCCGACAGGAATTCACTCTTATTCATTAAAATTAATAGTGCGAGACAACAAAAAGAATATCCCAAGATCCAGATTCAAAGGTTTAAAATATTCTGGATGCGGAACAAGTTACATTATGAAGGAGGAGCGAAGAGGTAAACCCTAGCTTCGAGGATGCGAGATCGAACTCTAGCAAGTTGTTCTCCAACTGATGCCCTCCTAAAACAATTGAAGTTCTTGGCTCCGAACCTCCGTCCACGAATCCAAGGCATAGCACATGTTTATTGACTCTCACCATTGAGTTAGCTCCATAAATTCTCCAATATGTATTGTTTCCCTTTACCTCCAGATTTATGGTTGGCACAGCTGGTCCTGTTTTGGTGCTTGCAATGTTCTTAGAGCTGAAACATGCTCCGAATGGTGCCACAGCCGCCACCCTTCTAATCTTCTTAGCTGCAGCCTTCTTCACGAAGTCTCTGATCAAAGCTTTATAAATAGCAGAATGCAAAACTGTGTATGGAATTATTGTACTAAGTTTTGTTCCTCCCATTCCCTGTTTATCAAAGGACAGCAAGGTTGTATTGAAGGAAACGACTTTTCCGTCTATCCTGATGGATTTAACATCAATGAAATACTCATAGGAAGGATCGCCTTCAGAATAAATAACGGCAGTGCTTACGGGGTTGATTATGAGTGGGGTTTTGGTAAGAAACTTGGACGCATCCAAAGGAGGCATATAGTATGGGCCACCACCAATAAAAATAGCCCCATATTCGGACTCTGTTGAAGAGGTAATGCATAGAGCAAACTTCTGCTGAATCTTCTTTGCAGAAGAGAGCTTTGCTGGTAATGAAATTTGAGTTCTTCCAAGGCCTATCATTCCTTGGACACCATTAGCAAGACCAAATAGCTGGTCTGCATGTCCACAAGCGAAAGGAAAGCCCGGCACATCTTCGGTAGTCACATATAGTAAGCCATCCGTCCAATATATTACAAGGGTATCTTCGCCAAGACCACCGACTGCAAGCGATTGGTTAAATGGATTATACGGATAGAGGCCACATGTGTTGTTGGTGCATCCTGGTCTTAGGGCTCCATTGCAACCAACGCAACCAAAGCCCTTAGCAACTTTACATTTGGACGAGCCACAGCGCACGGGGCGATATGTCGAAGATTTGTAGCCATTATCACAGTTCAACCAGAGGAACGGAGCTCCAAGATCAATGACCAGATCCATATAGGGTAGATCTTCTCCAATCTGAATTGAAGTGTAATATTGGAGAGTCACATTGTCTTTCTTAATAGGGAGTATGTAGGCGCGGGGTTTAAATTTTGATAGTGCGTTGGAGCCAAGCATGAGGGCAAAGGCAATGGAGAAGAGGAAGAGATGAACTGAAGAAGCCATTGGGAAGTAGGGCAATTCTGAGAGAGAGTGGAGGCAGCTCTTCTATACCAGTAATGAACAGGCAAGTTGGCCACTAATTTTTGTGGAAACTCAAACTCAAAAGGTTGGCTGGTTGGAAAATTCCAGATAAGTTCCTACTTTGTGAACATGTGCATATATTTTGAAATATTTTAATTTTAAATCAATGTTCATGGTTACTACTGTTGACTTTGACTTACATGCCAACTACAGGAGGAGACATCTCTTACAAATTAATTAATAGGAAAATGGGTGACCGTATTATTCGAAATTTGGAATAATTAATAATAAAATTTTCATATCTAATTCTCATATAAAGTTAATTAAGTCCATATCATGGTTACTGGTTGATTGTTTTTTATGGCACATGTTCACATACTAAATTAAATGCCATAATAATAATAATAATAATAATAATAATAATAATAATAATAATAATAATAATAATAGGCGCCTGCCCCCAACTTTTCTGTCAAGATATAGTAATAAAAAACAAGTCAATCCCATAAATGAATACATTATTATAAATTGTGGTTAAATTAATGTAACACCTGCACCCGAGTGGGAGGGATCATGACAAAGCCAACTTGTCTATTAAATTTTTTCTGAAAAAATGCCTACTACCCCTTATTTTTTACTAATATTTCATCATTTTTTTATATTTCTTTTAATATATATATTTTTTTTAAATTTTATTCTTTCATTCAATTAATTTATATTTAAATTATAAATAATAAAATTAAAAATATTTAAATTATTGATAAATAAAATTAACATTTAAGAGAATAATAGAGTATTTAAAAGAATACAATAGAATATTGGCCTAAAAAATAAGAAGTATCGGGCATTCTCCTATTTTCTCTTTACACGCCCTGGGTCTGTTCAGTAGTACTATAGACCATAGTATATATCGTTCATAAAAAACGTAAGCTAACAGAAACTGGATCATTTTGGGCCTATTATATGTGCTCCCTCAACGAACCGCCGTTTACCAGCTCACGCGACTACCTCATATAACAATTATAACGATCAGTTGTTTCTTTTAACTTGTTCTCATAATCCAGAAACCAGAGCTTCGCGGGTTAGTTTGATTTTTCTTCCTTTGCTAATTTTTTATTATTTTTCTAAACTTATTACGCTCATTTTTTAATGCATTAATCAAAGTTTAATCGTTTCTTTTTTTGGAATTTCTGGAAATTCTATCTGATTTAGTGCAAATTTGATGTGAATTTGATTTAATCATTTTAGGGGTTTTAGTGCTGGGATTGTTAGATTGCAGATGCACCCGTTACATATGTTTGGAAGTAGCCATGAGTGTTTTAATGTGTTCTTTGACAAATGATGACTGTAAAATTTTAATTAAAAAAAATGCGAGTAGATGAATTTGGGGTTATTAGACATTAAAGAAAGAAGAAAGCACCTGTAATAACACATTTGTAGATTATGATTTTGTCTGTTACTATTCTGTTAAGACGTGAACCAAAGCCAGTGTAAGTTTTAAGCATGTATACAATGAGAATTATGCAGTTGCTCTTTGCAAGTCGTAGAGCGGAGAACAAAAAGAGAAAAGAAAAGAATTGAGCAATCACATATAAATTTTTTGGATGATCATTATTTCCGTGACTTATAATGATGGAACGTAAATCTCATTTATGATGACAGCAAGAAAAAGGTTAGAAAATCAGAGCTTTCTTGCCTATATTATCATTGTTCAAGTGGGCATTTTCCTTTTTTATTTGGTTAATATTGGTACCGTTAACTATTTATATAAACATTTCTGCCAGGTGTCTTTATGAAGATACTGGAAACTACAAATGGGGATAACATGTTATTTTGGATATTCACCATCTATGAGTCCCATCTTGTGTTGTACCCATGTCAGCATTCCTCTGCATTTTGAGCCTGATTTATTTTGTAGAAATTCAAGTTATTGTAGTTTCTACCTCTTTTGGCAGGAAAGGGAAAAGGTGCTGAACATTATCTCCTTAATAGTTATGGATCGGATTGATGATGCCTATCGAAACCAAATAGCAGCACTTTCGCGAGTTTTAAATGTATCCTTGTGTTTGAGAGAGGATAGGGTTCCTTGTGAAATTGAACAAGTAATAATTATAGATTTGAACTTTCAGCATTGTAATTGATTGGTTGTTGCCTAAGTTTCTTAACCAAGGTTATGCTGCTCTTTTTAATTCATAGGGTCTCTTTTTGGGATCTATTGGAGCAGCTAGTAACAAGGATGGGCTGAAAAGCAGGAATATCACACACATATTAACTGTAGCTAATTCCTTAGCTCCTGCACATCCGAATGATTTTGTATATAAAGTTGTTGGAGGTATGATTAATGTTTTCTTTGATCCAGTGTAATACCTTTTCTTTTCATTTAGTATAAATTTCCTGGAAGGTTTTGAATTTTCCATTAATGAGTTGTGATACAGTGGTGTTTTGATATTGTCACCAAAAATAAAAGCTATTGCTTTTGTGCTACATAGTTTGTTTTTGCATGGATGAGATTGCTTTGCACTTGCCGAAGTGATTTTGGAACTCTATTGTGTATTACGTTTGATTGCCCAACAGAAAATAAGTTCACTATGATACTGTTTATTCTGTTTTTTCATGTACTCCAATAATACATTCCAACCACATTTTGTGGATTGCTGCTCCATTCACTTTGTTTCTTTGTCATTGGTTTCCCATGCCTTGCAGTACTATTTATTCTCTCCCTCTCTCTTCCTAATATCAAAAAGTCTGTGTGGCTTGAACCTAACGGTATCGTGATACATGATATTGATGCATAGCTTCATTTAGGCCAAACTAATGTCTTTGTGTTCAGCTGTATTTGATGTATTTAACGAGTATCCATACTAACATAATGTTGTTTTTTGTGAGATAGTTGCGGACAAAGAAGATACAAATTTATCACAGTACTTTGATGAGTGTATCGATTTTATTGATGAAGCTAAAAGACAGGGTGTTGGTGTATTGATTCATTGCCTTGCGGGAAAATCCAGGAGGTGACAGTTTCTTCCCTGTCTTAGTTATCTCTAACAAATTATGTCTTAATTTTCTAGTGATAATATATCTTTTCAAAACTGGAAAGTAGACTATCTTTCTGTAAACAGGATTGAAGGAATACAAATTGACTTGTTCTTTGTTTCAGTGTGACTATTGTTGCTGCTTATCTCATGAAAAAGCATGGTATGAGCTTGTCTCAAGCTTTGGAGCATGTTAAAACCAAACGCTCTCAGGCTGCTCCAAATTCTGGTTTCATTTCACAACTTCAGGAGCTTGAGAAATCTCTTCAAGGTATGCTCTCAGCTTTAATTAGTACCCACATGAAGATGAAGTGATTCCAGTTTCAGAAACCTCTATCTACTAATAAGAAAGTACAGTTCCTAATAAATTAGAATATTAAATTTCTGTACTTTTATGTCACAATAGAGTTTATATTTCCCATCTTTTTTACCTTTGAAGAGAATTTGTCATTTATGGACGAGTATACAAGTTTGTGTTTCGAGACAAAGACAAGGCGACGGACATTGACAACCTAAAAATTTGGTTTTGACAAAGTTGTGGACGTGTTTATTTGCAAATTTGTGATAACTAACATCCTTGTTATCTTTATACCATTTTTAAAGAATACAAGCATATTTATCTATGTTTGATTGTGCATCTATAGGTACGTGTTTACTGAAAAAGTGCTTAATTTCATACTTTTGCCCATTCATTAAGCAGTATGAATGAATGCTGTTCAAGGATCATGAACGGATACACATGAATGCTGAGTATTTAAACTGCCCAAGACAGCAAATAGCCTTCCTCATGGTTCTCAGAACTATGAAGATTGGTTTGAGTCAGGTGGATTTAGGAAGGCAAAAACTAACAGTGAAGTAAAAAACTGTTGTTATTGTTACTCACTCGGTGCCAAGTCCATTGAAGTCTGTCGCGTTATGTAACTCGAGTTCATGAACTTCAAACAGAAAAAGAATTATAATTAGCTTCGGAATTATAATTATTGGAGATAAAGAAGAGATAGACAGTAATTACAACTACTCTGTTTATCTACGGAGAAGTTTGTCGTTGGAACTACTATATCACATTTCAAGTCAACTCAACTCAACAGGAGATGCCAAGATTAGTTAAATTGCCCATACCCGCAATAAAACTTTTTAAGGCCCTCAATCTCATAAATTTATATTTTCTGCATTGCAGTGTAACTATTGTGGTTGCTTATCTGATGAAAAAGCATGGTATCAGCCTATCTCAAGCTCTGGAACATGTGAAAGAGTAGACGACCACAAGGCATATCCTAATTCTTGTTTTATTTTTACAACTGCAGCACTTTGAACAAAGTCTTCGAGAGGCATCACATTGATTGTACCAAGTTAATACATATTAGATGTAACTTCTCAGTTGAAGTAGCTTCTACATCCCTATGTAGTATTGAAGAGGTCAAATTCTTAAATCTCCAAATATATTTATTAACTGTTTTCTCCATAAAATGTTTATGACTTGCTGCAGTAATAGTAGAATAGTTCTACCACTTTGCTACTATAAAACCAACCCCTTCTGTTATTTTCAGAATGTAGGAAAGATTATGCTCAGCAGAGCTTCATTTCTACTTTTGTGGTTTGTTATTGGAATCAGATATGACCTTTTTGGTAGAGGTGTCAGCTCTACAAAAGTAGGTAATGTAGTCAATGCCGTCGATCAAACTCTGAATTGGAGAGTATGTCATTGTCCTCAAGCAACATCGAAAAATTTTCATCTTATTCTTTAATCTTCTTTTTTCCCTTCGAACCTTGATCTAAAATTACTGAGTCTGTTGGTAATAATAAAGCAGACTGATACATGTTTTAGTCTCTCACCTGGGAAGTGAACATATTTGCAATCATTGCAGCCTCTCCATGGGACTGGTCATAGAATTTGGGTTCCAAGCTCACTCTGGCAATGTTCCCCTAGAATGTGATGATCAAATCAGTTTGAATTTAGTGCAAAGTGCAATGTGCTAATGTTCGATTGATTTAGGAACAAAAAGTCATTTAGGTCAACATGGAATGAGCATACTCCATATTGTATTCTAATTTGAGCAGAATGTCGTTCTAAAGGCATTGTATAAGCATCGCGCCGTTTCAGCCTACCGAAGTTTCAATCACAACTGTTACAAACAGAAAAATAACATTATTATCTGAATTCAGTTCTATTGGAGTCCTCCTCGCGAGGCAAACACCAAAGAACTACTACTTCAGTACAATTGATTAATTAATGTTGATAATGAATATAATAAATTCTTCTATAATTAGGTAGCGACATATAAGATCGACAAAGGAAGGAAGCCCGTGAGATGAACGTTATATACTTCAATTATCACATGCAGTCTTTATATATGCGTTTGGTTTCGAGACCATAAAACCCTAATCTACATCGAAAATTAGGACATATGTATATGTTACATTAAAAAGTAACGCATGCAATGCAACGTCGACTTACTATTACTAGCTTAGTATGCGACCGAAAATCATATCCATATATACAGTTGGCCATTACAGAAAGCTTGCCGTCCTTGCGCTCAATAAATTAACGTCTTGTTATACAGCATTAAAATCCTTGGTTTGCCTAGAATCCAGTAATTTGCAACAGCATCCACAGTCCACACCGCCCTCTCGGTGGCTCTAGAAGAAGCAATGTATTTTTTTTTGCAATGTTTTTGATTACCAGCTTATATATTATATATTTATGCTTGGTAATTAATTTTAGCAGCTGCCGGCCATGTCAGCAATTATTGAAGCTTTCCCCAAAACCACTTTTATACACACACACATATATATATAACGGCTTATATACTTCTTTTTATGAGCATCAAGATAATACATACGTGTGTATTATGTATAAGGACATCCGGTTTGTTTGATCGTCTACTAAGATACAAAATAACATAATTTAATGACCAGTACTGCCATAAGGCAATCATCGTGAAAAGTTTTATTGTTACAGTACATATGTTGTACAGAAATGTCATTGTTACATATGTGTGTATACACTGAAATACATAAAAATTTAATATATATATATATATATATATGATTTGGTTGAGAGGGATTTTAATTTCAAAAATAAATAAATGTGACAATATATAGCTCTCAAGTCTATGTATAGTACTACAACGTGTGACCATATATAATGTTTTACTGAAAGCTAGCTATCTTATCACTCAAATGAATATGTTGATCACGTGGCATGCCATGTTACTGAAACTTAATTTCTCGAAGAAAAAATATATTCATATGTATATATGGACATGGGAAATATATACGAAGAAGTTCAAGAAGAATCCTGGCTTTGTTTTTAACTCACGCGGGGTATGTAATTGAGCCAAGATAATAAACGTGAGACGACGTAATATCTACCATAGAGAGAGAGAGAGAGTGAATGATAGTAACCACATACCTCACGGGACTGCAACATAGAGCATTTAATATGAATTAACCACGAACTAGTCTGGCTTCTACTTGTTGGTTCTCCACTTGATGATCGTGATGGATGGCCTATAAATAAAGAAAACAAACTGACTTGCTGTAAGAAAAAAAAAATACCGACTACAGAAAAGAGTTAGGGTTTGCTGCTGTTTCTGTCAACCAAAACGATGTCTCACATAGCCGTAGAGAGAAACAGAAGAAAACAGATGAATGAACACCTCAAGGTTTTGCGATCTCTAACCCCATGTTTCTATATCAAAAGGGTAATAATCCATCTTTCCTTCTGATCTGTCTGTTTCCCACTCTCACACAGACATCATAATCAGTTTTGTCAACATGCTTGTTTAATTTGATTTATTGATTGCTTGTTTAGGGAGATCAAGCTTCGATTATAGGGGGTGTGATAGACTTTATCAAGGAGTTGCATCAAGTTCTACAAGCTTTGGAATCGAAGAAACAAAGGAAGAGTTTAAGCCCTAGCCCTGGTCCTAGCCCAAGGCCAGCAGGACCGCAGCAATTATCTCCTCAACCAGCTGATAATTCCCCGTTTGGGGTTGAAAATTTCAAGGAACTTGGAGCATCCTGCAACTCTTCGGTTGCAGATGTGGAAGCAAAGATATCGGGATCGAACGTGTTGCTGAAAGTAATATCAAAGCGAATACCAGGTCAGATTGTGAAGATAATCACTGTGTTGGAGAAACTTTCATTTGAGGTTCTTCATCTGAACATCAGTAGCATGGAGGACACTGTTCTATACTCCTTTGTCATCAAGGTATAAATATTCGTATACTGTTACTAGAAAGTCAATAATATCCGAAGTTAGGATTATCATTTCCCCACACCAATATTAAAATTGCAGTTGCAGCAATTACTTAAGCTGTTGATAATTTACAAAAGGGATAATGAACAAAAGAATATTGGGAGTCAACTGCAAGCACGGTTTAAAACCTAAAAATTAACCATTTGTTTATCGAGGGAGATGGAGAGATGGTAATGAGTATCCGTGTAATTCATCGAGAATAAATTTGAGAAGCACCTTCTTGATCATTTACAATGTTATTCTCGACTGCACATTTAATTATTTTCAATCCGTTGCCAATAACATGAATGATGAAACTCATCTAGGCGACACGTAGACAACCCATGGTAATCATGCATGCAAAGCATTAAGCATTAAGCATTAATGATACTAAAACCACCTAATTAACGTAATTCTTTTATCAGTTTTTTGTTATGTTAACATGCTGCTTTCTTTTGCTTGTAATTAATTAGCTCATAAGTCGAAATCGATAGAAAGTTAATTTGATTAAATGTACAATATATTGAAGCAGACAATGTCGTTATATATATATATATATATAAATATATAGAATGTGCATGATTTTGTATTAATTGTTCTTGTATATAATTTTTTGCTTTAAGATAATGATCTTATTATTAATTATTGCTGCTAAATTGTTAGATGGTGTCTGATGAATTTGTATTATATGTGTTTATGGTTTGAATTGATGACTGTTGCAGATAGGGTTGGAATGTCAGCTAAGCTTGGAGGAACTGGCCCTCGAAGTTCAACAAAGCTTCTATCCGAATGCTGTTTATGCTAATGATCATCGAGATATACTTGATTAATTTCTTCAGTCCTAATCAAACTTAATTTGGTGGTTTCTACTTATAATCATATATATGCAATCAAGCATGAAATATAATATCATGTCTTGGCTTGAAATGAAGATCATTTTCACAATATATATATATATATAAGTGAAATATATATATATATATATATATATTTATCTATATATCCATAGTTTTTATCTATATATCCATATGATCACGATCATCACATTTAATTATATGCATTATTAGTTTCTATGTAAGTGCCCATCCGCGTACAAGTCATTTTGGTCGAGATTTTATCTTGCATCTTGGTGTAATAATTCAAAGAGATAAAGTATTGGTATCCCACTTACATCAAATTAGAAAAAGTTTTGATTTACACTTGCATAGTATTTAAAAAAAAATGGTCTGTTGGTCTTAACAAAGAATGGGACCAGTTAATTAATCATGTTATTTTATGTCTTGTCTTATACTGCAAGTGCAACTGACTTATTGTAACAATCATGCATATTCGTTAATTTTTAAATTAAATGTAATTCTTTAACGTATAGACTGCAGGAACTTAGAAGATTAAAACTCTAATTAAGTTCCCTCTCATTTAATTATAGCATGCAAACTTATATATATATTTGATGCAAAAAATGTACGTACAATATCATCAGTCGAGTCGACTATTTGTAATTAACCTAAAAGACTAGACGATTAAATTATATGAATTCACAGAATCACACTCATTCAGTACTTAAATTGGATTGGAGCAATCGGGCTCCCAACAAGCCCGCCTAAAACAGTTATTGGGCCGGGGGCAATACCATCCAGTATTTTCAACAAAATATATATATATATATATATATATATATATATATATATCTTCCTTTTCTGAATCTCCAATAATAGATACCATTGAAAAAACCTACTTTAGGAAAAGCTCTATATGATTTTCAGTTCACCAAGAACAACATCAACACAAGCCAAGCAAAGCACTTGGTGCTACTATTAGATCCATATTGGGAACAATTTTAGGCCCATTGTATGTTGAAATTGAAAGGAAAAGGAATGTTAATACTAAATGAATTGGTTCAATAATGGTGATGGTGGCATACCACCATCTCATCAACTATATACATGAATCTAATAACAATAATGATAGTGATAAACTTGACCCCATTGCTCTTTTTAGTTTCCTTGTTAAATTATTATCATAATTAAGAAAAGGCATGGGCCCATTGGTTGCAAAATTGATGGATCTTGATTTTGATCCATCACAAATTTTGCACCATCATGATTGTGTTTAACTTTTTCATGTGCCCTGCCTTGCCCACATGGAAGATCACTCCTGGAAATGATTAGGTGTGCTCGAGCACAGCATCCACTTACAAATTCTGATTCATTCTAATCAAAGAAAGAAAGGGCTCTCAATTTCTCCTGGTTACTAGTACTTAACTTTGCTTGCATCCCTTAATCTTATCTTAAAAGGATTTCTCTAATCATACCATCCACCAAGTGCAGGTGAATCTCCATCAAATTCAATTATTTAAGAATAAGCTGTTGTTATTTTGTTAATAATTTTGGCTGAAGAAAAAGATTTTATTATTTTCCCTCCGAATTTAATTAAAATCAATGGGAATAGAAACATGGTTGGATTGAAACTTGCACTGTTTCAAAATCAGACAAATCCCTAACAAAAGAAATAAAATAATGTCGGTTTTGGAAAAAGGTCATAAAAACGTGGGATCGATATTCAAAAGTGTTTCAAATTTTTTGATGGCATGAGTTGATTCAAAATAAAGCATAATTATCTCCCATGATTCAATTGAAAACCGGCAAACCAATAGCAGCAAAAATTGACCGTGTTTGTGTTGTCTTAGCAGAACAGAGCATTGTACATGATTTCTCTATTTTCCTTTCTTTTTTTCTTTTAGGAGAAAAAGAAAAAGCACATAACAAAACACCAAGTCTGTAGCTGCTTATAGCCTTAGCCTTAGCCTTAGCCTTAGCCTTAGCCTTAGCTCCCCACTCATTGCTTCAATATACAAGTATAGACAAGGGGATTATTGACCCTTGAAAACTTTGGTACCAACAACATAATCCTTTTCAAAAGTAAGGATGACATTTTTCACATCCTATTTTTTTCATTAAAAAATTATTATTTTTTATTTATGAATGGGAGAATGTATCCAACACCCACCTCCAATGGCACAAGTATCAAGCACATACACGCAAACAAACAAGATGTTATTGAACCAGGAAAACAAACAAACAAACAACCAACCCCAATTCAAATATCAACACACGAAAGACAGCATGAATTTTGTGCTATCTATTATCATATCCATTTTAAAATCAAATAAGAAAACACACAAAAATCCAGAAGAAATGCCAAAAAACATTTTATAAATTAGGGGAAAAAAAAAACGATTTGACCGAAAATATAAAACTCGAATTCAATCCAAATGTGACCATCAGCGTATAATATCAGTATATATATTTATATACATATATATATCCGTACGTGTATTTTGTGTTGGAGGGTATGAAGAAGGGGCGGCGAGTGTAATAATGAAGCGTGGCGTGGGATGCTGTTGATGTTGGATGTTGATGTTTACGAAGGGGAGTGGGTCCGCAGTTTAAGCGTAATCCGTACAGCCAAACAAAAAGATTCCGCCTCTTCAAAGGCCCTACGCTCACACTACAACTCTGTTGCAGGCTAACTGACAACCAACCCCCTTCCCTCTCTTCCACACACCCGCCCCCGTTAACAAACTTCCGTCATCTTTTTCCATCGGGTTACCGTTTTAGTTTTTACTCTACGCGTTTTCTTTCTTTTCACTCTTTCACCCTTCCTTCCTTTCACTGTTCTGCACTTTTTTACTTTTTTTAACTCTCGACTTCAATCGGCTCGTTCGGCTTCGCGAGCTTTTTCCTTTTATTTTTTCTTTTTCTTTTCACTTCTCGGCTCAGGTTCTAACGTTTTCAAGTATTATTTTTTTTTTACTACCTTTTTTTAACTATACAAAGGGAAAAAAATCCACAATATTTTTAATTTTCAATTAATTATTAACACTAATAATTGATTTATATTTATTTTTTAATCTTGAACTTAAAATTTCTTCGTATTTTCTGAATTATAAAAAGACATGTAAAACCCTGAAAAAAAAAGATAGAACCTTAATAAATATGGTTGGCAAAATTTGAATTTGACACTTTTTTTTTTTTTTTGGGGGGGGGGGGGGGGGGGGGGGGGGGGGGGGGGTTTCTTTAGAAGAGATTAAGAAAGTCAATTAAAAGAGAAAATATTGCAAACAAAAAAGAAAAAGGACAGAGGGGTGAAGACAACAAAAAAGTAAATAAATAAATAACTTGGGGATGGTAGTAGTAATGAATATTGGGTAGGGGTAGAAAAGAAAATGTAAGGGGAGATATAGAAAGCTGCAAAATCTGAGACAAAAATGAGGGTGCAGCTAACACGGAATGAATGATATAACTGATGAATTTGATTGATTGGATATATTGTAATTATTGATGGTAGTGTTGGGAAGTCAGTAATTTTAAGTAATTAATATTGTGTAAGAATTTAAAAGAGTAGACGTTAGATGTGGTTGTAGAGTGAAAGCGAGCTACTAGCACGAAGAGATATATATATATATACACACACATATATTGAGAGAATCACAATTGGGTTTCACAAGTGCATATCATATTTGTAGGCACTCTTTTTTAGATTTTTAATGTAATTTACATATGGGTATGGGTATGGGTATGGGTATGGGTATGGGTATGGGGAGAGCACGCTGTTGCTGTTGCTGTTGCTGTTGCTGTTGCTGTTGCTGTTGCTGTGGCAACAAGTACTAATGCTTCCTGCAGTATTATAATGAAAGCAGCGCAGCAGAAACGAGAGAGAGAGAGAGAGCTAGCTTGCTTTTGCTATTGCCGCCGCTGCTAATATGACTGTTACGTGCTTTCATGATGTACTACGTACCTCCATCAATCTCAATTCCGTTTTCTATTTTCAATTTATTTTCCCCTCTACTTAAATAATTACTTATTACAAAAATGATATACTACTAATTTATAAGTGATAATAATAAGATATGTTTTCCATCAAAGTAGTTCTACTAATGTACTGACAATAATAATAATACTTATACTACATATAATTTGATTTGGTAATATTTATAATATGTGATAGGTTAAAGATTCCATATAATAAAACTGGACTTAGTATTCAGCGAGGAGCTAATGCATACATAGGCTACTAAATTGGGAGATGCAAATGGTTCAATTTTAGAATTCAGTAATGAACTAATTGTCTAATGCATAAGCTGAATTCATGGAAAATGTCGGTCCGTGCATGCCCAATAGTTTCTTAGGCTCAACTCATTGTTTTTTTTTTTTAAAAGTAGTCATAGTAGGAATGGGCTAATTAATTGCTTTAAATGATTTAGAAAGTCCACATACTATAGTAGTACAATATTAATTAAGAATGTATCAAATTAAGGACATTGGTTGATGTTCACCACACACCCAAAACATAAATCAAATTTTGTCGAGCAATAAATAAATTTCCATGGATTATTATTATTATTATTATTATATCACATGTACAAAAAATGGGTTTTTTCCTCATCCAAATAAGTTGATTACAAGTTAATAAAAAATATTTGTGAACGAGTACAAAATAATATTGTTTTAATATGGTATTACGACGATGAAATAAAAAATTCGTATTGGAACGTAAAAGAATTGAATTTAAAATATTTTTATTTTAGAGAAAAAGGCCAATTAGTCAAAGGACAAAGCAATCAAATTATTGGAACTCACCAATTAACCTAATCAATCAAATTGAATTAAAATAATCCCATTTACTATCTCAATGCTAGGTTTTTCATGTAGTAGAGCAGAATGGTATGAGGATTTTTCAAATATCAATAAATTTTTGAATTGCCAAATTCAAAGGAAAGAGACAGTAATAGTAATTACTAGTAAGATTAACAGTAAACACACGTGGTTTAGCAGCTACCTAGCAGAGAAAGGGAAGGCTAATAGAGTAGGACTAGTCTCTTGGAAAATTAAAGCAAAGCAGTAATTGTCCTAATTAATACATAGGAATTAGGGTAGTAAAAGTAATTGAACAGAACAGACCAGACCAGACCAGACCCATTTGATTTGCCCGCCTAGTGGCTTTGGCTGTTAGAATTTAGAACCGAACCCCAAAGCAAAAACCAAAGTGAGGAGTGAGGGCTGGGCATTGGGTTTGGTTGGGTGCCCATGTGCTTCAGATTTACTGCTAAGAATTCCTTGGTCTTTGTGCTTTGAACGTAGAATTCGTCACTTTGACTTTCTACAAATTCTATATTATTTTATTTTAATCAATCAATCAATCAATTAATTAATTTGTAGCTTGTTTGTTTGTTTAATATACATTGAATGGGTGCATAAATCAGAACTTTTTTCCTGCAATGAAATGGAAACATGAACAACAACGACTCTCAGCCCAGCTGCATGAGTCGTCAGTCAGTATTTGAGGCTGCCTGTCCCGTTCCCGTTACAGCAAGCTGCTACAATAATGCGCAAATTCCGATACTCTATATTTATATATATATATATATATTGGAATTAGGTGCTGCTACTGCCGTATCTTCACAAGATATCGTCGTAATTTCTCTAATTCTTAAATTCACTTTTGAAGTTACTATCAATGTCTACCGAATTATTTAATCTTAAATGACAATGAAATAACTCTCTAGTTTTTATTAAAAATCTTTTATCCTAAGCTAAGCTAAGCTAAAAGATAAAGACTTTTAAGGATGCATCCACTCTCGCTTTTTCATCTTAACTTATTAGAACATTAACCTAATTAATTAATCAATGTTAATCTTTAATTAATTAATTAATTAATAGAGAGACCGCACTTTTATTGCCGCCTTCGCTAACTAGAATAATAATCATAGTCACTTACATAATTGTCACGAACTTAGTTTTCTTACTACCAAAAAGAGAACACGCAACATAATTTTTCACTTTGATTGGTCATTTGGGCATACAAATTCCAATCCTAATCTACTCGTGTGCCGCACTAGCTTTGCAATAACATCTTATGATTTTTTTCAAACAAATATTTGATTTCTGCTTTAATCAAATTAAAACTTAATCCTCATATAAATTAAAGCAAAATAATTTCATATTTAGTATTAACATAATATCTATCAATAGTTTATTAAAATTCTAAAAGTTATGTAATATACTCCAATATTTTGGCACTCATTCAATTATTGCCCGGAGAATACTACTAAAAATAATAATATATTATTATTATTATTATTATTATTATTCACAATGATATAAGAATTTTTATTAAATAGTTGATAAATTTTTTGGGTGATTGAAGCGATATAGGTTAAGTAAGAGAAGGGAATTAAGTTATATTTGTATAATATTTTTAAAACATGAATAATATAATTAAGACATTGAAAAGGCCAAAACAAGTGACGATAATAATTAATGCGATAGTAGTAGTAGTGGGCATAGTGTGGTTTGTTAATGTTATCCAAATTAAACAATCAGGTACGCAGTACAGATAGAAGTCGGGTTATCTCCTACATATAATACGTAAATTAAAGTTATGTCTTGGACAGTAATAATAATAATAATAATTGGTGGTATCAAAACAAAAAGAAATATATAAAATACGGAGCTGTCTGTCCAACACACAAGTATAGAGGTGCGAGTGAACCCACAGGCAGCCTCTGCCTCTAGTGGGATTTCAAATTCAATGACAATGATAATGATATTAATTAAAAATAAGGATAATAGTAGTTTCAAACATTATTATTATTATTATTATTATTATACACACACGCATTAGTGGTCTATCTCCTCTTCCACTAATACTAATACATTACATACTACAAGTATATGAATATAATTGTCATTTCAAGCCTTCCTTCCTTCCCACCCAACTCAACCTAACAATCTCCCCATTTTTTCTGTGTTTTATATCTTAATATACATAATACTTGCCTACTTGCCTATATAAAGAACATGTCTTAAATGAGATCAACGTACCACGTGTATACGTACTTTACTTATTCTATCAATTTCTATATAACCATTTAGAATTGGCTGTTTTTATTAATAAATTTGTGGCTACTTTTTATATAATAATTAAAATATTTAAGAAATATTATTTTTAATTAATATTTTTAACCACGACCCGTGTCCCTGAACAATAGTAGTAAATTAAAATTTTATTTGATATTAAAATATATTATTAACTTTGAAATTACAACCTATTATGTGATAAAATTATTAGATGTGGAGTCACACTCTTTAAAAATTGATGTTTACAAAATATTATATCATCAAATCAACTAAATCTGAAATAGACATTTGACACATAGATATCTATCATTGAAAGTCTTTGATTCCATGCATACATAATTGATCAAGCTTTTTAATTAGAATGAAGTTAACCCTTGGACTTGGGGGTGTCTTTTGAAACAGCTTGTTTGTGGTTGGAATTTACTTTTAATTTCTTTATTAAAAGCAGGAATTTTATAATTGATAAAGGAGAATAGAGGGTGGAGTAGAATGGAAGGATCTGACTGAGATACCTAAAATCAAATTAACATGAATTGAAATTGAAGGAGATAACTACATCTGCAGACCCAAGTCGACTATTGCTTTTACTACACCAGATTAATAATAGAGTCCACAAAGCAACAGAACTCCCCAAAAAGGTGGTCTCAACTCATCATTCCATTCTTGTTCAGGACCAGTCGAGTTGGTAATTCTCTTCATCAAAGTAATTATTGTTAACAGACAAATAACATTTAGCTCCCTTAGTCTTTTACAAGTTTTTGAACCGGGGACCTTATTTATTCATTTATATCAAATCAGTCCCTAAATTCCACTAAAACGATTAAATTACGTACTTCTTTCAAAATTCAATGTTATATCCGAATGATGAGTTATTTTAATCGGTTCCGAGATCTATTAAACATAAGTAAACAAACTATATTGTTATATGTAAAAATATGACAATTTAGGGACCTACATGTTATTGTTCTAATATTTGATTTGTACTTTTGGAAATCCAATGGCACGTGAAGAGACGACACACCTGGAAAAAAAAGGTCGTAAAAATAAACAGCTTATGCTATATATAAAGTCATCAGCAGCTTTTATTTATGATATCGAATTATTTTTTGTTTATTTTTTTATTTGTGTGAGATCAATCATCTTGAAGACAACTCAAAGTAATCATTCATTCTCTAGCACAAGTCCAATCTGTCTTTTGAATTATAAGGCTGTTCGCTGCAATTTAATCCGCCTTTGCCCCATTATAAGCTACAGTAGAGTAATTTTGTTGGGCAAACTAATTATTTTTTAAGGTCACTTTTGGAGGCCAAAGAGAAAAGAATAAAAAGGAAATGAACTACTTTTGCAGGAGGTCTTAAATCTGTCCGCCGAGATTCGAATAACAGAAAAATATGAATTATTTCCAAAAGAACAAAAGAAAAAACCAGATGAAATGCTCTGTTTTAGGTTCTGCAATGGTGGGAAGAATGATTGAAGTTAACGTTGTGTATGTGTATGTGTATACAATGTGTGTATCCCTCAGGATTAGCGCTAGAATAGTTGGAGAAATTAGCAAGTAAAATGGATTACTGCAGCGAAAGGATTTCTTCAGGAGTCGGAAGATACAATAAAAACAAGAAGAGAGTGATGCTGATGCATATGTAAGATTAATTGTGTTGCGGTTTCATTTGTCATTTTATGTATATATTATTTGATTGCAACTCTTGTTCCTGGAAAGTGACAAATGGAAAGCAAAATGACATAGACAGGACATAAATGTAGATGGATGCCCATAAGTTGATAATGATAATAACAATAATAGGTGAAGGATCGATGTTTGACAAACTGATCAACTCAGCTACCCACCTAATTTATATATATATCTCTTATTGCGTATGTATGTATGTATGTATGTATGTATGTATGTATGTATGCATGCGTAGGGAATTGCAGTAACCAGTAATATCAATCCCACTCACACTAAAGCTTTTGCCATTTGCGAAAAGCACTTCCCAATTGCAGACAACAATACTCAGGAACGATGAAGACGTGCACTAAATGTCAAGTCGTGTTGAAATATTTAGCACTTTAATAAGAAGTCAATATATATATGCGTGACAAATGATCCTGATTGATTTTATGCTGCATAATGGAAAGTGTTTGATATCGATCTTATTGTAGTAATGCACTTCTCTCCTGCTCCACTTAAATTATATAAAAGATGGCCGACCCTAGCTACTTATAATTGCTGTAACACCAAACCCTAAACTGTGCAAAATCTTGGCCTCATATCTCAATCCTCCTCCTCTGATTGTGACCATACCTTTCCATATTATTCAACTTACTTATATATATATACCTGTATGCAATATCAATGCTTGATCACATGAGTGGTTTCAGTTTAATTTTATTGTTAATAAAGAAAAAAAAAAGATTATTAATTTTTTGACGAAACCTATAATTAACATAGGTTTAGGCCTAATTAAGGGTTAATTAATATTGTTTTTTTTTTGGAAGCAATAATTAAATTGTTGAATGATGTAACATAATTTTGCTGCAAACATTGAACAAACTAACATGGTCCGTGATCAATGGCATGCACTTCTGGATATTCTGGTAGTTCGTGAAATATCAAATCAAACTATATATTTTAGTGATAAGCTAACAGTAGCTAAGCACGTGTGTATCGATGAAATAATTGAGCATTTTCAGTGCTAGCTACTATATATTATATTATAGTATATGTTACTTCTAAACAAATTAGGTGAAGAATTAATTCAACATCTTGCGACTCAATTCCCACTACACCCAATAAAATTAACACATTCCCGTTATAATTTTTGGCTAGCTAGTGGCTTCAAATGTGTTCGCGGTAATGGTAGTCAACTTTTATGTGGCCTACTTTAAACCTAACCCTCTTACCGGTGGACCCTGTCTATAGCATGTTCATGAATTTTGCAACAATCTCGTGACTGAATTAATTCAGACTGATCCTCTAATTTAATTGGATCCATCCGTGATAATGTATGGCATGTTTCATATTTAACCAATCCTATGCTTCTATTTCTAAAACGAGAAAATATCAATTTTATTTTTAATATATTTTAATATTATTATTTATATTTTTATTATTTTAAAATTATATTTTTAATTTTTATTATTATAATATAACTGTTAAATATTAGTATAGTTTATTATTTGATATATTTATCTTTAACTAGATTAAATTTATATTAAATTTAAAATAATATAAAAAATAAATTTTTTTTATTAAAATATTAACTACTTTCATTTTCAATTTTAATTTTTTATTTTAACAAATAATTATTGAATAATATTCTTTCTTAATTGTAAAAATTTACAAAAAAAATATTCATAACTAGGCTTTATAAAACTTCTATTCATAATGAATTTTACAAAAATTTAGGTTTTATTATATTATTTTTAGTTAATTTTATTGTAAATTAAAAAAATCAAAAGAAATAAACTTATATTTTATTTATATTTATTTTATTGTAAAACTGAAAAGAAATACATTTTTAAATTTTATTATTATTATTTTTATTTGATCTTATTGTAAAAATTTTAAAATGAAAAGAACTAATTTATTTATATTTTATTATCTATATTTATATTTAATTTTATTGTAAAAATTTAAAAAAAATTAAATAAATTTATTACATTATGAATTTAATTTTTTTAGTTTTAATAATTTAAAATTAATTTTATTAAATAATTTTATTTTTAATATTTATTTAAATTTTTTTAAATTAATATTATTTTATTTTATTTTATAAAAATTAAATGATATTATCATTATTAATATAAAGGTAATAAAATTATTTTTATTTAAAAATTAAAATTTTAAATTAATATTAATAATTTTAAAATAATAAAAATATAAATAATAAAATAAAAATACATTCGAGATAAAGTTAGCATCTTCCCTTTCAAAAATTTAATGATTGGTATTCAAGGATTCACAGTATGTGACCATGCATGTCCATTATTAGACTTCCACACGTAAATTGTTTTGACATTTATACTTCCCCAAAGAAATTGACTCTATTCTATTATGACTAGTTCGATAATGTCACATACCCCAAAAAAAAATAATAATAATAACAATAAAAATAAAAATTGCGGTGGATTCGATTTTAAAATAGCTATTTGTGTAATTATGATGTTAAGATTTTTAATTTAAAATAAAATTGGAGTAAAATAATTCAAATATGTTAGTTGACCAATGGTGAGGATAATCGGGAAACTGGGAACACAGAGGCGGAGAGAGAGTACGATAAGAACGTGTGGGTGTGCACATTAAAGCACAGTGCAGAATCAAAATCCAAAATGCTTTTCGCCGTTCGATGGCAGATATTTAGATTTGTTTTAATCGTTCGATGGTACGAAATTGCGACTACTGGCTTTGCTTTTTAGATTTGTAATTATTACAACAAGTGTTGCTTGCTTGCTTGTTTGCTTTAAATATCGCAATTATAGCACTTGACGGAGTTTGTTGTTCCCGTTAGAGCTTTTGTTCTTTGCTCGGCGTTGCGGGGCCCATACGCGGCAATGGATTTGTTCTGGTGAGTAGACCATACGAGCCATTCCAACGAAGTGGACCCTACTCCCGCATCTCGGCCATCGAAACTTGTTTGGATCCATTTGCATGCCTTCGCTAAATTACCGAATGCCTTTTTTTTTTTTTAAGCTTAATCACGAACTTTACGTAACATAACATCTTTGAAATGTAGATAAGATAGATAGATCACATGTGAAGGCGCCAGAATTTGATCAGACGGTGTCTGTTTGAAGACTCTGATCGAAAACAGATTTTAATAATCAATGGGAGCCAATAGTGCATCAGAAGCAAGGGGTAGGGTTGGTCCCACGTGAAGTTTTCAGTATTTTGAATCCTTAGTCAAAATTTGGGGACCCAAAAGAGAAAAAGAAAAGGTCAAAAATTAAAAGAGTGTGCGTTCTGTCAGCTTCATCATGATTGGTAACTCTCCTTTTCCTACGCTCTTTCTATCTTTCAAACTGCCTGGTTTTTCTCCCCAAAATATGCTCAAAAGTTCACAAGTCCGGTTTCATTCTCACAAATTTTATTAGGTGTTTAAAAATTATGAATAATTATTATTCGTTAAACTTAAAAGAAAATAATGTGTATATATATAAATATATAGATATGTTCATATATGTACATATTACTATTGATGGGAAAAAAACGGGGGAGCAGTTTTTGCTAAAAGGAGAATTCATGTAACATTGCGCACAATTTACTTGCATATACATCCAAACAAAGCCCACAACCCCAAACCCTCTTCCCCAGGCAGGCACCCTCCATCTCCCATGTGATTCCTGAAGTACTAGTCAAAATCCTCCATCATCATCGTCCATGTGGCTTCTCCTTATGCGCGACAATTGGCAATCGAGTTGGCCATTGGATGAAGACGAGGAGATTAAGATAACACATGATCGATCCATAATAAAAGAAGCGAGGGGAAGAATAGGTTAGGTTAGTGACCAAACAGGTCGAACAAATTTTGGATCTCGAGCTGCTCACATTAAATGTTTGTCTGAGGGGTTCACAGAACAGCAACAGCGCCCGTGCAAACGTCGGCCTGAAATGCATACAACAACTTGGCGTAAGCAAATTCATCATGAGAGATTAAGATGGGGTCCACTAAATCTTACGGGTGGAAAAACCATTCCCATTCGTGAATAAGGTAGATCCTGCTTCACCTAATAAAATCCAATGTAATGTAGAAAGAGAGTTCAAATCTAGTGCTTTTGGTTGTATTGGAGGTACTAGTCCAGTTATGGGGAATGGTATGTCATGTGTAAACTCTAAGAAAACAGAAGAGTGCTTTTTGGGAAAAAAGTACTGGGACCCTACTTCATTTCACTGTCTGATTAGACAGATTGATGATATGATATAATAGGATATTATGATGCTCCTTTGATGAACCCATCATCATGATGATGGTGAGCATGATCACGTGATAAGTGCAACACATGGATGTGGGGTGGGGTTGTGTTACGTACGTTACCCTGTAATATGTATGCGAATTTTGTATGTGTTGGTTAACGGGAATTGATGACGACTGACGATGAGACTAGACGATTACAAGAATTCGTGTCAAGAGTGTCAACGCCGTTAGATTTTCGAAATAAAAAGTAGTTAGCTTGTCTTTGTCAACATGTTCTACGGTTACTGATGCGCAGAGAAAATGATTTTAGACTGTGTAGTGAGTGAGAGTGCATCAGCATCACTCTTCGCTCACTCTCACTCCCACTCTCACTGCTTGAGTGGAGGTATTTACCAAAAGTATATGGGCAGCATCACCAATAATGTCTATGCTACACCAATAATATATGCCTATGCTAATGCTGAGTGGTGTACTCACTGCAAAATCTATTGTTTTCATTAAATTAAATTAAATTAAATTAAATTAAATTTGCAAGTATAATAAATGGTGGGACCATGGTCCAAAAAAACACAAACAAAAACAAATACCAAACGCACTGCCATAGAATTTGGCGGGGTCCGGGTCCGGGTCCAAGTCCATCCAATTATAATACAACTAATGCTGTGAGCCCTACAGCTCACACTACTTACAATACCTTCATCAAATATCAAACAAACAGAGTAAAATATTGAATGATCTTTAAATAAATAAATATTTCAAGTTTCAAAAATTAAAAAAAAAAGGAAAAAAGGAAAGCACATTCACTTAAAACATATTCTAAAACAGGATAGAATTTTGGGAGAGAAATGGGCAGAGAGAGAGAGAGAGAGAGAGATGGGCCTTTGTTACCCCCCATTCTCTTTGTTATAAACTTATATAAAATCTTATTTCTGTTTTGCAACATTATATAAACAACATATAAACATATCTCATAAAAAGAGCCAGCCCACCGCTACCTCCTCCCTAAAAGACTTTTAATTATCTATATAATAAATACTCCCTATGATAATTAAAACCCCTAATTCAACTTAAGGATTGACAAAAAAAAAAAAAAGAGTAAAATTAACAAAAGAACAGAAAAAAATATTAAACTAAAATAAAAACCCATTTCCATGTATATTATGGCATGACCAAACGTTTAGTCCTTAAAACTGTAACTGAACCACCGTCGCCGCCGTCACAACCACCGCCACAAACTCTAGCAAACTCTCTTCACATTTTTTCACATGACATTGCAACTTGAGGTGTTTTCATCACTGAAGAAGTGGGTGTACGTTGGATCCTGAGGGGGATACGGGTGCGGGTATGGATACGGGTACGGCTGTTGGGGCATGTAATTAACAGCAGCGGGTGGCCTTGCATACATCATGGGCTGGAACCTTTCATTACCCATGGCACGTTGTTGATTCATCATTGCAGCAGCCATGTACTGTTGTTGCTGCTGCTGCTGATGGTATGGGTTACCCGGCATTAGATCCGGGCCGGCTCCTTGAAAGTACCCGGCGGCACCTCCACCTGCACCACCGTTCATGGCGGCCGCGGGTAGGCCTTGAACTGCAGGGATGTTGCTCATTTGGCCCATTGGCATGTTACCCATTTGGCCTATTGGGATATTACCGCCCATTTGACCCATCTTAGCAGCAGCCACAGCAGGATGGCCAACACCCATGTTTGGAAACCCATTACTCATATTACCCATACCACCGCCGCCGCCGTTATTTCCCTTTTTGCCCCCATTACCATTCATGTTGACGTTAGCCCCACTACCGCCGCCATTGTTACCGTTCTTATTTCCTCCACCGCCACCGTTATTACCATTTTTACCATCTTGGGGCATCCCACCACCATTTTTACCATTCTTGCCACCTTGGTTCTGATTGTTTCCTCCATTGTTGTTACCACCGCCACCACCACCTTTCTTGCCTCCATTTCCATTTTTACCCTCATTGTTAGCCATATTTACCTGAACAGGCACAGGTCCTCCGCCACCACCTTTCTTGGCATTCTGACCGCCGTTTTGACCACCATTCTGAGCACCCTTTTGTGCATTCATGAGCTGCGGATGATTCCCATTCATCATCATCATCACGTTGTTTGGTAAACCCTGAGGGCCATTTGGCATCATGGGTTTCATCTTATTGAGCGGCGGAAGGGGTTCATCCAATTCATCGTCATACTCCTCATCATCAAATTCATCGTCATCAAACTCATCATCATCGAAGTCACTTAAATCATCTTCTTCCGGCAGGTTAAACTTAACCGCCTTTTGGTTGGGGTTCGGGTCTTTCATATTGGGCATCTTCATGTCCTTAAACTGTGGTGGCAGCTTCAGATCTTGGAAACCTTTCAATTGCTGAAGTTGCTGCAGTTGTTGCTGAAGTTGTTGTTGTTGTTGTTGTTGTGGGTTAGGCTGGCCGCCTCCTTTAGGCTGATTGTTGTTGTTGCCGCCACCTTTCTGGCCTTTGTTGTTGTTATTGTTACCTTTCCCGTTGTCAAGTTGCATGTTCTTGAACTGGATGGGCAGATTGTTCTGGTTGTTGTTTGCCTTCTGTGCTCCCCAGAGCTCTGCATGTTTACCAGATTTTGCAAGCTTCTTAATGAGAACGGATGAGTCTACATTTCCTGAGACTGTTACCTTCCCTTGTTCCGAGTCTATGTTGGTAGTGAAAACCCCTGCACATAATTAAATGACCCCAAAATTGAACATTTCAAAAACCAATACGAATTAATGAATTACAAATCCACGAATGACACTAAATTTTTTTGTTTTGGGACATGTAAGTTGAAATTATCATGAATAATCAGTAATAAAAGATGATAGTCCTGGTATGCAACGTACCATCGATTTTCTGCAAGATTTTCTTGACTTTGTGCTTACACCCATCACAGTGTATATTCACTTTCAGTGCATAAGTCTGCATGCACAAGTAACCCAAAGAAAAAACCCAGACCCAAGTAAAGTATCAATCAAGATAACAGATAGGGAAAAAGGAGGGGAGAAATTACTAAGCTTGAGAAGAGAAAGAAGCAGAAAATAGAATGAGAGAATAGTACCTGAATCTTCATAAACTCCTCTCTACTCATTTTTTTTTTTGGTCTAGTCAAATAAAACAAACAGAAAGGTATAACAATGGAAGAGGAGAGGGATGATAATGCTAATAGATCTGAGAAACAGAAGCAGCTAAACCACAGAAGATCGTAAATTTGAAGCGCAACACCACGATGGGATTCTTCTCCTCCGTTAACAGTTTGGGTCAGTGTTAGAAGCAAACGCAAAAACAGAGAAAACAAATGGGTCTTAGTCTCTGAGCAGAGAGAAGTAGAAAACACATCAACAACAAGGTTCAATCTTTTGAAGAAAGAAAGGACAGTGAGTGAAGTGAAGGGAGGATTAAAGAAAGTGGGCGAGCATTAACAAAACTTTCATTCTGGAGAGTCTGCTTCCTCTATTTCAGGGTGAGAGAGAGAGAAGGGGAGAAGAAGACGAAGGTGAAGAAGATGCTAAACAAACAGAAGGAAGGGAGGGAGAGAGGTGAAAGGCTTCTTCACTCTTTCTTTTGGGGGGGTTTATTTATTGGTATTTTTTGCATCACCCCATTATTTAAGACGGTGTGTAACTTGTACTGTTTTAACAGACAGCTGGGACAAAAAATGTGTTTAATATTTTTCTTTTAAGTGCTAATAGTAATATGCTGTGGATGCTAATAATAATATTATATTATTTGAACAGAACAAGAGCAAATCATCGTAAGACAATAATAATAATTGAGGTTTAAAATTCACTGGATAAACATATTTCTTTCCTCAAAATATACTGTTATGTCACCTAATAATTTAATTTGTTGTTGATAGATCTGAGTTATTAATTAAAAAGGAATTCCATTTTTGTTTAAGATTACTACTTATAATCTTAGCTCAACTCGATTGCTATTTCATATTAAAAGAAATGATTTTAATTAAAATATTGTATAATATTCTAAATTGCCTTTACACAGCATTTTTAAATACTAGTCTAGTCCTTACGGATACGGTGACACTTTTACAACTGGACTCATGACCCCAAATCATATTTTACTTAAATATAAAGTATTTTTATAAAAATAAATAAAATTTTTAATGGGAAGGGGTGTGTGAGTGTAACCCATGAGCCATATGAGTTATAACAGCGTGGGCCGTGCAATCGGCTTGACTTAGCCAAGTAAAAGTAATCGAGTGCGCTCAGTTACAGGAATTGCGTAGTGGGGTGGTTAAAAATATGATAATCAGAGAAAGAGAAGGGTAGTCTCAGATAATAATGATCGGCAGAACAGATGTCATGTGGATTGAGTGAGTAGTGGTGTCAGATTCTATTTCTAATTTTTCTCTCTCCCCAATTTGGGTGGGTACAATAAATAATGCACTTTAATGGGCCCTTCTGAATTACTTATCCTTTGTTTAAAATTATTAATTTGCACTGTTTTTGGTACATTACCACATTTGGCTCCTCTTCTTCAATCTTATGCTCGCACTCGACCCGACCCGACTCAGCCTAGTACATTTTAATTTGGCTATTTTGTCGGTAATTCAATGTTTCTTGGGAAATTTCCTAAAATAACTGTAATTTCTTTTGAGTTTACGTAAATAATCCCTTATAAAAAAATTTTATCAACCTAACCAAAAATATATTTTTCAGACTAAATTATCCTCAATAGCCTACTTTAATTTTTTTACAAAAGTCTATTTTCTTTTTCTCTTTTCTTATTTCTCTAAAATTTGAAACTTTCGAAAATTCAGACTCTCTTCTGTCAAACTTATTCTTCACTTCAAAATCATCTCTCTTGCTAATGGTGAATATGACGGTGTTATAGCTTTGTCGGAAAAGTCTTGGTCATCTATATTAAGTGATTTTTTTTATTATATAGGTATGTATTTTATGTGTTAATTAATTAAAGAAAAATTTCTCAAATGTGGATTTATAATTCAATGTTGATTAAGTTGTAATAAGTATTGATTTAAGTTTAAATTACGTCGACTGGCTTGTTGTATAAATGTAAAGATCTAAAGCATTTGAGGATGTAATGTGTTGTGCGATTTTGGATCATGGGTTTTTCTCCGAAAAGTGAATTTCGGGTAAGACAAAATGTAAGTCCAAATTTTGCCTTACCCAAAAATCACTTTTTGAATAAGGCCAAATTTAGCCTTACCCTAAATTCATTTTTAGGGTAAGGTAAACTTTTCGAGTAAGGCTAAATTTTGCCTTACCCAAAAACTACTTTTCGGGTAAGGTAAAATTTTATCTTACCCTAAATTCATTTTTAGGGTAAGGCAAACTTTTCGGGTAAGACAAAATTTAGCCTTACCCTAAATTCATTTTTAGGGTAAGGCAAACTTTTCGGATAAGGCAAAAATTTGTCTTACCCAAAAAGTAGTTTTCGGGTAAGGCAAAATTTAGCTTTACCCTAAATTTATTTTTAGGGTAAGACAAAAATTTGCCTTACCCTAAATTTATTTTTAGGGTAAGGCAAAGCCTTACCCAAAAAGTGGTTTTTTATTATTATATTTTATTATTGTTATTATTATTATTCTTATTAGTGAAAAAATTTGGAAAAATTTCTCCACATTTGTTATTTATTGAAATGTAATCATGCTTATATTTTGTTTCTTAAACAAATTAAACAAGTATGTCGTAAAACATTAAAATTGAAATTTTCGGATAAAAAAATATCGTAATTTTAAGATATCCATTCATGACAACAAAGACAATTAATTATGCGATGACAATATTAGTAATAATTGTTTGTTTTCATTTATTACAATGATACAACATCAATAAATATTCATTATAAGATTATTATAATAATATGGACAACATGACATTATCAAGTATTTTTCTACTAACCATTATAGTGAATGAAAAATATTAATAAATCTGTCATACATAAATTAATAAAGGGTATAATATTGTTAAAATGTAAAAATCACTCAAAAAAATATATTTATTCAGTTTTAGGGTAAGGCAAAAATTTGCCTTACCTTAAAAATGAATTTAGGGTAAGGCAAATTTGATTTTTGGGTAAGGCAAAATTTTGCCTTACCCTAAATATGGCCTTACCAGAAATTCACTTTTCGGAGAAAAACCCATGAATCAAAATCGCACAACACATTACATCCTCAAATGTTTCAGATCTTTACATTTATGCAACAAGCCAGTCGACGTAATTTAAACTTAAATAAATACTTATTACAACTTAATCAACATTAAATTATAAATCCACATTTGAGAAATTTTTCTTTAATTAATTAACACATAAAATACATACCTATATAATAAAAAAAATCACTTAGTATAGATGACCAAGACTTTTCCGACAAAGCTATAACACCGTCATATTCACCATTAACAAGAGAGATGATTTTGAAGAAAAGAATAAGTTTGACAGAGGAGAGTCTGAATTTTCGAAAGTTTCAAATTTTAGAGAAATAAGCAAAAGTAAAAAGAAAATAGACTTTTGTAAAAAACTTGAAGCAGGCTATTGAGGATAATTTAGTTAAAAAAATACATTTTAGATTAAGTTGGTAAAAATTTTTTACAAGAGATTATTTACGTAAACTCAAAAGAAATTATGGCTATTTTAGGAAATTTCCCATGTTTCTTTGCTTTAGAAGAATTCAAACCTGAAATCTTTTATATAGCTTTTTAAACAATTTTATAATATTGATAAAAATTAAATAAAAACCATGTTTGGTAGCAAAATTTACAGTACTTGGAAAGGGTATTGTGGTTGTAGTGTTGCCTAAAACAGACGGAAGAAGTTGACTCATCAGTAAGAGTGAATTATTACTCCACTTATGTGCAGTAATTACTATTTAGAATTGGAAGGATAATTGATCCCACATATGCTATTTTCCTTTCCTTTTTTTTTTTTTTCTTCTTTCAACTTTGAAGTGGAGTGGAGCCATGTGAATGAAAATCAGAGCTTTAGTTGTTGCTTGCATGAACTTTTCATAAAGAAAGTGGCCTTAGCCCATAGGTCACTATGTATATATATATATATGTATGTATGTATAAAGTTATTAGATTAGCTAGCTTTTGGTTTAATCATATATCTTTGCTTTAACGAGAATTAGGTAAGAAAAAGCTATTTCCCTAAAACCAGCCCTTAATCTGCAGCAGCTGCTCACTCACTCACGTTTAATTTATAGGATGGACTATTTTTTCCCTAATTTCGGACCCTCGTTTTCTACGTGAATAAATAGTTCTTCTTCTCAAAAGTCTAACCACGATGAAACCACCCTTCTTCTTTCCTTTTCCCCCCAACCCCCTCCTTGATTGAACATGTACACACCACTTTGCTTCCAATATTAAAAAGCCATTTCAATGGTGAAAAAGGACCACCCAACTAATTAAATGACTTTCCTACTTTAGCTAATTTATTACCTAAAATGACTGCCTCATATAGCAATGCTGTTATATGAGATAGAATCAATAAATGTCAAAACTAATAGAAATTAATGTTTACTAAAAACTCTAAAAGCATAATGAATAAAATATGATAGTACTAAGCGATGCATATATAGCAACGCTTAAAAAAATGACCTTCGATGAGATAATAATGTGAATTAAGTTCGAATAGCATAAGTTTGTTTTGAACTGGACTCTTGCAAAATATGGAAATACTTTGAGCATGAACAAGTTGGCTAAAGACGTTGAGGAGGAAATGGATGACTCTAGTTTAGAGTTTTGGTATTGGAATCCTTTTAGTGTCAATGGTTCTTAAAGAGAATGCTAATGCATGCAGAGGAATTGCCATTAGTGCTGATGGGATCATATGAGCAGCACATGGTGCACGGATAGTGATTGATGAGATGAGGCAAGACAATACAGGTTGAGGGGTCTCTGTGTTATCTATCATCTATCATCTAAATCGGCTAGCCTCTCGTGCTCACCTCTTCTCATCTCACCTCACATGATGTCTACAACATATGCTAGTTCTGGCTCATGATTTTTAGTGGGTTACATGGTAAAGAATAATGGAGCTATGTATATAGATCTTCACAAGTTTTGACTGCTCGGGAAAGTCTTGTTTTCTATTCTGCAGTACCCACAAAGGAATCCAACGAGCTTCCTTTCATTTCTGACGAGTATTATGAAAATACTGGAACCCAGTATTATAAAAAAAATATAGAACTTCAATAATTATATTTTTACATTGTGAAGTGAAAAACCACAATATCTGAACTCTAAATGGACCTTTTAAGCATTTCGATAGTTTACAAAGACAAAATCTTTGCAACTGCTCTAGGAATATTGTCGTCCACAGGCTCCTCAGCAAAAATGCCAGCGGCCAGCTAGAGAGACAGCCCGTGTAGGGCAACATTTTGTCTTGTCTAATTTTCAAAGGAGTTGCTTGATGTGCGTACAAGAAATTTCGAAGAAGAATTGATTCTATGGAGCTCAACAGCAATTTTTTTGGTTAATCTCATCCCATGAGGTTAGAGGTAAACAGAATATTCTGCTCCATTATTGAAAGAACTGGAGCAGAAACTGTCGAAACTTTGAATGTTTTAGAAGCTATGGCAAAAATAATTTGCATTTCATTTTATTTCATTTCATGCACATGACATACATTGGTCGGATGCTCATGGATAGTTGAACCCACATGATAATAATTACTCAAACTTCAGAAAACTGCCCAAACAGTCCTCGTGGATTTCACAATCAATTAACATTTCTGTATATGCCTAAAAATAGTGACGAAGGCATGTGGATTGAGAAGACATCGCACTTCTAAGGTTAAAATATTTTGCAATACAATTGCCAAAAGTTGGACCAAGTAAAATCAGTGGCCTAGAATACTCCATCAACACCAACATCAACATCATCCATGGTGATGCCATATGATCTAGAAATGTAATGAGATGAGAGCTTTTGGCTCCCCAGATACAGGAACGTTATAGAATAAAGGTGCAACAATTTCAATGGTACTTGAAAAGATTTATCTTAACGAATATGTAGGGTAAATATTAACTTAAGCAATTTGAGAGAAGCAATTTTACAATCCTTCTGGCAAAGCAATAAGGTGGGTGCCGTAGCAGCTATATATGGAAAGAAATTCAGTAAGACGTAAAGTATGATTTAGTATTATTGGGCATCGTTTCTTACCCTCATCTGTTCAAAGGTAACATCTGCCCTCAAGGTCCATACAACCCAAGCTTTGAAGATTCTAATTTTGTTTCCCTTAATGCTAACTTCTATGGCAAATATTCTCTCAGCCTCTAATTTTTGGCTGCTAGCTAGAAGGGAAAAGTACTTCTCCAGATCTTGAATGTTCATCAAGTCTACTAGCCTTACTACTTTATACTTTTGCTTTTATGAATCTGGATGCTCAACAGGTAATCAACATGTATTTATGAATGATGAATACAAAATTCAGCCAAAGGAGAATCAAGGTGAACAACTTACCCAAAAGGATGAGGAGATAAAGAAAAAGGTAAAGAACTATCAACAATTTGTTTGATTATTTTTTCAGAGCTTCAAAACATCATTTGGTAAAAGGATTGAAAAGATTATTCCTCCAACTAATAGAACTATATTTTTATCAAAAAGAAGGTTTCTTCAACTGATGCAAGCTTTACATAGTTGAACTCAGTGGCTTAAAACCTTACTTGAAAGAAATGAACAATTGCATGCGGCCGAAAATACAGAAGATGGCTAAAGGTTCATGTTCATAGTGAAGCTCACACTTGCATATGCACTGCTAAATTTCATCCTTGCTACATTAGATTTGACACGAGTACTTTGTAGGAAATCACATGATGATTTAAATACTAATTTATGTGATTGAAATATACAAAACAATTAAGATATATGAGAGCCAGCAAAGACAAGACAGAAGCAAAGAATTTAATAGTCATACCATACAATCAAACTTTATACGAAGAAAAGAATCTCACTGATCACCATTATTTATCTTGATCTCTATAAGTTCCTCAATGGGTTGACGGCATATGGGGCACTTATTTGATTGAAGCCTCAATTCTTTTGCACACTCACTGCACATACACTGAATAGATACAACATACACAATTTGAGTTAGAAACAACTTAGCGTTAGAAGCAAAAGACAGAAGACATTATTTTGACCCGTACTCATCATATGCAGAGACAGGTATTCCTAAAGGAGCTTAGATATTTAAGCTGGCAAAAGTGAAAATTTGCTCTTAAATTTTTTTTGTGGTATTATTGCCACAAATCACCAACTCTATTTTGAACCTCAGTATTAAACATTAAACATTAAACCTGAACTTATTCTAGAGTTAGGTACTTCCATTGGAATTTTTTTTCTAAATTCCCCCCTATGAATGTGTAAGCATGCATGACGGTGTGTCACCACAAACATGGATACAAACATAAATGACTTTCTAACCTTGTATATCTTACTACTTTAAAATAGAACAGGAATGAAGGAGCAAGCTCCAAAATAATTCCAGCGCAAAATTGAATCTCATAGCATATTTAAACTGACCAAAACGATTTGAGAGCTAGGATGTTTAGCGGCTATTGCACGTGAGATCCAATTAATGGCTGGATAATGGTCACAAGATTCAAGCTCTTTTGTCTAGACTATGTAACATATGGTGCTCAAGACATTGGCATAGTACTCCCTGATTACTACCATTTAACACTTGATACAAGTTATAGTGCAGAAGCACTAGCATGTAGTTGCTCCTGGGCAATTGACAGTCAATATAGTTAAGATAATCAAGGTGGACCCTTACCATGTGTCGACAAGGTAGTACAGCGGTATCCTTGGGTTCAGTCATGCAAATCACACACTCCTTGCCAGGGTCACTATCCTCAAAGCCTTCTGCTGCTGAGCTTCCTATACCATATAACTCACGTAGCTCGTAGCGAACTCCATCGACCCACAATATCTGCCTTATTACCTTCACCTGGAATAAATCATCATTATTCTTCCCCAGGACAGCTTGAGTGATCTGCATATGAGCAGATGCATTCAACAAAGTTTCACCATGATCTTCATCAGTTGAAGAAGATGCCATATGTGTTTCAGCAGATATTACAAGGGGAAATACATCTTCTCCTGGTGATGGTTTTGAAAGATCATCCAACTCAAAGAAACCTAAGTCAATGCCTGTTCCTGAAGGCTGACAAAACTTCTGGCCCAACCCTTTCTTAAAGGGAATTTTTACTGGCATATACACTTCAGGAGATAGTGGAACAAATCTACAGTTGCTCTCTTCCTTGGCAAAGTAGAAAATAGTGATGCTGTAGATAAGAGGAGAAAAGAAAGAGAAACAACATATATTAAAAATATTCCATGATATAAGCAGTTTTTGTAAAAAAATAAAAGATATTCTTTCTTAAACTAAACAATGATAATGCTGATATGTATATTATATATGAGACTGAAAGGCAATATGTTAATAATGTAATCGATACAACCATAAAATTGATTGACATTGAATTCCAACTAAGTTCCAAATAATTTTCCCATTATTATATTTGTATTTTGTTAAAGACAATTCAAGTTTTTATGTCCAACTATAGGATAATTTATATTCCGGATATTTTGGGTCTTTCATTTAGAGTGCTGGAGTTCTTGACTGTTTAATCATTTAGAGAGGCAAGTATAGCTTTGCTCAAACTATAATTAACATTTGTTGCAAGATAATAAAGAAGTCAATTATGAGTCCTTTTGATATGCATAGTCATTGAGATTCCTGAATTCAGACTGTTTCATTAAATTATAATATGCATTATAAAATAGTTCTTCAGAAATTAACCGTAAAGCACTGGGTATGTAAAAGATATTCAAATACCACAAGGAAAAACAATGGAAAAAGTATGAGAGAAGCTTAAGATAAAGACCAATAGACCATTAACACTAATTCATAATACTAGATGAAAATGGTCTCTCAGAACATTTGAGGTCACTTGAATCAAGGACAGAATGAATCTCTAATATGAGTCTTGCCAGATTTAGGCCTAAACAGTGCACGTACATCAATATTTTCAACAGTTCTAATTGTAGATTCTTTTCTGTTAGTTCTTTCCCCTTAATTTTATGCAGCGAAATGGCAAGTCATCTTCCTTTCTTGACCATATCAAAATGGTCCAAATGCCAAGGGGGACCAAAACGTAGCAGTAAAACACAACTGCCACCACAACCAGTCATATTTCTCAGTATCTAATACAGTTTGCAAGTGACAAGTTCCAGGGACAACACTAAATCTGTTATGTATGCAGAAGCATTGCAGAGACACCTAATTGCCATTCACTTAGAAACCAATACCTAATAGCTAAAACAAAATAATTACCATGTGGATATTCTCATGGTGATAGCATGAGCACTCTCATTTTCACATTAATTTTAAAATTTTGATGCAGCCATCATCCATTGGATAGATAACCTTACAAGGATCCTGGAATTTCATCACAAAGAATTATCTGGATAAGGTCCATACTGTGATAAAAGGTCAGACTACTTTACTTGCAGAAACAGTTTGACCTGGATTAAACTAGATGGCTACAAAAGATAAGATGATGCAAGCCAATGAGGATTAAAAAATTGAGCTCATTTTATCAACTGCACAATGTGAGAAATCAATTCTCTTTCTAGCAATGAGTTTAATCAGCCGACCCATCCCTGAAAACTGAACTAGCAGAGAGACCACTTTTTCTAGGGACAAAGATGATCCCTTACAACTCTTAGTGAGATATAGAACATAACATAAAAGAAGATAAAAAAAGGAATTAGGCATAAGTGAATTCTTGACATCCAAATATGATTTGGTTGCCTGCATAATCATAGCTGAGCATGTAGTACAGTTCCATACCCTGAGAACTAAGCCACATGACAGTGGCCAACTAAATAAAGGCACGCAATGAGAAAGTTGCTCTACTGGTGAGTAAACTATGAAAGATCACAAACTGCAACCCAAAATTTGAACCTTTCTTAAACCTGGCTTATCAAATCTAGGTTAAGATATTATCCATGTGAAACAGAATTATAATAAATGAGTGTGAAAAAAAGTGCTCCAGGTTAACATTAAAATGAATCATAGCTATGTATATCATCTGACTTGAAGAGCCAACTTCGACTGCCATTCTGGTCTAATTACTTTCAATTTTCTCATTTCACAGACCTATTGAATCTGCTATGTACACCATCAGCACCAAGAGGTAAGCAATATAAAAGCAAAGTGCAGCACTTGTTCTATGGGCTTCATCACCAATGCATCATCCAGAGAATCAAATCTAAATGTAAATTGTCAAGCAAAATCCCAAATTATTATCAGATTTCACATACCATAATATGCTACATTGCAGCATTATGGATAGAGCAATTCTAATTTTTTTTTAATGCAAATTGTTATGTTATAACCACTTCAGTAAATTTCATCTCTGCTACTGCTCCTGCTTCCCAGTTATACTCCAATAATTACTAGCATCGAATCTGTCGATTACTCTTCTCCATTAGATATCTGTTTTCTTTAAAAAATTAACCATTCTCAATCTAGATTATCCATATTTCTATTAAGTTAACAAATTGGAATTCTTTTGCTATCAGGTCCAACGCAATTAAAATTTTAACATCAAAGATCATAGTTTCACTGTTTCTCACATGTGCTGATCAACCAGACCAAGCAAAAGCTCAACTGATAGAATCTCAAAATCAAAACTCAACTTAAGAGAAAATCCAAAACAATTAATCTAAAAATAGCTATAAAGCAAATCACAGAAAAAAAAGACATGAAACCAAGAAAAGAAAAGCTATAACTCAGCAATCAACCAATCAAGAAACTTACCTGCCATCAAACAAGGCGTCAAAGACGAAAGAAACCAACACATGATCCGGGTTTTCCTCATCAACTTCGATCTTCAACGTATCCTTGTGAATATTGACATCATTTCTCACCTTCTTTGCGCTCTGATGATCAACATAAGGTGGCGGCGGTCCCACTGGAGGCCTGGGAGCGGGCCAGCCATGTGCCTGGTTGGCGTAATAAGGAGGCTGGTAATGAAACTGATAACTGTACCTTCCCATCATGGGATTTGCATAATTACACGAATTATATCCATGAGAATTGTAGTAGTAAGAATTGACAGGTGGCGGTGGCGGCGGTGGGGGTGCAGGATAAGGCGCGTGAGGTGGATGGTAAGGTGGCGGAGGTGGGTTTGCAGCAGGGTACAGAGTAGGTTCTTGGTAAGGTGGAAGTGGCGGCGGCGGCGGGGGTGGCGGCGGAGGTAAATAATGATGGTGGTGGTGATTGTTTCTTCTTCGATTACTCCATGAAATTCCCATCTTTTAGAAAAGAAAAGTTTGAAGATTTGATCCGAGTCGTGAGTTGTGAAACAAGATGTTCACAGAAGTAGTTAAGGACTCGGTAAAATTTCTGAGTAGGTATCGTATTGTTGAAGTCAGACTAACCGATGACCAACAACACGCGCTTTGGATTTTCTGTTCTGTCTTATCTCTCCATTGACATTTTTAACTGTTATTACATTTTAAGAAACGGGTAAAACAGAATTTCTATAGCTTAAAGCGCCACAATTTTTTCAACAAAACGACACAGAAAACTGTTTTTTTTTTTTTAACAGACACAAGAAAGAAGAATTGATACCATACCATTGGAGAGCATGAGATAGAATAGTAATTCTTGGTTTTGGATAGTGGATACGGCCCACCAACAAGACCAAATTCTTACTCTTTAAAGCAATATTTGCATTTATACATATAAAAAATAATCAATTCATATATAATAAAATTGTCATCTGGATTTTGATTGAATTTAACAAAATTAACATATTCCAACATTATTGAAATCCTACGGTTTTGATAGTAACGTGAGAGGTATGACATGTGATTCTAGAAATTTTTTATCCTTAACCTCAGTCAATGGACTTCACCATTCAATGACCATAGATTTTATATTTTCAATTTTAGAAATAGATTTTGCTAGAAGGAAATAAAATACTTGATTACAATCTCCAC
This sequence comes from Melia azedarach, assembly GCA_028052125.1. Classification (NCBI taxonomy): domain Eukaryota; kingdom Viridiplantae; phylum Streptophyta; class Magnoliopsida; order Sapindales; family Meliaceae; genus Melia; species Melia azedarach. Next base: position 2,532,716 of record CM051396.1, on the reverse strand, counting down.
ACCATCATCAAACATTCCAACTTGGCTATTAATACCTGTGTTATGAATCATTTAAAGGGTCATTATTAAATTTTTCATCATTGTTTTAAACTTCTATCATGTTTTCTTTCCAGCAAAACAAACCCAGTTCGTGATTTGAATTTTACAGATAAGATTAAACGAAATGAGCGGAGACCCTGAATTGGATGATTTGGGTATTGCAAGATTTCTTATAGCAATGCTGCAACTTCGGAACATCCTTTTAAGTGAAGAAGCAGAATCTTTTTGCCACATCTAATTTTCACTGAATATGGTCAGTGTTAGCCCAATGCAGCATATATATATATATATATATATATAGAGAGAGAGAGAGAGAGAGAGAGAGAGAGACAGAGAGAGAGAGAGAGAGAGAGAGAGACACTGTCTATTCTGCCAAGGTGTAGCAGCTAAATTGTATCCAAATGACTCGGCTGAGAAAAACAGAACCCCAACATCTGTATTAATGTAACCCTCTACAATGTTTACATACACTGCATGATGACAAGAGCAACTGAATGTTGCCAATTCAGATGATAAAAAAGAGAGAACCAAGGATCAATGGTAAAACAACCCCCCCCAAACAAAAAAGAAAACAACTATCAGTGCCATTAGCAACAACCGACATATATAGGTAAAGGAGATTTCAGCAAAAGTCTGGCCTAGGCTTTTTGCGAACTGATACGCAGCCTCTCTGATAATCCCTGAAAATTCTAATCTCTGAACAGTCTCTCAAGTCTTCAAGACTAAGATACTGTTGCTTCACCATCCTTAAGGAATCTGAGCTAATGTCCTGTATCCAAATATAAGGATGGCAAGTCTCATCATAGTAATATAGCAAGCTCTTCATACCTCCATTAGTAGCAGCGCTGTTGCCATTCCTACCAGGCATGTAAGCCTTGTAAATGCTCTTGCATTTCAGCCTCTTTGAAGAACCTGGCTTCAGAGTATGAACCTTCTTAAGTATTGATCCCACCCTCACCTGCAACTCCACAGGCCTGTCACTCAGGTTCCAGATTCTTGTGCCGAATCCCGATGCTTGAGTATGATCACGACATCCATCAAAGCATCCACCAAAAGGAAAAATGCCGAATCCTGGCATTTTTCCTTTGCAGGACTCGAGGTCTTTGGTGACCTTCAACTTTGAAAGCAGATGCATTCTCTTGCGACAGATCATTTGATCAAATGCATTTATAGACATACAGCATGTTTTTCGGTCTGAAAGACTTTTGTATTCAGTCAATGGCTGCTATCGTTCGGTTGTGCTGCATCAGGAAGATCATATATATGGTTGCTGCAATCCTGATGTATGAGAGCACATACCACTGATATATAGAGTAACACCGTAGAGAATATACCTTCCCTGAGACTTTTACTTACTAAAGGAATGGTGGGGTGGGACCCCCAGCAGCCCCCATAATTTCAACATAAACAGACACGGATAAAAAAGTGATGGTAACAGAGATTAGTAAAATTCCAGCAAATGGCTTTTTCCTTGGTTTTGATTGACGAAGGAAAAGAGATAAAAATAACACCCAAAATCTATTCAAAGATGGATGATGATGAGGTATGACATGATTTTGCTTTCCCTTTTATCATTGGAGTTGCTTTTGATTTACTCCTGCCCAAGTTTCTCCCCAGAAATCTAGCTAGCCCCAACTTAAAGCGCAAGTGCACCCATTTGATTCTGATTGGTGGGTGGGTCATCCGCCCGCATTTTCCGTTGCTTCATACAAGGTCAATACAGATCAACGTGTAGAAACAGAGCGCCGTTCCTAAGTGATGTTCAGAAAATACCCTACATTCTATCTATTTTCAATCATGGCCTTGATATCAGCACTATAGTCTAATCCATTAAAAATGGAACTCACTGTTTACCCAGATGCTACTGTTTCAGCCAAAGCCAAATTCAAATTAACTATCACATACCGACATACATTATCAGCTCGTCTCCACCTACTGCATTATCTTGGCCCGGGAGACGAAAATGAAGGACCGACCTAATCTTATTAAAAGCGTAAGCATGCCGAGGTCCAGGAGAACCTCTACATTATTTGTTTCTAGCATAATCTCTATTCTATTAATAGACCAACTTTAAAATTTTGGTTTACAGCACCCCTCACGCGGGTTTGTTTTGTATAATGAAAAATAAGGGTCGATATCTGTCAGGAACACAATTCCATTTGCAGTAAAGTAGTAAGTGCTACTTCCAAGCAGGAAATCATATTCATTTGCACCTGAATTGAACAGCCATCGATCATCAGTCTGCTATAACCACAGATTAATGTGATTCTTGGTATAATTGGCTGCTGATATTTGTAAGCCATAATTGTGTAATAGCCTATAAATTATAATTGATAAAGAATGGAACAGAGTTATAATTCACTTTGTAATGCTTCCTATATTAATTATAAACCAAAAGCATTATACACTTGAAAAACAATTATTGGTCAATTGTAGCATTTTATTGAGCTACACTTAATTAACACATCCTCAGTTGTATAATCGGCTATTCTGTCCAAGACTACATTTGTCAATAGTGCAACTGTACAGATCGCAAATGACACTCACCAAATGCTAAAGCATTAAGCAGAATCATAACTTTGGAAAAAGGTGGAGGAAGAATTTACACACAAATAAGAGATTTATTTTTCGTGACGGTCATCAGAGCCTTCTATCTTGATTATGAGAGGCTGGTTAAGATCCACTGCTGGTTCAGACACAATGGGCAACTCTGGTGAGCTCAGAATGCTATCTATATCCTCATTTTCAGCCAAAGCTTTCTCCAAAGAGGCTTTCGCAACTTTGGTAACACAAACCATTAAAATTACTGCACAGGTGGTAGAAAATAGACTGCTTCAGACATGGAAAATTGCTTAAACACAATTTTGCGTTATTTTACTCTAATTTAGTTTCTCAATATTTTGAATTCCAGTTGCCAAGGATAAATCTGTAACTGAAGTTCATTTGTTTCCAACTCTAAGCCTAAAAACTGCAAGTTTTTAAGCAGGGAAGGTACCAATAATAGTAGTTAAAGGCCCAAAAGTTACGGAGAAGTATGCTTCGCGATAAAATAATTCTTTTTTCTTGTTCTGTTTATTCTTTAAACCCTCTCCTCACTTCCTTTTTTAGTTTCACATGCTGATTTATTGATCTTGTTTTATCTTGCAATTATATTTTTAAGTCAAAAACCTTTTTTTAAGTGTTTTAAAGTCAAATTCAAATGTCCCTGAAAATATATTACCGCCATGTCAAAGTAGTAAAATTATACTAACATTCCCCTCCTAAATGGAAAGAAACATAATGGTAAGAGCAAGAATTCTAATCCAGTTATTATATAAGTTCATCTCAACTAGGGAGAAATTAATCAAAATCATCTCCTCTTACTTTTCAGTTCTGTGCTTATTCCTAATCACAATTCATAAACCAATTCAATAAAGGATTAAACTTAGAGAGAAGATTTAGTTTGTCAAGGATATCTTAAGAAACCCTAAAGAAGTCTTTTCAGCAAGTTTGAAGGTTATTACAACATACCAGATACTGCGAGGCCCAAGATGAGAAGTGCCTGCATCCACAGCAGAGGAGTACATATATATCAGAACACAAGATCAAAACAAGATAAACCAAGCATTAACATATCATTAACTTGATAAAGAATAATAAAATGCACCATTCAGGCACTTTTGGGATTAAAAATAGAACTATTTCCATACAACTTCACAATAGTAGGGCAACATAGCACAACTAGGTGCCTCAGTTTCAGTTTTGGCAAACCAAGGGAGGACTAAATACTATAGAAAATTGAAAATAATTTGCAAACCTAGGAAGAACATGGGTACATAGGTTCTTACCCAACGGGTCTTTGAGAATTCACTCCATCCATGAGTCACATCAGAAAGATCCTTGAGAGTTGTTCCAACATATACGAATGCAAGAGTTATCGGCTGTAACAGAAACCATGCTAGACAACATTACTAAACCAAAATTTACAGTCTACTTCACATTCAAAATTTGTGATTAATCAAATTCATTAACAAAGCAAAATCATTGGAAATAACTCAGAGTAAGTACTAAGAGGAAGAAGATACCATCATTCCTAACCAGGAAGCTAGCATGTATTCCCCAAGTGAAACAGGGGTCACAGACAGCAAGTAATTCAACATGTTAAATGGGAGCAAGGGAACAAGCCGAAGTAGAAAAACTATCTGTTGACAAGATAAGGAGTTCAGGTTAAATATTCAGCATAAATGTCCACACACATATTTAAAGAATACATATTCCTGCATAAATGTATATCCATCCAAACTTTAGTCAAATTTTCAACGTCTTTAACTGCCAATAATCATGGCAGATTCTTAGTTATATTTAAACTATTTATAGAGAAAACCTTTCAAACAAAGTGCAGGTGCGGTATCTATAAAAAGAGACTAACAAAGTTCTAGATAATCACTATTTTTACCACTGACTCAGAATAGTTCATATCATTGTTTTAATCTCCGATCATTAACTCTGCGAATTTTAGTTTATCAATCTAACGCTAGATTCATTCTTGAACTAAATAGTTAATGACATGCACATAATTCCACTAAAACCTACTTGCTTCAATGCAAACACATAAACTTAACTTTCTGTGGAAAGTTTACAAAAAATTAAAATAACAAAATATGATAACACTTGTAGATTGAGAGCATCAAATTGGTTCCAGAAGAGTCAATAAGAAGCATACAAACCTTAAAACCAGATCTTCGAATTGCAATGGCAACTGAACGGAATTGTGGATAATCCTTCAACTTAGAAATCACAAATGGCTTCCCAATCTGTAAAAGAATACTTGAATGAAATACACACAACGCAAACGTAATCAAACCATATAAAAAAACAGTCAAATGATTTGAAGAAATGGAAGGAAATAATAAATTAAAGAAGAAAAAAACATTGTAGGAAAGGAAATGCACTCTCTGCTGATTAAAAAATTCATCACAATAACAAGTAACCAGGAAGTGGATAATTGCAATATATATATAGCATCATTAGAGTTTATAAACTTACAGTTCGGCCAAGAAGAAATGCAGCCCCAGCACCAACAGTTGCACCAATAGAATCAGCAACGAAACCCACAGGCAACCCAAAAAGATAGCCACCACCAAGCTGAAAGAAGAAGATCAAGTGCCACATAAGGTTGCAGTTATTTTATTGCAGGTATCGGTGTGATTCAATAATTCAAGAGCTGGACATAAAAACACTCCTTTGCTTTTCAATAGCTGTGTTCCTGCAGCCTCATTACCTCCAGACCCAAGGTTTATGACCTTAAAGGTCAGAAGGTCCAGATGGTTTGAAAGGCCTAGTGATAAACTCGAGGAGAATTCATAAGATCTAAATTTTTCACAACATTATGACTAAAATGCTCAGAAAGAGGTCAGCCATTCAGAAACTTGAAAGATACATTACATAGATCCTAATAATGTCCATGTATGAATATAACCTTTTTATTGGAAAAGAAAAAAATTGCACCTGCTCAAGGAATCAAAATTTTGGAGACATATTTGTGGTGTATGCTTAGCTGAAAGGTTTTCATTTAATGAACCGATCAAATATATTTATTGTTCAGCAACTTATGCATCAATCAAATTCTAATTTAATGTTTGAGATGCCTCAGAATAGAATGTCCAAGGTCCTTTAATTATTAGACATGTCTGCTGCCCATGACTCAGAGATGTGGACATCATTCTTCTGGGAAAATATAATGCTCAAAATTGTGCTAACATTATGTTTAGGTTATTGTCTAATGCTTAACTGAACCTGTCAAAAATCATACAGGGTTCACGTCAAGTAGTAATTTGAGGCAATTTTTCATCCTACATTAGATAAACACTTTAGTTATGATTGCTATATATGTTTGGAGTAGCATTATGTGTCAAGTAACTAGACATAGGTAGCAAGCTAGCTAAAGCATCGTAGGGGTTTAATGCTTACAGTAAGCACCGACGCTGGAACTGCCAAAACTGTCAGAGGGATGTATGCAACAGCCCTGCATATAAGCCGAGAAAATGTTAATAAATTAAAGCAAAAACATTTTGACATGAAGTCACATCAGAAAGAAGTAGAAAAGAAAAAGATTAAAATTCAAGTAAAAGTGTAAATCATTAAACGTAGAAGAATTGCAATTAACTCACAATACAAGTGGACCCCAAGGGCCAAGGTCTTGTTCAACCCATATTAAAAAGTCCTTCAACATCTGCACGAAGAAGGAACTTCATCAATAAAAAGTACAGAGGCTGTTCAAATACAATTTAAAGGATTCCTGAGTCATCGGTCATCGAAATATTTCAGTTAAAAAATGCAATTCGGAAGCTTAATTGAAGCCAAAAAAGTCATAGAACTAATGTCATAAACCAAGAGAAATGCTACCACATTGTCACAAATCACAATTAAAATGGCACAAAGATGATGGAAAGGTGATTAAATTGCAGTAAACCTAAGCAATATCCATGTTGGAACATAGAAATATAAGCAAATAACAATTCAATAGAGTACTGAGAATAGAGCACTGGAGATTGAATAGAGCTTAATTCTAGCAATTACTTGTAATTTCTCAATTTGCAGATATAAATGCAGAACCGTAAATTCCAACAGCTGATCTCTCACTAAAATAATCAGCGATCCGTTGATAAAATGGAAACAGAAAAGCATCCAAACAGCCCTAAAATTGAATTCAATTGAAACCCAAAAACGAAAAAATCAAAATAAACAGAAAAAACAAGAAAATTAAATCGAAAAACGAAGAGGAAGAAGGAGTAGGACCTTTTCGACGGGGAGAGTGAAACAAGCGGTGACAACAGCGGCAAGGAGGAGAATCAAAAGAGTGATCCTGAGAGCAGAACCCCATGTGAACGCCATGGTCAATCTATGTCGCCAAGGCCTGCAGTCTTCGTCGTCGTGATCAAACTCGGAGGTTGCTTGCTTCAACGACAAGCGAGCTCTCAATCCTCCCAAGTTTGCCAGATTTTAACACGCTTTTAACACTCTGTTAATCCACCCCCGACGAAAGGAAAAAAAAAAAATGGAGACACAGCGCCCCACCCCCACCAAAACCAAAAATGTACTAACTGGGTTTGCCTCGTTGTTTCGTTCCGATTTGGATTTTACCCTTCCATCAATCAACAAGTGTTTGCTTTTGATTAATCGCAGAGAAGTTTAGTTTAGGCTTTTGGGCTGCCTGTAATATATCATATCATATTGGGTCGGTTTAAAATTGTAATTTTAGCCGCGTTGCGTGTGAAATTGATCGCCTTCTATGCTTTCTTAGTATATTTTGGCACGGGTTTTAGGGGCTTATCCTCTTCCTTCTCGGTTGAATTTACATTTGCATCCTTAAAACATTTTTAATTCCAACTACTGCCAATTTTTTTTTTCTTTTCATATTTAGGTATCTGAGTTGTCAGCTTTTAATAATCTCCTATAAATATATCCCATCGTTTTCTTTTTTTCTTATAATATCACTAGTTCATAAAGAGTCAACTTAACATAACTACCACTTCTACTAAATGAAGATCTATGTATGATTGTGGGTGTCCTTAAAACATGATTGAGGTCCATTTAAAGCTCTCTTCTGAGTTCTGAACAAGAAGCCATCTCTTCAAGCGTTATTGTTTATAATCCATTACGAAATTGATCGGGTTCCTTTAAATCTTCATATTTATTTTATAGTTATTATTAATTAATTGATTAATTCTATTTAATAATTTTTTTTTCATTTTGGTTTTGGATTTAAAGGTTTCTTGTCTGGAATCACTTGCCCAAATTGAGGTTGACCCAAAAAGTGGGAGCCAGCCAATTTGCTAGTGGTTTGCATTGAACCAATTTTAACTTGTACATGTATTCCTATAACAAAAACAACGAAGGGCCCAAATTGATGAATTTTGCTGGTGGTTTGTTTCTATTAGGCCAAGAAATCGGTCGTCCATTTCTGGGCCCAATTATGATCCATATGTAATTGCGTGTGTGTTATATGAAGTAACAGCTTTCTTAATTTTTGACGCTTCACTTTTTTTTTTCTTTTTAAGGTAATTCATTGTCTATAATTGCCGTTGGTTCCAAGTCTCCTTCACAAATCACAATCAAGTATTTCCCCTCTCACGTTTCGTTGCTTCTAATAATAAAACGGTACACAAGAGAACCAATCATTTTATAGGGAATTACTGTTATCAATGGATCATACATCCAATGACAGAGCTCGCCTCAGCTCATTTTAGGAGTAAGATTGTGTACGTTAAGAAATTTCTTTTACTTTCGTTACATTTTGTCTTTTGCTTGTCTGGTAGGAAAAACCATTTAACTTAACGTGTGATTTCAATACACGTTTTCGAGGACACAGGTGTGTTCTGGGATTATGGGGGCAGTGTTGCCAATATTATGCTGCTTTCGTTTCGGTGGTGCAAAATGCAAATGCAATCAAATTTCTGTAGATTTTATAATTTTTCTATCAAGAATAATTAGCAAAACATAATCACTACTAATGCCGGTTCTTGTGTTGCTTGCTAGTTAGAAAGTAGAGACTTCCCCTTCTTCCGAGGAAGGAAAGGAGAAACTTTTTCTGAAAGATGCATAAAGAGCCAATCCCATGCCGCATTTTTATGCAATCTTTTTGACGATGCTTTGGATGCCAAAAATATAGACTCCTTATATTTTTATAACACAATTAGAAAAGACGAAGTAAACAGAAAGCCCAGCTTACATATTTGCTTTCTGTTTCTTGCCCATGGTCATAGCCCTCTCCTGAAACAGCTCAATGCATTCGCAGGTCTGATAATAGAGTGTTTACACCAGTCTAATGAATACACACCATCTAAAGTTCTAAGATTTGATAATGAAGATATATATGCTAATACTTTCCGGAATTCTGCTCATGCTTGTTTTGATGCTGCAGAGAAATATTGGGGAATGATGCATCAGAAACTGGGAAGAAATAATGGGTAACAAGTGGCTCCTGCAACAAATGTTGACTTGTGCTTCCTATGAAATCATAATTGCACATGAAAGATTTAGGATTTCATACAATCACCAACTGAACTCAAGCACATAATCACCTAAAAGATTATGTAAAAAACAATTTATAGTGACAGCAAATTCCCCAGTTAAATGCAAGGCAGATTTCAGACCTCCAAAAATATGCAGTGGCTATATGTATTATTTTATATAATCAATATTCGCTGACATGTTTGTCCTGCAAGGGCCTCTTATAAGCTACATTTGTAAGAACTTAATCTTACCAATACCATGCGTGGTAACAAATTTACAAACAAATAAAGAATGCTAATCCTAATCTAACAATGAATACAAACCAGTACATATAGAAATGGAACTAACTGCCTCATAAGTTTTCTCTCCAATCTCCATGCATTCCAGCCAATGGCCAGAATTTCCAGCAACTCTACAGTGCGTCACTAATTCCACGATCCAGGTGATGATACTCCATGAGAAAATCTAAATATTTTGATTACTTCGAACTCACTAGCTACTATTTTGCGCATAGAGCATTGAGCAGCACATGAGCTAGCATGAGGTCCACAAAATACTGGTGGCCAATTTGACCATCCCTCCACCTCATCTTCAATGGAGCTCTGCCATAATGCACACCATCATTGCAACGATTATCAAAGTGCCATGGAAAAGTCATATCAAAGTCATCAATCACACCAGAAATCAGCGCAGCTTGCCTAAACTTGTCCAAGACCACTCCATTATATGCCTCCATCTTATTAGGATTAAATGCCAGTGCTCGTGCGTACCCGCCAGTTGCAACTGTGGTCCGGTAGAAAATCTGTGGCACTGCCAATCCCCTGTTTCTTACTGACTCAATAACTTCTTTCCAAAACGAAGCCGCATAATACGCCGATTTAGAGAATGCTCTTATGTTAGAGAAGTGAACACCATCATGCAAGCCAGAGTTCATGATCATTGTATCTGGAACTGTGTCCTCTGAGAAGTACTTCTTCAACAAATTCCTAAAGCCTTCATCTTTCAAAGAATCCAACCCAAGGTAATTTTGTGTTTCATTCCAGTGACCATTGAAAATGCTTGTGATTCTAACTGACTGAGAAGGGTCTTTGGGGTTGGAAAAATTCATATCAAATCTCCTGGGAACTGATTTTATATCAGGCAAATCTAAGACAAAATTGAGCATGTTTCTTAATGTATCAACATGATTTGAATCACCCCAGAAGAAAATCCACCTATTTTTCAAACAGTTCCAGGCAGATTTAGCTGAATACATCCTAAATGAACAATGACTAGAATATACCCAACCATTACTCTCTATCATCCCCAATGAACCATAACACCACGGCTTTTGGCATGGAAAATTCTGTGCTAAGCACCTATACCGACCATCGTTGCTAATTTGACAATCATCATTCTTTCCATGTCTTGTCCACCTCCCAGACCAAACATCTCTAGTAAAATCAGATTTTTGACAAATTTTTAGCTCTGGCAATTGAGCTTTACTTCTGAAAAACGTAATTGGCATATGACGTAATTCTTTATCATAGACAAACCTGGCAGGTGAAAACTTAAGACCCTCGAAATGTCTAAAGAGCAAAATCACAGTTAGATTATAACGACCAACAAAATCTGGATGAACCTGAAGCGAAAGGGAATAAGTACCGTTGCCAAAATCTTTGACTACAGGCCGAGATTTCCATGACTCCCCTGAAAGATCAATTTCAAAGTAATCCCCACCAATACAGCGAGGATTCCTGAACTCATCCAATGCTTGGAAGTAAAATTCATGGATTTCACCAGCTGACAACTCCACCATTTTGCCTCCATCCAGGCCACGGATTGCGATCTCCACAGTTCGCGAATCTTTACACGGCTCACCTCCTGGAGCCAACCAACGAGCCAGAAGATTACTAGTCAGGTCGGACTCCAATTCAGCTGCAACCCACTTCAAGCTTTGCAAAACTTGACTTTCACTTCGATTTGGCAAAAGCCTGCTTGGCTTATGCTCCAGCTCAGCTAACTTGCCTGAATTTTTGGAAGTGATATTTGTCACCGCGGTTTGGTTGTTCTGGGTCAGATTCAAACTGGGTGAAGCATTGAAAGTAAAGTTTTTAACATTAATTTGGTTTTGGTATAGATTTTGGCTTTGGGTCGAATAATCTCGAAAATTACTCGTGTTTACGGCAAGATTTTCCCGGATTTGTGATCGATCAACAGCGGCATTGGCTTTTACAGCTAGATAATGATCTTGTTTGAACTTCCAAGCTTCAATAAAGTTGCTTACAGTGCAGCCATCGATGCTCCACACCACCACCATCCCGAGGAATACCAGAGCTGTTAGCACACCGAATCGCCATTGATGCATGGCGCCCAAAAGCAGCCGCTGCTTCGGTGATGGTACCACTACTTTCTCCGGCATCTGTAAAACGACCAGCACTACGAACAAGAACAACAAGATAAATAAAAAAAGAAAAGAAAAAGAAAAGCAACGAAAAGAACTTTAACTTATTAACAGGAAAAAGAAAACTTTGACGACAAACCACATTCGAAGAAAATTTTATTACAGCACAAAGTTTTTTTATTTTCTCAATAAAATTAACACAAAATACAAGGAATCGTATCGCTACAGAAGACTTACAACGAATATCACACTCGAACTCTGCTGCAATTGTTCAGTTCTTGGTGTTTGAGAGAGCTCACGACAAGCAAGAACAAGGCAATAAAATTCTCAGCAATTGCCTTTCTCTATCTTTTCTCACTTTTTCATTTTTATTTGTTTTGTGTGGGTACGATTTCAGCCGTCCAAAAGAGTAACAGAGGAGAGATTATATGCTGAAAACAGTTAAAAGAAAGAACATTTGGGCTGTAAAATAGTTAACAGTAGTAACAGAGGAGGATAATCTTAGATTATAGTTGTTGACGGTTAAATGGGAAAATCCCTTCCTGAATTTCTTTGCATTATTAGGATTAATTAAATTTTCCTTGATTTAAGGATTAACAAATATTAGTGTCTTAAATTCTCCTCATTAAGAATTAAAAAGACTCTTAAATTTCTTTCTATTATTTCCTTTTACATATCAAAGACACGTTAAATATGTGCTCCTCTTTTTTCAAATAATTTCATTTAAATTTTATTGTTCTAAAAATTGTTTAAAATATTTATCAATTTATTTAATAATGTATTATTAGAATAAAATAAGACCGAGAAGAATCCTATCAGGAACACGAACGTAGAGCCAACTAACAGGTACAAGACAGGAACTATTCTTACATATTACCAAAAACACCCTTCGATGTAATCTGAAATGACCGTGATAACGCGGCACCACCGACAGCGAGATTGATCGATGATCTGACAGCGTCGGCGGGTGGGGTGGAGGGCAACAATGTAAATTAAGATGATATTAAATGGTTTGTGCGCGGTGGGGTTTACGACACCTGGTGTCATGTTAGATGTTTGATCCCAGCATACGGCGATTGGTTAGCTCCACAAAAAGCAAAGCCGTGATTAAAATAAACAAATTAATAATGGATGAAATTGATCTTCTGACGCTTTAATTTAATTATAAATATTTTAAAGAAAATCCGAATTTATTTTTATTTTCTTCGAAATTCTTAAATATATTATATTTAAAAATGACTTGTGATCAAACTCAATTGTAACTAACATAACGAGAGATCAACTCCTGCAAATATACGAAACGATTGAAACTTTAACTTCCAAGTTGAAGAGATTAAAACTCGGAATTCAAGAGTAGAAGTATTTAGTAGTAATAAAACAGGTTATATATTTTTGTAAAATATTAAAATTCCGTGCAATGTTTTCTAGGTTTGTGGCGTTGAAAAATAGAAGAAAACAATCAATACCGCGTTTGGCGTTGGGTGATAAAGACGAAGCTGTTCACTGTTGGGCAACAACATAGACAGTGGTACGTTAAAGGCATAATTAATTAATTGGCCGCTTTCGTGGCTATCCTATTATTAACCTCTCTATTCAATAACGAGTAACGACCTACCATTATAAAATTCTTACATGAAATTTAAATCAAACAAACAAAACTAATTGCTGGATTATGAGTAGATTTTGGAAGATCAATTTATTTGAAGTTGAAGAGGAAATTGGGAATCCTCTGAAAAGTAAAAAATTGGCAGCTCAATTACAATAAAAAAAGGTGTAATTTACTATTGTAGGCGAAATTTGAAAATCTGAAAGAAAGGAGGAAAGAGTATAAAAGTAAGTTTGAAACTGCATTATTATTATTATTATAATTTAATTATCTTAATTCTTGAGATATGATAATAGTATTCAACAATAAACAATAACATTATAATTTATGAAAGAGTCACTGTTCTAGGTCCATTATATCATCTATCGATTGGTGGGAAGCAAAATGGGAAATGGGCGTACATTTCAATACAAACAACCGAAGGTAGTAGGAAGCACCATAAATTCATTTTCAGAAGCTAAGCTATGCGATTGCGAGACATCGTGTGAATGCCAATGCAATGTGAGTTGTGTTGTGTATAACTTGAGTGCATAGAAATAAAGATGATAGAGAACGATAGAAAATTATGGTGGACCATACCGTACCATACCATACGGCACCATTAATTAATTGATATAATAATTTATTCGCATCAAAGAAAGTGGCAGAAAAATGGGTTGTCGAGTTTGGGCTTTGGACTTTTGATTGAGTGCCGAAGTCAGTGGAGAAACACCACAATAGTGATGATAACTGATCAAAGAAATTAATGGCATCTTCAAAATTTGAGCATGTGTCGGACGGATCCCCTTTGAATTGACATTAATGTTCAAAAGTGGCATTCTATTTCTATGTATGTATTACTAATTAACAAATAGCAAATCCAATATAGGTATTTGGTATGACACTTTCCCTCCGGAAATTTTGCATTGCGCACTAAGTGGGAATTTGAGTACACACGAGACACCACACGCGTTGAAATTTCTTAAATCTATCTTTGGTTACGGCGGACATGATTTGATAGCAAAGGCAAGTTTGGCTTACCAGGTGAAAAAAAAAAGGGAAGGAAATTAACTCGTTATTATTGGAAGATGGAAGCTGCCAACCCCACCTACCAATATCTACTACTACCAGGCAAGGCAAGGCAAGGCAAGCAGCAAATATTTTTATTTATTTATTTCCATTCCGAGAGTGAAGAAAAATTAAAATCATAAGCATAAGGTTTTTCTTCTGTTTTGCCGTATCGGAAAGACGTACATCTGGACTTATTTGGATTAGGAACTCTACTCCACCCAATGAACCTCTATCCCGATTGGACGCATCTCCCTTCAAAGCACGCTTATCTTTCTTTTCCCATTCCCAACCTTTAGTGGTTCATAGGCAGCAAGACCGGCGACCTGTATGTTCTGCCAACGTTCCTCATAAAATAGATTCTTTTACTCGACTAGTTTTCACTTCGCTATCACAAGCGCAGGGCCAGAGAGCCAACTCCTGCTCCTTCCTTGGTGGGTCGCCTGTTTTGAAAGCAACCGGCAATGCAAACAAAACCTAGACGTTTCTCGGACATCATGTTAAAAAAATAAGGGTAATCTTCAATTTACCGTATTAATAATCTTCACTTCATCAAAACACTCTGGTTTCGTTAAATACTACAGTTAAGATTAACTGTTAAAAGGGTAAATCGGTAAATTAAAATTATTATTATTATTTTCTATTTTTTTCCTTCTCTCTCTCGGCTGCTTTGCTTTTTCTTTTTTTTGTTCATTCGCAGAACCAAACAATAGCCATGGATGGCTGCTTGAAGTAGCCATTGGAGGCTGCCTGCACAACCATGGAAGAAGAAGAGAGATGAAGAGATGAAGAGATGATTTATGTAATTACAGTTTTCAATTTTAAAAAGCCATAAATTGAAAACTGTAATTATATAAAACATATGACATAAGTTAAATGGAAATATGCCTGTAAAACAACTACTTTGATTATTCATCATTGACAGCAATGCATGCAAGTTCAGAGGTACACATCATCATCAAAAAATTAGAGCGAGAGATGGACAGCCTTTCGATGAGGGCAAGAATAAATCAGCATGTACCCACCTCTGGGCAGTTAACTCCAACACTCTAGGCCTTCTTTAATTATGCTTGGAACCAGGTCAATCATAGCAGCCGTTTCAGGAACAGTATTCCCTATCACTAGCAGATGCCTGAATACTCCAATTTATGTTATGACCAAATCAGCATGTGAATGCAAAACCAAAGACTGTAAAAAGTACCAAAAGGAGAGCAAAAACACATTACATAAGTTGTCTCAACACCACAAATTAAAAGCTAACTTAACTACCATAAACATAGCATGTCAAAACCGTCTCTCTTTCAAAGAGTGAACGATGTTTTGACCGCATGAACCATTTTATAACTCGTATAATTCTTAATTTGTCCCAAATCGACTAAGGAGGTTGTAAATGGCGCGCATGAACAATTTTTCATCATTTATATCCAATAAAATATGAATGACCAAGAAATTCAATTAGTGAACCTCAGTTTTGATTGAATCATACATGAAAACTAATGTCGATTTTTAAGGATATAATCCATGCTTTGTTAAACAACCAACAGAAATGATGTGAATGAATAATTTACATCCAGTTGCAATATTTACAAATTAATAAAACGAAACAAATAACATCAAAACTTCATCTTTTAAACCCAACGCATGCATGCACCAGACACAATAACTTTCACAATTCAAATATCACATCCAGCAATTACCATGTACAAAATGACAGCTCAAACATTTTTTTTCACTCATAATTATGAAGGTTCTTGGAACTGTTAATCCACATCAAAGAGAGAGCAAAATCATAGAATTCCCGGATCAAACTTTTTACTCAGAATTTTAGCATTCACCTGAATCCCATAATTCCTAACTAAAGAGGTTTAGAGAACTTAAAGTTTTTGGTATTGTAAAACTGATGTATTATTCATAAAATTGCAGTACATATATACAGCCATATACAACTATAAAAGGAGAAATAATTAAGACAATTGCCTAAAGACTAAGAGTTGCACAGCTAGTGCATTACATATATAGTACTACAAAATAAGAAAAGAAAAACAAATCACAGCATGTGCTGTTGACAACTAAGAAATGATATATATCTCTTCTATCCTAACATGTACAGTTCCTAAACCAATTATGAGCACCCTCACGTAAAGTGGTACTAAAAGAGAATGTGATTATTATGCTACAAGAAGTTGCAAGTGCAAGGTGAGCTGATCTCTCAAAAAAAATAGCAGATGAGAACAAGACCGCGTTGCAAAGAAAATAGGACATGAAGATGGCATGCTTTTGCTATAGATACCGGATTACACTACAAAATTTCGGTACAAATCAGCCACAAAAGATTACAAGAACCAAATTTATCTCGAGTAACAAAAGTATAAATGATCATCATAAATAAGCAGCTCTTTAGTTCTGATTAATACTCAATTTGAACTCACAAGAAGAGTGTCAATTCGTATAAAATCATATAGATAAACAAAAAACAAATATAATCTTGAGAGAATTTCGACCAGCATATCGTTTGGAAGACAAGGCATCGTCTTCTTCTGTTTTGCATGGAAAAACAAATCTATCTCAATCTGGGTTAATAAGTATGTTTAAAATTAGGATTAAAACCTATTATAAATATATAAACATAAAACCATACAGCCACTACAATTTTACTTCTTGTTTACATTACATTGTGTGAGTATTACCTATTTCAAAAAGTAATCACAGAATTATAGAAAAGACAAAAAAGTCTGTGGAAGAATCAGATCAACTATACTTGTTATTAGAAAAAAGGCTAAATATTGAACCCAAATAGCTGTAATGGTTATAAAAAAGAAGGAAGATTCTATCTATATATATATAATCAATAAACAAAACTCTATAATGTTTGATGTCTCTACTACACAATGAATGTTTCACCAATCGACACAACAAAATCCTTAAACAAATAAGATTGAATGGCTGCCTCTAACGTATATAAAGAATTGAAAATATTAAGTATGATTCCTGAGAGAAAATATATGACAATAACCGAAGAGCAAAAGAAACCAAAAAGGGAAGAAAATGAAAATTCGGAAGACTAAAGGAAGCACAGCATTAGTTCCATGGATCATCCCAGCCTTTTGGTCCCTCTCTTTTAACGAAGTCAATAATTGACTGGACAGCTTCCTGGACTCGGTTAGACAGGGAGTGATTCCCATGTTCGATTTCAACTTTTTCTGCGCCACCCAAGGCTCTGCACAATCTGCATCATTTGAAATATTAACACGATCATTTGTTTGTCTCACAAATATCATTATCATATACTCTCTCACACACCCTAAAACCGAACAAAAAACTTGCATGTTAAGTGGACCAAAAAGTATTTAGCTTCTGACCTTTCAACCAAAGCTTTCTTGTCAACATACTCAGGAACATATTCATCGGCCATGGAGAAGATAACCTGTAGGAAACAGATATGAAACACTCCAAGTTGTAGACAGTTATCATGCAACAAGTTCATATATAAGGCAAAGAACCATTGCTTCTCACTTGAAATAATGCTAATACAATTCCCACCCTGCATTATTTTAGCCTTAACAAATATTACCCCATTGCAAAACACAGGATACTGTTGTACCCAAGAATTTGAGACCCTGAACTGCAAAAATTGGACAGAAGGGGCGATGGGTTCCTTTAGAAGGAAAATAGCATGAGATGAAAGATGACAGAAGTCAAACACTCGTGAAAAATAAAAAGTCAGAAAAAGCGCTTACCTGGCAAGGTGTATTAGCCATCTGACCCAGTCGCTGTCTCAGCTGGTCGTCACTAAGGTCTGAACTGAACATGTCATCCTCTCCCATGTAGGCACAAAGAGAGTGATACCTGTAGAATACTTGGGGTCTCAGCATAAAGCCATAGAACATAAAAAGATGTTTTATGTAATGTAGCATTCCAGTAACTCTGTGATGGTGCAAATCTCTGATACATATGATTTCACATTAATCACTACCATTTCTGAAAGCATGAATGCAATGTGCTTGAAAAGGTTACTTTAAAATAGCAAAGCCATATCATTAAAAATGAATGTAAAAGTATAAACACACAGTTGAAGTGTTGGAAATTATAAAAGCCATAAATCAACAACAGTAACTATAAACTATATAAGATATGTTAAATGGAATTCATCCTAGATGTGCCCGTAAAACAACTACTTTGATTATTCAACATAATGCAGTTCAGAAAAAAGCAGCATATATCCACCTTTGGGCAGTTATTGGAGAACAAGGATCTGCTTCCTTAGGCATTAACTCCAACCCACGGCCTTCTTTAATCATAGTTGAAGCCAGGTCAATCATAGCGGCTGTCTCAGGAAGAGTTGCTCTGTATTCTCTATCACTAACTGGAGCCTGAATATTCCAATTCATATTATGACCAAAGTAGCGTGTGAATGCCCAAGGTGTAATAAATGCCAAAATATGAAACGTTGAATTAGGCAAGAAAAAACTCCAGAACAGAACCATTCATCATTACAATTACTATTTTGCCCCTTCCAATTACAATGTACTACACACTATTCATGAGTTGTTTAGTCACCATAGATCAGTAATCTGATCCAGTTACAATTTGAAACTCAAATGGGTCACAACAAATCTGGATGATTAGTACCTGTAAAATGGCAGCACGGACTGCTCGTGAACATGCCGCATTTGTGCGCATATAATGCACAATATCCTAGATACATAAGCAAACAGAAGAAGGATAATTTTACTTCATTAGCTAGAAATGCCATGGATGACTGCTCAAATCACTTCAAATGCAGTATAAGTTTAAAATGCAGTAATCAATCACCTGACAGCCTGTACTATGACCAAGTAGCACCACACCTTCAGAGTCTTCTTTGTTGATCAGATAGCTAATCAACTGATCAATCTCCATCGCATCCTTACAGATAAATGGTGCAAGATATCTTAAATCCAAGCAGTAAAATACCATACCAAGATAAATGAAGGAAAAAACATGGCAAGTTAGCATATATCAAATAAGCCGTGCATGCACCATGTGCCTTCGAACACGAAATCTTCACCACTTAACCTTTAGTTACCTGCATGCCAATTGGCTTTCCATGGAATTTTTATGGTTAGAGGGAATGGCAGGTGATGAGTAGTCAATTTGGTGACTGAAGCTTACTTAGGATTTAATCTAAAGTGGGGGACAAAAAGTTAATATAATACACAAAGAAAAGCTGGTTTATACAAATTGTACATGTTTACTCAACCCACAGTAAGTCTAATGTATGTCATAGCCAATGGAACTATCTTAAAACAACCTTACAACAAAAGTTTTAG
The DNA here is from genome assembly GCA_028052125.1 of Melia azedarach. Taxonomy (NCBI): domain Eukaryota; kingdom Viridiplantae; phylum Streptophyta; class Magnoliopsida; order Sapindales; family Meliaceae; genus Melia; species Melia azedarach. The sequence goes on along the minus strand of CM051396.1, from coordinate 2,513,338 downwards.
TCATCAGGCAGAGATAAAAATTGACAGGCAAACATATATTACTTGTTGCAAACTGGAGGTGCCATATCCACTATATGAAGATGACATGAGTAGCTGAACAAGTGACCATCTCTCTTTGTCCAAAGCAATTGCAAGAGGTTCCAAGTATCTGTAAATCAGGCGATGAAAGCAGTGTCAAGGGGGGAATGGGTTTCAAATATGAATTAAGTATTCAGCTAATAATTATAAGGAAATGAATCCTAATTATTTGGTCCCTCTATCACACAGAAGTTGTCTTCCTTTGTACTAATCAACCCCAAAATGCTTGTCATTTAAAAAAAGCCAATGGCCAAACTTGCTTAACTTCCCCAATTGCAAATTTCCATGTTTGCATAGGATAGATCAAAGTAGCAGCAATGACTGCATCAATTACTGTGTCCTCTGAAATGTTCTTGTTAAGACAACCTCTATGAGATGCAGGGAACAAGCGCTAAGCCAAGTGGCTCCATTTATGTTTAAAAGAAACAATGAAAGAAATTTAGTTAATGATGTTAAAGTATCAGAGATGACAATATGAAACATACTCAGTAGCAAAAAGACCATCAGTCAGTCCACCAATAAAAATAACTTGTTGTTTATAGTCACCTGTTTGAAATGCGACCTGGAAAGTAATGAAAACAAAAGAAACGTTATTTCAGAAAATAAATCCAAAACTAGAGATGTTAAAAGCACCACAAGAAAGCTTGATCGAAAACCACACATTACATAGCCCTAGTAGTTGTCTCAATAACACAGATTAGAAGCTAACTATCAGAAAATAGAATGTAAAAATTGTTTATTTGAAAGAATTACCAATATTTTCACCAGACCAGCCATTTCATAACCCCATAACATTCCTAATTTGTCCAAAATCCACTAAGGAGGTGCTTATAAATGATGCAGATGAACAATTTTCATCAGAAGGAACTCGTGTCTTCAATCATACCAAGCTCCAACTTCATTGTCCAATTAACACTGAGGAGGCTCTTAGATATGAATCACCGAGAAATTCAATTTCTGAACCTCAGTTTTGATTGAATCATACATGAAAATTAATGTCAATTTTGAGGATATAATCCATGATATCAAGTACAATGATTTCTTGTTAAACATTAGCCCTTTTATAACACTACATTCAACACAAATAATGTGATTGAAGAACTTACATCCAGTTGCAATATAGATAAATTAAAACATAACAAATAACATCGAAACTTCATCTTTCAAACCCAATGCAAGTACCAGACATAAGAAGTTTTGCAGTTAAAATATCACATGCAACAAATGCTATAAAATGAACACTCAAACGTTTTCTGTCATTGAAGTTTCTTAAAACTGTTAATCCACATCAACGAATGAGCTAAAACATAGAATTCCCAGATTAGACTCTTCACTCTGAACTTCAGCATTCAGCCGAATCCTATAATTCCCAACACACAACCGAAATTTAAATTTTGAAGCCAAATAAGCAAAACCTCAAAATTCCCATTTCATTCATGAACTAACAACCACAAATTCCAAAAGAAAACATTAGAAAACCGACCTGAATAGGCTTGGGACCGTACTTGAAGAGCACGCCACGAAACTGGTTCTTGCCCTTGACAGGACCTCCGGAATCCCCGCCACTGGAAGAGGAATTATGCGCCATTTTTACACTTGACGACTTATCAAACCGGCCTCTTACAATGCCAGAGAGCCATGAAGTTGACGTCGCTGTTGAAGAAGAAGAAGAAGAATTTGATGTAGACGATGCTGATGATACAGAAGAGGAAGTCGAAGAAGAAAGTGAAAGATTCATTTTAATCCCTTAGATTATAAACACCATTTCGCTGACAAATTCATCTGCATCCTCTTTTCGTTTCTGGTTCGGAAAGCAAGAAGATCTGTGATGCGCAGTTGAAAGTTGATTTAAACTGCGTTGTTTTCTGATGTTCGAATGGCAGGGAAGGGGTTACTTCATCCACGCTCTGTTACGGCGCGTGGTAATTTTTCAAACACGAGAGAGCATTTTTTTTATTTCTCAACATTGTTTGGCAAAATTTTTTATTTAAAAGTAAATTCACTAGTAGCATAAAATCTTTATATTTAGATAAAAAAAATTAAAAATTAAAAATAATTTTACTAATTTTTATTTTGATCAAAATATATGTCTCTAGTTTCGTAAAATTGGAATTCAAAATTTATATATTAATGATGCAACGTATATATTTTTTAATGATATAATATATATATTAATAATTAATACATATAAAACAAGTAGTTAATTTTATTATATTATTAATAATATATAATTTTTTTGAATTAAATTATAAATATTTTTAATATTTCAAAACTAATGTATATTTTCGTTGAATTTAATAATGAGGATGACATTGATAGTAATATAAATAATTGTCATATATAATTATGTTTAATTTTTTTATTTTATTAATAATGTACAATTTTGTTGAATTTATCTTATTATTCGTATTATCTATTTCTTTTATTTTATTATATTATAAATGCCTAATTATGTTGAATTTTTGTACAATATTGACAATCATAACCATTGGTCTGATCTTTACTTGGCGCGTGAGATCACGAATTTTCGGGTGCCGAAACCTTTCAGTTGGAATATACTACTCCTCCCTAGTCCTTTTCCCCTCGCGGTGGGTGAAAGAGAAGGTGAAGGCGAACCGCCCAACCAAATAATCAAGCCAATTTACTAAGCATCTCTCGCAAGGGCTTTTCACTATGCGGGCTTTGGTGGCCCAAAAAAGTGATTATGAGCTTCTTTTAGCTGTTTGAAGCCCAAATAGATGAACAAATTGTCAAATCAAAAACCACTCAAATATTCTGTGCGATTCTTAGATGTAAAAGTGATGTCCAAAAGAAGCAGCCCAAAGCTATAGACAGTACGTACAAACGAGTACTCTGTAACGAAAAAGGTTCCTCCAATCCTGTTTGAACATGTGCATTCGTGGCCAATTTGCTACTTCCAACAAATCAATCAATCAATCAATCGATCGATCAATCAGTCGATCAATCAGAGTGGCTTTGGGGTTTGGTTTCGGCTTCGGCTTTTGGTACTAGCCATAGCAATAAAATTCTTGAGGGAGGAATAATAAATAAGAAAACAAAGTAATTGAAAGAAAGAATATATATACATGAACCATCCTATACATATGTATTTTCAATGGGTGATGGGTAGCCACATATATAAATTGCAAAAAAGAGAGAAAAAGGGATTACTCTTTTCATCAATCTGGTTTACAAAAGTCCTAAAGCCTGCAGCAAGAATATAACGAAAGTGGGGAGAGATGTGACTAAACATAGAAACTAAAATCCCTTTTTCTTTTCAAAATTTTTCAGGTAAAAAGGCAACCCAAGTGTTCGATGTTCAATTCATTACATTATAATTAATAATTAATAATTATTTGCATTATAGCTGGTTATGATCAAAAGAGAATATGTATATATAATACATATGCATATATGTGAATAGAAAAGTTTCTACTAATAAATATATATATATATATATATAAAAGCAACATTAAAAATATTTTTTTACATAAAATATAAATTATTGGATATAAATATATTATGCGGTTAAAATTATATATGATATATATATTAATTATATGATTAGATATAATTTTAATTATTAAATATATTTAAATTTAATGATTTATATTTAATGTAAAATTTTATGTAAAAAAATTTATTGATAATTTATATATATATATATATATGTATATAGTTAGAAGAATTAAAAGTAGTCCTGATAAGGTTGTCACTTCAAAACTTTCGAATTTTTTTACAGGTAATAAGCATAGCAAAGTAATTAATTAGTGGAGAAAGAGAGAACAAAAAGAATGCTATTTATATATCAATGGTAGGAATTAATAAGCTAGGAGTAGGTTAAAAGTGTGTGTACATTTATAATTTTATGGACAATGTAACCTACCAACTTTAGAAAGAAAAAGACTACAATAATTTTAGTGATGATCCTTCTCATCAACCTGAAAGAAACGTTTTAACCAACATTAATTAATGCACAGAAAGTTTTGGATAAGTTTAAACTCATCATCTAGAAATAATGATACCCAAATTACTTAAAATTCATTTCATTCATCATACTCTATGAGGTCAGCTACAGCTACAGCTACAGCTACATGTACACACACACAAACAGATCGAATAAACTTAGTTAGATCCCACTTTGGTTAGATACCAATACCATTTTCTAAGCGCCTGCGTTTGCAGTCAAATCATTATGTACACTGTTTCTTTATGACATGCTCAAATCATTAATGAGCATTCCCGATATACATTATTAATCATGAGTAGACTACTTATTAGAAGAGTAGTAGAGATTGTTTCTGTTGTACTACTTAATTTGTTGCCGTTTTTCTTGACAAATTAATTTCTTTTCTTTATGCTTTTTATTCTCAAGTGATTTTCAATAGTTACTTGCTGTATATAGTTCTGTTTGTTTTAGTCTTTAATCTTAACTAGTATTGAGATAGATATCAAGGAGTACTGTAGCTACCCTTGATTTGATGATACAATATTGTATATGCTACACGATGACGAATGATGCACGCCCATGATCAGATACATATATTAATTGAAAACTAAGAAAGACATCGATTAGCAAACAAATGAGGGAAATATATGTATACATATACAGTCAATAAACCAATCAATAATGTATTGTGAAGATGACTAAAGAATAAGACTTCACATCGACCAAGCGTTGACAACCACAGAGAGGGACTTCTATTTGAAGATTATTCTTTACTAAATTTATATTTGACTTATATATGACGACATAGCTAGCGATGCAAACCATCTTCCAGCAATTAAACATGGCGAGCAACTAACATCTGCAGAAAATTAAATGATATATATATACGTATCAAAGTTGGCACTTAACAATAATCATAATATATTATCTTATGAACATTTTGTATTTTTGGACTAGTGCACTAATGAACGAGAAACGATGGGGTCTTGAGGAATCAAAAGAAGGTGGGATCAAATGAAGAATCGACCCTTGAATAAAATAAAGAAAGAGGAAATGAATATGCTTTCGCAAAGTGTTTTTATTTTGGTAATAGAGAGAGCTAGCTTTTAGGGTTATTATTATAATTATATTGTAGTAAAATGTGGATTCTATTATATATATTATATAAGCCCACTATTGACTTGCTCATGATTGCTTTTAAGGTTCTAAATTATATTTGTGGGAGAGGGAGAGCGATTCCTGAATAGATATTAACCACAAAAAATTCAAGGTGAAATCAAAACGATGGCTGCTTTTGGTGGATGTGATTTTTTGATCAATTAGCTAGCTAACTTTGGAATATACACACACACATACACACACACACACACACACACACACGTGCACAAGCACAACACACATGGTAATCTACTGATCATGTGAAATTAATATCGAAGAGATTATATTAGTGAGTGAGTAATGGATAAATGATTGATTTCATAAGTACTTTTTAATAAAAGCATCTAACGGGTATGTCATTGGAAAGTAAAGCTCACGATCCAATAAAGTTCATAGAATGATTAGTTTTTCATTAATTAGCATATTTGAATTAGCTATATCTATTAACTATTATATATATACATCAATAAAAATGGAAGACAATCGAGGACTTCGAGCTAATCATAAAAATTATATATGATTGTGGAAGTCCTTTCAATCACACTCATTATAGATATGTAATGCAAGTGCCACTTTCATTTGAATTTTAATTTTGTAAAGCAACTTTTGTGATCCCACGAGCACGCTCACACTAGTCATCATAGTCATCGCATTAGTTAGAAAAATTGAACCGAAATAAATAAATATATATATATATATATATATATATTTATTTATTTCTATTTATGTACAATCCCTGGCTCCTTCTTCCATATATATATATATATATATATATATATATATATATACACCCAAATGATAAAAAACATCCCAATTAATATTAATATTTGTTCTTCAATATCTTCAACTTAAACCATTTGTCAAGTTGGTACCATAGATAATGTTATATATTCTCTTCCTAATGATTATAATCAGTACCCCGTATCATATATATTTGTGTCCATTTTGATTATTTTTCAAACCCCTAAAGTGTATATCACTACCCGACGCAGATTAAGTGGGGACACGTGTAATACTATTATTTAATTAAGACAGGTTGAAAACCCCACTTTATATATGTATAATCAATTTGATGATCTTTTCCCTGTTTATATATATAAAAGTTCGTGCGTACTACTACCTCAGTTGATCATCCATCGATGGTGCTCCATTACTGAACATAATCAACCTGTAATTAATCTCTGTTTATATATTAGTATTTATGCTTGATTAATTTGTTACTGTATTGTTTTACACTTACGCATGGATGAGATTGAAGAAATTGTTAGAAACCCATGTTGTGAAATGCAATCTAGATGTATAGTCAGTTCTTGAAAGTTATGGAAGAAATTATGATGAATTAAGATGATGATGATCTGTATAGTTATAAGTAATCTGTAATAATAATTTTGAAAAAATGACAATTACCCCCATAATGTTTGTTTGAAGATAAATAAAGACCTGCTGATATTTGGACAAGAGACGAACCCCCCCTAAAATTACTATGCGATCGGTAACCTCTATGTAAAATGACTATAATGTCATTAACTATTTTAAAAATATATAAATAGATAATTTTATCCCTATTATTAATACATAATGACTAATATAATATTTTGACTTGAAAATAGCATAATAATAATTATATCTTTAATTTTATTATTTTAACAATTATACCTTAATTTATTTTTCAATTTTATCTTAAATATTATTATTTCAGATAATTTTATTTTTATTATATTAATTTATTGTAAATAAACCATTAAAATATATTGTAAATAAAGTTAAATTTTCTTGTGAATAAAACATAATTTTTTCTTAAATTAATATTATTTGAAATATATTTTAATAGTTGATGCATAATAAATAATATAATATGAACAAAATTGTCTCAATTTATGTAAATTTATAATATTGAATTTTCATGTGAATTAGCTATATCATTAACAATTATTATTATGTTATTTCTAAGTTAAAAGGTTATATTGACCATTATATATTAGTAATAGAGATAAAATAGTATATTTATATGCTTTAATGTTACAATAGTTATTTTGTATAAAAGTTACTTATCGTATAATAATTTTAGGGGTATTCGTTTTTTGTCCAAATTTTTAGGGGGGTGTATGTTTATTTTTAAATATCAAGAAAGTATTTGTGTTTTGCTTAATCTTCAGGGGGTTAACTGCCATTTTCCCTAATAATTTTTGTGAGATCTGCATTTGTCGATCATCGATCAGTTCCAGTTCCCACTAATATATATGACTTTATAAATTCAGTTGTCTAAGTAATCAAAGAGTTTTGATTAATTAAAAGTCCCACAATGAAAGATGATTATTAATTGTAATTAATGGTGTGGTCAATCAAGATTGAAAGCTGCACTGAATTTTAAATTGTTTTTATATTCTAAGATCCCTGATGAAACCCACCGTCAATTTATATTGAATTATATTTATATTCCCTCACCTTACTTTCCAAGTCCGAACTTGATGCCTAAAGCTACTATTTTTGGAAACCCATTGTTACTGGCTGAAATCGAAAGATAATAACAATCTCCCAATACTACGCTTTTCCTGTTTCCAGTTGATTCAGCTACAATGATTTTTATTTCAAATTGACAAAATTAGTTCATCCTAATTCTTACTTTATTTTAATTACACGTAATTAATTGCATTGTAATCAAAGTCTTGTGAAATCTGTTTAATTGTGAGCAGCAGTAGGATTATATGATCACAGAGAAACTAATTAATTAGATCCTACACATGTAATATATATTTTTTTTTTATAATTTCTGGTTGCATAAATGTGCGGTGAGCGAGCCGCATTTCGTACAGAGAAATGAATTTGTTACCAATGACAATGAAGAAGATTAAAGAGAAAGGTAATTCATCTCCAACATAACGGGCTTCTAAATTAAAAAAGAAAAAGAAAATTATACATATTCTCATCATCTAAAGCTATTGTTAGCTTGTCTTGTCACCTTATATAATATTAATATTTAGGTATCAAGAACCACTAAAAAGAAAATTCTCTCTTTGCCCACTGCTTTCATGAAAACAACTAGCCCACCCAAATTGTTGGTAACGTGGGTTCTTTTTTTTAAGTGTTGATTACTTGATAGGACATGTAAAACCAAATTAAGAATATTATTAATTAATGAAGAGCAAAAACTAATTAAATGGGCTTAAGAAAGAGTCCTTTGTTAATTATACACATCTTGCTATATATAATACTTTGAATCAAATTTTAGTTTATTAAATGATATGTACATGAATCGGACATTAAGGTGGTGATTCATATAAAATATCATTCAAATTTAAGTATAGTGGTGACCCATATAGCAAATAGGGTTTGTCCAATTTCAATATATTCAATCTCATGAAGAGAAAGCATGAAATTAAGTGGGTCCAAAACATTGTCTTATTATTTATTAGGAGCCAAACCTAAGTCAGCATAACCCCTTTGACCTAACCCTAGATTGGTACCATAAGACACAAAAAAGAAATGCTGTAATTAATTTGTGGTTTTCATCAAATTTTCCATGCGGAAAAAGCAACAAAAAACCCTGTAGAAAAAAGTGGTAATTAATTAAATTTGCTTTTTTTGTTTTGGTCTGGTTTTAGATTATAGTTTATAGTTTATAGTTTATAGTTTATAGTTTTTTTTTTCCTACGAAGGAATTACATGTGTCTTGACTGGATTCCACAATCTGAAAAACCTGTGCAACCACTTGTTACAATAACTCTCTCCTGGTAGCATAAATACCATGCCCAGCTCTCATGCCTGAGCAGAAGATTTAAGCTTTGAAAGAAAGATATCAGAGGTCGATGGATTTCTACCTTGCGTTTTCATGATCATTCATTTCACAGGCTAGCTACAAAATCTCATGCTTTTCTCCCCTCTATTTATTCTCAAAAAATTCTTTTTTCAAGTGTATATATAGGAGACAAATCTTTCATAGCTTAGCTTTATGTGGCGCTCAAAGTAGGAACATATCATTTGTAGCTTTCCCTTTGCCTTTGCATATACCTAAATATAACACCGCTTCGCTCCCACTATCTTTCCCTTCATATTCTTCGCAAAACTGACAACCCATTTTAGCCAACTTTTCTCCTTGCTGCTTGCTAGCTCTGCCTCTTCTTCTCTCCCTTAATTTCTTTCTGTGCAAAAGAGAGAAATTGCGTGCTGGCCATTTTCCTTCAAGTACAGTTCGCCGCATATTTGATATTAAAGGTAATAAATATTAGTGGTCCATGAACATGTTTGTGGGGTTATTGATTTTTGTGTACAGAACTCTTAACATGTATGATACATGCCTCTTTGGATAAATATACACTGCTAGCTTTAATTACAGTAAATTAAAGCAACCCCTTTTGTTCAATTCCTTTCAAGCATTTTGTAGCAGTACTACTCTTGTCCTTATAATATATTCTTCTTTTCTTTTGGTTAACATGGCTGCAGGTTTAATATGAAGGTTTTCATGTCTGCCTGTAAACAAGCTGTACAGCCCTTAGTAAATTTCCAGGGTGGATTCAACCTGGAGCCTTTCTTTCGACGAAAAGACAAAGTTGTGTTTGTAATGGGAGCTACGGGCACCGGCAAGTCGCGCCTTGCCATTGATCTTGCCACTCGTTTTCCAGCCGAAATTATAAATTCTGACAAAATACAGGTCCACAAAGGTCTTGACATAGTTACGAATAAAGTCACTGAGGAGGAATGTCACGGGGTCCCCCACCATTTACTAGGCATAATCGAACCTAATGCAAATTTCACATCTGCTGATTTCAGAAATCAGGCATCACTGGCCATTGAATCTATCCTCAGCCGAGACCGGCTTCCGATCATCGCCGGCGGGTCCAATTCGTACATTGAAGCTCTGGTGAATGATGATGCTGATTTTCAATTAAGGTACGAGTGTTGTTTTCTATGGGTTGATGTATCATTGCCTGTATTACACTCGTTCGTATCAAAACGAGTTGATCGGATGGTAGAATTAGGCCTAGTGGAGGAGGTGAGGAGAATGTTTGATCCTCAGGCTGATTATACTAGTGGAATTAGACGTGCAATTGGTGTGCCTGAATTGGACCAATTTTTACGTGCTGAATCAATTCTTGATGATAAGACGCGTGTCAAATTCCTCGAAGCAGCCATTGAAAAAGTCAAAGAAAATACTTGTAAACTAGCTTGTCGCCAATTACAAAAAATTCAGAGGCTTTATAACCAATGGAAATGGAGCATGCACCACATAGATGCCACCGAAGTGTTCCTAAAACGGGGCGAAGAAGCGGAACAAGCTTGGGATAAGCTCGTCACACGGCCCAGCACCTCAATGGTCCGTCAATTCCTCTACGACGAAGATTGTGTGGCCACCATTCTGCCTCCGGAAACCACTATCATCGCCACTCCACCCGTCTCTATTGCTGCCGCCGTCGCAGCCGCAACCCGTTGAAGACGGGGACCCACATAATCTACGGCGAAACGCATGTGATGGTGCCATGTGGCATATGGTCACATTGCAAGTTTTTGGCACTTTACTCTTTTCTTTTTTCTCTCTCTCTCTCTTCTAATAATTTTGTGTATGAAGTATACAAATATAAATATATATGTCTATGTAAAAAAAAAAAAAGAAAAAAAAAATTTAAAATATAAAAATGAATTTAGGGAATGGAATTTAAACAGAGGGGTTGCTGTCAGGTTGTTAAGTGCCTACATTTGGCGGCCGTACGGTTGGAAGCACTTTAAGTATCCGTGCTGGCTGCTGAAAATTTCCGTACTAGTGTGTGGTGCGCCTGCATCAATCATGATACAGGAGCATCTTTCCTGTGGGGCAGTCGACGATTTACGATAAGGGAATAGTGCAATAAAACTCGTCGGCCCCACCTTTGTGTATATTATCAGAGAGTGGTATTATGATATTTTTGTTTTTTCTTTTCGTGTGCCTCATCTTTGGACCTGAGTTGTAATTTGATAACTACGGTTGGTATAACATAATATAATTACATATATAAATGTATGTAATTTTTAATTTACATGATTGAGAATTCAAGGAATGCGTGTATGAGTCCATTGTGGTTGTTGAAGTATCTTAAAAAGCTGTAGCACATGATTGATCAGTCACCATCCGATGAGGATCTAAGGGTTCTGGAACCTGCAACGGGACCAGAACGCGCTCTTTGATTTGATGGGAAGGTATATGCTCGGATGAAGATGACATGGATTAACGGTGCTGATTGAATAATTTTGAAATTTTTTCTTTTTGATTTAATGTGTGGAAAGCGTGGAGGGAGGAGGGAATGGGAATCTCTAAAAAGGGACAAAAGGCTAAAAAACAGTGGTATTTGGCGGGTCCCATGCAGAAGCCCTTGTCGTTTTGATGCCACATGATTCCAATTTCCAATTATATGATATGGAAGAGATGACGGCTTTATACCCCACTAACCACCTCCATATTAAAAGGCCTGTGGGCCCCACTTGGAAAAATACATCTTTTGTTTCTAAGCTTTTTTCAGTCTTCACATATAATAATAGTCAATATCCTCTTTGATAAAAAGGGCCTCGAAGAGGCTCAACATTTGTGAATAATGTGAAATCTTCATAAGTGCACCATTCTTTTATTATTATTTTAAAAAAAAATGAAAAATATTTTGTAATTTTTTTTCAAAAAAATTGTAGATTAAAAAAAGATTTAGTAATAAAGGTTGAATGTAAAACAAAAATTATAAATTTACATACTTTGATTAAATTTAAATTTTGGTACAATTCTATTAAACATATCAAATTGTAATCAAACCCATTTCTAGGAACCAAAAGCAAAGACGTTCAAACTTCGTTAAAAAAGATATTAAATAATCGTTGGTGGCTTGGTGGATAATACGAGGTCAACTTGGTATATTTGTCAAAACGAATTCTAGCTGCGTGACCAAATAGAAGACTTGTATGTCCAACTAATGTGATATATATATCTTATTTAACAATGAGCAATTGGAAGATGCTATGATAATAAGGTCAACTAGAATTAACATCCGAAAAAATGTTAGGTATAAGAGGAAAGGAACGGCAATAATGTAGTTATCATTTCTCATTTTGTTTTTGCCTTTATTTATTAATTGTCTGGTCTGATCCGATCCGATCCGATCTAATTTATGGTAGAAAAGGTTAAGGTTGAAGAGACGAGACGAATTTGCATTGATTAGCTAGAACGATGCCTATCACACGTTGATGATCAGTTATATATCAAACCCTTGTTCGCCTTTTAGCGAAAATACAAAATAAAGATCAAAGGGGTACATGTGTACCGTATGATAATACCTGTCCTAGTTTTTCAATTACACAAAATAAGCCAAAACCATCAAAAGTTTGTTTGTGTCCAGTCGTTAAAGAGTAGGGTACGTGTAAGGACAACCTATATCTCCTATGGTGGTGCACGATGAGAATATGACATTGATACCCATGTTATTGCTTCATGTGTCTATGTCTCCACAATATGCCATTGCCTATCGCAATCTCTTTTTGAATGGTCCTTAAGATTTTCAACTTGTATTGATGACATTAACTATATATTGAAGGTAAGGTAATAATTAAACTGATTGCAAGATATATATATATATATATTTATATATTTATTTATTTATTTGACAGTTAATAATATTATTTTATAATAGATGTAACGAAATGTGAGATTGAGAATTGTTGGTGCAGAAATTTTGTTACCGCACTAAGTTTGGAGATAAGTTTAAGTATTCTTGACGTGGTTAACCAGGCTACACCAAGTCTTTTATTTTGAAAAGTTAGTCGATGTAGTTTAAAATTAGGCCGAGGCTAGGTTGACTAAGAGTCTTCTAAAATGGCGAATAGACGTTACTCGCTGGTCACAGAACCACTCCGCTTCACCTTTTCAACCTTTGAATAGTTTCGAAACCAAGATTTCACCGAGATGCTCCTTGATCTCCCTGCAAGATAGAACATGGGTCAGACGAAGGTCGCCTCTCCTGTGACCTCCCCTCCGATACTTAAGTCGCTTTCAATCGAAGCGTAGAGTTGAGGGAGTGGGTTTTGCCCTTTTTGTAATAGCAAAAATTAGATATTAAGTGGAGAATTGGGATTTAAAGAGGTTCGCCTAGGTCAAAACTCTTTCTCATTTGGAGAAAACAGTCCATGAGAAATGTTCTTGGAGAGCTCATGAAACATTCATGGAGGTGAAAATGAACCTGGAAAATGTTCTTAAGAAGTGCGTGTAAGGGAAAGTTTGCTTAAAGAATGAGATTTTTCTTTCTTAGGGTGAAGGTAAAAGATGACAACTTACCTTAAACTTAGGAAAAAATATATTTATATATAGAGGCAAACCTGGGCGCTGATTGATTGATGCATATTGCCCTACCTTGGCTCAACTTGGTAGACGTGGAGCTTGTCTATTTGATCTAGGTGGTGCTACGTGGCATGCTAGGATTAGTTACTCTAACGCCCAATGTCACGTGGCTTGATCTTACTAGATTATGGGATCTAATGGTCCCCAGTTTTCTAGGTGGCAAGGTCGCTTTCAACCTTGAGTTAGGGTGTGATCCCCTATAGGTTGGTAACTGGTCCCCACCTTATCACCTAATATTTAACAAGCCAAAAAATGCTCCCTGTCCTTTGGCAGGTTCAAGTATTATTCAATCTCACTTTTTAGTGGTCCCTCGTGTGATATTTTTTGGTATAAGAGGAAGACAAGGTCGTATCGACCTGGTCCTTAGTATACCTAAGTATTTAGACACTTCTGGCCCTTAGAGTACTTAGATGCCTGAGTGTCCTAAGCATCAAGTTGCAATTTCCTCACGTCCCAAGATTTTTAATCACATGAACAATACCTCACATCCCAGAGTTTTTGGTCATGAGAGTAATTTCTCAAGTCTTGGGGTTTTTGGTCATTTGGGTATTTGTTGACAATGGTGTCAAATATTCTGTTGATACATGGTAAGGATCCTAACTTAAGGTGGATCTTACCTAATCGCTTTTGACCTGGTTCTTTGCGTGGCCTACGTCGAAGTAACGGCGAGATTAGTCATCTCACCTGATATTTATTAAGATTATTACGAATTCATATTCTGTACGTGTCCAACTATATATTTTCAATAAGAACATTTTTTGACCATATGTTTTTTTTTTTAAAAAATAAAAGGAAGAAAATTATGGTAAGCGGACAGAGAAAGAAGGATAGATTAATTTACATGGTTTTCGGGGAAGGAAAGAGGCCACATTAATTCTTGGGCGGCAACAGCTGCCAAAGAAGTCTCGTTCAAGGTTGAATATCACCAGCGTAAACTTCAACTTCATCACAAACAAAGAATCTTGACTTGGCGCATGCATGCTTGATTGAGCATTGAGGTAGATAGCTCCCATGCAAGCAATGCGTTGTATTCTTTCGCTTCAGTTCTTTTCTAGAAAACAAAGTTGTTTGGATTCTCTTACGCGCGCAGTTTCCTGGAAATTATAATTCATTAATGGGTTTGGCTTTCATGTTGTCTGCATACAACTGCGCTGATCAGCTTTTTGTTCTTAGCTACTGCAAGTGATCGTTCCAACTTCATATTCTTCTTAACGAGTAGCTTCACAGAAAATTAACTAATTAATGATTCCTTCAGTACTCCCTTTTCATATTACATTGTCTGTAGCAAAGCTGAACGACTAGTTTATATATAGTACTTAATAGACAACCCTTATTAATTTAAGACGTGTATGCATGGTTCCATTTCCATGAAAGAGACGTCGTTTTGGCCCGCGTTATATATGTATGTCTTATTATTGCTAGCTACATGAGAGACTTAATTTGAAAGTTGGTTCCAAGAATGCGACGCAGTAGCCACCCTCATGCTCATCTCACCTAGCCTAGCCTATTCATTTTCTTTTATTATTTGCTTACAATATAACAACTTCTCTGTATATGTATATATATATGTTTCCACATATGCGCATGCTGCCTTTTTTTCCTCTATAAAAATAGTGTATAATATAATTGAAGTTAGCATAAGAGTGCAAACAATTTTGTTATGTATTATTTATTCAATAATCAATGTGTTGCATTGATGGAAATTATTATTCAATGGTTAGCTAGTATATACTTAATGATAATACACACACACACACACACACATTGTTAACTAATAAAGAATTAGTTTTGCATTTTTTGTTTTTGTTTTTCTTATGTCAGGGGATAAGAAAATTCGTCAGACCAAAACAAGATGTATACATGTAAAAATATTGTGATATACCATTTATCGAGGTGACAAATGTCAGATTCTAAATTCCTTTTACTTCAATATTGTTGTAATTCATTTTCTAATTAATTAATACAATTACATACATGCATGATGCCCTAAGGTTATGATAGTATTAAACATTATCCAATTTTATAACTACATATATAAACACTCTCATTTAATACAATCCTAGTCTAGTAGAATATATTAATTATGCTGTATTATCTTTAATTAATTTAAGTAATTAACCAAGGGTTAATGAATTGAATTCTTTTGAATTTATTTATCTTATCGAGATAAGAAAATTCTTCGCCAATAAAACAAAAAATGTATATATTAATGGTAATTACTTTTTATTGAAAGCGATAACAAGTGTGGGATTCTAAATTACCGATAACTGAATGTTTTTCAAAAGAAAGAATAATCAACAAATTCATTATGAAATTAATTATAGTTAATCCAATACTTGTGAATGAAGTTTTATTTCTATTAGTGGAATCAAAAAGTGTTATGAAAAGCTGCACCGACAATTGCATTAAAAAAAACCATTACCTTGTATTTTTATCTCTTTGCATGCACTTTCCTTTTTCTTCCAATTTACATGTATCTCTTTGAAATTCGATCGAATGCAAGTTGCAATTTACAATTTAATGGGGCTTTATCTTATTAGAGTCAATAAATAATAAATATAAGTAACTTTTCCTTCATCTAAAGTTACAAGGATTAAGTATAGGGGAGAATTAAATTAATTGCACATTTTATCTAATCGTCTTCGAGTAGATTCTCTTTCATTTATTTATTTTTTAAA